>CM066998.1:53182273-54432273 GCA_033977485.1 Hydrangea macrophylla | reverse complement strand
ACTTCTAAGAACTCAAAAATTAATATACATATATATATATATATACGTATAAATTGGTAAAACATCGAAGCAATGTACATTCTGACCTATTAGCTCAATTGACCAACCAGTGAGTCATCTCCGTGATGCTTCACAAAATAGTCAACCTTAGAATAACAGAGTGAAGACCTAATCAAGTATGAAACTATCACAAAATTTCAAATTTAATTCTTATGTAGATTTTTTTTTTATACAATTAGGCTTTTCACTTTCTCTTTTCTCTTCCTTCTCTAAATTTGGGAACTAATACGAGAGTTAATGTTGGTCAGAATATTCTTTTATTTTCAAAGGTGACCCTTGTGTTTTGGAAGTTGTAATGACCTAGTGGGTGTTAATATTGGTCCAAAGACAATATAAGGTGGGTCATAAGTTAGGTCTAAAGTTAATATTAGTTGGGTATGACTAGTTACATGCCTAATCAAGGTATTTATGCATAATTTTATGGGTTAAATACACTTACACCCCCTGTGGTTTGGCCGATTTGCACTTACCCCCCCGTACTTTAAATTTTGGCACTAATACCCCCCATGGTTCGGACTAAAATTGCAACCGTTTAAAGTTGCTAATGGAGCAAGCTAAATGACCAAATTACCCCCAAGTCTTCATAACAATGTTAAGAATATAATTTATTTACTTCAATTCGTTTAGGAAGAAACATGTGGTTTCGAATGTGGTGAGAAAGAATCTTTGACCCCAAGAAAATAATTTACAACTTATTTTCCTTTTAATATGACTTTAAGGGGCAAAGAGTTATTTTACTCTACAAATTAGGGCTACCAAGTTTACAACCGTCAATTTGGATGGAAAAAGTCACGGTTGCACTTTAGTCCAAACCACAAGGGGTATTAGTGCTAAAATTTAAACCACAGGGGGGTAAGTGCAAATCGGCCAAACCACAGGGGGTGTAAGTATATTTAACCCTAATTATATTGAGGTGCGGGCATTGCGCCTTGGGCTTTTATAAAAAGGGGCAAGAAAGACACGCCTAGACGGGGCCTCGCCTAGGGCAAGGCGAGGCGCAAAGGCTGAGCCCGCTTGAGCCTTAGGCGCGCCTTTAACAACAGAGAATCAAACGGATCTTAAAAGTATGTTAAAAGCAATTCTAGAAAGAATGACTTGAAACTTTTGATGTTTACTTTCAAAACAAAACGATACTTAGTCATTCTACACCAATCCTGTTGAAGTAAACATTTTAGATGTGAAAAACATACGAGGATTGGAACAAAAGCTTATTATGGGAATAGTACTCTCAAAATGACATTGGTCAAAATGATTAAACTAAATAAACAAATATCAATCAGAAGCTATCATCGTTAAAGTTCCTTCCGAAGCCACCTCAATAAACAAATGTGCAGTAAAATATGGGTAAAAAGACCTGAAAATACGCACCCCTGAGTTGGAAGAGGAGGGCACATCTATAATCAAAGTCTCCAGATCAAGCGAACTTTGCAGTAGGTCTTCTATTCCAGGAGAATCCATTGTTGAGACAAATGCGTTTAGTCTCAACCATTTGCGCTTTGATAGTGAAGGCCTGTATTTCAGCTCCAACCTTGAGATTACCTTTGCACGTAATAGGAGCAGGCAAAAGAGCCAAAGAAAAAAAAGAGGAAAACGATATGAAGTCAATATGAAAAAATATGAAAAATAAAAACTCTGCATCAACATTTGACATTGTACTGATCTTATCTCTTCCAATAATGTAGCCAATCGCACATGCAAGAGACACTGCATTACCAACAAAGAAGCTTAATACAAACTTTGCAGCTCTTGATTAACTCCTTTTTTTGGGAACACTTAGGGGTGTGTTTGATAAACCAATTAAGTGGTGAAAATGAAAATTTTTAGCAATTAATTTTTTTTCAGTGCGTTCGATAATATACCATTTAATTGAAAAAGCAACTAAAAATTTACTGAAAACTTTAAGTGAAAATTTTCTACTAAAAATAAATGCAGTCTATTTTAGTTCTTGAAACACTGTTTTTAGTATTGCAAATCCAAATCACTTAAAATTTTCAGTACTTAAATTCAGCACTTAATTTTCAGTACTTAATTTTCAGTTTTATCAAACGCACCCTTAGTCACACAATCTAAAACAGATTTGACACGTACAGTTAAGACTATTCTTGGCAAGGATGAAAGAAGTTTGGCTAGATACTAGATACTGAGAGTTAAAGCAAAGAAACAATACAATGCAGGGATCGTAACAATAGTAAATGTTGTTATTGCATCCGTCAATTCTCTCAATAATTCACACTCATTAATTGATAAGTTGACACTAGTATTTTTGGATTGAGATGCCATTAAGTCCCACAAAATTTTAGTTTTAAATCAGTTCCTTGGCAAATATAGTATAAAAATAAACATTTTAACTAACTAGAGATCACTAAATTTGCAATTGTTCGACATTGTAGTTCTTGATGTTTAACAAATTATATAATATTGCCAACTGTAGTTCTCCAAATTGAGCGTATGCATTTTTTATTCGAAGGAGCTAATACAATAAGGAAATTTTAAATACACCGACCCACTCACTTTTCTCTCTACACTGACTTATTACTCACTACACCCACCACTTAAGCTTCAAACATATAACTTTGCTCTCTACACTCACCAATTATTTTAAAAATATCCCTAACCTTAATAAGGGGGGCGGATGCATGAATTTGAAGTTGCTTTTTTTTTTTTGGGTTTGGGGGGAGGGGGGGTTGGATGTGTGTCTATGAAGCACCGACACTTCAAAAACTGAAGCGTACTAGTGTCAGGCACGTGTCAGACGCGGACACGCGCCGGACACGTGTCCGACACGCCAAAAGTGTGTCCAACTTTGTGTAATTGAGTTTTAACCCCCCGACACGTCCCCGACACGCAAGGGACACGCACGGACACTCACGGGACACGCAAGGGACAACAATTTTTTATTTTTTTTTTAAATCCTAACTCTATTTGTGTAATTGAGTTTTAACCCCCAGACACGTCCCTGACACGCAAGGGACACACAAGGACACTCACAGGACACTTAGTCTGGGGGGTTTCTGCTTTTGCCTTGGGCTTTATTTTTTGATTTGGTTTGCTTTTCCTTTGTTTAATTAATTGGTGTTTCACTGTTTCTTTTTCTTTGAAAGTGATAACTGATAGTAACTAGTAAATAAGTAATTAATTTTATAATTTCAGTGCTTAATTGAATAAAATTTAGGTACAATTTTTTAAAAATATAATAGTGCCTAGTGGGTATTTTTTAAATTTGATAATTGATTTTGTATAGGTATGAGTTCTCATTAATTTTAATTGGTGTTGCTTTCTATTGGTAATAGGAGATTAGTTTTATTGGTTATTTGTTCAAATTTATGCAATTTTTTTTTTTTTAAATCTAATAGTGCCAAGAACTAGACTAGTGGGTATTTTAAACTTGTAAGTAAAAAAAAGGGCAGCCCAGTGCACGAGGCTCTCGCCATTGCAGGGTCTGGAGAGGGTGAGATGTACGCAACCTTACCCCTGTAAGCAGAGAGGCTGTTTCCAGATTTGAACCCGTGCTTGTAATGTTATGCTTGTAAGTACATAGCATTAAAATATATTTTTAAAAAATATTTAAAAATAAACGTATCCCTGGCGTGTCGTGTCCTTGTTTTTTAGAATTTGACGTGTCGGCGTGGCGGTGTCGTATCGTGTCGCGTGTCGCGTGTCCATGTCCGTGCTTCCTAGATGTGTGTGTGTTTCTCTATTTATATATTGTGTCGATGATATAAGCTTAATGTTATATAAATTAACGCAGAAACTCTAGAAACCTTCTCCTATACAACCAACTAATTTGGTTGTACGATACATACATCAAATTTACAATTCTCTAGGACCTGGTACTACCCAGTATTAAATTGTTACAAACAAATGACACATTAGAGAAGATACTACTAATTGGCACCAAAGGTACAACAAAATGACACCTTGCTGCTACAAATTGAGACAACTACCATGTGTCCGAAAATCCTTGCCTTGCAATGGTTCCAATCTACCCTCGCCGCCGCCAGGTTATAACTACTGCCTTGCAATTAGCGGATCAACGGTTCTTTTCTTTTATTTTTTTCTTCAGTTCCATGCAACCGTTCCTCTTTTACAGGCATACGTTTCTCCATCTCTCCCCCTCTATACAGGCAAAACTTGAATGTAACGGTTGTCTTTAGTGACTTGGTATCCCAACCCAATAAGAAGTCTTTATGGATAGATCTAGCCCCATATTTCCAAGGAAATCCTTCCCTGAATTTGCTAAACCTCCTTCCAACTCAGAAAAAATTTAAAACATGTGAAGGGATAAATTCCTACGTGATATAGCATGGATACCCAATATTTGCTCCTCTATGCATTAGAAAATCAATAGGCACAAATTAATTAGTAATGATGTAAATTATTATTAAGAGCCCTCTAAAAATCTCTTGAGAGAGAGGATTAGCGATAAGATTTTGCACTGGCAGAATAGGACCAATTTGATTATGTAATTCAAGAAAACAACTCGAATTCAAGTTCAGAGGTGCTCGAAGAGAACATAACGAGAATGGATGGCCCCAGAAGTTATTGAAGTACTATGAGAAAAAGAGGATTGGAGAGAACAGAGCAAGAATGGAGGCATTGGCTACCCAAGATTGTATCAACGATAATGAGTTCAGTTGAATGCTTCTACTGAAGAGGAGGACGATCGTCGATCACTGAGATGATGAAGAGTTTGTGGGCTAGGAGTCTTCTGGGTTTTTGTTTCCTCTTATCTATCCTTACTCCTCTACATGTGAGTGTTGGTGTAAGAGCTCCCAAATACACACACAAACTTATAGTGGTAGTTCTATCTAATTTCATGGTTATCTATGCATCTTAATCTATTCCATGTACATACATACACATATTTGTGTGTATGTTTGTGCACTATTTCTTATTAGTAAAGTTATGCTTCCCATATTTAATTCAAATATGGTTCCCAAATGCATTAACAGTTCCTATACAGTGGCAATGGTCGATGGCATCACATATCAATTCATGTGGTACAACTAACAAACTATTTGGAAAACAAATTTGCAAATCAAATTTGAGATGATAGCTTTATTTATTATTATTGCTTCGACCATTGTTGTGTTAAATCCTGAGAATCTAATTCAATTGTTTTATTTATTAACTTGCTAGGTTGTTCTTTTTTCTTCTCTCATTTTTTTTTTTTTTTTTTGTATTTTTCTTTTTGTTGTCTTTTTACTGGCCCTTCATTTTTTTGCTTTTGCTTTAGAGAATCCGATTTTCTCATCTCATCCACCCATTTTAATTGCTTCAAGTACAACCAACCGTGTACATAACCCAATTCTAAGATACACAATCCAAAAAGTTTTATGACCCTATATATAATTAAGAGCATGAAAGATTCATGATACGAGCCTGCATACAAATACAAACACAAAAACAAAGAAGAAGAAGAATAAAAAATAAAATGAAAAATCGGTGAAGAAATAACGATTATTCAGTTTTATTCGGGTGTATACAACTTGATGTTTCCAAAAACTCAATCTCTAAAAGCTAAAAGATCTCTTCAGAAAAATAAATAAATAAATAATAAAAAATGCTAAAAGATATTCTACTCCGAATACCTATAAATGGATGATTTACTAAAAGCCAAGTCTCACTTGCTTATGCTTTTACACTGTGAAAGGAGATAGGTAGAAGGAATATACGAGCGAAGAGGGTAGAATAACTTATTTGGTAGGATGACAAAGAGGAGAGAAAGAAGACGGGAGGGATGCCGCCTCCCTCAAGGGCCGCAGATTTTAATCCTTCCAAAAATGGACGGATTAGGAGAGAGAAAATTACCCTCCTCTTTTGACCTTTTCGCCCTTTAGATAAAAACTAATATATATATACATATATATTTTTGGTTATTGTAAGGATGAAATAGTAAAATATACCGTATTTTCTTCTTTCCTTCTTCCCTTTTTTTCTAATTAACCAAACAAGAGGAGGGAAGGCTCCCCCACTTCTCTTAGGGATACCCTTTGCCTCCCTTCCATTTTTTCCTCCTACAAAACAAAAGCATTGGTTTAATGACCCCAAACTCCTCAATTTTTAGAACACGAAACTGCCAATGTAGCAGTTTGTGCTCTTCATGTCTATCACTTCTTCGTTTTTCCTCTCCACATCCAAAGCATATCGATATTGATAAAGAGTAATATTTGGGGCACAAACAAATCTCAAAAACACTTACACCCACAGTCTATCTCTCTCCTGGGTGGCACTATGGGGTCCACTCGACCCCACAGTGCCAACCAGGAGAGAGATAGACTGTGGGTGTAAGTGTTTGTGAGATTTGTTTGTGCCCCTAGCATTGTTGATTGATAAATATATCTTACATGTCGTACGAAAGAAAGTGTTATATCTGTACCAAACCCATCATAACTGAATGCTAAAAAGATGCATCCCCCAGGAGGAAAAAAATAGGAATGTCAAACAAGAGGGAACAAAAATAAATACATAAAGCAAGCATTGTAATCATCATCACTAAAGAGATGTAACACTTTTACTAAATGAATCTGGAATGAAAGGAGGATTGCAAAGAAATACTAACCGGAATAAATGTATACCCAAGTGTAAGTTCTTTAACATGATTAAGGCTTTCAACAAGTTCTTTAAACATGATTTGATATGCTTCCCCGTCTTTATCCGATATGGTGCTGTAAAAACTAAGGTTAGCATCAACCAAGGTGAACATATTAACCAACCGGCACCTCCTCTTTTTCAATTCTCCAGTAATCTCCAATGACTTAAGATTGGGAGCCAAAATCTCCAATATATAATCTTTTTCAGGACCATAAAGCCACCAATACCCATTGATAATTAATTTTCTCAAGCTTGTAGAATCGATATCGAGGCGTTTAAAACCTCTACAGGACTCCAATTCCAAAAACTCCAACAATGGACTACCCAATAAAATGCTGTGTATAATATCATCAGTTACCAATGAAAAGCGTAGCCATAGATTCTTAAGCGATTTCCAATTAATTAAACCGTTTGGCTCAACATTGCAGGTCCTCAATTCCAAGTTGGTTACGGATGAGCAGCTAAATGTGTGTTGGGGCAAAGTGTAGAGACTAGTTTTCCCAAGTTTCGGTGAATATGAAGGATCTATAGAGAGAGAGATATGAAGAGCTCTTGTACATCGCACTTCGTGGCGAATCGAACCCACCGGTCTATGTGAGATGCGAATCGGAAATTATACTCGAAATTGATAAATGAATTTGTGGATTTTGGAGTGTCGGCATAGGCATAGATTTAGGGTTTTATCGACGAAACGAACGAAGTCTGGATTGCGATATGGTGATTTGTGGTTGGTGAAATTGAGGTAGGGGAGAGTAGTCCGATTACAGATGTATTGCCAGTTTTTAGAGAGAGAAGATGTTCTTACGACTTCGTGCATGGGCAAGAGAGAGAGAGAGTAATTGAACAAGGATATCTTCAGGCAACGCACTGAGTCGGTCTACTAGGATTTGAGCTCCTTCATCGTTTGCGCCATGGCTTCTCTGATCCATCACTCCAAACCTGTCACACCCAAATATTTGAACGATGTGGTGAGGGGAAAACCGACTATAAATATTGGGTATCACGGAATAGCACGTTCGATTTGAATAATTGTGTGCTTCCCAAATTTTTATCTATTTCTTAAATGATATGGCAGATCAGGTTTAATACAGTAGGATTATTTAAATTTTCATTAGAAGTTTTCACTTAGATGAGATGGTGAGGGCCCTCTCCCCAATGGGGTAGTTGTGGTTCGAACCTTCCTACTAAAAGTAAGTGAAACAATTTGTTTAAAGTGGGATATCCTCCCCCCTTTGGTGTGCGTGTGTTACTACACCAACAACAAATCCCACTCATGTCACAGAGGCGGTTCGTTTCTGAGACACTATCAAAAAAAAAATTTTAAATCTAGCATAATTGTCACATCATTTGAGAAGTATTTTTGGAAGAAAAAAAAAATTTTGTAAAGCATAGCATTACTCATTGGTCTTTATCCCTGCTTTCAAATATTTGCTAAGCTCGAGAAAATTTTTACACCGAGTAGAAGAAGGATTCCTGTGGAAATAGGGGTTACAAGAATTCATATAGACTTCTCATTAGTTGTAATACCACGTAGAATTATGCAACAATTATATGAATACTTTTTCGAGAAAAACATTTGATATTGATATTTTTTATTTTATTTGTCGAGTAATTAGATTTAGGGTTGTAACTCAGAGTGGGTGGACTTTATTTTAAGTTTGTCCAGTCTTTAGTCCAAAATTTATTAGTGGAGTAGGTCCAATGCAAAGCCCAAGTCCGAGCGCGACGAACTTAACCCAAATCCAACTTGTGTTTTAGTACTAAAACTCGAACGCGACTTAAGCCCAATTTATTATAGATAAATAACAATTTATAGAACATCAAACCTTTTTTTTTTTTTGGTTTGGATATGAAGGAAAAAAAAATCTCATATCAATTTTGTTTTCAGTAAAGTCTAACAATATAGTTTTGTCACTAAAAAGTACTACAGTATGGTTAAAAATAATATATATATATATATATATATAGATAGAACCAGGGGCGGAGGTATAGGTAAGTTAAGGGGAAAGTGGCACAACTCAATTTTCTCAAATTATATTTTTACCTCATGTATTTTATACTTTATGTATTTGTACCCCCACTAAGTTTTAAATTTGTCTATTCTAAACTCAAAAATCTCACATTGCTCCTCAAAATTTTCTAATTTTCACCCAAATAAATATTCTATATACTCAATTAGCCTCAGATATTTAAGCCCATAAAAATATCCTATTAGACTTGTCATCCCATGACTTCTTTGGTCCATCACTCCAAACCTTCCACCAAATGTTTAAACCATGTGGTTAGAGAAAAAAAAAAGGTGTTATGGATAGTAGTCTTTATTTGTTTGTAGAGTAAATTATTATGGCTGCAAGGGGCGAGTTGGCATCATTTGAGGTCTGAGTTCCTCTGCTGCAGCGGCAACACCATTCATGTTGCTATCATAAGTTAAAACATTTTAATATAAATAAATAAAATTAAATCACATATTTGAATGGGCAAATATATGAGGTATAGGAAATAAGGTTGAGATGGTAAGAAATGAATGTAAAGAAAGTAATAAAACAAATATTTGATTGGGTAAATTTTGAGAAATAAGGTCAAAATTGTAAGAACGGAAAAAAGGGAAACGAATAAGTCAAACATTAGACTGGGCAAAGTTTGAGGCAAAAGGTCAATCAGGTAAGAAGGACTAAAAAATATTAAACAAACTAATTGACTTTTGGCAAAATTTGAGGGTTAGTTTACAAAGTAAGGTCAAAACGCATTACATTTTGTACAATCGGTATTCAAACATCAATTAGCCAAACTCTATTTCGGTTAATTAAGTTTTAGATTGATTAGAGTACTTCATTTGTTTGGTCCCTATTTGATGAAGGATTGGCGGAGTTTTTTTAAGTATTACATAGCATGCATTTAAAATGAGTCTAAAAAATTTAAGCAACCTATAAATTAGATTTGTTTTCAATTATAATAATAGAAAATTGCCACTAAATCCCTTGGTGCTATCCTTGCATGGATAAAGTCCACCCTATTTACTTATTTAATATAAGATCCTTAAGATCCTAGTTAAGATATATTAACCATGATTAAAGAGTTTTATATGACCTAAATACCCTCACTTTTATAGTTCAAATTATTATGTAACTTCCATGTTGGGATATTGGATTTAATGGGAGATTAAATGCAGTCGTCCACATTGACTCATTATTGCGTAATTTATGCATTGCCAATTAGAATTAAATAGCACATTAAATTGCGAGTAAATTGCATTTTGCACCCTCAAACAATAGCATGTTTTGTACTTTGGTCCCTAAACTATCATTTTTCGCATTTTGATCCTTCAACTATCATTTTGTGGCAGTTTGCCCCCTCCTTCACTTTCAGTGACGAAAAAAGTCACTTTTTAGTGACACCGAAAGCGACGCTAAAAGTGAGGGAGAGGGCAAACTGCCACAAAATGATAGTTGAAGGACCAAAATGCGAAAAATGATAGTTTAGGGACCAAAGTACAAAACATGGTATAGTTTGAGGGTGCAAAATGCAATTTACCCTTAAATTGCTACAATCACCATATCTCACATATATTTTTGATTTAATTTGCAATAAATAATGAATAGATCATGGAATTAGCCATAAAATAGTGTGACGTCGTCAAATATACTCTTATGTTAGCCATCAAGATTCTCTCTTGCAAACATCCATCTCCCAAATTTGACATGTATGGATTTTTGTTTTTGATCAGCAAATATGCACAATTTTGAGAATTTCACAAAATGTAGTTAGGCTCTTATATATCCATGCAATATATTTGAGAATTTCACAAGTAAATGTGGTAGACTTAGAGTACAAGTTGATCTTGTGGGAAGTGTGAATTTCACAAAGAAGATGAACTGTGAATTTCACCATACGCTTTGTGAAAATCACGTACTGAATTTACAGGATAGTTAATTCATTTAAACCAACCCATACATTCATAGAGACTTGATTGTAAATTTGTGAATTCACTAAAAAATCGTTAACTACATGACAATAACAATTCATAACTAAAAGTAATTACATGGGATAGTCAAATTGGTGATTATGTGGAGCTAACCAGTGAATTTCACAACCCAATAACAACTAAAATTCACAACCCAAACTGACGAAAATGTGAAATTCACAATTAGAAATAACAGCCCGAATTGATGATCCTGTGGAATTATACTGCGAAATTCACAACCCAAAAGAAATGAGGGCACAAGAAAAGAATTGTGGTATTTAACAACAATCGGACTATTATTTGATTTTCACTATAGGTGTGAATATTTACTAAAACTCAACATCCATATGCAAGAATGATTCATAACCAAAAGTGATGATAATGTGAATTTTTGTATTTTTTTGTGAGCTAAAGTAGATTTATATTATAATATCACAAAGGCCAAAGAAGATACAAACATGATGCCCTATGAAATTACAGAAACTCCAAATCTGAACGACCTTACAATCCAAAGCATATTGATTAAAAAAAATAGACCGCCCCCAATACATTCCACCCATTTTCTCTAAAGTATAAGAACAAACATTTGGTAGGTAAAAAAAATGACAACTCTCATAGACCTCCCTCATTCTCTAGAAAACCCCAACAAATAAAATGACAACTACCACGATTTTGTTAATTTCTTAAAAATAGTAGCAATCCCCAAATTTCTGCCGAAGCACGTTTCTTTGCCATTCTTGGTATGTAGATGTTCTACTTGTGATTTTGTGAGTTCTCCCCCAACTTCAAAGACACATCGCAGTTTCGGCGCAAGTTGGAATCTTCAAGACATCGTCAGTTGGGGTCAACGGAATTATGAGCTCAGACCATAGATTTTTGTGGTTGTCCTTTTTATAATGACAATATAAAATGGTGATTTAGGATAGAGTTATGAACTTTCAATTGGTCAAAGAAGGTATTTAGGGGAGATATTTGGGGAAGAAATGGATATAGATAGGGTTACTGTTGCAAGAATTGTGTGAGAATTGTATCTTGGGGGTAGTTTGGGGATGAAAATATGGAAGGGACTATATCCAAATGTTTTTTTAACTAAGGGACTCAAAACCAAAAAACCCTATAGAAGGGGGATATATTACTAATTAACCCTAATAATAAATAGGAATATAGAAACAAAAGCATTGAGTTGAATGGAAAACTCTTCTAATAACACCCTCATGCCACGCAAACTTAGCAAATTTTGCCCGGACATGAAGTAATCAAGGTTACAAAACCTCTAGCTCCATCGTAGAGATTAGGTTGGCATTTGCTTTTTTCTTAAATAAAAGATTAAAATTTTTAACTATAAAATAAGTATTTAAATTATGAAATCTTTCAAGTATGCCAATTTAATTCACCAAATTACCCCAATTAATATTTTTTTCGCAGTTTTGAAATTTCCCCCTAGAAAAAGAATTGGAAAACCTTTTTTAAGGCAACTCCATTTTTGAAAAATTTTTTATTAAAATATTTGATTTGAAAATAGCTTATTTTGTGTTGCTCCAAATTGCACTTAACCCCACCAATAGTGTGACACCCCGACCCGCCGTGGTCGAAATACCTGCTTGTACAACTCAACTAATTAACAACATTAAATTAAACCTGTGATTAACAGACTTATACAAGAACACCTTATTAGAGAGTTTAAAATATTCACACGTCCCAAGTATTATACATTAAACTAATCCAACACAACCAAACTTGAAAGTTAAGTGTTTATAACATCTTACAAAAGTTACAACTAAACTGTATTTTACAAATTTTTGACAAAATACCACTCTTGTGGTCAACCCATAGCAACCAGACCTATGGCAGTGCAGTTCCTAATTCAGCTTCATAAAAGGGGGACCTGCACATGAAATCTGTGTGTGCGTGAGCAAAACCACGGCTCACGACAACTAGATAAAACAATATGCAAGTTTAAGCATATAAACAGCCCAGTACAGCACAAAATACAGCATTTATGCAATATTAAAATGCAACTCATACATGCCGTGACTCACACACCCGGGCACATCAGCTTTAGCCTTTCACGGCTTATTACCAAGTTTTCAACTACTTGGTTTAACAGCTCAGCAATGCAAGTGCATAACATACAGTTCATGTCATGCCAGCTATGTATATAAACATAAATTGCAATACAGCAATATCTAGAAGACCCACCTTAAATTCGACAAGCGAGTAAAATTCACCTTTCTACTTGCTCCTAAGTCAACTCCTTGGGTCCGCTACTGCTAGCATCGGTCTCTGAAATCTTAAAAATTAGATTTTATAGCAAATATAATATCAATTTAGATAATAATTCACAAATCTTATAATAACAACAAAAAAATTAACAACTTAGGCTTTCTAATTGAAAAGAATTTATATTTCTCAAACTTCAACTTCATAACTAGTAAGTAAAAATAAACAACTTCTATAATAAATAAAAATGTAGAAAGAAACAACTTCCATAATAAGTAAAAATTTAAGAAGTTAAGTTGTAATTGAAACAATCCAAAATTTCAAAATCACACCCAAATAGCCCCTAATTTCTAACTTTTTCTCTCTACCCAAGTGAAGTTTATATATATATATATATAAACAACTCTTCCATGGAGGCTTTCAAGTTCTACCAACTCTTGGAGACATAAGTTTTCAATAACATATAACTCAAAATAATATTCACAATGCATAAAAAAAACCCCACATCTAACATTATTCACCACAACCATCAAATAAAAAATCAAGAACTCATTTCTAGTTTCTAAAGCTCAAAAATATTTTCAATGGTGTTTTACCCAAATCATAACTCAATTCTTCCAAACCCAAAACTAATATTCTCTATATGCTTCTCAAATATGTTATTAGCATCTAGCAAATTTAAATATCAAGTTAGAATCAACAATTTTTAAACCAAGCAAGACCCATAAGCTACAGGTTTAAAAACATACACTACACCAAGAACACACACTACACCAATAACACACACTAATCTCTACTACTCTTCCCAACTCAACTCTTTTAAAACTTGTTATAAGAGTAATCCAAAGCATTAAAAACATCATTATAACAACAAAAATCAACCCACAAATAGATTTGAAACAACAATTTTCAAGAACCCATAAAATCCAAAAGCTTCAAATTTCATCCATGGTGGTTATCACCTCAAACCCAACTCAATCCTTTCGAGACTTGAACTAGGAGTGTTTCAAGACATTAATAACATACTCTCAACACCAAAAACACCAAAATCAAAACCCAAAAAAAAACTCAATTTTCGAATTTATTAAAAACCCTTAAATTTCAACACCCCAACAATTGCAAAATCAACAATACTCAAGCAAAACTTGCCATACATGGTATACATATCACCCAAGGCATATAAAACATATATTCACTATCAAAATCAACCCCACAAATCTCCAATTTTCGGATTTCTACCAAACCCTAAAAACACATTTTACAAACTTGCTCAAAATTCAAGTTTAACATGAAAAACTTCATACCACACCATATATACATATCAATGAGTATTTAAGCAAGTTCTAAAACATAAATTTACAACTTTAATGTCTTAATTTCAGATTCTAAGGAAAAATTTCAAAAACCCAATTCACACTTTCAACCAATTTCACTTACCTAGGATGTAGAAGATGAAGTTTCCTCCATTTCTTCCCAATTTCTATGTCTTCTTCCCTTTACTCTTCTTCTTTTTCTTCTTCTTCTTCCCCTCTTCCTCTCTTTCTCTTCTCTTCTTCTTTACTGTAACCCTCTCAAACTATACAGTAAAGGAGACTAACGTATCTACCTAAAATTGATTTTTTTTCAACTTTTTAAAATTATGTTTAACACCCCAACTTTCTTTAAAACAACCGCTTGAGTTCTCAAACTTCTCCAAATTTTCCTATATCATCTTAGTACCCCCAAAAAGAGTTATTTCTTAACTCAAAATCCCAAAAATGAAATTTCCCAGTTCTAACCTAACGCATAATTATTTAATAATTAACAGCTCAGCGTAAAAAAAAATTTTAATAACAATTCAGCTTAAATAATTAAATCACAGAAATTTAAATTTTAAACAACTCAGTGATTATGTCAAAATCAAGTTCTTATTTAACCCTATTAAAAACGTAGTATGTTGGAAGTAGGGTGTCGAGTCCACAGGGATTGATACAAGAACAACGTTTGGGAAGTTTAGTAACTAATTATAATGCTCAAAAGAAATAAATAAGAAAAGATGATGAAAAGGAATGAAAATGACTTTGCGTCTTGCAGCTTTTTGTTTGGTTTTTGGAGGAGAAAAAGATAAATAAATACTAATATAAAAAGTAATAGATTGGGATCATTCCCCCCATCTTGGGTCACAACAAGATGAAATGGACTAGTGTTTCAAGCACATTCTAAGGTAACATTTCATTGTGGCATATTATCAAACACACGGAGTGCATCTATGTGAAGATGAAGGAAGCTTTGAGATTTCCATAGAAACGGATTTGAAGCTAACGTTTGACTATCAAGGATGCATGACATACAAGATGAAGCCTCTATGGCTTCTAATCCGAATGATTTGTCCACCCTACACTAACTAATCTACTTGGTGGACAAATCACCTATGAATCCTTCAAAAGATAGTATTTAAGAACGAAGAGTTTGAACAATCAAAGATGCTTGACATCAATGATGAAGACCCCAAGTTATAAATCCCACACACAACATTTATCAAACACATGGAGTGCAAAACACAAGGTTACATAATATTCCATATGAAATACATAGGGTAGGATTGAAATTCTAAGTTTTAACAATCATAGTTGCAATACAAATAAGATGAATCCCTTAGTTTTGAACCCTACACAAATGAACCCTAGAAATGCTATCACATTAAATCCAAGAGCTCATGATCCACAACCTAAGTAATTTAACTAATAATAGAAAACATAGCAATATCATCAAAAGAGAAGAGATAGAAAATATACCTAGCCATTAAAACTTCAATGAAATCTTCAAGTTTATACAAATGAAGAAGAAATAGAAGGGAACCCAAGTAGGTTCCTAAAAATGAGAGAAGAAGAAGAAGAATGTTGGGAGAAAAAAATGCAAGGTATAAGATAACCCTAAAAATCTCTATCTCTATCTATTTATACCAAACCCACACAATGACAAACTTGTAAATAAAAGAGAGCAGTCTTCAGCAGCCGCGGATCGATCCAAGGCAAAAAGCCGGATCGATCCGCTTCTTTAATTCGCCGTTAGAATCTTCAGCGAAACACGCGGATCGATCCGCGTTGAAAATCCGGATCGATCCGCATTTGGATTTCTGGGCAGAGAGTTCTATAAAACGCCCGGATCGATCCAAGTGAAAGGGGCGGATCGATCCGCTCGGTTAGCTTTTGACTTCTTCCTTTATTCTTTGATTAACAAGGCCTCCAACAATGCCTCAATTACCTATAAGAAAAAGGGGTATTATTAGTAAAGAGAGAACATCAAGAAGAACAACAAACGCACAAATTCACCCATTAAATCTCCCAGTTTAAGTGATAATTCGTGTCCAATACAATAAAGAACATGTAGTCAAGAATGCAATATTGGGCACGAATCACACCCCCCAACTAGCATGTTGCTAGTCTCTTAGCAACAAAGCTAAAAAGCAAGAGATTCAAGAATAACCTTGTACGATAATTTATTTAAAATGAAAGATAAACCGTTTTCGTGGGGAACACGATTGCATTTAGCGAATGCAACAAGCCGTTAAACCTCTAGGTTACCCGTAGAGGCGGAGTTTTGTCTCCGTAGGGTTCTTGGAATGATACCCACAAACATTTTGTTTCCTCATGATAGTTGCCCACTATCTAACGCCGACACTCAACATAGTCCCACGAATTTTTAAAGAATTTTAGCACATGACACGCAAATCCAAAAAGTTCTCAAACTATCAAGATTATTAGATAAATCTCATTAAGCTCAATCTTAGATGTGTGTGTGGTGTGAAGTGCATAACTACAACTATCAAGAAGATGACAATGCTTTCATAATCCGAATTTCGTTTAACACGCGCTTCAACTCAATTCTCACCGGTATTACTCTCTAAAAATGAATCACTTGAAATGGGTAATACACTCGGGGCATGCGGGTAAAAGAGTAATGGAAATAGGAATCAAAACCACGCACATGCCAATGATGAAAAACGTAAGCGTGAAAAATGAGTAAAAATTAATCTCATGAAAGATATTATTCACTAGAGGATGTGGAATAACTCTGACTACTTGTCACATCCGTTTCAAACTTCGAATCACACAACTTGAGGATCAACTAGGACCTTGAGGCAATTGTAAAGTGGGAAAGTGATATGAGGTGAAGGACAAGGGTAAATGAAGTGAGATGTCTAAGTACAAACTTGGGATTTATTAGAATGCATGGATACAAATGACCACAAGAGTTGAATCATCCGCAAATATTTCTTTGAAGCTCAAAAAGAGAAGTACAATTGACTATGAAGCTCTTTTTTCTTTTTTTCTTTTTTTTTTTTAGTTTTCTTTGTACTCTCACAACAATATGGCTCAATCCCTTTTACAACTTTACACACGCGATCTCATGCTAAGATATCCCAAAAATGTAATTCAAACGTGGATATGGAAGATGTATGGTTAAGTGAAGGAAGGGTATGTGTGGTTGAGGTTAGAAATGGTAAAAGGAAGGACCTAAAATCATTTTCTCGGCCAATGTGATTCTTAGTTCTCCACTACGATGACAGGCAAGCAAGAGTTTTGCATTCCACACAAAAAGATTCCTCTAATGAACAATCAAAGCAAGAAGATGAGATTATCTACGACTTATGTATGTTTTTCAAAAAGAGAGAATTGAAGTATGTAACACTCAACAATGGAGAAAAGGATCTAAAGCTCACAAGGGTAAAGTCTCCACATATGTTTTAAACGATTTTCGGGTAATAATTGCATTAAACATTATCTTAATACAAGTAGTCATGCAACGTGCTCGATAATCCAAGATTTGAACTTCATGAAATTTACTATAATCAAGATAGTTATAGAACTAATGGGATTCAACAAGTGACGCATACCAATATCGAATGAAAACTCAAGACAAGCGTCATCGCTCGGTCATTAAAACGAGGCAACTATACTAAAATCATTGGAAACTATTTTTTAATTTAAATTTAATTTTTTTTTTTAATCATCTTTTCTTTTATTAACAACCAAAACAAGCTTGGAGAATTAATGGCAAGAAGAAAATGGAACATCAATATGATGGGTGAATATCCCACACCCCCCAACTAGAACATTGTATTGTCTCAAATGCAAATGGTTCGAAACAAGGACAAAAATGAGTAGGGATAGAGTGATATCACCAACAAAAGGAGCGATCCCCGATAAGCACAAAAATGATGTGAGCACATGAATCACTACCGAGCACATCAAGCAAATAAAAGAAGAAAATAAAAAGAAAAACCAAAACACAAAAGAAAAGAAAATGGAATGATTAGGAAATGATACGGATGAATTTGAATGTTAGAATGTTGATTCTACCACTAGCCCAACATACAAAAGAAAAATAATATTCCTTTAAAAGAGGTGTTCTAGAAAATTTGGCAAAACAATCAAACTTTGCATTACTATACTATGACTCTACTTTGATTAACATGATTTGCCCACCCTACAACTAAATTACATTAACTAAACTACATGATGGAACACATCACATTCTCTTGGATATGAGTCAAGCATCTTAACACAAGGCATAACTATCACAATAACAAGTAAGTGGTAAATTACTACACTATGCAACACCTTTGATTAGAATGACACATCCACCCTATATTAACTAAGCTACATGGTAGACAAGTTAACTTATCCTAGAATGACTTATGTGCAACAATACACCACTTCTATTAAGCACAACTATGTAAGAAATCACGAAAATCAATTACATATGCCAAAAATTTAAAGAACAACAACCAAAGGAGATACTAGTACCTTCCCCATGCGAGACCAATGTGTCATCAACATCCTAGATGGAGTTTAGCTCATCAAGAGTAGCTAATCCTTCAAAACAAAGACAAAATAAAAAGATCAAATGCAAAAGCGCATATAATTAGAAACTAAACAACTTAACGTTGTCGCCAATTGTAATACCCCGTTATTTATTCCCGTGTTTTTATACGCAATAATACCAGTTTTGGGTGTCTGTACTATATCATTTTTACCTGTGTGTGTGTGTCATAGCGTGAGCTCAACACACACAAATATTTCCCCAATTGAACTTGGGCCCAAAGAAAGTTAGCTGTGCAATGTGTGTGCGTGTGTAGGCAATTGTGTTTATATGAAGCTTAAGCTTCACAGTTCTTGGTGACCAAGAAATACATTCTTTATATACACACACCACACCCATTAATTCCTCAGCAACTCTCATCTCACTCTCAGTTTCTCTCAACTATCTCACTATTCTCTCTCTATCTCGGGTACAAAGACACACACACACACACATATATAATGTTTATCACACACACATATTGATCTATCTATACACATACAAGCAGTGTCTTGTTCTAGGAGGTGTTAATTCAAGTTTGGATTATTGTAAGGAAGTTCTATTTGGGTAAGCTTCTCTATTAATTTCAGTTTGTATAAACTGTGACTATAGATATATATATATATATATACATATCTCATATATATTGTTAAGGGTCCAAAAATAGCGAACAGAAAAACAGTCACAGAATCTTGATTTCTTTATATCAAATGAAAGGTCTCGATCCCACGAGGCTCCATTTCGAATTTCAAAAGCTAATTCGCAACGGTTGCGACGAACGGTCGATTTAAAGTTTTGTCACCATTCGGTTTTTCGATAAAAATCAAGAGCTACGTTTAATTTCTTGAAATATTGATTTCGTATTTGAAATCTATGCGGAAAAAGGAAGAGATCCGTATATTGGAAGTACTGTTTTAATTACGTTTTTAAAATGGGTTAAAACCAGTGTTGGATTTCAAAACAGGGGAAGAAAAGAAGAAGAAGACGAAACTGTGACATCTCGCGCGCGCGACCCGCGCGAGCGAGAGGTCGCGCGAGCGGCCCGCGCGAGCGACCGCGCGCGCGAACATGCTATTTCTGAAAATTGTTTTAAGTTAACCACGTGACCCTTCTGAACACACTCCGCGCGAGCGAACCGCGCGAGCGAGGCCTCGCGCGAGCGGCCCGCGCGAGCGAGGTCCCGCGCGAGCGGCACGCGCGCGCGACCTCGGGCAGTTTATTAAAATATTCTGTTTTGTTATATTTAAATCTGTTATGAGCTAAGGGACCTTGTACCCTATGCTTTAAGAGTTGTACTTTACTTTAATAGTAGTTGTACTCATGCTTTGAGGTGTTGTACCTCACTAATATACGCGCCGTATTGTATATTGAGATTTGTAACAGATTGAGCAGTTCCGGTTTCTATTCTGATTAATTATTCGGTCTATCCTCGGTGAACGGTAGTTCCGTATGACCCTCAATAAAGTTGTATAACATGTTAATAGTGTACTTACATGTTTACTTGAACTGCTATGCCTTAAGTGATTACTTGAGTTGCTATGCCTTATGTGTTTACCTGGATAATTTCAGCATGTCTATTGTGTTGCTTTGAATTGATAGCATGCCTTGACAATCTGTCATATGAAATATTGAATATGTCTGAATGCTTAGAGCTCGCATATGTCATATCATTTCATAAGCATGAGCATGAACACGAAAATCACGAAAATGATTTTTGGGTGAAAGACCTTAGAGGCTTTCAATTTTTAAAAAGGGAAGACCTTAGAGGCTTCCAGGTTTTAAAAAGGGAAGACCTTAGAGGCTTCCATGCATAAAACCCTCTAGGAGGGATTTTGTTTTGAAAAGTTAGAAATCCCGGATTTGTGGGTAGGCATATGAGATGGGTACCACTAGGAACTCGAATTGCGAGATGTGCTGCAAGAAACCCTCGTAACGGTAAAGGCTAGGCCTCCGTGTAATTCGTAAGGCCCAAAGTCCCGCACGTTTGAGGCTAGGCCTACGTGGACGGGAAGCCCATGGTCCGGGTAATGATAATGACGATTGAGGGTGAGTGTTTGAAAAGGCATGAAAATGGTTTTCATGCATTGACATTGGCATTCATTACACTCATGCATGATATATAACAGATGTTATTGTGCGGTTATATGACTATACGAGCCTTTTGGCTTATGAACTATTAAACCTCTCTTTCAGGTGATATAGATAAGGGCAAGGCCCCGAGACTTGACAATACTTCCGCTATAGTTTGAAGACCCCGTGTGTGGGGATTATCATTTAGTTAATGTAATACAATTTGGTTTCAAGGAACCTATTATGTTTAAATTGGAAAAATGTTAGTCCACCCGTTTTTAAATAAAGGATAGCTTAACACTGATTTTCCGCTGCTTATATTGAAAACATTTTGTTTCAAGAAAGAATGTTTCAAATGAAAACCAGACTTCTGTTTTATAAATGTTTCCAAATGATGAACGTTTAATGTAGGTAACCCTCGGAGTCTTGGACTCGGGGAGTTATCGATTGGTGTCAAAGCCTACTATTATTACTGTTATTGTTGTACTTCCGCCGGATGACACCCCGTCGCCGGGAACCGTGGCGGGGCGGGGCGTCACAGAATGGTATCAGAGCTTAACCGGGTCGAATACTTTGGACGCCGGGTTATGTGCTCGCATGCTTAGTTTTGTTGACGTGTTAGACATGATTAGTTGATAAACGACATATGATTGATATGTGTTAACTTGTTACTTGGTAACTTGAGATGTTAACTACTTACTTGACATATACGTGTTTTGTCAATTGCACTTCGTGATTAGATCATGTTGTGTGATTCGTTTACTCGATTCGATCTTATTATAGCTATGCCGCCGCGTCGTGAGAGTCGCAGTTTTGAGCTTGAGGCTGACGAGCAGATATCGGCTACGTCGGTACCAGTTAGAGGCCGAGGTCGAGGTCGTGCTCGAGGACGTGGTCCAGGGAGAGGCCTTGGTCAAGGTCAAGGCCGTGGTCGAGGTCGTGGTCGTGGTCGAGGTCGAGGTCACGCGCATGATGTTGCATTTGAGTCTGAAGCTTCCACAGGACCGGTTGATATTCCTGATGGACCGCAAGGGTTACAGAATGTTGCCGATGTAATTGCAAGGGCAGTTTGAGATGCTATGCCGCCTCCTCCCCCTCGTGCTCCGAGAGGTGAGACAAATCCCGCTAGAGCTCGGGAGCGGCTGATTACCAAAGATTTCGATGCTAGGAAGCCGCCACAATTCTCTGGTAGCTCTGACCCGATGGCTGCAGAGGATTGGCTTCAGCATATCTCGAAGATATTCGAATTCATTGATCTTCATGAGGATGCTCTCCGCATCAAGTTGGCTACATACTTATTTTCTGGAGAAGCTACCCATTGGTGGGATTGCACTGTGAGTGTTCATCCACTTGCTGGCATGACTTGGAAGTCATTTAAGAGTCTTTTCCTCGATAACTACTTCCCAGAAGTACAGAGGGACGCAAAGAGGGCTGAGTTCTTTACCCTTCAGCAGGGGGATATGTCAGTGACAGAATATGCTACTATGTTTTCCACCTTGGCTCGTTTTGCACAAGAGCAGTTGGTCAGTGATCATTTCAAGGCTACACGTTTTGTCTCTGGTCTTCGACCCTACATTCGGAAAAGTCTGGCTAGCACGCCTATCACCACTTATGCTGATACTTTGACAAGGGCGTTGGGTGTTGAAAGTGTAGATTTGGACCTGAAAAGGGCCAGGGAGATCATTACTCCAGCCAAGAGCACTGGTCTGTCTAAGAAAGCTAAGACAGAGACTAGGTCTCAATTTCAGTCCCAACCTCCTCAACAACAACAACAACAATCATATTCACAACAGAGATCTTCTTATCGAAGTTCTCAACAATCAGGGTTACAGCGAGGTGTGAATGCCGCTGGGGAGAAAGTTTGCCTCCGATGTGGTGATCCGAATCATTTCATCAAGTTTTGTCCTCAACCACCACCCAAGAAATCTCAGTCGATTGGTTCAACACCGTATTATCCACCATCTCAGGCAGTATCCACTCAGAGCGTGAAACCCTACCAGAATAGAGGGAATCAAGGTAATTATCAGAGGACAGAAAACCGTGGTAGTTTTCAACCACAACAACAACAAGAACCCGAAGGAAGGAATTTTGCTTTGCCTTCTTACCATGTTTCTGGAAATGCTGGACCGTCTGTGATCCGAGGTATCGTCCCATTGTTTAACTCTTGGGCATCTATATTGTTTGACACTGGTGCATCACACTCATTCATCTCATCAGCATTCGCATCAGTATTAGGGTTAGAAATAGAATGCTTGGAGCATGTCTTATCTGTTGATACTCCAGTTGGAGGTATTATTCATTTGAATCATGTTTGCCGTAGCTGTATGCTTTTGATAGCGGACCAGCAATTGAGTGTCGATTTGATTGTTATGCCAAATCTAGGATTTGATGTCATCCTTGGGATGGACTGGTTGGTCGAGTATCGAGCTTTCATAGATTGTTTTAAGCGTCGGGTTACTCTTTTCACTCCTGAGGGAGCTAGTTGTAGATTCGAGGGCGATCAGTTGGATTTGCCACTACCCTCATTGTTTTCCCGGAGTAGTTTATATTCTTCTCTTGGAACTCTGGCTAATTTATTGGCCATGGAGAGGGGCACTCCTCTTGTGGAATTGCCACCTATTGTTTGTGAATTTTCTGATGTCTTTCCAGAAGACTTATCAGAATTGCCACCTGTTCGTGCTATCGATTTTGCAATCGATCTTGTGCCAGGCACTTCGCCTATTTCTATTCCGCCATATCGTATGGCACCAGCAGAATTGAAGGAGTTGAAAATTCAGTTGGAAGATCTCCAGAGTAAGGGTTTTATTCGCCCGAGTGTATCCCCGTGGGGAGCTCCTGTTCTCTTTGTTAAGAAGAAGGATGGAACGCTGAGATTGTGTATCGATTATCGAAAACTCAACCATGTGACAATCAAGAATAAGTATCCACTTCCTAGAATTGATGATTTGTTTGATCAACTCAAAGGTTCCACTTGTTTCTCCAAGATTGATTTGAGGTCGGGTTATCATCAACTCCGTATTCGAGAGTCAGACATCTCGAAGACAGCTTTTAGGTCCCGATATGGGCATTTTGAGTTTATGGTTATGCCATTCGGATTGACCAATGCTCCAGCAGCATTTATGGATCTTATGCAACGAGTATTTCACGAATATTTGGATAAGTTTGTGATTGTATTTATTGACGATATTCTCATCTACTCTTCCTCTAAGGAACTTCACGAGGAACACCTGAGGATTGTCCTACAAGTATTGCGTACTCACCAATTGTTCGGTAAATTATCTAAATGTGATTTTTGGTTGACAGAAGTGAAATTTTTGGGACACGTTGTCTCGAGAAATGGAGTGTCAGTTGATTCATCAAAGATTGAATCTGTTATGGATTGGCAGCCACCTAAGAACGTATTTGAGGTACGTAGTTTCTTGGGTTTAGCAGGCTATTACCGTCGCTTTGTAAAGGACTTTTCTCGTATTGCTTCACCTTTGACTAAGCTTACGCGTAAAGGGGTGAAATTCTTTTGGACTGAGGAGTGTGAGAAAGCTTTTCAGCTTTTAAAGACTCAATTGACTTCTGCACCGGTTTTGATTATTCCGGAGCGTGGTGTTGACTACGCAGTTTATTGTGATGCTTCACTTCTTGGTTTGGGGTGTGTGCTTATACAAGAAGGCAAAGTTGTTGCCTATGGTTCTCGCCAGTTGAAACCTCATGAGCAGAATTATCCAACTCATGATTTAGAACTTGCCGCCGTTGTGTTCGCCTTAAAGTCATGGCGTCATTACTTATATGGAGAACGATTTGATGTCTTTTCAGACCACAAGAGCTTGAAGTATATCTTTACTCAACGTGATCTAAATCTTCGACAACGTCGATGGATGGAGTACTTAGAAGATTATGACTTCGAACTACAGTATCATCCAGGGAAGGCAAATGTAGTGGCCGATGCGCTGAGTCGCAAGTCACGAGGTTCCTTGGCTTGTCTGGCCATTCAAGAATGGAACATGCTCGATCAGATTGGGGAGTTTGAAGTAGAGCTTGACGACTCTAAGGATCGTGCTTCATTATTTTCTGTTATGGCTCAACCGTCGATCATTCAACAAGTAAAAGATGAGCAACAGTCAGATCAGGTAGCATCTACTTTTTGTATGCGAATTCTTCGAGGTGATGTTATAGAAGGTTGGACTTTTGACTCCGAGCGTGGGTTGAAGTTCAAAGACCGTTTGTTTGTGCCTTTGGAAGTTCGTGAACAAGTGATGAAGGAATTCCATCATTCACGATTAGCGGTGCATCCGGGAGGTAACAAGATGTACCATAATTTACGACGTCAGTTTTGGTGGAAGGGTATGAAGCGCGATGTCGCTAAGTTTGTATCTCGATGTTTGACTTGTCAACAAGTGAAAGCCGAACATCAGCGACCTGCAGGGTTATTGCAACCATTACCAGTTTCAGAGTGGAAGTGGGAGCACGTGACAATGGATTTTGTAACAGCACTTCCTAGGTCACCACGTGGTCATGACGTCGTTTGGGTCATTGTGGATCGTTTGACAAAATCTGCACATTTTCTGGGAATGCGTTTGACAGATTCGGTTGATGTCCTTAGTCGCTTGTATATTCGAGAAATCATTCGATTGCATGGAGTCCCTGTTTCGATTGTGTCGGATCGAGATCCGTGGTTTACTTCTTTGTTTTGGGAAGGTCTCCAGAAAGCTTTGGGGACAGAATTGAGATTGAGTACGGCTTTTCATCCTCAGACGGATGGTCAGTCAGAGCGTACTATACAGACATTGGAAGATATGTTACGAGCTTGTGTTATGGACTTCAAAGGTAGTTGGGAAGACCACCTACCATTGATCGAGTTTGCGTATAACAATAGTTATCAAGCGAGTATTCAGATGGCACCGTTTGAGGCTCTTTATGGACGACCGTGTCGTTCTCCAGTATGTTGGACAGAAGTTGGAGAAGCGTCTCTGTTGGGACCAGATCTAGTAAGGGAAACTACGGAAAAGATAAAATTGATTCGTGCGAGGATACTTACGGCTCAGAGTCGACAGAAAAGTTATGCTGATAAGAAGAGGAGACCATTGTCCTTTGAAGTTGGAGATCATGTGTTTCTCAAAGTTTCACCTCGTCGTGGTGTGCTTCGTTTTGGACAGGATAAGAAGCTTTCACCTCGTTTCATTGGACCATTCCAGATTTTAGAACGTGTGGGTGAAGTTGCCTATCGGTTGGCTTTGCCTCCGCAGTTGGCAAAAGTTCATAATGTATTTCATATCTCGATGCTTCGGAAGTATGAACCTGATCCGTCTCATGTGTTAGATTGGACTAATTTACCGTTGGAGCAAGATGCGTCCTACGAGGAACAACCCGTACAAATTCTGGAAGCTAAGGAGCATGTGCTTCGTGGTAGAACTATTCGTTTGGTTAGAGTACTGTGGCGTCACCATGGTACTGAGGAGACTACTTGGGAGAATGAGAAAGAGATGCGCGATCGATATCCGCAATTATTTGCTTCTTGAGTTATTTCTGTGCTAATGATTATCTGTGTGCGAATTTCGCGGACGAAATTTCTTTTAAGGTGGGTAGGATGTAATACCCCGTTATTTATTCCCGTGTTTTTATACGCAATAATACCAGTTTTGGGTGTCTGTACTATATCATTTTTACCTGTGTGTGTGTGTCATAGCGTGAGCTCAACACACACAAATATTTCCCCAATTGAACTTGGGCCCAAAGAAAGTTAGCTGTGCAATGTGTGTGCGTGTGTAGGCAATTGTGTTTATATGAAGCTTAAGCTTCACAGTTCTTGGTGACCAAGAAATACATTCTTTATATACACACACCACACCCATTAATTCCTCAGCAACTCTCATCTCACTCTCAGTTTCTCTCAACTATCTCACTATTCTCTCTCTATCTCGGGTACAAAGACACACACACACACATATATAATGTTTATCACACACACATATTGATCTATCTATACACATACAAGCAGTGTCTTGTTCTAGGAGGTGTTAATTCAAGTTTGGATTATTGTAAGGAAGTTCTATTTGGGTAAGCTTCTCTATTAATTTCAGTTTGTATAAACTGTGACTATAGATATATATATATATATACATATCTCATATATATTGTTAAGGGTCCAAAAATAGCGAACAGAAAAACAGTCACAGAATCTTGATTTCTTTATATCAAATGAAAGGTCTCGATCCCACGAGGCTCCATTTCGAATTTCAAAAGCTAATTCGCAACGGTTGCGACGAACGGTCGATTTAAAGTTTTGTCACCATTCGGTTTTTCGATAAAAATCAAGAGCTACGTTTAATTTCTTGAAATATTGATTTCGTATTTGAAATCTATGCGGAAAAAGGAAGAGATCCGTATATTGGAAGTACTGTTTTAATTACGTTTTTAAAATGGGTTAAAACCAGTGTTGGATTTCAAAACAGGGGAAGAAAAGAAGAAGAAGACGAAACTGTGACATCTCGCGCGCGCGACCCGCGCGAGCGAGAGGTCGCGCGAGCGGCCCGCGCGAGCGAGGGGTCGCGGGAGCGGCCCGCGCGCGCGAACATGCTATTTCTGAAAATTGTTTTAAGTTAACCACGTGACCCTTCTGAACACACTCCGCGCGAGCGAGGCCTCGCGCGAGCGGCCCGCGCGAGCGAGGTCCCGCGCGAGCGGCACGCGCGCGCGACCTCGGGCAGTTTATTAAAATATTCTGTTTTGTTATATTTAAATCTGTTATGAGCTAAGGGGCCTTGTACCCTATGCTTTAAGAGTTGTACTTTACTTTAATAGTAGTTGTACTCATGCTTTGAGGTGTTGTACCTCACTAATATACGCGCCGTATTGTATATTGAGATTTGTAACAGATTGAGCAGTTCCGGTTTCTATTCTGATTAATTATTCGGTCTATCCTCGGTGAACGGTAGTTCCGTATGACCCTCAATAAAGTTGTATAACATGTTAATAGTGTACTTACATGTTTACTTGAACTGCTATGCCTTAAGTGATTACTTGAGTTGCTATGCCTTATGTGTTTACCTGGATAATTTCAGCATGTCTATTGTGTTGCTTTGAATTGATAGCATGCCTTGACAATCTGTCATATGAAATATTGAATATGTCTGAATGCTTAGAGCTCGCATATGTCATATCATTTCATAAGCATGAGCATGAACACGAAAATCACGAAAATGATTTTTGGGTGAAAGACCTTAGAGGCTTTCAATTTTTAAAAAGGGAAGACCTTAGAGGCTTCCAGGTTTTAAAAAGGGAAGACCTTAGAGGCTTCCATGCATAAAATCCTCTAGGAGGGATTTTGTTTTGAAAAGTTAGAAATCCCGGATTTGTGGGTAGGCATGTGAGATGGGTACCACTAGGAACTCGAATTGCGAGATGTGCTGCAAGAAACCCTCGTAACGGTAAAGGCTAGGCCTCCGTGTAATTCGTAAGACCCAAAGTCCCGCACGTTTGAGGCTAGGCCTACGTGGACGGGAAGCCCATGGTCCGGGTAATGATAATGACGATTGAGGGTGAGTGTTTGAAAAGGCATGAAAATGGTTTTCATGCATTGACATTGGCATTCATTACACTCATGCATGATATATAACAGATGTTATTGTGCGGTTATATGACTATACGAGCCTTTTGGCTTATGAACTATTAAACCTCTCTTTCAGGTGATATAGATAAGGGCAAGGCCCCGAGACTTGACAATACTTCCGCTATAGTTTGAAGACCCCGTGTGTGGGGATTATCATTTAGTTAATGTAATACAATTTGGTTTCAAGGAACCTATTATGTTTAAATTGGACAAATGTTAGTCCACCCGTTTTTAAATAAAGGATAGCTTAACACTGATTTTTCGCTGCTTATATTGAAAACATTTTGTTTCAAGAAAGAATGTTTCAAATGAAAACCAGACTTCTGTTTTATAAATGTTTCCAAATGATGAACGTTTAATGTAGGTAACCCTCGGAGTCTTGGACTCGGGGAGTTATCGATTGGTGTCAAAGCCTACTGTTATTACTGTTATTGTTGTACTTCCGCCGGATGACACCCTGTCGCCGGGAACCGTGGCGGGGCGGGGCGTCACACCAATCCCCGGCAACGGCGCCATTTTGATTATGTCAAAATCAAGTTCTTATTTAACCCTATTAAAAACGTAGTATGTTGGAAGTAGGGTGTCGAGTCCACAGGGATTGATACAAGAACAACGTTTGGGAAGTTTAGTAACTAATTATAATGCTCAAAAGAAATAAATAAGAAAAGATGATGAAAAGGAATGAAAATGACTTTGCGTCTTGCGGCTTTTTGTTTGGTTTTTGGAGGAGAAAAGGATAAATAAATACTAATATAAAAAGTAATAGGTTGGGATCATTCCCCCCATCTTGGGTCACAACAAGATGAAATGGACTAGTGTTTCAAGCACATTCTAAGGTAACATTTCATTGTGGCATATTATCAAACACACGGAGTATATCTATGTGAAGATGAAGGAAGCTTTGAGATTTCCATAGAAACGGATTTGAAGCTAACGTTTGACTATCAAGGATGCATGACATACAAGATGAAGCCTCTATGGCTTCTAATTCGAATGATTTGTCCACCCTACACTAACTAATCTACTTAGTGGACAAATCACCTATGAATCCTTCAAAAGATAGTATTTAAGAACGAAGAGTTTGAACAATCAAAGATGCTTGACATCAAAGATGAAGACCCCAAGTTATAAATCCCACACACAACATTTATCAAACACATAGAGTGCAAAACACAAGGTTACATAATATTCCATATGAAATACATAGGGTAGGATTCAAAGTCTAAGTTTTAACAATCATAGTTGCAATACAAATAAGATGAATCCCTTAGTTTTGAACCCTACACAAATGAACCCTAAAAATGCTATCACATTAAATCCAAGAACTCATGATCCACAACCTAAGTAATTTAACTAATAATAGAAAACATAGCAATATCATCAAAAGAGAAGAGATAGAAAATATACCTAGCCATTAAAACTTCAATGAAATCTTCAAGTTTATACAAATGAAGAAGAAATAGAAGGGAACCCAAGTGGGTTCCTAAAAATGAGAGAAGAAGAAGAAGAATGTTGGGAGAAAAAAATGCAAGGTATAAGATAACCCTAAAAATCTCTATCTCTATCTATTTATACCAAACCCACACAATGGCAAACTTGTAAATAAAAGAGAGCAGTCTTCAGCAGCCGCGGATCGATCCAAGGCAAAAAGCCGGATCGATCTGCTTCTTTAATTCGCCGTTAGAATCTTCAGCGAAACACGCGGATCGATCCGCGTTGAAAATCCGGATCGATCCGCATTCGGATTTCTGGGCAGAGAGTTCTATAAAACGCCCGGATCGATCCAAGTGAAAGGGGCGGATCGATTCGCTCGGTTAGCTTTTGACTTCTTCCTTTATTCTTTGATTAACAAGGCCTCCAACAATGCCTCAATTACCTATAAGAAAAAGGGGTATTATTAGTAAAGAGAGAACATCAAGAAGAACAACAAACGCACAAATTCACCCATTAAATCTCCCGGTTTAAGTGATAATTCGTGTCCAATACAATAAAGAACATGTAGTCAAGAATGCAATATTGGGCACGAATCACTCAGTTCAGCTTAATAGAGTAAATGATTTATTATTTTAATATTCTTTTCAGGTTCGGGTCTCACAAATAGCAAAACAACACCCCTAAGCCCAGAATTAAAAAGGTCCGAATTCCAATTGCCAAAGGTTCGTTTGATAAAACTAAAAAAATTAAGTGTTGAATTTTAAATACTGAAAGTTTTAGGTGATGGAATTTGCGAAACTGAAATCAATGTTTCACGTACCTTAAGGAGACTGCATTCAATGATTATTTTAACGGTAATTCTTTAAACTTTCTTTGAGAAAATTTAGCTTTGTCTTGATGGTTGTTTTGCTTCATGGTCTTACAAAGAAATGCTCCCCAAGATATTGTTTGTGGCTTCAAAGCCCATTGTAACATCTTCTTCTTCTTCTTCTTCTTCTTCTTTTTTTCAGTAAATATTCTTGATGGGAGGATTTTACTTACAAGGGAAAAGTATGAATGACAAAACACTTGGCGTGCGGAAAGTATTGTGATTATGGATATAGAAGGTTTTATAAAAGAATCATTTCTCTGTGTTACTAATAATTTATGTGACCATGCATCTCGCAATGCTACGTAGATGACAACAACAACCCAATCTGCGATTTAGGTCAACACTAGTTGCATTCCACTCACTCTTAAACTCCGGGACGAACATGTAGAGTTATTGCAGAAAACACTGAAGAATCATGACAAAAGCATAGAAAAGCATAGAATTGGTTTCTAGCTTGTGCTCTGTTTTGCATTTCAGAATTGTTTGGGGAATTTTGTGAAAGCAAAAGATAATGGGATATACTTAACTTTTGTATATTCATATAGTATTTGTATTAGATAGATCACAAATCATATGTACTTTAGTACTAATATCATGACTGGTCCTACAAGCAGTGTAAAATTCTCACAGTATATGATGTATATGTTATGGATGACATACGCCATCAACAAACTTATAAAAACAACGGAAAGGGACTTTGATTGCAATTAAAACTGCATTGAACTGCTCGGTATTTTTGAAATGAAATTTCGACAACAAATCCATTCATACATCGACTAAAAAAAATCATAAAACACTAAAATCAATTCCTCAGTGATAAATTTAACATTGATCGTAACAGTGAGAAATTTTGCACTACATGTCCTAATCAATTATTATTGTAATCGTGGGATATCCATAAAACAATGGAAACTTATAACAAACCCAAAAGCTATATACCTAGAATTATGGGATTTTATTTTCCTATATAAGATATGTGTAATCATTGAGATATGATAACATAACTATTTAATGCACATCTATATATGTGTGTATATGTATTGGTGTATATATGTGTTTGGGGGTAAAAAGGAAAATATATCTATCTATAATTGGGAATGCAGGACTAATCTTAAAAAACATTCAGCATACTTGGACCTATTGTTATGAAGATACTGTTGATGGACTTATTTCAAAAAACATTGGTAGAATAAGACTTTTCACTATATTTTTCTTGATGAGATATAGTTTAAAAAGTATATTACAGGTAATTTTGGGATATATACTTGTGTGTGTGTGTGTGTGTGTGTGTGTGTGTGTGTGTGTGTGTGTGTGTGTGTGTGTGTGAGATACAGAGAGAGAGAGAGAGAGAGAGAGAGAGAGAGAGAGAAGGAAAGAAATAGAGAAAGAGTAAAAGATAGAGATTATACATATATATATATATATGAATGTATTAATTCTAGAGATAGGAAAATAGGAAAAAAAAAATAAGAAATATATAGAAAAGTGGAAAAAATCACAGAGCCGCCACATGGCAGTCGTCTGATTCCACTTTATATTATACTAGTCTATAACCCGTACACTATGCACTGGTTGTACACAATGAATAATGTTATGTTCCCCAAATTAGTTATAAAATACTTTGTTAGTTGTACCATATGTTGTGCTAGTAATCAGTGGTACAAAATGGTGCAACTGACAAAGTGCAACTGACAAAGTATTTAAGAACTAATTTGAGATGCAAAATTTGAGAAGCATAACATTAATAAAACACAATTGATCCATTTCAGCTTCATCAAACTTCATAGAACTTTATCCGTTAAAACAAACTATTAACAGGTATAATCCACTGGGAAAGAGAGAGAGAGAGAGAGAGAGAGAGAGAGAAGTCAATCATGAAGTAGGGATGAGTTCCATCCATAAAATTTTTAGATTTTTAACTACAATAAGAAAGACCAAAAGAAGAAGAAGAAGAAAACTTAAAAAAAAAAAAAAAAAGATACAAATTTGCATGTCCCGTGCGTGTCAGTAGCGCATCCTGAGCGTGTCGCCAACGTGTCCTGACCGTGTCTCCAATGTGTTGGATCAAGAAAAAAGAATGAAAATTTCAGACTCGCTTTTTTGTGTATCTAACACGTGTCCAAAGCATGTCGGGTTGTGTTGGTGTCAAATACACGTCAATACTGATACGAGGGCCAATATAGAGTGTCAGTGCTTTAAATGAAATTTCGACTAAAAAAAATCATAAAACACTAAAATCAATTCCTCAGTGATAAATTTAACATTGATCGTAACAGTGAGAAATTTTGCACTACATGTCCTAATCAATTATTATTGTAATCGTGGGATATCCATAAAACAATGGAAACTTATAACAAACCCAAAAGCTTTATACCTAGAATTATGGGATTTTATTTTCCTATATAAGATATGTGTAATCATTGAGATATGATAACATAACTATTTAATGCACATCTATATATGTGTGTATATGTATTGGTGTATATATGTGTTTGGGGGTAAAAAGGAAAATATATCTATCTATAATTGGGAATGCAGGACTAATCTTAAAAAACATTCAGCATACTTGGACCTATTGTTATGAAGATACTGTTGATGGACTTATTTCAAAAACATTGGTAGAATAAGACTTTTCACTATATTTTTCTTGATGAGATATAGTTTAAAAAGTATATTACAGGTAATTTTGGGATATATACTTGTGTGTGTGTGTGTGTGTGTAAGATACAGAGAGAGAGAGAGAGAGAAGGAAAGAAATAGAGAAAGAGTAAAAGATAGAGATTATACATATATATATGCATGTATTAATTCTAGAGATAGGAAAATAGGAAAAAAAAATAAGAAATATATAGAAAAGTGGAAAAAATCACAGAGCCGCCACATGGCAGTCGTCTGATTCCACTTTATATTATACTAGTCTATAACCCGTACACTATGCACTGGTTGTACACAATGAATAATGTTATGTTCCCCAAATTAGTTATCAAATACTTTGTTAGTTGTACCACATGTTGTGCTAGTAATCAGTGGTACAAAATGGTGCAACTGACAAAGTGCAACTGACAAAGTATTTAAGAACTAATTTGAGATGCAAAATTTGAGAAGCATAACATTAATAAAACACAATTGATCCATTTCAGCTTCATCAAACTTCATAGAACTTTATCCGTTAAAACAAACTATTAACAGGTATAATCCACTGGGAAATAGAGAGAGAGAGAGAGAGAGAGAGAGAGAGAGAGAGAAGTCAATCATGAAGTAGGGATGAGTTCCATCCATAAAATTTTTAGATTTTTAACTACAATAAGAAAGACCAAAAGAAGAAGAAGAAGAAAACTTTAAAAAAAAAAAAAAAAAGATACAAATTTGCGTGTCCCGTGCGTGTCAGTAGCGCATCCTGAGCGTGTCGCCAACGTGTCCCGACCGTGTCTCCAATGTGTTGGATCAAGAAAAAAGAATGAAAATTTCAGACTCGCTTTTTTGTGTATCTAACACGTGTCCAAAGCGTGTCGGGTTGTGTTGGTGTCAAATACACGTCAATACTAATACGAGGGCCAATATAGAGTGTCAGTGCTTTATAGATTAAGAAACATCACAAAATTAAACCCATCAAATTCAACAAAAATCATAAAAATTAATAAGACAATCTATGTAAATAAAACCATGTTTCATTAAGCCACAAAAACCCTTCCATAAACCATGTATAATGACAGATTAAATTTCCACTTTTTCTCTCTTAACTCTGTATAATCTCTCTCCTCTTCTTATTTCTCTCCCTCTATTTCTTCTTCGTTCATCTACGTACTGGGAATTGGGAGTAAGGATTTGTGATCCTTTACACAGCCATATCAGCATATTCAATTAATCCTATGCAGATGCAGTATTGCTTCATTCAGTAAACTAGGGTGTTCTTTATTTTTTCAATTATATATATGTATATATATATATATTTTTTTTTTGGGGGGGGGGGGGGGAGGGGGGGAGGAGGATGGAGACTAACGTAGGAATGAGTTTAAGCCCTATTTGTCCTTAAGTTTGTATCATGTGTTGGCCATGTGGCGGGACTACGTCTGAAAATGGAAAAGAAATATAAAAGAACCAGGAAAAAAAAAGATAGTAGATGTGGGGGGGGGGGGGGGGGGGTGGATCTAGAAAAAAAAAACCAGTTTTGAAAATGGAAAGAAAAAAAAAATGGATCTAGAAAAAAAAAACAGATTTGAGAATGAAAAAGAAAAAAAAAATTGAAAATACTTTTGCTCACCCAAAATATTACTCACCACTGCTCACCCAAGCATCCCATTGGCCAATGCAGTGGGATCCAGGATTAAACAAATGGTGTTTAATCCTGGGTCCCACTGCATTGGCCAATGGGATGCTTGGGTGAGTATTGGTGAACCATTTTTTGAGTGAGTAAAAATACTTTAAAAAAAATAGGACATGAAAATAGAAAAGAAAAAACAGAGATCTGAAAAATAAAAAAAATGTAGTTTTTTTTGTCCCAAGAAGTTAACTCAAACCTCTAATCCCACCTAATAACACCCCCCAACCACCCCCCCCCCCCCCCCCATGGGTTAGAGTTATCGCACTCTCCATGGGATAGAAACCTAGTTCAGGACTATTTTAGCATGTCCGATGGAAATGCCAGAAAGGATAAAAGTTATCTGTCTCTTATTTTGACCACCAAAAAGGTTTAGGAGTTGTGTTATGGTAATTAAATTATGAAACTTCTCTCTGTCCGGAAAAAAATGAAAATTAAGGAACTTTTACTGTGCTGTAGGTGATTTTGCATGGACTTGTACATAATACTCGAAACTCCCTATATTTAAAGAGAATCATTGAATTCTCTAGAGTTTTTTAGAGGCTTGTACAAAATATTATAAGTAGTGTCACCTTCTAGACAGATTACTTTATTAGGAGGTCCAAAACTTCTAAAATACTATCATGAGTTTCTATTCCATTGGATGATCGCCCCTTATATAAATCCTGGCCATTGACCATACTAACTATTATTAATAAGTAGGGTGGCCTTCATCAAAATCATTCAAGAATTATAACGTTTCTCGAGAAACCATACTTTGAAGAATTATGCAGATTATTGACCGAGTAGTAAAAAGTGCATACTTATGTGCTTTCTCTACTTCTTTACATTTCTTTGATCGTCAAATATGAAAAGCCTATTAAGTATTGAAAACACGTAAAAGATAGCCCCGCTGGGCCAAATTCATTGATCCACCCCGGTGTATATATGTATGTAATGAGAGAAGAAAAGAATGAAGAGCCCTAATCAATATCTGAACAACTTAACTATTCGGTCGATTTTTTTTTGGCAAAATTAGGGTGTAAACAGTAAGAAACTTTTTTTTTTTGTTGAATAAATTCATTTTTTCTAACTAATCCATGAGAAGGTTGAATAACATACCTTCAGATGGTGCTTGGGCCAGCAGGGCTTCGATCTATCGCTTGGTTTGACGCTGGCCCTCCAGAAGTTGAGCCAGAGCCGCGGTGATCTGCTCAGGAGTCATGGAAATCGCCGATTCGATCATGAAACACTGGATTTTTTTGTTAATACAAGTATAGACTATTTATCAACAAATATCTATATGGCTTCTTCTTGCGACAGATGTAGCTCCTTCAGCAAATTCATTAACCCCGGATAAGTGCTTTTCATCATTCGTAGCCACCTCGGATGAGTTGGCTGCAGGCACCGCATTCCCACTAGATTGCAAACACCACCGATCATCTGCTGAACGGCACATGTTAAATGAAATGCGTGACCACATTGAGGACACACCATTGCAACGTTTACATTAATTGGAGGGAATAGGATAGTACAACACCGGAGACGTTTCAGAGGTGGAAGTTGTGGTGGTGCTTTTGTTGATGGTGGAAGAACATCTGGTATTTTCAAGGGCTGGATCATTGTGATGTTCCCCCGGCACAAAAAGAAATGCCGAATCTCCATTTTTGTATGATGCTCCCACGTAGCAAATGCTCTTGAATGAAGTGTCTGCAAGGATTCGATCATTCGGTTGGAACACATCACGACACACAGAGCAGTTGTCTGTAACAATCAAACGAAAGAACTCGATTTCTGCTTAATTAGCCATTAACGGCGAAGAGGAAAATAGGATTTGTATTTACGACGATGCTATTATATATATGTGTACCAATACCCATAAGTGTTTTACAATTTCATCAATCGGTGTACTTTTACTTAAGTGAATTTCTTAGAGTTTTAATAAGTTTAGTATACCATTTTTTTTTGTCAATATTAGTACATCCCCTAAACGAGTCCTATAATTTAAGAACACTACTTTGTTTTTATTTTTCTTTTGAACGTCATGTTCATGTTTATATGTCACGTTTCCTGTTGGGTATTATTTTGGTCGGCTCTATAGATAAATGAAATGACCCAAATCCTAGAAATGGGTGTTAGGGTGATTCAATAATTCATAGTCACTTTACACATGTTTAGAACAAGTTCATTTGAAAAATGTGAAATCCAGTCGACTGATCGGGGACCCAGTCGACTGCTTTGGAAACTGCAGAGAGCCTGAAATTGCATAAATCCAATCCAGTCGACTGGCCCATGTCCGATCGACTTTCTTTTGGAGGAAGAATCGCCCTTGAATTTGACTCCATTTTCATAAGATAGTGTCAAAATCCGGTCGATTGGTACGTACCCATCCGGTCGACTGTACATGAACTTCCAGAAAGTGTAGTTTTGAAACTACATTAGTCAACTGTAAAAACACTCCCAGTCGACTGATTTACGAATCTGATCGACTGGTTTACGAATACAGTCAACTGGATTTTGAATCCTATCGACTGTAATAGCAAACAATACTTTGCATTTGTCAACAGAGAAATCTGCAACAAGATACAAGTACTTCCACAACTTTACTCCTAAACAGATGATTTTGCAACATAGAGAGAGGGAGTAAAAGCTATAGAACACTCTCGCAACCCAAGCATACTAAAGGTGAAGAACTGAGAGGTCAAACAACAACAGGAAACATGCGATCTAGTAGGAGAAGAGTGACTTATGCCACGATTACATGCCAACATGAATATAATAAGTTCTAACAAACTTTTAGGACTCAAATATGCGAGTTTAAGGATGAGGGGATAACATGCATCCCATTTCTATCAAACATTCAAGTTTAGTGGAAAGCAGATTGTTAAAGTAAAAAAAAAAAATCACAAAATGAAATACTGTTGTGGTAAATACAATTGTTTACTTACAAAGTAAGAAAAAAGAAAAAAAGAAAAAAGAAAAAGAAAAAGAAAATAGAAAAAAAAAAAACGTGGTACATAGAGTGGTCACCACTCATCCACTTAGTGGGCCAAAGGAAACCTACCCACTTTTTCACATTTGCATGAGAAATTTTTGGGTACTCCTAATATATCACGTGTCATGCCACTTGGTACTCCGTATCTAATAGTAGTGTGCCACACGAACAATGAAACCCACCATAAAAAATTTAAATGGCCTAACAGTCCTGTGTGGCGCTTCCTCATTGGATATGGGACATCACATCAACGCTACCTTGAAGGTACACAAAAGCTTCTCATAAATAGGAGATACAAGAACCAAAATCTGGAGGAGAAAAATTGCCAAGGGCAGTAGTAGTAAGCTGAAAAAGAGGAGGAGAGAGAGTAACGAGAAAGAGGATATGAAAAATAAACAAAACAGAAAGAGAGAAGACAAGAAGGTATCCTTCTCTTTATTCTTCAATTCCTCTCTCTCTCTCTGTTTATATATATACTATCATGTTACCCGCGCGATGCGCGGGGATGCTGGTTTTTGATCTTTTTTTATTTGTTAAGTATGCATATTATAGAAATGGTTGAACTATAGATATCACCAAATGATCCTTATTTGTATGTACATTATACATGAATAGAGAAAGAAGTTGACGAATGTTTGAGATGATTTATTACACCATGTTAATATTCCTCATGGATTGCTTTTAATGTAAGCCCTGCTCCTAACTCTATTAGTGCAATTTAATGAAAAAACTCACATTATGGTACCCTATAGTTAGGGTGACGTTTCACTTTGGGCTTTAAAGTTTAGGCGAAATTTCACTTTGGCCCTAGAATTTTAGAGAAGTTTCACATTAGTCTCTAGAGTTTTCAAGGCACATGAGTGCGTCGTCAAATTGCACCCCATAAGTAATCCTGTGCATTTAGGAGGTACAAACAGTATAAATTACTTGAGCGGTTGAGCCATTAGAAGCAATAGGTACCAGAGATTATCTCCAAAGGATAAGAAAGCACTAATGGATTTTTTTTTGGCCTAATTGCACTTTATCCCCTCGTACTATACACGTGTTTTCAATTGGATACATAAACTTCTTTTTTTGTAATTGATCCCTTGAACTTTCAGCCCCTTTTCAACCTCATGCATTCGCTAACGTCGTTAGTTTAAAACTAACGGAATTGCCCAAAAATATTTTCTTTTTGCAATTGGCCCCTTGACCTTTCATCCCCTTTCCAGTCAGATCCATTTGCTAAATTTTGCCCAAGTGTCCTTCCCCCAAAAAATGGCTAATGGCGTGAGATTTAGTTGAACAGAATTGCCCAAGTATCCTTACCCCGAAAAATGGCTAAATCGGAATCTCTTTTTTTCATCTTATCTGTCAAAACAATGATTTTATCTGTTGACAGACATATAATATTTAGCTAAACAATCCTAATTTTCTTATCTTTTGGCCTTTTAAGATGATTTTTTTTATTCCAAGTATTTATTCGAGATCAATGCAATGGGCTTCAAAATTTCACAAAAAAGTATACATCGCAGCCTTATTTGTTTTGACATATAAAATCATATGTTTTGACATATAAAATCAAAAAATGAGGTTCAATTGAGGGGGTTTTCTCGTCTTTTAATGTCGAAAAATAGTAGTAAAGGGGTTTATAAAAAATGGTCAAAATTTAGCGAATGGGTCTGATTGGAAAGGGAATGAAAGTTGAAGGGGCCAATAGCAAAAAAAAAATTATTTTTGGGCAATTCTAAAACTAACGGCGTTAGCGAATGTATGAGATTGAAAAGAGGCTGAAAGTTTAAGGGGCCAATTGCAAAAAAAATAATTCATGTACCCAATTGAAAACACGTGTATAGTACGAGGGGGTAAAGTGCAATTAGAGGCCAATAACATCTCATACTAAAAGTGGTAGTAAGAAGAAAAGAAAATCCTAAAATGTAAAAAGTTTATGAAAATAAAAAACTTGCTTCATAATGAATGTTATTCAACTATCAGCCGATCACTGCAGTTACATACATGCAAGGCATGGCTCATTCAGACCACCTAATATTCATGACTTCATTTAGTCCAATGAATAAGAATATAGAAAATACAGTCATACTAAAAATGAAGCCACCACCACCATTGGTGACAACATAGTTTGGAAAAGATATTTAGAGTCTTTTGTTGTTTTTTGATCAGCAATGGTTTAAACAATAAGCTCTTGGATATAATTTGAAGCATCCAAATCTCTTGTAGAAAGTGTGATGTTAATGAAAATGACCTCAGCCAAAATGAAGCCCACATCGTCTTGGTCTTAGAAGCCAATTGGCGCTGCTTATATTCTTGAACCACCTGCTTACTGAAAATCGTTGACATAATTAGTACTCCATAATAATTATCAAGAAAGGCATAATGTTCCTATTCTAAGATTAGCACAAATTCTTAACAGGAGCATTTTTTTTTTTTTTTTTAAACCAACAGACATAAGCTTTAAAGGATTTTTGATTTTGTAACCGTGAAGCACAGGTTCTTCAAAACACCACAAATAAGATATTCAGAATCCAGGGAAAGTATTCTTATCTGTGTAAATGTTCCAAAGAGAATATATCTTGCATCAAGTTGCCAATGGAAGTGTGATACAGGACAGATTGAACTGATATATAGTGTGATATAGGACAGATTGAACTAAAGCCTCTGGTCAATGCCTCCAAACCTTCAATTTTTTTCAGAATTGAAACACAAAGGTCTTCAATTCTCCATGTTATTCTCAATTTCATATCCATATATGCATTTGGAAAAAGTTCTTACCAACATGCAACGGTTATTGAATCTTTTAAGGGTTTAAATATTTTATTCTTGAGGCTCTAGTACACATAAGTCATAACATAACAAAAGCACCCACTTAACTTCATACCAGCACCTCAAAACAACCATCACTATGTTGATGACACTAATTACAAGATTTGGTTACCGTTTCAAATGCACTTTTACAAAGATTTGGACCAATCAATCCTCTCTCCGAGCCCAAATTTGTATCCCAAATTTGGTTATGAGATACTGATGATGTCAAAATTTGGTAAGAGTTAAGTAAAGCAGTTTTAAGGAGAGAGAGAGTGAGAGACTATTTTTTTGTATGTGATTCGGCCCTGTTAATGAAGGTACCTACGTCCACGGGTGTATCTGAGCACGTTCACTAGCAGATCACCGGCGGGCCTAGTGAGCCAACAAAGAGGGGCGGCACTACCAGTAATATGTCCCGGGTGTATGTATATAATGGTGAATTTTATAGAGGTGCTCTGTAGACTACATAGTTGGCCGCCCCTTCAATGGGGGTGAGAGGTCTCTTTTATAGATGTAAGAGACCTACTCATACATGGATAAGGAAATATAATCCAATTGATATAGATTGACATTAATTGTGGGGATTTCCTAATTGGATTAGGAAATAGTGTACACTTTCCATTAGTCTTCTAGCTTGAGTAGGAAACTGCCCGTAATGCTCAGGATCATGCCTGTGGGCCTAGACGAGCTGTTCCCGCGGCGGGATGTACATGTGCGGTTTTCCCGACCTGTTGGCCAGGTCGTGATGAACCGCTCGGGATGATGAGTAGACAAAACCGCTCGGGCTGATGCTTCTGAGAAGTTGTGCATGATTTACCCGGGGCGTGGACTAGCTGCTGACTTGAACCGCTTGGTCATAAGATAAAGCCAATTTTGGGTGTATCAGCTGCCCCCCATTTCCAAGATTGGCCAGATGCTATATCGAGGCAATTGTTTGGAAATCAGTTTGATGTTACTTGCCGCTGTCTGAGTGCTTGTGGAAGCTGCTTCGGGGCTTCTGAGCCTGGTGAGTCCTCGGGAACTGACTGAGAGTTGAGACCCAGTCTAGCTCGGGACCTTTAAGTGCTCGGGAACTGACCGGGAGTTGAGACCCGGCCTAATTCGGAGTTTTTGAGTGCTCGGGAAGTGACCGAGTGTTGAGACTCGGTCTACTTCGGAGTCTTTTTTGATTGAGTTAGCTTCCAGGATGGTTATCTTCTGCCCGTAAACCTTCGTCAAGGCTGTGGGTAGAAGGATTTTACCATGTTGGAAAAGCCGACCTAGAGCGTATTGCTCTAGGGTCCTTTTTACTGTTAACTCCTCAAGATGGTTGTCTTCCGCCCGGCCAGCCTTCGTCAAGGCTGTTGGGAGAAGAGCTTGACCATGTTGGTGGAGCCGACCTAAATCATGTTGTTTTAGGGTCCTTTTGCTCCTCTATCGTCGGCCAACCTAAGAGATTTTAGTCACCTCTATCGTCGGTCTGGACCTAAGAGGAGTTAATGCCTCAGAGTAGTGTAGGTGCTCGGGTTGTCCAAGATTTTGACTTGGTTATCCGCGAGGCCTGTAGATACCCGGTGTGATTACCTGTTTAGTTCACTATGCCATCTTGCCCCCCAAGCTTTCGCTAAGACGAGGGTCTTACAGAGGCTATGATCTGTAGGTAACCGACCTGGAACATGGTGGTTGCAGGGTCTTTTGAAGCTTGCCATCATCAGCCACCTAGGGGGTTTGCCCCTATCGTCGGTTGGACCTAAGCGAAGCCGGTGCCTTGGGCGTGACCCCAAGGTCTTTAGTGCCTGGGTTCGGAGCCCGAGGTCTTTTGAATGCCTGGGTTCGGAGCCCGAGGTCTTTTTAGATGCCTCGGGGTTAAGCCCGAGGTCTTTGTATGCCTTGGGGTTAGGCCCAAGGTCTTTAGGTGCCTCAAGGTTAGGCCCGAGGTCTTTGGAAAGGCTCTCTGACAATCGGCGGAGCCTCATGTGGTGATTAGGCAAGTACCACTGTAGTCGGGCTCATCTAGTCCGATGGAGACAGGAAATCGGATCAGGATCATCGGGCTCCAGATTTCTCTGTGCTGGAGGCAAAGTCGGAACTGCTTGATCTTGAGCGATGTGAACTGGAGGTCGTGCAAGGGCGGACGGACTCAGACCACTGTGAACTGAAAGAACTGTCTAAACTCCCGGGCTGATTTCGCTTTCGCTTACTTCTGGAAGACTTGTTGCTGTCTTGGCCGGGGTTTTTGATCTTTAGAAATTCTTCAGTGTCAATGTATTTTCCAACCCTCTCTGCGAGTTCGACCAAGGTTGCCGGTCGGTTTCTATGTAACGACGCGGCGCACTTGGTGTGTTGAACTCCCGAGCAGAAGGCTATGATGGCGATTGTCTCGTTCAGATTACGGATTTGAAGTTTCTGTTGGTTGAACCGGTCGGTGAACTCCTTGAGGGACTCATTGTTCCGTTGTCTGACTGTCAATAGCTGCATGTCTGGCTTTGGCCGCTCATGCATACCGGCGAACTGGTTGATGAACTGCTTGCTGAGCTGTTTGAAACTGCAGACCGATCGGGGCTCCAAGGAGTAGAACCACTGCATAGCCGGGCCTTTCAAAGTGCTGGGGAAGGCTAGGCAGTGTAACTCATCAGAGTTGGTGGCTAGGGCCATTTGAGCCATATAGGTCCGGACATGGTCGACCGGGCTTCCCGAGCCGTTGTAAGGATCCAGACGAGGCTGCTTGCATTTGCGTGAGATGGAGAATCTCGTGATCTGGCTGGAGAACGGTGACTCTGTTTCGGTATTGGCTTGATTCTGAGCACGGTTTTGACCGAGCCTTTTGGCCACCCTGTCGATCTGCTTCTGTAAATCCTTGATTCGGGCTTCCACTCCTTCCCGACCGGTATCTGAGGAACTGGTCGGGTTGGTGTCCTCTGGGATCGGGCTTGGCTATGACCCCGGGTAACCGTTCGCCTAGGGAAGACTCGGCTCTTGACCGAGTGACCCATGGCTGATTCCCGGGGCATATGCTCCTGCCTTTCCTCTCGGGCAGCACGCCCACTGTTGATGTCTCTGGCATCCTCAACACAGGACGGGTTGGCTCGGGCACGTTGTCTGGTCAAGATCGGTTCCCGACCGTACGCAACGCTCCCGGGTCGTTTCCCGGCCACTGGAGGATTGCTCTGCTGGGCTAACAGGGCTTCAATCTGTTGCTGGATTTGACACTGGCCCTCTAAGAGTTGTGTAAGGGTTGCGGTGATTTGCTCAGATGTCATGACTGCCACAGCCGTTGCCGGGGCAGGAGGAACATCCCGGTCAGAGTGCTGGTCAGCCTTCTTACTCTTCTTCGGTGGCATGACGATCAGTTAAGAAATTTGTTGATGAGAAGACTTGTCGTTTCCCACAGACGGCGCCAAACTGATGATGTCAAAATTTGGTAAGAGTAAAGTAAAGTAGTTTTAAGGAGAGAGAGAGTGAGAGATTATTTTTTTGTATGTGGTTCGGCCCTGTTAATGAAGGTACCTACGTCCACGGGTGTATCTGACCACGTTCACTAGCAGATCACCGACGGGCCTAGTGAGCCAACAAAGAGGGGCGGCACTACCAGTAATACCGGCCGGGTGTATGCATATAATGGTGAATTTTATAGAGGTGATGTGTAGACTACAGAGTTGGCTGCCCCTTCAATGGGGGGTGAGAGGTCTCTTTTATAGATGTAAGAGACCTACTCATACATGGATAAGGAAATATAATCCAATTGATATAGATTGACATTAATTGTGAGGATTTCCTAATTGGATTAGGAAATAGTGTACACTTTCCATTAGTCTTCTAGCTTGAGTAGGAAACTGCCCGTAATGCTCGGGATCATGCATGTGGGCCCGGACGAGCTGTTCCCGCGACGGGATGTGCATGTACGATTTTCCCGACCTGCTGGCCGGGTCGTGATGAACCGCTCGGGATGATGAGTAGACAAAACCGCTCGGGCTGATGCTTCTGAGGAGTTGTACATGATTTACCCGGGGCGTGGACTAGCTGCTGACTTGAACCGCTCGGTCATAAGATAAAGCCAATTTTGGGTGTATCAGATACTTTGACAGTTGTACCATATAAACAACTTCAAATGAAAAATCGGCAGTCCCCACCATAATTAAATATGTGTGGATCAAATTTGGGATTCATTTTGGGAATATAGCATTACTTCATTGAATAATCCCATATTGAGACATTTCAATAGTAAGTGATGACATTCATGGTCACAGATCAATACCTAAATATAGGAATGGCTAGAAATTTTCATACATTGTATCAAAATACTCGACCAGCTAGATCAAGGAAGATCGATAAAGAAGAAATCGCTATCATAGACCCAAAATTCATACAATGCAATATATGAAAGAAGGGAGAAAATGGATAGAAAGAAGGATTAACTTGGAGTTGAGACAGCTTGAAGGTGCATTGAAAATTAAGAATTATGCTGTAACGTAAACGTACAATAATTAGAATTGACTAACACATAAAAGTAAAAAATACATATGCTATATAGATATTACTATAGTTACAACAATACTTACCATATAGTCTGGCCTATAGAAAAGCATAGGTTAGTCATAAGGAGTTAAAGTGAGAATCTTTTAGTGAACTACTATTCCATGTTCAAATTTGTTGATTCATATGCTAAATCAGGTACCAGGAGAAGAAAAAAAAAACATTGGAGACTATTGGTAATTTGGTTAGCTTTGGAAAAGTAATGAAAAGATAAGATTAAAATTCCATACAGAGGGGATAGTTTAACTTTACTGGGAATTCAGGATATGATTAATTCAATGAACTAAGTGTACATTGACAGCTTCATATACATGTTCTAATTTCATTTTTCTGCTGAAAGAAAGACCAAAGAATTTCCAAAGTAAAGAAAATTAGGTTCATGACCGCCAAGATAGCAAAGATATATATATATATATATATATATAGGGATACTAGGTCATAGGCCCCTCAAAATTAAGTGTTTTAGCCAAAAACTCACGTTTTTTGCAATTTCGTGAAAAGACCCTCGCTACTTTTCGTATTTGGTGAAAAGCCCCTCCATTCACAGATAATATTACATTATTTGTGAACTTTAAATCATCAAAACTCACTCATTTTTTGGCCTTTTTGGGTGATTTTTTTTTTTGAAATCATTTATTTTTCCGAGATCTACGCAATGAACTAGAAAGTTGTACAAAAAAAAAGTAATTTGGAACTTCGTTTTTCATTTTTATCTTTCAGATATATAATATTATGTGTTGACACTAACAGATAATATTATCTGTTAACTTTAAACCACCATAACTTTCTCAATTCTTGGGCTTTTTGGGTGATTTTTTTTTGATTTCATGTATTTCTTTGAGATCTACGCAATAGACATGGAAATGTTCTGAAAAAAGTTAAGTTATAGCCTGATTTTGAGGTTTTACAGATAACATTATCTGTATCTATGTGTCTAACAGATAATATTATCTGTTAACTTTAAACTACCATAACTTCATCAATTCTTTGGTTTTTTGGGTGATTTTTTTTTTTTTTTTTTATTTCATGTATTTTTTTTAAGATCTATGCATCTATGGTGCCAATTGTACGAAAGAAATATGTTTTTATTATATGTATGCAAACATGCAATTTTTCATATTTGTTTGATGTTTAGTTTTTTTTGTCCCTGCATTTCATGGTCAATATTGAACTCGTTTGATGGATCTCATTTTGCTGATTTCAAAACATTAAATTTTACGAAAAACGGACTTGTATAAGAAAAGTTATAGCAATTTGAGTGTAAAAAGGGCCTAATGCGATAAAAAAAAAACTAGCATGTGTTTTAGCTTTGAAGAGTTTTATTTGAGGGGGCTATGGCCGAAGCTCCCATATATATATATATATATATATATACCAGCTCCATAATGACCGCCGAGATCACAAGAATTCTACAAGGCAACTGGAGATTGCCAAATCTGGGTTGGACACGAAATTGGAGATGATGATAAAGAAGAGGGCATTTGGGGAATAAGAATCATGAAGATGGGAATATGAAGTAGAAGAAGCGATGGCCCTCTTTTCCTTGAGAGAGAGAGAGAGAGAGAGAGGAATGCAAAGAGGCAGACACTCACGAAACAGCTGGAGAGAGACTTTTAAGTTTTTGATTTCTCAAGAGAGAGGCAAGTTAATAAAGAAGTCCACGTGTCAGCACATAGTTGATTTCAACTCATCCTCTCCACTATTAGATATACTAATAGATAGATAGATATATGTATATATATGGGGGCTGCTAACTTACAACACGATGGTTGTAGGTTAGCAGCATACAACAGCCTCTTTAGCGACGAAAAGTAGGCTTTAGCGATGAAATTTTTGTCGCTAAAGGTTCCAACTTTTAGCAACAAAAAATTTCGTCGTTAAAATCCCGTTTTTCGTCGCTAAAAGCCTCTTGTGCTGTAGGTTAGCAAATCCCTATATATATAGTATATATGTTAGTTACAGAAAGAGTTTTCAACTCTTCAATTTCACATAGGAGTTTTTGACTCCATTTTAAATTATTGCCTCTACTTTAAATTAAAATCAAGGAGTTTCCAACTCCTTTAAGTTGTCTTTTAAAGACAAAATTGGAGACTTTGTCTCCTAACAAGAGTTTCAAACTCTTCATTAATTTTCATGGAGTTTTTACTCCATATTTATTACACCTCTGTCAAAAAAATTTATGGAGTTTTCAACTTCTCTCAAAATGGGTCACTTAAGAAACAAATTTGGAGACTTTGTCTCCTCTGTAAATTCTGATTCAAAGGGATGCATATTGTTTGGAGTCTCTGACTCAATTTTGGACGAATGGAGTTTCCAACTCCTACACTACAGAAAATACGTGTATGTATATTTTACAAATATGCACACATGGATAATGTTTGGGATACAATGTGAAGTTGAAACAATATTGTTATGGATAGAAAATATTTGATTTAAGCCAAATCATGAAAGTCATGGCCCATCAAGTAATTTTTTTTCCAAATTAAATTGTCTTTGCATTTGCAAGGATTAACAAGGTGAATTTCTACTTGTACCCTGGCACTGTCCGCCAAATGCAAATAGCAAAGTAAGAGTTTTTGCAAAGGAAGCTAATGATGGAAAGCTTCATCAATTTTGTCAATAAACGGTTGCACACATTGCTAGGAGTTTCCAACTCCATGTAAATAAGGATGCCCAGCAAGAATCCTATACTCAAGACATATATATATATATATATCCAAAATTCTCTAAAGAGGGCGCCCTCTCTTTATTAAAGAGAGCGCCTCTGTTTGGACTGTCGGATCGTGTTTAAAAACTGGATCTGATGTCCAAAGCAGAGGTCCTCTCTTTAATAAAGAAAGGGAGCCCTCTCTAAAGCCTGACTGATATATATATATATATATATATGCGATTATATACATAGATATGTACGGGTAGAGGTGGGAAACAAAAAGCAAGAACCCACCATTCTGGGGGTAATTTACCTATGTTAAATTCAAATCAAAAGTCATATGTCCATGACCAAATTAAATGAGCATTGTACTCATTAAATCAATATGAGCCTTGTACTCATCAATTTAATGGGTCATATGCCCTCAATTCAATGGGTCATATGCCCATGACCAAATTAAATGAGTCTTGTACTCATTAAATTAATATGCCTTGTACTCATCAAATCAAAAGTCATATGCCCATGACCAAATTAAATGAGACTCGTGTAACACCCGCTCCCGCGGATTATATTTAATCACATTTTAGCATGCATTATTAGTAATATAATAATGATATGGATATATGTGTTAAGTGAGTTTTGACTCACTAAGTTATTTATGGGTGTCCAGTTGGGAACCCAGATATTGGCCAATGTGGCAGTCCCAGTTTGGGACAGTTATGAGAGGTCTCCGTGTGATGTGACAGATATGCAGAATAATCTTTATGTGCATAAATGTTTATTAAGGTATATATGAATATTATACTATGTTGATTTAATGTCTTGTTAATTGTTAAATACCACTTATGTGGTCCGTTATAGGTACCTTTGTGAGGACGAATTGGACACATTGCATATTTAGTCGGTTAATTAGCAACTTCATAATATTATGTGGGACTACTTATGGGACTCATACGTGACATAGACAAACACCCATTTAAGTTTGTGATAGTTTTAATAAGTTTAGTAACTAGCAGAGGTATAATCGCAAAACTAATGAAACTTAGTGAAGGCTACCTTAGTTAATGCAAAGTTTGGAATTACATGGGAAGGACACATGTCCTTATGACTCATGACATGAGTCTTCTTCATCTTCACTTAGTTAGGATATTTACAAAGGAGAGAAAACCAAGAAATATCGGCGGAAAGTTTGACAACGTTCGCGATGACAAACGCCGTGCCGTTTGACAATCATTTTCGAAACAGGCTACATATTCGGACTCCTGGAGGTGAGTTTAACGCGATAGTACCAATCTTATTGAATTCTGAGACAGTTTTTCTGCGACCCAATTCGGGGGTTTAATTAGCTTTTTAACTTGCCAATTTTGTATAGGATCTGTACTTGGACCTTACTAGGCTCTTTATCTTCACAAGTAGGAGCGAAATCCTGGTGGTGAGTGATAATAATTATGTAAATTGGATAATTGGATGTTTGAGACTATCTTTGTGATGCTAAGCATGGTTGGTTAGCTTAAATTCACATAAGTTTAGAGTAAATTTTGATAACTTGTGTATAGTTTGTGAAATTGCACAGTGTAATAACTATGTGAGCATGTTGAGTTGTATATATGGGTCAAAGGGAAACCTGTACTTGCCATCGAGAATGTGACTAGGTGCCAAAATGGCCATGAGACCGCACGTCTAAATGAGAGAGGCGTGGGTAGCTCGGTTAGTCGCGCAGACTAATGGAGTAGTCGCGGACTAGCGTGAAAGGGTGGCCGGTACTTGTGTTCCCGGATACCATAGTTATGTGTAAAAGATGAGATTGAGCATGTTTGTTATTCATGTGCATAATTATTGTCATTCACCAGCATATAGCTGATATCGTATAGTGGTTATTGAATAACCATTGTAGGTGATAAAGGCGAGGGGTCAAAGAAATGGGGAAATGGAATTGGCAAGAACATGGGATTTTGGGAGTGGTTGTAGCTTTGTTAATAGCCTTATGTCTTTAATTTGGAAACTTGTGACATGGCTGAAACTACTTGTGGATTGGACTAGAGTATGTTATTAGTTAGTTCTAGACTCATGACAAGTAAATTTGTAATTTTGATAACCAAGTCCATGTTATTTGGTGGTTGTGTAATTTGGATACTGCAGATCATATAATAGTTTAATAATAGGTTTAATTGTTGTAATATAAGGTTGTTATCATGTTTGTTAGTTTGGGGAAACGTTGCGACTCACTTATTTTGGTTAGTTTGATTGGTGCGACGAACTCGTGAGTTATACTCAATGAGTTTGAAATGGAATTGGATTTTAGTTTAATCTTTCTTTGATTTGTTTCAATGTTGGTTATGAACTCTTGGAGCCCAAGAGATTGATTTATCAATATTTTTACATCTTTTGGAAGTTGACTTGATATTTCAAAATTTTTGGAAGTGTTGAAAACTTGAGGTGGTTGAATGTCCTCAGGCAAAATCCTGCAGTAAGGGAAGGATTCTGCCCAGGGGTCATTCGACCAGTCGAAGGGGGCAGTTCGACCGGTCGAAATACCCCACTGCATCACTTTTAGTTCTACCACGTCGGGTGTTTTGTTTTATTTCTAATTAAACATGAGGGTACCTTTGGAACCCCTTTGAACTATTCAAGTGTTACTTTTGAAAAAGAATTTTATTAGGGTGTGTTCGAATGTGTGTTTGTAAAATCTCTTTGAAAAGGTTTATAATGTGTAACGACCCACCTCCCCATCTAGCAACAATACTGTCCGATTTGGGCCTAAACACAAAGAACTTCCCAGAGGGTCACCCATCCCTGATACTGCTCTGGCAGCAGCACGCTTAACTGTAGAGTTCTTTCGTGTTTAGCTCCCTCACGGTTTTAAAAGGCCTTGTTGCATATAGAGAGGCGATTAATCCTTATAAACTAGTCCAGGTTCTTCACCCCAGGTGACGTGGGACAAGCCCCCACACCCGACCTCACCTCATCCATCTTGGCCATCCTACCTTAGGAGTATTGGCTCTTGGTCGTCACAATCCACCCTCCTTAAGGGCCACACGTCCTCGTATGGGACCCGCCCCACACTTCCGACTGGGTTTCCGCTCTGATACCATTTGTAACGACCCACCTCCCCATCTAGCGACAATATTGTCCGCTTTGGGCCTAAACACAAAGAACTTTCCAGAGGGTCACCTATCCCTGATACTGTTCTGGCAGCAGCACGCTTAACTGTGGAGTTCTTTCGTGTTTAGCTCCCTTACGGTTTTAAAAGGCCTTGTTGCATATAGAGGGGCGATTAATCCTTATAAACTAGTCCAGGAACTTCATCCCAGGCGATGCGGGACAAGCCCCCACACCCGACCTCATCTCATCCATCTTGGCCATCCTGCCTCAGGAGTATTGACTCTTGGTCGTCACAAAATGTGTTGAGTTCAGGAGTCAAATCTTTTGTTAATGGTTCTTGTGGACTTTAATGACATGGGACGTGCCTTGGTGGCGTGCCACATATCCTAGAATCATATGTGCGGTTCCGAGGCGTGACACCTTGTACTCATTAAATCAATATGAGCCTTGTACTCATCAATTTAGTGGGTCATATGCCCATGACCAAATTAAATAAGCTTTGTACTCATTAAATCAATATGAGCCTTGTACTCATCAATTCAAAGGGTCAGATGCCCATGATCAAATTAAATGAGCCTTGTACTCATCAATTAAATGGGTCTTGTACCCATAGTCAGATTAAATGAGTTCTTATTAAGAACTACGGTCGACTTGATTCCAATTTGGATACGTAGGCAACCCAACACTTATATTGGGTGCAGTCACATTCAAAAAAAATTAAATCTCATGGGTCCTATCCCCCACAATAAATTAAAAGAGTTTTATTCTCATAAAGAAAAATCAAGGGTGACCTTTGGTATCAAATCTTTATTTTAAAACAAAAATCAAGATATTCAGGGTCACATATCCTTAATAAAAATTATAAATTCCTCAAGTTCTTTCTAGAACTACGAATTGGCTTGATCCCATTAATGGATACGTAGGCAACCTGAATAATTAACTTAGGCGTAGCCATAAAATTAAATTAACAAAAATTATCCCACTGTCACAGTTGGAATCAAAGGGTGTTCTTTTGAAACAAAGGATTGTAATTAATAGATACGTCATATCTTGAATGGGTACAACCTACACAAATAAAAACTCATATTATTTTTACTATATGAGTGAAATTGTGTTTTGGTGAATTTTAACATTTTTATCCAACATAGACTAACGAGCATCCGATAACAAAACTACAACATGAATACATAACTTCGAGCATCAACACATGTAATTCCTATAATTCGAACCTAAATATAAAGGCTTCAAATTGACTAAATTACATTAGGTAAGCTATGTATTACATTCGGACAAAACTCCCAACACACGAGGTCTTTACTATGCGTTATAACACGCCAATCATTCTAGGGCCTTGCCCGTATTCATTTCACCTGAAAAATGGTTTAAAACACAGTTCATGAGCACGACGGCCCGTATAGTCATATAATTCAATGTTACCATGATTTTCATGCGTGAATGCGTGAATGTAATGGTTTGTTGCCAAAGCAAGAAGATGTTTTCCCATAGGCCTTTCATGTATTTCCAAACACTCACTCTTACTACATCACCCGGTCTATGGGCCACCACGCTATGGGGGCCTTTAACCATCTCATACGGGTCGTTAGCTTACGATTCCTATGATTTGCAAGACTAGGAGATCGCTTTCCTAATGTATCCAATCCTCACATTGAACACCCACGACCGGGATTATCTAAACTTCAAATCAAAATCCTCTCGCGGAGGTTTTTATGATCTTTAAAATCTGGAAGTCCCATACACGGAGATCTTCCCTTTTTTAAATCGAAAGCCCCACACATAGAGACCGTTCACCCAAAATCCTTTTTCGTGCATTTTCATGTGATGCACGGGTTCATGCTCAAATTCATAACCAAGCTTAACTCATGATATAAATGTTAATGAACAATAATATGCTACTTAAATAAGCAAATGAACATGATCATATATTTCTAAGCATAGCTAGATACATGAAATTCAATCTAAGCGTACTAATCAATTTCTAAATAAAGCTTGTAGACACTGTCCAACTTTCAGTTAAACATGTAATAGCCACTTCATCACATAGAAAGAAAGCATATAAGCATCACAACACATAGCACATAGAAAACTAAGTTTAGATTATTGACACGGCAAACGTGCTCCAAACGTAGTAGTACTCTAGATTATGTATAGTTTTCATGTATTGCACTATATTATAGAGTTATATGAACTACCTTGATTTCTTATAATTTTTCTATCTGAGATAAGTTGTCGGATGAGTAACTTTAATACCCGAAGATGCGTCCAGAGATCGACGGATGGACGCATCTAGATGATACCAAGGGTTTTGTGCTTAAAACCCTAAGTTCTAAGTCTGATGAGGGCTAGTTTTTGTAGAATACTAGCTCGATAAAGAGTAGAACTGGTCAATCTTAACCCCATATCTCTAGTTTTACTTGCACTTGTGTTTTAATCTATCTCTTTATGCAATAATATATTTCCTTGGTATGTTGTGTTTAGTATTATTTTATGCAGGTTTCAGAAGTTGAATTGATAACAGGTTGAAAAAGGGATAATGCAGATACAAAGAGGACATTTCAAATTTAAACTCTGAGTTCCAATCGATTGTTTGGCAATCGATTGACAAATCTTCCAAGCCAATCAATTGCCATTCCTGAGCAATCGATTGTAATTAATACCAATTGATTGACTTCAGATCCAATCGATTGGTAAGGACTGGCAGTCAAACCTCTTTAATGGAGCAGAATCTCAGCAATCCTTGATTTGTGCGACGACCAACCGTTACATTGTGAACCTGGATACTCCTTTCTTGTGGTGGGAGTCGTATAGATAGAGGGGAGTAAGAGGAGTGAGGGGTTGGCTCACTTTTACTTTATTTTGTAGGTTCTACTCTAGAAACTTCTCTTTTTGGTGAACAATTTCAAGTTTTTGTATTCTGTAATTGGACCTCGTGGTGCTATTCAGGTTTTATTTAGTCCAATTTTATATTATGAGATAGTTAGTTGTATTTTCACTAAGTTCTACATTTGAATCCCCATTGCAATTTCTTAAGAAATATAGGATTGGAAAATATAATCTAAACTGACATAACTAGCTTTAAAAATATTTTCAAGTAGATTTATAAATAATAACCTCTCCATACATATGTAAATTAGCATCCAGAAGAAAAAAAATTGGAAATAAAACGCATAAATGCTTATTACTTTATTTGATTAAATTTTTTGGTTTATTACTTTATTTTTAGCTCTTGATAATTTAAAATTACAATAGCTAATAGAATGAACTACTCAAATACTTATTTTATTATACGTATGTTCAAAACAATAATATTCAACTTATAGTGTTTTCATAAGAAAGTACTAAGAACAACTAAATTCAATTTGGCTGAATCAATATTATATCTAATAACACAATCAGTAAATATTTTTAAATTCTTCACTCAGAATGATTATGATACTATATCATAATACATACTTCAATACAACATTTTTCTTTTAAAATCAAAATGCTTAACCAAAAAGAAAACATTGTTATAAGAATAACTGCTTAAATCCTTCAATTGTAGACTTTTGTGGTTAAAGGAAATGACAATATTTATTTTTGTGAAAAGTCCATCGCGTGGGTAAGATTGTAAGACAAGCCCTGAAACCCTTTAATTACCCAAAATTTATGACCACTCTACCCTTACACGTACCTACTGTATTTTGGAATCTTCCCCAAAATCTCCATTTACTCTCTCTCTCTCTCTCTCTCTATATATATATTAATAGAGCATCATCAACAAAAGTGCGAGGACCAAACTACGCCAATTGATGACAGTACAACAAGTTTCTCTGCTCCGATCTCACCCCCATTCGCCAGAGTTCGGTCACGTGTGTCTGCCGTACTGCTTCAATCCGTCGCCAATTGATGAGATTCAACTCGTGAAATAGCATGCATAGGAGATCGCAGCTTGTGTTTTCCAGTACGTCAAATCTAAGCACCTGAGGAGATTCCGGCTTGTGATTTTCATTACACTGTCACTCTACATTGTTGGAGGAAGTCCACACGAGTCTCAACTTCAAACATCAAGGATCCATGAAAAAAAAAGGGAAATGGCAAACATACATCAAGTGCTCCACCATCGAGAGGTTGTTTAGGCATGTTTGATTTTTAGGGGAGAAGTGTTGGGGTTGGGGCCTATTTTGCGAAATTGTTTTGAGAAGTTTGAAGTTGAAGGTAATATACAAATTATTTGTGAAATTTATGAAGTTCTCAAACTAATTATGATAATCTTGATAAATTTATCTAGAAATTAATTATGAAATTTATGAAGTTCTCAAACTAATTTTGATTATTGAGAATTTTCTTAGGAAATTATTTGTGAAATTTATGTGAAGTTCTCAAACTAATTTTGAGAATTTTGAGAAATTTCTTAAGAAATTATTTGTGAAATGTATGTTCTCAAACAAATTTTGAGAAATTTCTTAAGAGAAAATTTGTGAGAAGGCCTACCTCTGTATTTTGCCGAGCTTGATCGATCAATTAAACTGTTTCTTACCCCAAATTGCATCAACAGATCTTAGAATCCTCTGATATTTGTGTGTGTGTGTGTGTGTGTGTATGTGAAAGAGAGAGAGAGAGAGAGAGAGAGAGAGAGAGAGAGAGAAAGTGTGTATGTGTGTGTGTGTGGCTGACGACGATGGTGTTGTTGATGAGGGGAGGGAATCAAACTCAAGCGGCAAAGTCACCATCAACGTCGGATGCTCCAAGTTTTCAGAGACCATCGACTCCACAATCGGATCATCCCCAAGTGAGTTTTTCAATGAATGGGCATTTGCTTTGCTTCAACGTTCCTCTTGTTTCTCGTGCCTGTTGTTTAGACGTTTCTCGTCGAGGGTATTCGTGTCAAAGAAGCAACTGATGGACTTAATGCTAAAAGTTTTTACAAGTTGTACCTAAACCAATAAATGTGTAGTAATTTTTTTTTTCCAGATAAATGTGTAGTAATTTGGATTTATGTCTAATTGTCCCTATATGTATTTTGTTTATTACTTTCAGTTTCATGCATTAAGGTGTTGACTAATTACTTACTTTAAGTTATAGATACAAAATAAAAATGCACCATCCACATGCAATGCACGTGCGATATAACTAGTATATATATATATATATTATACACAGATCTACATATATAATTTAAAATATTTTTGGATGTAGAAAATAAATTTTGTGTAACATAATGTTTTTTTTATGGGATAATTAAAATTTAGTCTATTTTATGTAGAGTATTTAAAAGTTAGTCTAGTACTTTTTATAAATTAGAAATACATCAACTTTAGTGTAAAATATCTAAAATACCCCTCCTTGTCTCTTCTCTCTCTCTCCTCACATGGCTACCACCACCACCGACAGCCGCCGCCGCCGCCACCACCACCACCGGCCACCGCCACTGCCACCGCCACCGCCGCCACCACCACCACTGGCCACCGCCGCCACTAAAGGCCCACCACCACCATCACCACCACCACCCCCACCCCAGCCTCTATATCTCTGCTCTCTCTCTCTCTCTCTCTCTCTCTCTCTCTCTCTCTCTCTCTTCTTACAGCCACCACCGCCACCGCTACCACCACCACCACCACCACCACCACCACCACCAACCCAAACCCAAACTCAAACCCAAACCCCAAGCCTCTCTCTCTCTATATATATACATGAGTATATATGCATATCTAACATATGGCCACCACCACCCCAAGCTCTCTATATCTCTTATCTTTGTTCTCACCACCACCACCATCACGGGTCACCTCCTGTCACGCCCCGGAGCAGCATAAATAGAGAAAAATAAATTTCCTTTATGGGTCCATAAGGAATGACAGGTGAAAGTCACTAATAATCCACACCACGCAGTACTAGTCCAAAAGAAAAGCAACAGTAATCAACTGAAAATAGCACAAAGTGCTAACTATTACAAACTATCAGAGTATGGTCCACAGGATCACAACAGGTCTGAAGACAACAAATGCCCAAGTACCCGTTAACAAAAGTTTAACAGAACAACTGAAATTAAATCTAACTATAACATCTTCAGTCTTCAACTGGCATAAGGATAATCCTTCCTGGCGTAACCATCATCGGTGGGGCCTTCCTCTGGATAACACTCATCAGTGTACTGGTCATCACCTGTAAAACAAGGGGCAGGATATTCTGGACGGGGAATGTCCAGGCAATAAAAAGGCCGTCAGCTTACTGAGAGCTGAGTGAGCATAAACTAACGAGGTACCAGTTATCTGAAGTAAACACAAGCTTATGAAAACACGAGTTAACATCTTATTATAAAAATAACATTATCTGGTTCCTCTATTCATTCTTGTAAATCGACCCTTATCGTCTTGTTACTCAAATACCGAACTCAACATATTCTGATCTTCATGAACAGACTCAATCGTTTAACTCTAGGGATACACCCTTATTCTGTCCATCGCTTTTAAGAGCAATGGTCCTGCTCACCGCATGTCATGGACTCCACGTCAGTCTGTCCCCAGCTTTTAAGAACAATGGTCATGTTCACCGCATTTCAGGGATATAACGTTTCGAACAAGGCATATCAATCTATTGCCACGACTTAACGTCATCTACTAGTGATCCCAGCTCACCGCTTTTAAGAACCATGGTCCGGTTCACCGCATTTAAGAGCATATCACAGATCATCCAGTCTATCTTAAGACTTCTTGGTCCAGCTCACCGCTTTTAAGAACCATGGTCCGGTTCACCGCTTTTAAGAGCATATCATAACCAATCGTCCATCCACGCACCATTCCCAGAACTTACCAAACCTACTTACGTTCCATTCTACATCGACACATGACAATTCCCAATGTGGCCTGACTACTCGGATTAAAAGAAAGCGGACATCAAATTGATATCAGAAACAACACGTCAACCCACGTCTTCATATTACTTTTTATTCTTTATCCATAAATCTTTGGTGTCACATTTCTCCTGTCTACCCCATAGTCGCATAATGGAAATTTCGAATCAGACATCGAACAACCAAACCTCTTATATAATAAATAGGCAAAGGAAACCATGTACTGATCATGTCAATCGATTGGAACAAAAATTATGTCAATCGATTGATAAACATGTCAATCGATTGGAATAATGTCAATCGATTGAAATCCTATTCAATCGATTGGGATGCAACTGTTGTCAATCGATTGAGATTTATGTCAATCGATTGGAACTACGTCTTCTCCAGCAGATTGTAAAAACAACATATGTAAATGTGCACTACATGCATGTAACCTATCTAAACATCATAATAACTTGCATAAACATCACATAAAGGGACCAAGTGAGTTAGAACTCACCTAGGGTGCGTTTGGGTGGTGTTTAAGTTTGAAACCTTCAAACTCTCTCTCTCTTTCTCCTCTTCTCTGTCCAGCCCTCTCTCTGTCTCCTCCTTCTTCTTTCTTCTTCTTTCTGCTTCTTCTCCTTCCTCCCAGCTGCCACGGCAGTGAGTGTGTGTGAGGGTGTGTATATATGTGTAGATATAGAGATATATATATATATGTATATATCTCAAGAGTATGTATATTTCTCTCCCAAGGTCTGAAAACAGCCCCAAGGCCACTAAATGAAACATATATATAGACATAAGGGAGTGCCACGCGTTTAAAGCTGAAGGAAAGAAGAAAACATTTCTCAGGTTATGTCAATCGATTGGGACACCAGTCAATCGATTGGTAACAGATATTTGTAGTTAATCGATTGGAAACAATGTCAATCGATTGAGATGTATGGCAATCAATTGTAATGTTTGACACGTCATCACTTTTAGTCGGTTGAATGTAAATCGATTGGGATAACTTATCAATCGATTGGTATCAAAAAGTGTCAATCGATTGGGAATATGTCAATCGATTGGTATCAAAATTCACCAAAAGGAAGAGAAAGTTTATACGAGTATAGAAATGAAATACCGGGTCTTATTAAAATACCAAAATACAGGGTATTACATCATCCACCACTCAACAAAAGATTTCGTCCTCGAAATCCAAAAGTAACAAGGTCTAAAACAAAAACAAAAACTTCTCGCGCATCTCTGACTCTAGTTCCCACGAAGCTTCTCCTTCATCATGATGCTTCCACTGAATCTTGACTAATGGAATCTCTTTGTTCCTGAGTTTCTTGATTCCTCGATCCATAATACGAACAGGTCCTTCATTGAACGTAACGTCGATGTTGACTTCGATATCCTCAAAGTTGATCTCGTGCGCTGGGTTGTGAACATACTTCCTCAGCATACTGATGTGAAAAACGTTGTGCACTCCTGACATCTTTGGTGGCAACGCAAGGCGATAAGCAACTTTTCCGACACGCTCCAGAATCTCGAATGGTCCGATAAAACGTGGCGATAATTTGCCCCTTTTCTGACCAAATCTGACGATTCCTCGAATAGGTGAAACCTTGAGTAATACGTGATCTCCAATGGCAAACTCCAAGTCTTTGCGTCGCTTGTCAGCATAACTCTTGTATCTGGTCTGGGCTGTCTTCATCTTCTCACGTACGACTTGAATCTTCTTACTGGTTTCCCGTACCATCTCTGGCCCAAGAAGTTGACTATCTCCGACTTCGGTCCAACATAGCGGCGATCGGCAAGGTCTTCCGTACAATGCTTCAAATGGCGCCATATCTATGCTCGAATGATAACTATTATTATAGGCGAACTCAATCAAAGGTAAGTGTATCTCCCAAGAACTCTCAAAATCAATGACACAAGCTCGTAACATATCTTCCATCACTTGATTAACTCGTTCCGTCTGTCCATCTGTCTGTGGATGAAAAGCTGAACTCAAGTTCAATGTCGTTCCCATCGCTGTCTGGAGACTCTTCCAAAATTCTGCAGTAAAGCGCGAATCTCTGTCTGACACAATAGATACAGGCACTCCATGTAATCGTACAACATGTTGTAGATACATTCGGCTCAAACGTTCTACTGAGTACGTCATGCTATAGGCAATAAAATGTGCCGTCTTAGTAAGTCGATCCACGATTACCCATATGGCATCGTGATTCTGCCGTGACTTCGGCAATCCTACCACAAAATCCATGGTTATGTGTTCCCATTTCCATTGAGGAATAGGTAACGGCTGTAGAAGTCCAGGTGGTCTCTGATGTTCTGCCTTTACTTGTTTACAAGTAAGACACTGAGCTACATGCTCTGCCACATCTCTCTTCATTCCTTCCCACCAAAAATTTCTCTTCAAGTCTTTGTACATCTTCGTACTTCCGGGGTGAATAGTCATCCGTGACTTATGAGCCTCATCCAATATTTCCTTCCGGAGATTTTCTTCATTAGGTACACAGAGTCTACCTTTACATCGTAAAGCTCCGTCTGTACTAATACTCCAGACTTCTGATTCCTTGGCTGACATCTTGGCGAACCATAACTTCAAATCCTCTGATGTCTGTTGAGCCTCCATGATACGACTGATCAAAGTCGGTTGTACCATAAGACATCCAAAATGTTGTCCTTTCATTGGCTCCACTGGCTGAAGATCAAATTCAGCTAAAACTTCTAATGCTCTCCATTCTCTAATTAGTAATGCAGCGATCACTAATCGAGGTTTACGGCTCAAAGCGTCTGCTACTACGTTTGCTTTACCTGGATGGTATTGTAAAGAAAAGTCATAGTCTTTGAGTAACTCCATCCATCTCCGCTGTCTCATATTCAACTCCTTTTGAGAGAACAAATACTTCAAGCTCTTATGATCGGAAAATAAGTCAAACTTTTCTCCGTAGAGATAGTGTCTCCAAATTTTCAATGCAAACACTATTGCTGCTAATTCCAGATCATGCGTAGGATAATTCTTCTCATGTACCTTCAATTGTCTTGATCCATATGCGATAACATTTCCATCTTGCATAAGCACACATCCAAGTCCTTGGTACGATGCATCACTGTAGATCACGTACTTTTCTCCACTCTTAGGTAATGCGAGTACTGGTGCAGAAGTCAATCTTTCTTTTAACTCCTGAAATGCACCCTCATGCTTGTTTGTCCATTCATACTTCGTCTCCTTCCTGGTTAAGTTTGTCAATGGTCCTGCTAACTTGGAGAATCCTTCGACAAATCTTCCGTAATATCCTGCTAAACCCAGAAAACTTCTGACTTCGGTTGCATTCGTCGGTCTGTTCCAGCTTAAGACTGCATCAATCTTAGATGAGTCCACCGAAATACCTTCCTGAGATATAACGTGTCCCAAGAATTTGACTTCCTGTAGCCAAAACTCACACTTGCTGAACTTTGCATACAACTTGCTATCTCGAAGTGTTTGTAAGGCAACTTGTAAATGCTCCTTGTGATCCTCTTCTGTCTTTGAGTAGATCAGTATATCATCAATGAACACAATAATGAACTTATCCAGATATAGTCTGAATACTCTATTCATCAAGTCCATAAATACTGCTGGCGCATTTGTCAATCCAAAAGGCATAACTAGAAACTCGTAATGCCCGTATCTTGTCCTGAATGCAGTCTTTGATACATCCTCTGGTCGAACTAACAATTGGTGGTATCCTGAACGCAGATCGATCTTGGAAAAGATCCTAGATCCTTGTAACTGGTCGAATAGATCATCTATCCGAGGTAACGGATATCTATTTTTAATCGTAACCTTGTTCAACTCCCTGTAGTCTATACAGAGTCGAAGTGTTCCGTCCTTCTTCTTTACAAACAGAACTGGTGCTCCCCAAGGCGACGTACTCGGACGAACAAATCCTAGATCCTCGAGTTCTTGAACTTGCTTCTTCAATTCCAACATCTCGGTTGGTGCCATCCTATATGGAGTCTTAGAAATAGGCAATGTACCAGGTACTAATTCCACACAGAAGTCTATTTCTCTTTTCGGTGGAAGTCCTTTAATATCCTGAAATACATCCTGAAAGTCTCGTGCAATAGGAATTTGATCCATCTTAAGCTCCGTACTCGTACTAATGATCGTAGCCAAACTACTCGTAAGAAACAGGTCGCTTGTCGGTTGACACTGAAATCTGATCGTCGGCTTTCCTTGTATTGGAAATACAATCGTCCTAGTAGGGCAATCCAAATTGGCACTGTACTTAGTTAACCAATCCATCCCTAGGATAACATCGAATTCTGACATCGACAGAACTACCAAGTCTGCTGGAAGATTCCTATCTCCCAAAGTCAAAGGGCAATCTCTACACACTTTACTCAACTTAACTGTCACTCCTAATGGTGACACAGCATTCAGTGTTGACTCAAGTGTCTGGGGTTCTAAACCCAATTGACGCACAATCTTAACAGCAATAAAAGAACGTGCGGCTCCAGTATCAAATAAAACTTTAACTGGACTATGAAAGAGTACAAGTGTACCTTCCAAATGTTGCTGCTCATCAGCATTAAAGCCTACTTCTTCTGGAATAATAGCATTCATCCTCGTCTGATCTGGAGGTCCTTGAATTCCTTGCACTGGTGCCCCGTAGTATCCTCCTCGTGGCGCACGACAATCCTTACTCAAGTGTCCTGGTTTATTGCAGTTGCGACAGACGATATCTGGTCTGCGATTAGGTCTGAAGACGGTGCAGTTCCTTGGAATATGTCCTGGCTTTCCACAGTTAAAACATCCTCCACTATTGCTTGGTGGGGTTGTTAGTAATGCTTGTGGCTGTAGTCCTCGCTGTTGATTTTGCTGGGGCCGATTATAACTCTGCTGTGGTTTCCTGGTTCCTTCCCAGATTCTCTTGTTTCCTTGAAAATTTTCCTGAGGTCTCCATCCTTGGGTATTTCTTGGTGGTCGATTAGGAAAATTTCTCTGTTGAAACCCTCGTGACAACTGAGGTCGATTTGTCTGTGATTGCTGTACTGGATTAGCATCCTTTTCTAATCCTGTAGCAAATCTAACAATTTCCTCATACGACTGGTTCAGATGACCAACCATCATATGTCTGAGGTGGGGGTTCAATCCTTGGTGAAATCTCTTCACCTTCTTTTGCGGCGTGTCTATCATATGCTGAGCAAATCTGGATAAACGCTCGAACTGTGTGGTGTATTCCCGTACATTCCATCCTCCTTGGATCAAATTGAGAAAGTTCATTTCCTGTTGATCCCTCTCATCTTCTGGAAAATACTTCTCCAAAAATCTGCCTTTGAATGTCTCCCACGACATAGCTCTAGCGGCATCGATCCCAATAGTGGCTTGTTCAGCTTCCCACCAATCTGCGGCGGCATAGGTGAGCTGAAACGTAGCAAGGCGACGTTTCTCTTGTTCGTTGCATTCCAATGCTCCAAATATTAACTCCATCTCTCTTATCCATTGCTCTGATTTCCATGGTTCTGTTAGTCCATCAAACTTTTCGGGACGTAACCCACGAAAATTTGCTAACAGCTTATCTCCAGTCTGTCTTGGTGGCGGGGGTACAAGAGGTCTCTGGTGGGTGGAGTGATTATATGTATCCCCCACATGCTCCATCCTCTGCATAAATGCTTCAAAAATTCCCGTTGGATCCATCCCTTCCGGTATAGGTGCTCCATTACGTGCTTGGTGATTTCTCAAGGGTCCTACCATGATGATAACGAGTATCGCCTACAAACGACATATTGATCAGCTGAAAGTCTTCTCGTAGAAACGAACTCAAGATAGAACAAGAAACAGCAAAACTAACCATTCTACTAAACAACACATCACAACGCAACAACCGAAAATATAACAAAAGTACTGCTCGTATATATATATCAAAAGATGTACCGTATAGTACACACTAGTCAAACTGTGTACCATATGGGACAAGAGTTACAACAACTAAAGTCAGCTAATACTATACAAAGCTATGGTCAAATAGCTATCTCTCAAGCTCCCAAAAATCTAGTGGACAACATGTCCTAATATAAACTAACAAAATCTACACCCTGCCGATCCTGACTCAAAAGTCGTCAGCATCTGATCCTGCTGGTGGTGCCTCGTCCTCCGGGTCTATATCCATCTCCTCGAGTGGATCATCCTCAACTGGTGCGACAAGATCTCCGACTACTACTCCTATATCCCAATCCTCTATTATCTCTGCATCATCGTCCTCCATCACGTCTACTATCGCCTGGTTAGCGACATCAACAGCTACTGCAGCAAAACCGTCGGCTATATCAAGAGCTCCTGCTATCGCGGCCTCTCCTATAACAAAACCTGCTGGCTGAGCGATCATCTGAGCTATCCATCCTACTGCCATATCAGCCATGGCTGCCACATGCATAATAGGTCCAGCTGGTATCTGAAGCACAACGGGTACCTCTGGCACAACTATCTCCTCATCGGGCGCATCCTCATCTACTACAATGTCTGCCTCAATAGCCTCTGGGTCGGGTACTGGATCCTCTGGCTCGAACTCTGGCTCCTCGGGGTCATCCTCAGGTTCATCATCATCTGCATGCTCATCCTCTACTGGGTCCTCGTCATCTATCGGATCCTCCTCTCCATCTCCATCTCCATCCATGTCCTCATCGGGATGCTCATTCTCAGGCTCTAGATCTTCCTCATCCTCAATCGGCTCAGGCTCTGGCCCTGGGACAGGTACGTCGGGCACTGGTGATGGTGGGGCTGCTGGAGCTGCTGCTAGTGCAACTACGGGCTCTGGTGGACCGGCTACAATGGCTCTCAACTCAATCTCATCCATCTCTGGTTTACTCAAAACTAGTCGCAACATCTCCTGGTAAATGTCTCTGCCAACTCTCGCTAAGTGGTAAGCATCCATGCGCATCTGGGTCGGGTGAGTACTCCTGGTCACATAAAGTGCTCTCCACATGTCCTCCTCTAAATGTCGACTAGCTATCTGGCACACACGCTCATGATAAAACTCTGGGTCAGCTGGCTCCACGGTATCTGCATGGATAATATGACCTCCATAAGCATCAGTCACAAACTGGTGAAACTCCGGATCCATGCTATCCTGCAAAGGAAACTATCTATCGTCAGGAAGACGAACTTATCTTATACTCATATCTCATCTCAAAGAATCTTAACATACTAGGACCAGATGGTGTGGAAATACTTAGTGAACAAAAGTATCACAACCTAGAGTACCGAACGCAGGCTCTGATACCAAAAACCCTGTCACGCCCCGGAGCAGCATAAATAGAGAAAAATAAATTTCCTTTATGGGTCCATAAGGAATGACAGGTGAAAGTCACTAATAATCCACACCACGCAGTACTAGTCCAAAAGAAAAGCAACAGTAATCAACTGAAAATAGCACAAAGTGCTAACTATTACAAACTATCAGAGTATGGTCCACAGGATCACAACAGGTCTGAAGACAACAAATGCCCAAGTACCCGTTAACAAAAGTTTAACAGAACAACTGAAATTAAATCTAACTATAACATCTTCAGTCTTTAACTAGCATAAGGATAATCCTTCATGGCGTAACCATCATCGGTGGGGCCTTCCTCTGGATAACACTCATCAGTGTACTGGTCATCACCTGTAAAACAAGGGGCAGGATATTCTGGACGGGGAATGTCCAGGCAATAAAAAGGCCGTCAGCTTACTGAGAGCTGAGTGAGCATAAACTAACGAGGTACCAGTTATCTGAAGTAAACACAAGCTTATGAAAACACGAGTTAACATCTTATTATAAAAATAACATTATCTGGTTCCTCTATTCATTCTTGTAAATCGACCCTTATCGTCTTGTTACTCAAATACCGAACTCAACATATTCTGATCTTCATGAACAGACTCAATCGTTTAACTCTAGGGATACACCCTTATTCTGTCCATCGCTTTTAAGAGCAATGGTCCTGCTCACCGCATGTCATGGACTCCACGTCAGTCTGTCCCCAGCTTTTAAGAACAATGGTCATGTTCACCGCATTTCAGGGATATAACGTTTCGAACAAGGCATATCAATCTATTGCCACGACTTAACATCTTCTACTAGTGATCCCAGCTCACCGCTTTTAAGAACTATAGTCCGGTTCACCGCATTTAAGAGCATATCACAGATCATCCAGTCTATCTTAAGACTTCTTGGTCCAGCTCACCGCTTTTAAGAACCATGGTCCGGTTCACCGCTTTTAAGAGCATATCATAACCAATCGTCCATCCACGCACCATTCTCAGAACTTACCAAACCTACTTACATTCCATTCTACATCGACACATGACAATTCCCAATGTGGCCTGACTACTCGGATTAAAAGAAAGCGGACATCAAATTGATATCAGAAACAACACGTCAACCCACGTCTTCATATTACTTTTTATTCTTTATCCATAAATCTTTGGTGTCACATTTCTCCTGTCTACCCCATAGTCGCATAATGGAAATTCTGAATCAGACATCGAACAACCAAACCTCTTATATAATAAATAGGCAAAGGAAACCATGTACTGATCATGTCAATCGATTGGAACAGAGGTTCAATCGATTGGAACAAAAATTATGTCAATCGATTGATAAACAAGTCAATCGATTGGAATAATGTCAATTGATTGAAATCCTATTCAATCGATTGGGATGCAACTGTTGTCAATCGATTGAGATTTATGTCAATCGATTGGAACTACGTCTTCTCCAGCAGATTGTAAAAACAACATATATAAACGTGCACTACATGCATGTAACCTATCTAAACATCATAATAACTTGCATAAACATCACATAAAGGGACCAAGTGAGTTAGAACTCACCTAGGGTGTGTTTGGGTGGTGTTTAAGTTTGAAACCTTCAAACTCTCTCTCTCTTTCTCCTCTTCTCTGTCCAGCCCTCTCTCTGTCTCCTCCTTCTTCTTTCTTCTTCTTTCTGCTTCTTCTCCTTCCTCCCAGCTGCCACGGCAGTGAGTGTGTGTGAGGGTGTGTATATATGTGTAGATATAGAGATATATATATATGTATATATCTCAAGAGTATGTATATTTCTCTCCCAAGGTCTGAAAACAGCCCCAAGGCCACTAAATGAAACATATATATAGACATAAGGGAGTGCCACGCGTTTAAAGCTGAAGGAAAGAAGAAAATATTTCTCAGGTTATGTCAATCGATTGGGACACCAGTCAATCGATTGGTAACAGATATTTGTAGTCAATCGATTGGAAACAATGTCAATCGATTGAGATGTATGGCAATCGATTGTAATGTTTGACACGTCATCACTTTTAGTCGGTTGAATGTAAATCGATTGGGATAACTTATCAATCGATTGGTATCAAAAAGTGTCAATCGATTGGGAATATGTCAATCGATTGGTATCAAAATTCATCAAAAGGAAGAGAAAGTTTATACGAGTATAGAAATGAAATACCGGGTCTTATTAAAATACCAAAATACAGGGTATTACACCTCCTTCACCCACCACCGCCACTGCAAAAAAAAAAAAAAAAAAAGAGTTGCAAGTTTTTGGAGCAACTGTCCAAATGGAAGGAGCAACTCACCAAGCGTATCGAGAGCAACTCACCAAGCGTATCGGGAACAACTCACCAAACAGAATGAGCAAATCACCAAACGTGTTGCTCCTTACGTTACACGTTTAGTGAGTTGCTTCCGATACGTTTGGACAGTTGCTCCTTCTGTTTGGACAGTTGCACCAACCTGTAACTTTATTTTTTTTTTCCTTTTTTGCAATGGTGATGGTGGATGAGGAAGATGGTGCGTGGTGGTGGTGGTGGTGAGAAGAGAGATGAGAGATACAGAGGGGTTGGGGTTTGGGTTTGGTGGTGGTAGTGGTGTTGGTGGTGTTGGTAGTGAAGGTGGTTGTGAGAAGAGAGAGATGAGATTAAAGATAGAGAAGAGATAAAGAAGTTGGGGTGGTGGTGGTGGTGGTATTGGTGGTGGCCCGGTGGTGATGGCGGCTGCCCGTGGTGGTGGTGGTGGCAGCGACCGGTGGTGGTAAATAGCAACACGTTTGGTGAGTTGCTCCTTACGTTTGGTGGATTGCTCCAGATACGTTTGGTGAGTTGCTCCTTACGTTTGGTGAGTTGCTCCCGGTACGTTTGTTGAGTTGCTCCTTACGTTTGGTGAGTTGCTCCTTCGGTTTGGACAGTTGCTCCAAAAACTTTAACTCTTTCTCTTTTTTTTTTTTTCCTGCAATGGCGGTGGTGGATGAGGAAGGTGGTTTGTGGTAGGGGTGTTCACGGTCGGTTTCGGTCGATTTTTCTCGGTTTTTCCACATAAAAAAACCGACCAATAGCCTCGGTTCGGCCTGTTCGGTCGGGGTTTTGGGGTGTTTCGGTCGGTCGGTTCGGTTTTCTTCTTGAAATATAAGTTTGAAAATCGACCGAATGCCCTCGGTTTGGTCGGTTTCGGTCTCGGTTTTTCTTGTACACCCCTAGCTTGTGGTGGTGGTGGTGGTGGTGGTGGTGGTGGTATGAAGAGAGATAAGAGATAAAGAGAGGTAGGGGTGGTGGTGGCCATATATTAGATATATATATATACTCATGTATATATATATAGAGAGAGAGAGAGAAAAAAAACAGAGGTGGTAGTGGTGGCGACGGTGGCGGTGGTGGTGGCGGCGGCTGGTGGAGGTGGCTGGTGGTGGTGGCCATGTGAGGAGAGAGAGAGACCAAAGAGAAAGGGGTATTTTAGGCATATTAGACAAAAAGTTGATGCATTTCTAATTTAGTGACTTTATATAAACTTCCTTTTATTTTCAATAAAGCACTTGACTGACTCTTAAATACTCTACATAAAGTAGACTGAATTTTAATTATCTTTTTTTTATTTACTTGTCCTTTTGTATAATTTTGTACGGGGATAACATTATAATATGAAATAAATTTTGTTTTAAATCGTGGGTGTAGATAGTAAAATATGGAGTAATAATTGGGACACAATCATTTACACAACTTTTTTTTACACAACTCAATAAATGTGTCTATGTCTCTTCTGTATAAAAAGAGAGATAGACACATTTATTGGGTTATGTAAAAAAAGTTGTGTGAATGGTTGTGTCCCAAGTATTACTTTAAAATACGTTAGTGCTAATAGAATTAGGGTGTTTTTGATAAAGTTGAAAATTAATTACTGAAGATTAAGTGTTGAATTTAAGTGCTGAAAATTTTAAGTGATTTGTGTTGGCAAAACTACAAACAGTGTTTCAAGAACTAAAATAGACTGCATTCAGTGATTATTTTCTGCAGAAAATTTTCACTTAACGTTTTCAGTAGATTTTTTGTTGCTTTTTCAATTAAGTGATACATTATCAAACGCTTTGAAAAAAATTGAATACTGAAAATTTTCATTTTCACCACTTAATTGAGTTATCAAACACACACTTACTCTTTGGTGAAAGTTACACAAAAATGTCTAAAGACCATATTGCCCCTAACAACATCTCGCAGCAACTAGTATACATATATCTACTATATTATAAGAGAACATGTGGTCGGTGGTGTCGAATGTTTTCTCCCCATTTTGCCCTCACTTTTGTTGTGTGAGTTACCCATTTTACCCCTCCACATCTCAGATTTTACAACTTCACCTGTCTATCAAACCCAACAGCCGCAAAATTCCTTTTCTTCTTTCTCACCGCCACAATTGTTGACCTTTGTTTGTTGTTTTATTGGAAGGAAACCAAACAATCTCCCAACATATTTTATTGAAACGGTCGTTGAACTCTCAAATTTAACAAATTGAAATCCCACAATCAAAAAAACTGGATGAAGACAAAAAAAATTAAAACAACAATTCAACCAAATAAACTCCAACAATCAAAAAAAAAATATATATATATATATCAGTTGAAACAAAAACAAAGATGAAGACAAAAAAAAATCAAAACAACAATTCAACTAAATTTGAAAACCCACACTCAAAATTAAAAAAAAAAAAAGAAATATTGAAGCAAAGATGGAGACAAAAAATATATACTCAACGAATTTGAAATCCCACAAAAAAAAAAAAAAAAAAAAAAAAAAAAAAAAAAAAACCAACAGTTGAAACAAAGATCAATGGAGACAAAAACTATATACATTCAACCAACTTGAAAACCCACAATCATTGAACTCCTCTTCCCTAATCCATCACAATCAAAACCCCAAAAACCACCATGAATCTGTACTCATTCTGATAAAAAATACAGGGAAAAAAAAAAAGAGTTAAATCAAAGATGGAGACATACACATATAATTAAAATTACACATGATCTGTTTGCATGCACCACCGCTACCAGATGCTACCATCTTCGATCCCTACACCTCTAAATCGATCCAACCAAACCCTAAATCGACCCAACAAATCCTAAATCGGTGTGCAAAACCAATCTGAAATGGCACCATCGTCATCCGGAGCCACCACCATGCCGGCCAAACCTTTCTTCCACCCTAAATCGATCCTTCCGAATGAGAAAAGAGTGATGAGAGATGGAAGTTGAGGAAAATGAAGAGAGAAGAGAGGATAGTGGTGCAGAGAGAGAGAGAGAAAGAGATGAGAGGAATCGTGAATTTGAGAGAGAGAGAGAGAGAGAGAGAGAGAGAGGAATTGAGTCTGGGTTAAAAAATAAAATGAGAGAGAGAAAATGTAGGGTATCCTGACTTATTGTTTTGGTGCGCTTGACTTTCTTCAAATTGGGTACCAAAATGTAGTTTTGTTTATAGCTTTTATGGTTGGATAATTTGCAGATTTACCCTTCATATTATAAGCTACTTAATTTGGGATGCTGGTAATTAACTATGTCCTTTAGCAGTTTGGGTCGTACGAAGTATTTTTTGGATGGACTACATAGTCATTTTTTCCCCTTTATTATTGAATGTGATGGGTGTTGGATTTTCCTACTTGCTTAGGTCCATTTGTATTTATTGTAATGGTATTGCAGAAAGTTTATTACATTTTATAATTGACTTTTAACTATGGACACTTATTTTGAAACATCAAAAAAGAGAAACATTGACATTTATTTTGGAACGGATACAACTTACCACGGGCATTGAGCTGCGTGTTGCACACGCAGCCTCTCCACTAGTATATATATATATATATATATACCACCCATGATCACTGCGGCATTCTCGCAATGGCAATTTCATAGTACTCTATTTTATAAGACCGAGCAAGATATTTGCGATTTGCGGAGACTCTTCTCTCTCGCTCTAGACTTCTGATCATCAACTCTTGAGTTCGTTGGAGAGATCAATCGATTTCGTTAGATCATGGGGACGTCTGTGGGATGGCGGTGTTTGCCAACCGAACTGCCACAGGTACTTCCGTACTTCCCTTATTTGCATGTCAGTATCGTGTAATTTTAGAGAAGTTTCACTTTAGGATCCTAAGTTTCAAAATCGTGATAATTTAACACCAAATTTTTTTTTTTAAAATATTTTTTTTACTTTCTAAGCAACACCTGTGTTTGTTATTCAACTAATTTTCAGTAAGTCTCAATCTCTTTTTCTTATTCCTTCTTAACTTCTGATCTTCTTCTTCTTGCTTTTTCATTCTATATGAATCTCTAACCATGCACTATTCTAGCTTTTATTATAAACAAGAGAAAACCTATGTATTGCAACCCTCGCTAATTTATAAATTCGACTCTTTGAAAGTTTGATTTGTGATTAATTTAGTTTGTACATATGACTGAGAACGAAACATACTACACGAGAAGTAGACTAACTCAACTGCTAGAATATGTGTTTACGTGAAACTGTAAAAGAACCATTGCAGCCACGTTTTGTTTTTTTTGTTTATAGTTTTTTTTGGGTCATAATTTCAATGATTTCATGAACATGTAGTCTGTTAGCATCTGATCTCCTTTTGTTTGTGTTAGAATCGGAGTTTGTCTCTTTTCGTTTTGGCTCTGGGCATGTAATCTTTCATATTTGGTTCTGTCTAACTTCTAATTGCTTGTATGAGCAGTTGAGATTGATAAAAAAAAAAATCAATTTAGCCACGTTCTTCTTTTTATTGTTTTGTAGTTTTTTTTTTTTTGAACTATTCTACTCCGTTTTGCTAGTTAAGTATTATTCTACTATGTTTTAATTATTATTTTTGACTCAATATAATAAATTCCTTTGTAAAATATAATATGTAGTACAATAAGTGTGGTGTCCTTACTAATTAAAGTAAAAGATAAAAAATTGATTTTTTAACTCATTTAAAAAATGAATGTGCCCTTACCGACACTCAAATGAAAACATTGCTAATGTTCTGCCCTGAAAATATCTATATAAAACCTGGCGGTTAATCATCTGTTTATGAAAATGGGTCAACTCTCGAGGCAAAGCAGGATTTTCTGTTCAAGGTACTAGAAATCCGAACGAAGCTTGATTTGAATGAGAGGGAGAAGATAGAGGTTGCTCATGGTGTTCTCATTGACAGTCCTACTTTCGATGTCGCTTTTCAGTTCGTCCAGAAATGGTTTTCTGGTCAGTTGGGATCCTCCTGCTATTAATTTCTTGTTTTTATACTACTAGTAATCCTCTTTGCCGTTATCATCATTACCCTCCCGACTAACAATTCTGATCAAATAATAATAAACGTTCTTGTTTAGCTCCGCTGATCAGTGATGGAGGAAATTATGACAGCTCAAAAATGGAGGAGTTGTTTCGTGAGAAGTTAGTCGAACTGTTGGAGAAATGCTCTATGAGAGTTAAACAGGATTTTGACAAAAATGTGGAAGAGAATCATTTGGACAAGCTTGAATATTCGTTGTATCGCTCACTTGTTGAACTTAAGGAGATTAAGAAAGAGAAGGATCCTCTGAGACGTAATTGGATCACTTATGTAAGTACTCTCTCTCTATATATATATTATATAGGGAAAGGATCTTAAGTGCACTGGGTAAGTGCACTCTACCCAGTGCACTGGCTTTTAAGCCTAAAAAAACCCGCACGGACGGGACGCCGGTCAGCACTCTCCCTATATATATATAGGGACATGTTTTCCTATTTCCAAGGTCGTGATGTGACTGGTATTACGCAGGTAGAAGCGGAATATGAAAGTCTAACAGATATTTGGGATAAGCTAATGGGGAAGTGGAAGTTTTTAGTGTTGTTACGGGGAAGATCCAAAAGAAGAGCTGAAGAGATTTGTGAAATGGAACAAATGCGCCAAGGGCTGGTTGGTTGTTTGCAAGATCTGGAAACAACGGGTAGTCCGCGTCGCTTTTTTGAGTCAGCTCAAAAGCTTGGTGCCCATTCAGCCGAACTTCTTCTACAAACGACTCGTGAAAAGTTCAAGCAGCACGTTGCTCTTAGCTCACGTGTGGTAGTGGAGGTTAATAAGTTTTTTAAACAAATGATTTCCTTCCGTGTGTGTGTGTGCATATATATATATATATATGTAGATATTATTATAAGATTGATAAGTGATTTGATAACTACCATGACTGCTTGTGTGTGTAGGTAGCAAGCTCCATGACTGGCATTCCTACTTCATGGCTACAAAATGGATTGAAGCCGCCACTGCAAGGCCTAAGAGAAAGATTATTGAAGAGTGTAATTGGACAAAAGAACGCTACTAATGCGATTACTAATGCCTTGTTGAGGACTAGACTTAATAATTGTATTCGGCCCCGTCCTCTAGGTTCATTTCTCTTCCTGTGTGAATTTGGTGTTGGTGGGATGGAGCTTGTTGAAGCTCTTGCTGAGCATATTTTTGACAGGAAGGACCAGGTGATAAGATTCGACGTATCAGATGACAGTGTTTTGCATTCTTCCCCTTGTAGTTCATGCTCCCGTGACATTCATCCCAGGTACACCATTACTGTTTGCACGTATATTTGTTTTTGTTATCTGATAAACACAGTGGCTCTATTTTTAGTGTGTGCAGAGATTGCAACCATAAAGAGCATGGTGTGGGGGGAAAGCTTGTGGAGGCTGTTAAGAGCCAGCCTTACTGCGTTCTTTTGTTTGTCAATGTTGACAAAGCTAATACTTCCGTCACTGATATTCTAATTGACATCCTGAAGCATGGTAAACTGATAGATCTCCAGGGGGGTATTGTTGACTTCTCCAAAACACTAATTATATTGACTTCAGATGTTGGGAAGAACGTACTCCGACCCTCCTCGTGCAGATGCTTAGAGAAGGATCGAGATTTCCTCCTCAGGGAAGAAGAGATTTCTTGTTTTTTCCCTCTGGGAATGCAGCATTCATGTAGTCTTCTCCGTTTTATTATAGAGGTAAAGATTTGGTTGAAATAAAGATGCTAGGGGTCGCATTAACACCTATGTTACATGGTTGGGGGGTTGCATTATCACATATGTTACATGGACTCGGACACGGATGTCAGGTACGGGCTATGAAGCACGGACACCGACACGGCAAGGGCATGTCGATACGACAAAGTCCTAAATGTGTAATTTCTTATATTTTAAAGAGATAATAGTGAATAGATAACACAAGTAGTTAGCATTCTTCTTGGTAAGTGTCCATCCAGAAGTCTCGAACACATATTCCAAACCCTTGCCAGAGTGTCAAGTGTTCGACGAGGTAGTTCAACCTATTGAGAAGAGTCCATGAAAATTAGATAACACCTCTCCCTTTTCTGACTTTCACAGAAAATATATGACCATTGTACATCATGTCTTACAGGCAAACAAATTTTTGAAACAAGAGTTGATTGACCAGTTGGATGATATTATTGTTCTTGATTCTCGTGGTTATCAAGATTTCAATTCCGTTGCTAGGCTTCGGCTGAGGGATGTCCCTGAGACCATGAATAAGAAAGGGCTCATTTTATACCCTTCTGAAGCTGTATTGCGAAGCATAAGAAGGAAATCCCATAGTCAGATTGTGAGTATCTTTCAATTTTCTTTCCTGCTGCCATCTTAGTATAATTTTTTCGCTCATCGTGAATAAATCTGCATACACGAGGCACACAAATGAGCCAAGATGAATTTAACCCACCCACCTCCCCCACCCAAAAAAAAAAATAAAAAATAAAAATCCCTCATTGTTCTATCATGCTAAGGGTAAAGGTCAAATTATTGAATTATCCAAAACCTACCTTATGATCACCACCTTTGAAACGCCTGGTAAATGACAATACTGTCATAGCACAGTAGAGTCTTGTTGTTCTTCATGGCTACCCCAACAGCAATATATTTGTCTTGCTTGATGATCTCGTATGGGATTTTGAAAAGATTAAGACCCAAGTTGTTTACTTAAAGTATGACTGGGATTGAAGCTTGAGAACCCTAATTAGGTTTACAAGCCCATGGATAGGCACATGATGAGTATCTAGGAAAGGAAGTGGTTAAGTGCCAAAAATAGCCTGATCAAAATCCTTGTTTTTTTTATTAACCAAATAGAAGTTTTGTATACTCTTTTGCGTATTAAATATTAATTGATTTAATTCAGTAGCTATATCTCTCTAAAAAATCATCATTAATTTTTAATTGTGTCACTTATGAATTCTAGTCAAAATCGCAGTCATCTGCTATTTGGGAGGAGTATTGTGAAGGGTCCCTCCAACTTGATGTTGAGTGGCCATTCCTTAGTTATCATCTTAAATCGGTAGTCCCGTGTTGTCCATTAACCTTCCTTTGGAATGTTTTTCAATGGTTTGACCTCTTGATACTTGGAACTCTAAGACGGCATAATGTTCCAATCAGACTCAAGACTGTACAAATGACCACATTCTTGTTACTGGATGTTTTGTCTGGTGGACTAACGCTAATTGTGTGCTATTATTGTACCAGGACCAGGATGCTGGACCATGTGTGAGGGCTTGGCTACAAGAGAATGTGGTCCCTTCACTGGTTGAATTGGTGGCAAAGCATGAGTTAAATGACTTGTGCACCATTTACATTGATGTCTTGTTGGGGACAGATGAGTTTTCTTATAGATTCAAGAGAGGAGGTCCAGTCAATGATAAGGACTTTAAGCAGTGCAGAGAATCAATAGACAAACTAAGAGCTATTTACAGGAAAGAGAAAGAACGTGTCCACAAAATCTACTTATTTCGGAGAAAGTACTATGAATTGGAAAGTATGATTAAGGATAAGACTGTGGAAGATATGGGTTGTGTTGCTCAGGTGGTTCAAGAGTTTGTCAATTTGCTGGATTTTCTCATAAAAAATGCGCTTGATGTCAGCTTTACATGGGAGGATTATAAACTGGTAGGTTCCCCTCCAGTCCTCTTGGTATCATTTTCCTCATCTTACATTTTCCTCCTTAAGTTGAAATTCATGTGTTTACTAGGAGCCGCCTTCATTGTGTTTTGAATTTTACCATTTTCGTAGGTGCCACTTTCGTCCTTAAAGACGGCAGAGGTAAGGCAGCGAGAGAGATTGCGTATGGGAGATCGTATTGCAGCACTACCTGATGGTTTGGGATCGAAATGTGAAGCGGTTGATATTATAGTAAACACTCTGCTGAGATTCAGAGGAAAACTAGATCTAATGGATCCTTATCCTCGACCTAAAAGGTCATTTCTTTTCTTGGGGCTCACAAGTGATGGTAAGGCAGATCTTGCAAGACATCTTGCTGCGCGTTTTGTAACTCTTTTCGAGAAAGACTATGGCTTCGTGGTTTCTTTAAATTTGCAAGACTTAAGTGACCCTACTTCAATGGCTGAGCTGATTCATGGGACGTACGAGCTTCCATCGTGCAGTGACACTGATTCATCGTGCGTGATGGGATTTTTAATTATTTATCCTTCTCTATTCTTTAAGAGCCCTTGGTTTTTTTAATTACTTTTACCTGCATGCTTATACATTGCTCTACTTTTGTGGTATTCAGGGATCCTATAGAGTGCCCATGCTGTGTTCTTCTAATTGATGGGGTTGAGAAGGCTAATATGTCTGTTTTCGATGCTCTGATTGCTATGCTCGACCATGGTATGCTCGGAGATCGTGAAGGCAAACGAATGTTTAAGTTTAGTAGAGTAATTGTTGTTATAATGTCAGAGATGGGGAGCAAGGAAATTCTTGTCAACCTTGTAGGAGAAACTACTCCAGGACCAGAGGAAGAAAGTGAAGAAAAGGTAACTGATTAGATTTAGAAACAACATAGTTGCATATGGTTGAGGAGTTGATTATTTATGCTTTTCCAGTGTTTTTTTAATTCTTGTTGATTATGCTGTCAACTGTTTGTTGATGTGGTTCTTCTTCATCTGTTATTTTTAGCCTGGGAAAAGACATTTCAGAACCGAGTTGTTGAATCGGGTTAACGAGATTGTGCTGTGCAATCCTTCTGCTGGTCGAGAACAACTTAGAAAAGTTGCGAGGCTGTCAATGGAGGCCGACCCTCATCTGGAAGAAGAAAGGTTAATGAAATGGCATTGGTCCATGTTTGGTCTGTTTACGGAATCTACTAATGATTCAGTAAGTACCAGAGTTTTGAACAACCCTGAATCATTAGAGCAGCAAGGATTCTAATCTCTTTAATTCCGTTAATTTCAATTAGTGAGAATAGTGTTTCGGTATCGCAAGGGGTGTAGTCAAATCACACACACACACACACACACACACACACACACACACGTCTTTCTGCTCCATCAAATTTGCTGGTTTGAAAATAGAGTTTCTTATACCTCGCACAACCCATTGGCCATTGTTGAATTAAAATGAGATATTCCCAAACAAGTTGACTACAATTCTTAAAGGCCAAGGCTTTTATTGGAATTCGGCTATACATTGCTTTGGTTTTCACAAAATAATTTTATTATACAGTAGTTTATTGAATAGTGTGAGGTTTGTAGAAAATCAATGTGTAAGGTATTAATAAGATGGTCAAACTTTTTAACAAAAAAAACAAAAAACAAAAAATAGCGAAAAAACTAAGGGCACGTTTGGTAACGTGCGGTTTTCAGTTTCCGTTTTTATTTTTTTAGAAAACAAAAACTGAAAATATGTTTGGTTATATTTTTGTTTTTTTCCCACAAAAAAACGTTTTTAAATTTTGGGACAAAATCAAAAACGGCAAAAAGTTGTTTTCGATTTTAAAAAACAATAAGGCTTCCCGATCCCGATCAGGTTTTATCGACTATTAATATAAAATGGTAAAAAGGAAATTCATATAATTATTTTTAATCAAACTCGTTCTCTACTGTATACGTGTTTGTAATGAATGAATAGATGATCATAACATTATTATTAAAGACCAACTGGCCATCACCTACAACGCTGGACAGACTTCAGACTGTGGTTTCATAAGTCTCTTTGGCCAATCATATATTGTTGGGATTATGCATCGCTTGGGTCTGTTTGGTAAAGTTCTACTTTTGCCAAAAGCTGTTCAAGTTAACTTTCATCCAATCAGTCTTTTTCGATTGACTCACAATTATTTGCTATTGAATTACAAAATCTAGTTTACCAAATATTTTCATTTCAGCTTTTAGAGTTCTGTAATCACTTATAAACTCCAAAAATTGTTGCCAAACAGGGTCTTGGTACTGTTTAGAAACTCTGGCCAGTTTGGAAATGTTTATAACAAGGATTAGTTTCAATCCATTTTTTTTTTTGGATCGGAATCCAATTCTTAAAACAACATTTTGTGTTGATAATGCATTTTGATAGGTATATTGTGAAAAATAAATTTGACATTGATACTGTTATCAAACACGTTTTTGTTTTCATTTTCTTAAAAAATTAACAATGTTACCAAACATGTTTTCTGTTTTTATTTTCAATGAAAAAAAATGAAATCTGGTTTTCGTTTTAAAAAAACTGAAAACTAAAAACGGAAACGTTACCATGCGAGCCCTAAGAAAATGCAAAGTGGCACATTGTGGGAAGATTTTTGGCTTAAATTTTTGTATGTATCTAATAGAATGCAAAATGTAGGAAATGCCACATAAAAAAAAAAAAAAAAAACATCTAGAAAATGTCAAGTGGCATGAGTGAGAGGAAAGGAAATAGTTCTCTCTTTAGATATACTCCATAGTAAATAGATATAGATAGATAGATAGATATACATAAAGATTTAATTATGATGTTGGAATTTGAAGTTTCTTGAGATGGAAAATTCTCATTATTGAATGGAGAAAATACAAAAAGAAAACAAAAAATAGGAAATTAGAAAAATGCCATGTAGGAACAAAAGGAAAATAGAGAGGGATGTAATATGGCAAAGCCCAGAGAACAAGAAATGGTTCTGCTTTTAAATATTTTTGTTAATTATGATAATTGTGAGGAATTTTAACATCTTAAATTTTTTAGGATCAACGCAATAGACCCGCAAAATTTAAGAAAATTATTGCAACTTCTGTTTTTGAGACTTATCACATGCAAAGTATATTATATTATCTATGGAGCACCAACAACGTATAAGTAACGTACACATGGCTGACACATATCGAACACACCAAAAACATGTCAGGACTGTTTTTAATTTTTCTTAAAGATGTGGTCAGGTGTCCTACTTGAGGCAGGCGGAAGCTTACAAAGAAGAGATTCGAACATGTCAAAATCTCTGAACAAACTCTCACAAGAGAAAATAACACACAAAGTTTATAAAGAGAAATTTTTTTTTTTTTTTTGGGGTAAAATACCATTTATCCCCTTATGGTTTGAGCTAGTAGCAAATAACCTCCCAGTAATTTCAAATGTGACACATAAACCCTTCTGGTCTTGTGCAAAATGGTGTCTTTTTGAAAGTAAACAAAGCGACCATGCATGGACAAACAGGGTTGAGCGCGCGCGTGATGTGACATAGATATATAAGCTACTAATTGTTCTTGCTATTCATAATGTAGTCTTCTGAGAATTCAAGTATCTACCACTTCTAATTCATTATATTTCATGTGTATGTTCAGATTTCCTAATCAGGAAATTGTGAAGAAGGAATTGATTTACAAGTAGGGTTCTAGAAATTTTAAACAAGTAGAGAGCTACCTAGATCGACTAACGATTCCAATATTGAACAGGTTTTGTCTGTAAAATATTATTCAAGTGCAGATGACGTGATTGACTTATTCTATGGGCTCTAAATACTCCTCTTGTTTGTTAGGAGTACTCTACTACCCTATTACATGTTCTTGGTAATTAAGTTTGTAATAATTTGCATTGAATATCTTAGTCCACAAAATCAAGAATGTTGGACCTCGACTAGGCCTGTGTGAGATCTGGTTTTGCTCAAATTTTTTTTGCGCTTTTTTGTTACTTTTAAAAGTATAAGTATAGGATATGAAATTACTTAAATTTGAGAATATATATAGCTAGCACTATTGAAGGCCCAATCCAGTCTATATGTTTATTTGTTACTAGTATTATTATGGAGGTTTAGCTACCCATATTGTCCAGTTCTTTGAATATTTTGTTGGCATGCTCATAGATCTGGACAGAAACGAGAGCGGCTTTTGCTAATAAATAACAGAAATTCCTGCTAATTAGCTAACAGGAGTTGCAGCTTTTTCTTGTATTCTGAGTATTAATTCAAATCAGGTTTGGTCATCCTGCAAGAGTCACCTTTTGCTTCTATATTTTGAGTAGGAAATCCTAAATTTGTTGTTAGATGAAAACATAGTGCATGATGAAGTGGGTTATTGCCACCAACCGGCTGTAGCCGACTTGGCCAGGGTCCATTCCTCCAATGGAGAGATTGTGGGTTCAATTCTCGCTTTGGAGAGCAAAGCAAGGGAGAGTTTCTTTAAAGTGAGGTATGAGACCCCACCCCCCTTGTGTGTGCGTGTGTTACTAACTTCTTACCTACTAACCCCACTCATGTCACAGAGGTAAAAATTGGTTATTGCTAAGTGTCTTAAATAAATTTTTTGATTGTGAAGATAGTGGAAGATGTTCTTATGAAGATGTGACATAACTTTGCCCATGAGGATTTTTTATTTTGGCCTATGAGGAATTACGTACGTGGTGCAAATTGGGCATTAAAGCATGAAAGCATCCATATCTAGAAGGATTTGTATTTTGAATATGATCGATCTTCCCAATTTAGGAATTAATAGATCTCCCATTTATCTACAAATTATCAAACCCTCTTATGGATGGTGAGCCCTTTGTGGTGTTTGAACATGGGCGACATGATTATTCATGATACATGATAGTTTCCTGTGAAGGCACTGTTAAAGTCAAGTATCAACTGTATCATGATAGTGTTTCTTTGCTAACATTCTGGGTATATGTGAGGGGATTTCGAAAATCAACTAACAGACAAATTCTGTGAAGCACTTTTGAAATAGAAATTTAGGAAGCATAGCATTATTCTGTTGTAAATTTTAGAACTTTGAGGAACTTTGACACGGTTTTAATTGACAAGGTTTTAATTGACAACTTGTTCTCACTCTTAAATTTTTAGTATTATAAACTGTATATATATATATATATCTATATATGTATATGTTGCTATATAATAAAAAACCAAAAAGTAAAACAAATACCACCTACAGTCCCCTAGCATCCCATAAGGCATTTTCTATTAAAACAAAAAAAAAGTTCACACGCAGATGAAGTTTAAAGTTTCGCAGAAGCACTCGAAAGACTCAAAGACCCCATATCCATCATTAACCTCCTCTTACTCCTATTTAGAGGGGAAAAAAAAAACTTCATCTTGCTCTTTTTCCGTGAGATAGACAAAAGCGCACACAGAATTTTCAACCACCTATATATACACGAAACATATGTAAATAAAAAAATTAAAAAATCATATAAAATTATATTATATCTACTAAAAAAAAATTCAGTCGGGGGCGCTAACCTCAAACTCCCGTAAAAATTTTGCTCCCATTGAATTAAAGTTCTGAGTCCGCCAGTGCATACCTTCCCCACTCATCTTTGTTCTTTTCAACATTATTACCTTGCTGCTTTGAAAGGAAAAGAATTAGTATGGGAGATTATTATTCGCAATCTTTTAAAGAAAGAGGTCGAATTTGGGAAACAAAAGTCTACACGCATTTGATTGAGCTTGAGTGTGTGTAAACAGTTGCTGAAATTTACCTTTTTCCGGAGAAAAAAAAAAAAAAAAAGTTGCTGGGCTGTAAGCTTCTCGCTTTTGGGATGAATGTCCGTTTGACTATATTTCAAACTCCCAAATTGGAGAACGTTCCAAATTGGGATCCTGAAAACGTGGTTTGGATTTTTTTTTTATTCTTTCAGAATGATGTATATGTGTACACTAGAGGTGGCTTTTTGGCGTGGATTTTTTTTTTTTTTTTTTTTTTTTTTGAGGGGGTGGGGGGTTGGTCTTTCAGAATGATGTATGTGTTTTTTTTTTTTGGCTCCATGACTTACTTATTAATGAATTTTGCCTTTCAAAAAAAAATTTGTGCAACATATAACTTTCGATGTATCAATCACATTCTTTGTGGTCGACTGGTAAGTTTTTTGGGTGTACTATCCAAGAGGTTTAGTATTCGAGTCATGGGGAGCGTGACTACTGAAAAATTCACCCGGTGACTGCAAGGCCTCGGGGATATAGTCGAGGTGCACGCAAACTGACCTGGACAACCCCAATTACCAAAAAAAAAATAATAAACTTTCGATGTAACATTTTGTTCGTTTCATGTCTATCTATTCCTCATTTTTCCTCTCCGTATCTAAAGCATACCGACAATGGTAAATACATCGTACATGTACTATGGATGAAAATGCTATGTCTATACTCTGTACCAAACACAACATAATTTAATGCAAAATGATGCATCGTGCAGCACGATGCATCATTTTGTATAGACCTGTAAACGGATCGGATTTAAATCTGATCCGAACACGACAGCAAATATTCGATAATAATATCCGAATCCGAATCCGAATCCAAATATTTTGTTAGCAAACAGAACGAATTTTTTATCGGATCGGATTCAGATTTAGTTAACGGGATCTTTTCGAATCCAGCTATCACAAATTCGATCCGTTTACAGGCCTAATCGTGCATCCCCAGAAGAGGAAGAAACACGAATGTAGAGCAAGAATAACAATAAATAAATAATGGTTTAAAATACACTTACACCCCTTGTGGTTTAGCCGATTTGCACTTACCTCCCTATGTTTTAAATTTTGGTAGTAATACCCCCAATAGTTCAGACTAAAGTGCAACCATGACTTTTTACATCCAAATTCATGGTTTTACACTTGGGAGTCCTAATTTGAAGGGTTAAATGACTCTTTGGTCCTAGAAAGTCATATTAAAAGGAAAAATAAGTCATAAATCATTTTCTTTGGGTCAAGCACATGACTGATACCAAGAAAATCCTAAGAAGTGTTGAAGATTCTTTTTCACCCAATTCAAAACCATATGTTTCTCCCTAAACGAATTGAAGTAAACAAATTTTGTTCTTAATATTGTTATAAAAACTTGGAAATAATTTGGTCATTTCAGCTTGCTCCATTAGGAAATTTTAACGGTTGCACTATAATTCGAACCACATGGGATATTAGTGTCAAAATTTAAACCATAAAAAGGTAAGTGCAAATCGGCCAAACTACAGGAGGGTGTGAGTGTATTTAACCATAAAAAAAACTAAGAAGAAAGAAAGTACTGCAATCATCATCAGATTCATCGCTTAAGAATTGTAACACTTTTACTAGATGAACCTGCATATGCAAAGAATTACTAACCTGAATACACACACACACACACACATATATATATATATAATATATAAGTGCACCGATGCCCATAAGTGTTTTACACTTTTATCAATCGGTGCACTTTTGCTTAAGTTTTTCTCTTAGAGTTTTATAAACTTTAGTATGCCACTTTTTTTTTTTTTTTTTTGGTGTGTCCATAAGAGTCCTCTTTTTTTATTTTTGGATATAATCTTTATTAATATGGTTTTATGAATCGTCACATATTTTAAGATAACCCACATCTTCTTTAATAAAGTATATATATGTATGTATATAACAATTAAATAGAAACAAAAAATGGCATATAATTTTTTGATGGGATAACTCTTGGGGCACATAAGAATCTTACATAAACAAGATACATAAATTTTATGTGTCCATCTCTCTCCTCTGTGGATCCCACTGACTCTGTGGACCCCACAACATCAGTGGACCCCACCAGGAGAGAGATAGACACATTGTGGTTTATGTATCTTGTTTATGTGAGATTCTTATGTGCCCCAAGAGTTACCCATTTTGATGACATGAATCGTGAGACATTTTGAGCAAATTCACAGATTCCTGCCATATTTGTTATCTTTGGAAAATCATTTAGGAATCCTATTTAAGGTCAAAAACCTTTGACAGAAAAAATAGTAGAGATACATGGATTAAGAATCCTAATAAATTTCAACAACCTTTGGCATTAGGAAGCTAATTAAAGTAGCTTAATTTATTAAAATTCACATCACTGGTTTTTCTTCCTCCTTTCACATCACATAGCCATTTGTACATCTTTTTCGTTGTGTAGTGTATAGATTTTGATAAAAAAAAAAAATTAGTCAAGAACTACCCTTGCTTCAATTTTTTAAGTGTTGTGTATTTCATCAAGTTTTTACTTGATTAGTGCATGTTAACTCATAACTCTTCAAAGCAATTACGAAATGCTTTAGACAAAGAATAAGAAAAAATGAAATAAATTTAATTTCAGACCATAGAAAACGTTAACACTTTATATCCAAAACCTTTGTTGGAAAAAAGGTAAAACAATATGAAGCATAAGACTAAAATTTCATTATATCCACAGGTTTTGTGCTTCTGGCTTTGTCAATTCATTTTTTTTTTTGTTGTGTTTTGTGGGGATCAATGAATGATATATATCTATTGATGTAATTACATTGTGAAAGTTTAGAAAGGCCTATCTATGGATTGGCCTTGAATGCAATCTTTATTGGGAATCTAGAAATTTGACTGGAAAAAGATAAGACAACAATTGGTGTGTTTTTCTTCTTTTCATGGATTAGTAACCATTCTTGAGATACATGTTGACATCCCATAAAGACATGATTATGGTAACAGTGATCTCATTAGTAAAATAAAATTTTGTGTATATATTGGTGTTCAAAATATGTATGCATGATACCGGACAGTTAAAGATAGGAATTTGATTATTTTTGTAGCCTTTGGGTCCATAAAGTTAATTGATCGATTATCGTAGGATTTAATGTAAAGGCGTTTCTTTTATTCTTTGCTAAAATTTCTTGACCCGAGCTACTAGCATTCAATATTTCACCACAAATTTATTCAAATAAATATGTGAGGATGTGTTTGTTAGTTTGTAATTTAGAAGAGAAAAAACAAGTTACTAACAAAACCCTTCTTCATCTTACTGCAACTAAAATTATGCTCATAAAAAGTATTAATCACATAATTATTCATCTCTAGAGCCTATGAAGGGGTTCCCCTCAACATAATCTATAAAAGAAATATATATGAACACATGGCGCTAATTTTCGGATGGATCAGATCAGAATTGATGTATTAAAAAAATATCATATAATTTTTTAAATATATAGAGATGCTCATTCTGATTCCGAAACTTCAAAATTTCAAAATTCCAATCAGATTCCAAAATTTTGGAATTTTAATTTATTGCACGGATTTTGAAATTAGTTTTTTTATTGGAATTTTAAAATAAAACCTTTCATGTTAGAAGTATTGAAAATAAAATATATAGGCATATATTGAATCTATTCTAGAATTCTCTGGCTAGAAGTTGTCCATAATATTTTGGAAATTAAAATTTTAAAATTTCCATCTCCATTTCGATTCGAATATGTTTTTTTTTTTTTTTTTGGGTGCAATTTTTCAAATTTTCGATGATTGCAATTCAAAACTAATTTTACGATTTCATGATCGTAGTCTTCCGAATTGGTTTCGGAATTTCTGCTCTAACTTGCATCCTTATGATCACATAATTAGAATAACGGAATATAGTTAAATTGTCAGAATATTTTCAAAGACTTATGACATAAATTAAAGTGAATAATTAGGAAGTGTTTCAGTATGTCACTTCACCACTTATAAATATACTATATAATCCAAATACTTTAATATTAGGCATCTTATGTGAATTCTCCTAGCTTTTAATACTTTTCATAAGTATTTTAAAAAATTATTTGTACGAGTCAAGTGGTTAGATAGTTCAATTTATTATTATCCACCCTCTTGTCCACCACCACGTGCAAAGCACGTGCTTTAAGACTAGTATATACATAAATGCGAATGTAAGTTCTTTGACATGATTAACGCATTGAAGAAGTTCTTTAAACATGTTTCGATATGATTGGCTGTGTTGAACAGATATCGTGCAGCAAAAACTAAGGTTGGCATCAACTAGAGACAAACATATTAACCAGCGGACGACATGTCCTTGGTTTCAAATCTCCCATAATCTCCAATGACTGAAGATTAGGAGCCAAAATTTGGAATATAGACTCTTGTTCATCATTGTAACACCAATACCCATTGATTATTAATTTTCTCACGCTTGTATAAACCACATCCAGACGTTTAAATCCTCTACAGAAATTCAATTCCAAAACTTCCAACAATGGACTACCTGATACAACGCTCTGTATTCTCCACTCACCTCTGAATAGTGTAGCCAAAAGTATTCTTAAGCGATTTCCAAGTAATTACAGCTTTTTGGCACAACATTACAGCAATTCAATTCCAACTTGGCTACTGATGAGCAGCTAAATGTGTGTTGGGGGCAAATTGTAGGTACCAATTGGCCCAATAGGTATGAGATCTATGGAGAGCTCTTGTACATCGCACCTCGTGGCTAATCGAATCCACGTGTTGATATGAGAGTCAAAATGTGATGCATATTCCAAATACAGACTGAATTTGAAGATTTTGGGTTTTATCGACAAAACGAACGAAGTCGAAAACATGATCCGCTAGTTTATGGCTGGTGAAAATGAGGTTGGGGACTGATCTAGAGGTGTTGGCTATTTTTTGGAGAGAGAAGCTATTATTACGACTCGGTGCATGGGCAAGAGAGAGAGAGAGAGAGAGAGAGAGAGAGAGAGAGAGTATGTGAAGGAGAGCCACCAGCAACATTCTGATTTGGTTTAGGGTTTCCCTCTTTACCGACCGGTAATAAGAATCAAGACTATGAGGATGAAAGTGAAAATAAATTAATAATGGTGGTTCTGAGTATCTGTGGTTCATGACTCCCAAGGTTCAAGTAAAAATATTCAATCGATGTGATTAAAGCAAAAAATAATAAAATAACAGTGACATTAGAAGATATTGAAGAGTGATGAAGAAATGTACCCAGCGACAAAGGAAAGACTACTGAGAATCACATAAAGAACCTAACTAGATAAGAAAAACTTGTATCGAGATAAATCCCTCTTTGGTATAATTTTCAGCCATGTGGACGACCAAAAAAAGTAGCTGGCACAGACTTATATAGGACGCAAAGCGTGTCAAGAGCCCTGTTTTCATCACCTCCAGCAGTTTCCAATATACTCCGCACCATAGATTCGTGATAGCCCATTTCCACAAATTTTTGTACCTGCAAAGGTCTCACTCTTCTCAGAAATTTCTGTACTTGAAGATCATGTTATGGAGGTGAGAATGCATTATACAATACAAGATCGTATTGAGCAGCTATTTCTACTGTTTTGGAGAAGAATTTGTAGCACAAAGAAAGGACAACACAGAAGGAAAGGAAAGGAAAGCATATAGAAAGTCCACACACCTTTTCCTCAACCCCAAGAGATGATGGCTTAGCAAAAGCTTCTGTCCAGTAACGAGCCGTGCTCTCAAAGATCTGATAGTCTCTAAGATACTGAAATGTCCATACATGAAACATTAAGAACGAATGGCAAAAGTTCTAGACTAAGGGGGTGTTTGGGAAGACAGTGAACCGGTTCTGTAAATCCAAGTGTTTGCTTGAATGTTCAATTCTTACACAGTAGTCCATGTCGAGTCTAATCTCTAAACAGGTTCTTTGCCAAAGCAACATAACTTTGGTTCTCACTGGTCACTAAAACCTTTTAGAAACTAGAAAGTGAGCTGGGACTGAACTAAATTCCATATTAAGCATTCCCAAACACAACCTAATAATCTCCTAGAAATAGCATTATCCACACATAATGACCAGTAAACATTTCAAATAAATTTGAAAAGGCTTTTCAACAAGGACGACAGAAAATACCTGTTGCGCCACTACATCATCTTGTGGATCATGAGGTTCAGGGGAAGAGAGTAGTGCTTGAACAGAAAGAAGTGTTGTCTTCAAAGTGCAATCTGGACTCCACTGGTCCTTCAGGATGTCCAGACGTATTGCTCCATTTTGACTACTGATGTTAGGGTGCCTTCAAGTTTTCAACAGGTGATGTCCAATCAAATAGATACATACAGGTTTCAATTATTTGGGAGGTTTGTTTAACTGCCCAAAAGTTCAGATCTCCTATGTAGCATGAATACGGACACGACAGATAGGCAAAGAGACAGCAAATCTTAAAAATATAAGACATGGTCACGGCTAGGGCACAGTGATTTAATTATAATTACATAGTATATCATGCCGTGTCCACTCCTGTACCCAAATTTTCAACAAAACCAATTATATATCCAGTTATCCACTGTATTATACAAAGACCTTTCCCTCAAAAATTTGAAAACATTTTCAAAGGAGCCACTAGTGTCATGTCCATGCCCCCTTGCCTGGCTGCCTTCACGGCGTGCATCCGATGTAAAAAAGAGTGATACAAATTTTTTCACATGTCCAACATGGACACTGTACCTAAATTGATGTGTCCGTGCAATAGAGGTGGTCCCTAAGTATCAAGAAAAAATACAATTTGCAAGCAGTTGATCTGTAGAAAAACTATGACAATTCTTCCTCTTCTTCTTTTTCACTCCATGTTCTTTTCTTTTCATTTCTTTTACAGTTTCTCCTTTTGTGATAACTAATATAACATGACCAATAAAGAGCAACAATTTTCCACAATCTACTAGAAATCAATGTAGAGGCCTCAAATCTCATATTACACCAAAAATTTATAACTCATAAGCATAGTATTTACCACACCAAGAATCATGGGATATCTGTCCGACATTTCTGGTTGGACACACACTGAGAAGCATGTTAGCTACTAGTATAAAGGTATATTAACGCCTTTAATTATATTCCTTTTGCTACAAAGTTCTTTCAAAACAGAAGGAAACTGATAAGTATAATTAAGGAAACCGATGTTAAAGTCCTACAAAGTTCCTTATGCTCACTGATGATTGAGGTCAAATACCGTGGTAACTAAAACAGAAATAGATAAATTAATAATGGACTTCAAAAAAAAAATTTACATTTTAAGGGTTAATTACATTTTATACCCTTGTAGTTTACACCTTGTTTCAATTTTGTCCCTCCTCTTTCAATTGCGACAATTAAGTCCTGAATTTTGTACATTGCATCAATGTGATTCTTGGGTTAGCCAACTGTTAAAAATCAAACGGAAACCTGCCATGTGTGGGGCACATGATAACTCATTGAGGCCAAATATGTCATTTGACACTTATTTCCCTGCCCTATGTGTGAGTTTTCTTCTCCCTGATGAGAGAGCTTCCCTCCCCTCTGTGTAAGTCTCTGATCAAACCCAAATCTCCATTTACAGGCCCCTCTACTTCCCTTAAACCCATTAATTACCAGAGAAGCTTGCTTGATTTTTTATCGAAATCAAAATACGTTTGAAGCCCATGAATCAATCCTTGGTGATAGGGCTCATGGTTATAACAGTTCATGCTACATAATTGAAACCCTATTGTAGCTAAGACTAGGAACTCTAAACTAGTCATTGAAAAATCAAACAAATTTGATTTTGAATTTTTCCTAAACCTGTTGTACCCCAACATAGATTTGATTTTTTGTAATTGCAATTTATGGCTCTTCCTCCGCTCATATATACACACACACACACACCCATTTTATATATTATAATATGTATACATGTATTAGCATATATATATATAGATATAGATATACATACAGATATACAAATCCAAACTTGAAACAAAAAAGCTACAACCCCTGTTTTGCTTTCAGTTTAGGTAATAGTACTGATTTGCCATGGGCATTGGTGTTAGTGATTGTGATTTGCTCATACCACGGCTACTTGGAACTGCTTCGTCCATGGCTGCCTCATAACTACCTTTTTGCTCCACTTTCTCTCCCTATATATGTATATAAATGTGTGCGTGTGTGTTTATTAGCCTTTGAATACCAGCAAAAAAACAGTAGCTCCGCAGGTAGGTTATGAGAATGGCAGCATCAGTGTTCTATTGTTGGCAGAGAGATGCCAAATGACACATTTGGTCTCAATGAGTTATCACGTGCCCCATACATGATAGATTTCCAGTTGCTTTTTAACAGTTGGCTAACCCATGGACCACGTTGCTTCAACTTACAAAATTCAAGAACCTAATTGACACAATTGAAAGAGGATGGACTAACTTGAAGCAAGGGTAAACTACGAGGGCATAAAATGTAATTCATCCACATTTTATGTATAAATATATTATATAGAACTTACTTTATATGTCTAGGCATTTGCGCAAGTGCACTTAGGCGCAAATGCCTCCTGAGGCCTCTCATTCTTTTATTTATCAAAGAAAAAAAGTAAAAATTACATATAGGCTCTCCATATAATAGTAAAATAAAATAAAAGAAACACCCTAACTAAAGACAACTCTAAACAAAAACACCCATATATATCAGCCTGCATCATGACTACACTTGAGTTCTAATCAAGGAGCACCGGCTTCACATCAATCTGACCTGAAGATATGTGCACAAGCCACAAGTAGTTTGTATGAACCAACTGTACATAAGATTTTAATGTATTGTATACTAGCATGTATTTATATGAGTCAAGAACGCTTCTGCTACAGTGCAACTCATCTACTTTTGATAACTCCAGCATATGTGCCTACTCAATCAAACTAATTCGCATTTTGGCCTTGCATGGCAACTCCTAAGTTTTTTCTGTTTCATCTTCTAATACAAAACACTACTAATTCACACAGGACAAGAAATGATATTCAGACAACTGCTTACTTCTTTGTTTTAGCTAATACCCACATTTAAAATCATTCATAGTGAGTACAACATGACATTACACGTAATGGTAATGTACAACTCTAAAGCATCAATAAATAAAAAGACAAACAAATTCATAAGAATATAATCACAAGGTTTCTCCATACCAGACTTTTGTGGCAAACTGCATTTTGGGTGGCTCAAAAGGATACCTAACTGCAAAAGAAGGACGAAATTCAACAAGCAAGTCAAAATGTGATTACACATAGACATATCCTCTTTTCACACATGACACATCCAAATGATCATATATAGCAAGAGACATAGTTCCCCAATATATTACACTGAAATGCAAACCAAAACAGGGAAAAAAAAGTACACACACACACAGAACAACTCATTGTAGTGCCACACGCATATTTGCAGTAAAGCACAAAGATAACGTGGGGAGGAGTGCACATCATTAACTAATTTACTGTTACATTCTTGTAGTGATTAAACCCTAACCAATCAATCCACACATTTTCAAACGCAAAATCCGTACAATTTGCAAATATGCACAACAATAACATGACAAGGAATCATTTCAAACACTAAAACTTTAAAAAAAAAAACAACAACAAACAGATACAAAAATCTATAGAGATACACATATATATGCTTTCAGTGCGTATATGTAAAGCATAAAACTTCACACACAACCTTCACACAACCTTTTGCGCACAACCCACAAAAGTGTGTCTATCTCTCTCTCTCCTGTGTCATCCTGTCATATCAGTGGAACCCACAATGACACAGAAGAGAGAGAGATAGACACACTTTTGTAGGTTGTGCACAAAAGGTTGTGTAAAAGTTGTGTGTAAAATGTAGATAGACATGCTTTTGTAGGTTGTGCACAAAAGACTGTGTGAAAGTTGTGTGTAAATTATTACTCATATATAAATAGGGTCAATTACATTTTAGCCTAGTTTCACTTTACCTCTGTGTTCAAAAGCGAACACTTTTAATCGCCCTGTGTTTTTGGAATAAAGTGAAACTATTTACGATTTCTCATAAAATAGCTTCATGGGTAAATGTTAAAATTAGCCCTAGGAGAGTTCAACTGTCAATATTAACCCCCATATAGGCATTAAACTCTAAATTAGCCGCACAAATGGGTTAAATGTTAAAAATTAGCCCCACATAAGTGAGCTAAATGGCATTACTATCATACATAAAAGATTAACCCCAAAATTAACTATCAAATAGAATTAAGTGGTAATATTTTTGGCTAATCTTAAAATTTTCAAGAGGTTTAAGGTAAATTTTAACAGTTTTACGTTAGTCCGAAATCCACTAACGAAACCAATTGATTAATGTCCACCTAAGCACATGAGTAAAGTGATGCTAGGCACACTTTGAAATCCATACTGAATTTGACACCCACTTTTAAATCCACTTTTAAATGCATGTATCACGTGCTGTATAAGTGGTGCACAGAAAAGTGTAAAAAATTCACACAACACAAGTCACATGTATTTAAAGCATAAGATGTCAAATTCAGTGTGAATTTCAAAGTGTGCCTAGCATTACTCATTATAATTTTACCGATATAAATATGAGTAATACACACAATCAAAAGACACAACCTTGGGACACAACCTCCATTTTGTGTCTATCTCTCTCCTAGTGGTCCTAGTGGGTACTGTGGGATCCACTGGCACTGTGGGGCCCATCAGAAAAGATACACAAAATGGAGGTTGTGTCCCAGGTTGTGTCCCAAGTATTACTCTATAAATATATAGATACCAGGCAAATCAATATCGATGTCAAAAGTGCCGCCTGCGTAAGGAGAACCGCTAGGGCCAGTAATTGTTCCAATCAAATGCGCGATATCGTCACTGGCTTTAAGTTTTACAGTTATACCAGACGACACATTGACGTCGCTTTTACACTCTTGAATCTCCTGCCATACGCGGACGAAGTCGTCCATCTTCAAATTCACCTTTGTAGAAAGACAGAGAAAAAGAAATTGGTTTTGTTTTGGTCCTTTGGCCAATTTTATACTTTCCCCTTGGCTTTAAAATTTGGGTCTAATAAGTGCATCTAGGGCAAGCAAGGCTCTACTCGAGTCAAGCTTTTTGAATTTTAGCAGAGGTTTAAGAGTTGGTATCATGGTTAAGTTTGAGCTTAGTTTATTTGTTATCGAGCCCAGCCTAGTCCCGTCGAGCCGAATTGTTATCGAGCCGAGCCGCGAACCCTTGTTGAGCGGCTCAACTCGTGTATAACCCTAGTAGCAAGTTTAAGTTGCCAATCAAAACCCCCGGACCAAGCTCAATGCTCGACAGTTGGCATATATATATACACATATATATATATACGTAAAATAATTGTTTGCCACGTGAATTTAGGACTATACACATTATAATATGCCAATATTCTTTCAACTTTAAATAGTTTACATTATACATAAATCATATTTTTATAATTATCATATATCTATATATACAATTAAATAACCTTTATCAAACATATTAAAAAGATTTTTTACGAGCCTACTATACGAGCTTTAATCGAATTGTTCGCGAGCTTTATCGAGCTGAGCCCATGTGTGCTCAAGCTTGGTTCGTTTATTAAACGAGCTTGTACTCAAGCTCGAGCTTGGCTCGTTTATTGTACGAGTCGAGCTGAGTCACGAGCCCTTGTTGAGTGGCTCAGCTCGTATATACCCCTATGTGTAACTGTTAAATTTGTTAACGGAGTAAGTTAAAATAACCAAATTACCCCCATTAATCGTCATAACAATGTTTAGAACATAAGCTGTAAATTATAAATATTCCTTTAGAGATAAACATATGGTTTTCAATTAGGTGAGGTTGACATTTTATCCTTAAATTTGAGACTCTCAAGTGTAAAATTGTTAAATTTGATGGAAAGACTCACGGTTAGTACAATTTAATCCAAACCACAGGGATAATAGTGCCAAAAATTAAAACACTGTGGGGGTAAGTGAGAACTCACAAAATCACAGGGGTGTGAGTGTATTTAAGTATTTAATCCCATACTTTTCTAAGAAATTGATAATTTTATTGTTTAAAAACTATTAAAATATAGGTGGTGTAAATAGCAAAAAAAAATTGTGGTGGAAATAGCCACACACTAAATGTTAGTCAAAAGTTAATTTTTTTTGGCAAAAACTAATAATGACTATTTTACCCCTATCAAGCCAAGAAAATTAAAGGATTAACTATATCTTGCACCTTTGTAGTTCAACCCATGTATCATTTTGGGTCCCTATACTTTTAATTGCATCAATTTCGTCCTCCAAATTTTCTAATTGAGTCAATGTTGTCCCATCATCCAACTCTGTTGGAGAAACTCACAGTGGAGTGTCAAGTATGAAGCACAAGCAAAAACTAAAGGGTAACTCTGGACATTCACTGCTTTCCCCACCCACCTCACTTATACATATTGCCCATGCTCGAGAACACTACAAAAAAAAACAAATGTGTTTTTTTTTTTTCAAATTTAGCAAATATAGTTATTATTAAAATCTATGGGGCGGCAAGTATGATTGGGGCAAACTTTACTAAAATAAAATAATGCTATGATTCCAAAATTTAAATCACAAAATTGGTTCCTTCATGCTTTAAAAATGTAGGACATCGGTTGTAAAGCATTTGAGAATCAAGATTCAGATTTGGGAATCATAACATATTCAGATTTGGGAAGTACAATATTACATTTTTGGTATGTTCAGAAAATACTCAAAATGACCTTAATTAAAAAAAAATGAATAGAAACACAAAATTTGGGTGCAACTAATATTACCAGGGCAACAAATTTATGCCTAAGCTAAGTCCATAAATATAAAAGCACAATTCCAAAACCTAAAAACTGTGTTTGGTGTCCACATGTTTACAGTTTATAAAGTATTAGTTCCATAATCGAAAAGGGTAATGCTACATGCACATAAAATGTGCACATAAAAATTTGGGTCATTTATTTTGGTGGATCTCATGTACGTGCACACTTTATGTGCACATTTTATGTGCACCAATTATTACTCAATCGGAGACTAAAATGGTAATAATCTTTATATTCTCAGGTAGGGTAACTCCCCAATCATATGGAGAGAGAAAGAGAAATCAGGGAGGGAGAGACTATGAGAGAGGAGGACTGAGATTAATTCATATCTATGTGATTGATTCGGCCGTGGTTAATTGTATATAGGATAGTATAACTAACTTTCTGTTGGAAAAATTATATTAAACAATAACAGATTATGTATTACAAACAGAAGCAATACAAGAAATAATCTGATAACAGAATATTGAAACTGCCTATAAAAAAAAAAACAATTACAGTAACTAGAAGGAAAAACAGAAACTAGAAAATGATCAAACTGAGGCCTATGAAATTTCACTGTTTCCTCAAAACAGATTCGCCGCCTCACCGGATGTGCTTGAGGAAATCGTCGGCGTCTGTATCCCAGGATACAATGGCTTTTAACAGTAGTACTAGCACAATGTACAACTGCTCTGGCGAACCAACTACGTCTGTGTCTCTCTCTCTGGAAATTGAAATTGACTAACTGGAAGGAGGGGAAGAACAGTCTGTGTAATACTGTGTATTGACTGAAGGAGAGACATACATGTATATAGGGATTAATTGGATGAATTGAATCTGTGATTTATCAAAGAGTCTTTTCAGTCTCTGTAACTCTTTCAGAAATCCCAAAGGTTTCTGCAATGTTCAACATGTGCAGAAATTCAAGGGTTTCTCAATACAGAAATAAAAAAATAAAAATAAAATAAAAATAAAATAAACAAAAGCCAAAACTTGAGGGGTCTAAAAAGAAATACTGTGTGGGCCGAACCCGAACCCGAACCCACACCCACGACCTCGACTCGGCTCGGACGGACAGCGGTGGCACGCGTGGGCGCGTGTGTGGAGTAAACCCAAAGGTCCTTAGGTCCTCCCCCTTCCACAAAACTGGGTACCCCTTGGGGCCCAAACCCAAAACATGAAGTAGCCTTATAAATACACTAAAGACTACTTCTATTTTTCCTATGTGGGACAAGGCAAGTTATGAACCTTTTTCATTTTCAACAACTCCTTGTAAGGGGCAACCTTTGAGCATTAATTTCTTATTCACCGATTAATAGTTTTGGACATGTGAATATACAAACTTCATCTCCTCATGGAGGAAACACACAAATCCACAAGGACCCCACTTAAACTCTAAGTGGGTCCCACTTTTATTTGACCCTAAAATTGGCCAAAACTCAACTTTAATCCAACATTCTCCCACATGAATGAAATTAATCGAAACAATATGAGACAAATCGACAAGAGAGAACACAGCGGATTACTCCTGCAACAGGACAGGTAGCTATTAGCTTTGAACCTTCCCTTGTGATAATCCATTAGATTTACTGGCTGACCAATGAACATGTAGTCTTGAACTGATTATCGTTAGTGTAAACAACCGACAGACCTCACACAGGAACTTTCCAAACATAGTTTAGTTCTTACACTTGTGTTCATTTTGGCCTTGAACACTCGCCTGGTTCAGTGAATGTTTATCAAAGAATTTCGCCTTTCTCAAATTCTTTTAAAAGCAGCCCCACTTCACATTCACATAGGTGACTTATTTAGAGTATCCTGCTATACTCCGCTTGGTTATACCAACGCACATAGTCATTAAAAGCTAAGCTTACCCTCACATTCTGCAGGAATCACTGTTGTATCATAGAAATGGGCAGAAGAACATTTCCCCTCAGTGATTCTCCTAAGATACATGGAATTAGGTTGTCCCTTTGAACCTAGATCTTGGGATCTCCAGTCAACTAGGTTGGGTTTCCATTCCAGTACCTTGTAATGTCATAGGCTTTAGTCTCATTCCTCTCGATTTAACCCTTTGGTTAGCGGATCCGCAATATTGTCCTTTAACTTTACATAGTCAATCGTGACAATCATACTTGAGAGTAGTTGTTTAATGGTATTGTGTCTACGATGAATATGTCTAGACTTACCATTATACATATTACTTTGTTCCCTTCCAGTAGCAGATTAGCTATCGTAGTGTATTCAAATAGCTGGCATAGGTTTTGACCATCTAGGAATATCTTCTACAAAATGGCATAGCCATTCAGCCTCTTCAGTTGCCTTGTCTAGCGCAATGAATTCTGATTCCATTGTCGATCTAGCAATACAAGTTTGTTTTGAAGATTTCCATGACACAGCTGCACCACCAAGCGTGAACACATATCCACTTGTAGATTTTGAATCTTTTATATTGGATATCCAGTTTGCATCACTATATCCTTCCAATACAGCTGGATATCTCATGTAGTATAATCCCTGATCACGTGTATATTGTAAGTACCGTAGTACCCTTACTATCCCTTTTCAGTGTTCAGCACTAGGATTACTAGTGTATCTAGTCAGTCTACTAACTGAGTATGCAATGTTAGGCCTTGTACAACTCATTAGGTACATTAAACTTCCTATCACTCGAGAATATTCCAATTGAGAGACTCTCACCGGTATTCTTAGATAGGTGTAGACTTAAGTCCACAGGCGTCCTGGTTACGTTTGTATCAGACTTGTTGAACTTCTCTAGAATCTTGTCTACATAATGTGACTGTGACAGAACAAGTCCATTAGTATTTCTAAAGATCTTGATGCCCAATATAACATCAGCAAGTCCCATATCTTTTATGTCAAATTTAGAATTCAACATTTTCTTAGTAAATTTAATGATCTTATCATTACTACCTACTATGAGCATGTCATCAACATATAGATATAAGATGACATAGCCTTTATTTGTGTCTTTGACATAAACACATTTATCACACTCATTGATTTTATATCCACTAGAGAGTATAGCTTTTTCAAATTTTTCATGCCATTGTTTTGGAGCTTGTTTTAAGCCATACAATGATTTGGCAAGCTTACACACTTTATTTTCTTGTCCTGGAGCAGAAAATCCTTCAGGTTGTTCCATGTAGGTTTCTTCATTCAAATCTCCATTAAGGAAGGCAGTCTTCACATCCATTTGATGTATTTCGAGATCTCGCAAATCTGTGATTGCAATAATCATACGAATGGATGTTATTCTCGTAACAGGAGAATACGTATGAAAGTAGTTTAGACCCTCTTTTTGTCTATACCCTTTAATGACAAGCCTTGCCTTATACTTATCAATAGTACCATCCGTCTTCATTTTCTTTTTAAAAATCCATTTGTAACCCAATGGCTCGCAACCAGGAGGAAGATCTACCAGTTCCCAAGTATGGTTTTGTAGGATAGAATCAATTTTCACTCTTGATTGCTTCTTTCCATAACGGACCATCTGGTGATCTAATAGCTTCATTATAGCTTTGAGGCTCACTTTCTATAACATAAGTTAGAAAGTCTGGACCAAAAGATTTTGAGGTCCTAGCTCGTTTCCCACGTCTAGGCTCAACATCAACATTCTCTCCATGGGTTTCACTAGTTTCCCCAACAGTCTCAAATGTGCATTTTTTTGGACTATATTCATCTTTACAAGGAAATATATTCTAAAAGAACGATGCATTTCTAGACTCCATGATCGTGTTCTTGTGTATATCTGGGTGTTCAGATTTATGTACAAGAAACAGATACGCACTACTATTATGTGAATAGCCAATAAATAAACAATCAACAGTTTTTGGATCTATCCTTTTTTTCTTAGGAGTAGGTACAAGAACCTTTGCGAGACACCCCCACATTCGTAAGAATTTCTAGGAAGGTTTTCGACCATTCCACTGTTCATACGGGGTTTGATCAACTTTCTTTCGAGGTACCTTATTTAAAATGTAATTTGCAGAGAGAATTGCCTCCCCCTACAAGTTTTGTGGCAATTCAGAACTTATTAACATAGCATTCATCATTTCCTTTAAGGTACAGACCGCCCCCCATCTTCGGGGCGGGCGTGACAGTTGGCGACTCTACTGGGCACGACAGTTGGGGACCTCCCCTTTAGGGGACCGCCCCCCATCTTCGGGGTGGGCACGACAACTGGCGACTCTGTTGGGGATACACTTAAGAGGATTCAGGGCGTCAATTTGGTGGTCTTCATATTCTAAAGTGGCATTTCTTTTACTAACTACTCTATACTTCTATAATTCTTTTTTAGGTTATAAACTGTTTGTACAGGTACCTGCGACTCAAAAGAAACTGCAAGGCCAATGCCATACTAAAACTACAAGGCCAATGTCGTACTTTACCGCTCTACACACTACACACTTGCATCAAGCATGACATAACCCGGTTCTAAAACTAAAACCCTTTAAGATTATATAAGAGGATCAGTAAGTGGCATGGCCGTTGCGATAGTACCGTCGGTACCAGCATCAAAAGTTTCTCTGCTCGAAACCACCAACCTGAGAAAGTGCTACGGCACGGGAGGTTTGAAGGTTCGGGAACCGGACCTAAAAAAGTCTACATTAGACGTCAACCTCTCCACATAGTTACATTCTGCACGTGTGCATTCAAAACTTTTCAAAATACGAAATGGCGCCGATAGGTTGTCCAATTCTTTTCTATCATCCCCTTATATAAACCAAGGATGGAAAAACTTTTCGAAAAAACATAATACGGGGCCGATAGGCTGCCCAATTCTTTTCTATCCTCCTCTTATATAAACTGGGGATGGAAAAACTTTTCAAAAACAATAAACGGAGCCGACGAGCTACCAGATCCTTTTCTCTTCCCCTACACTTTTTTACAAACTAGGGGGCGGAAAAACTTTTCAAAACCAAATAACGGTGCCGAAAGGCTGCCCATTCTTACTTATCATTTCCTTACTTTTTAACAAAGATGGATACACTTTTTCAAAACTTCGTAATGGCACTGAAAGGCTGCCCATTCTTACTTATCTTTTCCTTACATTTTAATAAGGATTGACACGACTTTCTCAAAATCAATAAATGGCGCCTAAGGCTGCCTAATTCTTCTCTATCTTCTCCCATGCACCTGTATATAGACCAAGGGTGGATAAACTTTTAAAAACTTATAAATTGCATCGAAAGACAGCTGGACTTTTCCAGACTCGTTCTCACCTTTCAAAGCAAAAATAAAACTCCCCAAAAGGACAAATCCACTTTCAAAGACATTTGGTGACTCCGAAAGGCTATCCAGATTCATCTCATACCTTGGGAACACACATCACACTGGGGCAGTACTCTCCCATCTCTAACGAGTCACTGGAGAAGAATCTATGTTTCTTTTCTTTGAAGTGACTTACTAACTTTACGTCTACCTCTATTTCTTCTGACTTCCACTACAGGTATGCTCAGCTTACTCTCGGCATCATCGACTTCTCCACAGATCGAGAAAGTCCGAATGGACAACCAGTCCAAACAACTCTAAATTCCCAATCCAAATATGTCCAAACGTCAAGCCTGAGCAGGGCTGGATGACAAAATCTAAAAAGATCAAATCCGAGCAGTACCAGCGCATTTGCGATTGTTTGAACCCTCAAGTCGTTGATCCAATAGACCTACTTCTACCTATATACATTCCCAAGCCTTTGGTCATGTCCAAGACGACTCTCATAAGAGACCCAATACTCAACCCACTATCCTGAAACATTACTCCTCGTCATATGCCACACAGGGGCAGTTTTTCCATACTATTAAATTTTATGCTTTGTCTGCTTTGCATAAGTACATACTTTCAAATGAAAAAACAAAAACAAAACTCATTCTTTGCATCATTCTATAACTGTCATCTTGCTCTCATTCTTTAAATCTCATGATTCACTGCTTATGGCTGTCATGCTACTTGTTGAGTACGACTTAGACATCGTACGAGACTTTCGAATGTAACAAAGCTATGTTCAGTTCTACCTAAAAATATGATCAACACAAGGTTATGCCGAGAAATAACTCAAGTCCACAAATCGGCCATTTCATCCTCTAACGATACTCACATCTTAACAAGAATCAAATGACAAAAGCATACTCAATGCATACTTCTCTACGATTGCTTGATGTCATCTGAGTACATAAGAATAGAGCAGAACGCCTTGGTCCATTCTCAAGATCATGACGTACACCGACTGGGGTAGTCTTTGTCCCTTCCAACTCGGCAAAAGAAGTCATCACGATCACTGCAGGCCCACATGGGGCCCCCCAATCCTGGTCAGGAAAGTAAATACGCGTTCCCACGATCTCTAACTTCAATGATGCATATATGTGATCTTTGAACCCGATTCGACTTGTGTCAAAATGATTAGAGGCAATCTATACACTACTTTCCCTCGCTAGCCCACTTGATCCATGCGATAATTTCTTTTCAAGCTTAAACCCTGAGGATCAACCCCTATACTGGGGCAATGCCAAAAGGAAAAAAAGAAAGAGAATACAAACTAAATAGAACTCAATGCAAAGCTGGAGCAAATCCACAAAAGATATGATCCAACTCGGATACATACTTCAAAAGGGGGCAAGTATCCCCAGTGCATTCTTTACTCAGCAATAACGTATCCCACACTAGATTGGGACGAATACGAAAAAAAAAACAAAAAGAAAAAGAGCAAAATCAAAAGAAGGAAAAAAGCAGGGCATAAGATTATCTCAGGAATCTCAACCGACTTTTCAAAATAAACTTTGAAACTTCATATGATCCATTCATTTCTCATCCCAGGACCCTGGCCTTTATTACAACCCAATAAAGTCCACTTTGATTGATACAAGCCTTGTTGGATTCACAAGATCACATACTTGCATCATTCCAAACGACGGGCGTGCCACATGCTTTCAAAGTCACAAGATACACTGAAGCGCAATGATCACATAACCAGATTCAGTGAAAACCCGTGAGGGTGCCGAAGATAAAATTGGTTTCAGACAGAATGAGAGCTCGAGAAAAAATCAATTACTAAAAAAATGGGTCCTTCTGAAGGACGATCACTGGGGCGTTGTGCCCATATAGTCAAATACTTTGTTTTCTAGTACTCAACAGGCGACAAGACGGTCAATATCCACTAACTCATGAGCATTCTTTCACAGATGATAGATTCATGCATCATACTCTTGTAAATATGTATACTTAGCATGACATGACTTTCAAAATCCATTCATATCTTTCGGCATAGCAGATAGTGCATACTTTCTATAGTAGGGATAACTGGTTCTGACATTACTCTCGAATGACCCAAAAAGCTCGCCACTAACCGAGCCACGATATAAACCTTTGTTCAAACTCGACAACTTCACACTGATCCATCTGCTCTGATCCACATATCAGATTAGTCTTCTCTTTGGTAGATTGTCAAGAAAACTGTCCCTCACTCAGTTCTAACCGTTCATGCTTGAATCATGATCAGGTACAAGGCCCCTAGTGGCATCCTGTCTACTATCTACTCCCAGAATCAGGAGTGAGTGCGTCACATCATCATCTATCATTCAAATATCAGGAGTGAGTCGGTCACGTGGCATTCTGTTCATATCACCAACCATCAGGTATAAGTCCCTCAAACGGCATCCAACTTACATCGGCATCAAGCATCAGGTATTTCTCTTACCCTCCCACTCTCTATAGCAATCACGCTCATCGCATTTTGCTGTCCTTACCTTGCCACTGCGATCATGCATACTGCATTTTGCTAATTTCATCACTCTTCATAGAGATCACGCCATACGCGGCATTTCGCTCTCGTATCCCTACAACAACCATGCCCTACTTGGCATTTTGCTCGCTCATATCCTCGGTAGTCACGCGTATCACATTCTGTTGATATTATCTCCATAGCGATCACCCATATCGAATTTTACTATTCTCATCTCTCACCTTCACGACAATCACGCGTATCACATTTTGCCACTCTATATCTTCACAACAATCATGCCCCATATGGCATTTTGCTCTACTATCTCATCAATCATGCCCTATAGCGTTTCACTTTCTTATATACACAACAATCATGCCTCATGTGGCATTTTGCTCTCCCATCTCACAGCGATTACGCCCCACGTGGCATTTCGCTATTTTATATCCACACAATCACGCCCCAACTTGGCATTTTGATCTTCACTATCCTAACATGGCGTCCTTTATATCATCGCGAACTACGCACGGTCTGATTCTCCGACGGGAGATACGTAGGTAGCTCTAAGAGCTCGACCATACCCTTGCTTTACTATATTCTTGGTTAAAGATTCAAGATTATGCAGATATGCACTTCTTGACTACACCATCTCCCACCATCTCTTAGCTACCCATGTTCACAAAACTAAGTACGGCCTGATTCTCATGTCGAGATACGTATACAACCCTTACTTGGGTGCAGCCATATCTATTCTCTTTCAAAACTATCTCATGTCGAGATACGTAATCGGCAACCGTGTGTCACGGATGTTTGAGGGTACCTAATACCTTCCCTGGACATAATCGAGTCCCCGAACCCACTTCAAGAACTCTGGTTTTGCATGACTGTTAGGAGTCACACTTTTAAAGGGCCTTACTTTTTCAAAACATTTTTTTTTAAATTCAAAGATGATCGCATCGATTGTCTTTGTAGGGGTCCTAACTCCCGAAACATGTTAGGTGGCGACTCTGAACTCTTACTTGGCTCTACTCCCACTTTTTACACACCTCACCTACTTTCATGTCTATTAACATAACAGTCACCTACTCTGAACTCTTTGTACTTACTTTCACACATTTCTTTTTCACGCTGTTGTACGCTACTTTGAGCCTTTTATCTTATGTCGCGCCCCGGAGCAGCAGAAATTAGGAGGAAATTAAAATTTTCCTTTCTGGGTCTGTAAGCTATGACTAGTTACATTACCTAATTGTCCACCACACACTAGATAACCAAAGAATAACTTAAGCGGAAGCATAAACTAAATATATACATCAAAGGTTACTAACTATTACATTAGAGTTTGTGTTTTAAAAAAATAAAATAACCAAGGAGATTAAGGCGTTGGACGCCGTTTACATCTTTTCATGTAAGGACAAAAAAAAGTGTAAGATCGTTAAAATAAGGCGTGTGACGCCAATATACAACTTAGTATAACTGGGCAAAAATCTATAAAGGACAAATAAGTCTTCTATCTTGAAGTCGCGCCTCTAATTGGCGTAACCGTAACCTTCATCGTTGTAGGCTTCCCCTTCGAAGGCTTCCTCTTCATAGGCTCCTTCTGAGTAGTGCTCCTCCGGGTAATCATATCCTGTGAAGCCTAGACGTGGGAATGTCCAGGGCGTAGTATGCCGTTAGCTTTAATAAAAGCTAAGTGAGCGTCCTAACCGAACACTCCTAATAAAAACACGTATCCGAAAGTACATAGCGAATAGTTATGACTGTTGAATGAATTATAATGAGACCGTGCGTGAACTATGCATCATCGATATATTCGACTTCACTCGACGTAACATCCGACTCACTTGACTTTGTTACATTACCAGTGTAACGCCATTGGCTTAGAGTGACTCGCCCAGTGGGTCGAGCTATGGTTACTTTACTATCGTTGTTTGCCTCTCCGTGGACAAAGTAGTAATCTCGCTTTACAAGCTAACCAAGTACTCTAGGTCCCCGGGACCTTGCCTTATGAATATCGTCGCCGATTTGCGAAATGGTTACTTTACTATCGTTGGTCGTCGCGACCGCAACAGTAATCTCGCCTTACAGGTTAACCGTGCTTATTCATTTTTCGATTTGTTCTTATCAACATGGTTACTTTGTTATCGTGTTTGCCTCTCCGTGGCCATAGTAGCAATCATCGCCAACATGTGATCCTGTAATTCCATTTGATGGTACCGACTCACTACATATCAACTTTTGGACCTCCGCGGTCGACTACACATAACTCCAAATGCATACGGACTTGGTCTCTGCGACCGTTTGACTCTATACCCGTACACGTCAACTTGACGTTATGACATCAACTTCTACGTGAGGTGTTTCATATAACATGCACGAGGTACAAGTTAATTAAACAGGTGCTAATCTTGAAATATAGTACGAGCCCTAAGCTCGTAGTACAACACGTTAAAGCATGAGGTAAATCAACTGATAATAATAAACAATAATAATAATAACGGAAATAATATGTTTGAGTTACAACCTATTGAAGCATGAGGTTTATTGGATAATAATAATTATTATAATATTATTATTCACGGAATAATATGGACATTAATATGTTCGTGGTACAACATATTAAAGCAAGAGGTTTATTCAAAACAAATCATAATAATAAGAACAATAATAATAGTAGTGACGATATAACACAGGCATTAATTTGGTACAAGATATATTATACATGAGTTCTAACCGGAATAATAATAATAATAATAATAATAATAATAATAATAATAATGATGATGATGATGTTATTCACTGGATAATAATATGGACATAATTTTCGGGGTATATATGTTAAACATGAGATTTACAAGACTATTATAATAATTAACAATAATAATAATAATAATAATAATAATAATAATGAAGGAACACATAATACGAACATTAGTCCAGTACCACTGGTTTAAGCATGGTATCAACCAGAAAATACAAACAAGATAATAATAATAAAAACAGACTCATAATACGGGCCTAGGTTAGGGACACCACATGTTAGACACAATTTCCTTCAAGAATAATAATAAGGAAAAAATAATACGGGCATTATATCTAGTATACCAAGTGAGTTAGGAACTCACCGTAGGGTCGGGGTTGCAGTGTAGCTCGGGGGTGAGCTTTCTCTCTCCTTCCCTTCTTCTCTCACTCTCGGTTAACACTCTCTTCTCCATCTATTTTTCTTTCTTAATCTTGGTTGTTCCCAAATGAGAGTGAGGTGGTGGTTGTGGGTTTATATAGGGGATGGCTTATTAATATATGTATATATATACACTATACCATGACCACACTATACACACACACACACACACACACGACACACACATGCTAAACAACGCGCATGGACATCACACACAGTACATACATTTGCACAACACATACATGCTTACATATTATACACACATACACTCAATCACCAGACACTCTCTCATGATCACTCTATTCACTTACACTCAAGCACATACACTGCTCACACACAAACTTCACTCATTACTACCTACACCACACCACCTATACTACTACCACACGTAACACACCATACCACCCTGCCACTACCACGCCACACACTGCACTCTCACAACACACACACATACATATATTTGGAGGTGTAAGGGGTTGTTTGGGGTGGTTAGTTGCTTCCCACAATTGGGGGGATTTGACTAAGGGATGTGATTGACGCGATGCGTCTCGTTAAGCGTGCGTGCATGGAATTTGGTGCAAACACAGGTATTTTTACTGGTTCGCATGTAAATCCAGTCTGGGTCTAAATACAGTTCGAGTCTGATTAAAAACGTGTCGATAATTTAATATATATATATATATATATACAATAAACTATAACTCCGATAAAGTTGACTATATTGAAATTAGAAACTGCAGTTTATAAATACAGTCCGAAAATTACGTTAATAAAATAGAAATAAATTTACAAGTATTACATCTTATTTTATTTTATTCCTTTAAAACGACCTACTCTCACTCTCACGTACTTTCACCCAACTTTTTTTTCACGCCTCTCGGCGTAAACAGTCGCGATTCCTTGAAGGGACCGCCCCCCACCTTCGGGGCGGGTGCGACAGTACAATTTTTCCTTTCAGCAACTCGATCCATTTGGTGGAGGCAAATAAGGTGCAGTAGTTTGGTGAATAATTCCGTTTTGTGCACAATAGTCACCATACGGTGCTACATATTCACCACCTCTATCACTTCTTAACACCTTAATCTTTTTTCCAAGTTGATTCTCAACCTCTGCCTTGTATAGAATGAACTTATCCACAGCTTCATCCTTACTTTTTAGCAAATACACATAACAGTATTTAGTGCAATCATCAACAAAAGTAATAAAATACTTATTACCACCTCTAGATTGAACCATTTTTAAATCACATACATCAGTATGGATTAATTCCAATGGTTCAGTGCTTCATTCAACTGATTAAAACGAAGTCTTTGTTAATTTTACTTCAACACACGCTTCACATTTCTGACTTGTGTCAATATGAAAGTTTGGTATGTGGTCTAATTTAATTAATTTTCGCAAAGAATTAAAATTAACATGTCCTAGTCTACCATGCCACAAATTGGAAGACTCAAGCAAGTAAACCGAAGAGGAACTCATTTTATTAATTTTTGAGAACACAGTTGCTACATTAAGTTTGAACATCCCATTATACATATACCCCTTCCCCACATACATTCCCGCTTTGGTCAACACTACCTTGTCTGACTCAAAGACCATTCGGACGCCATGCTTGCTTAGGACAGATCTGGATACCAAATTCTTTTGAATTTCTGGTAGATAAAGGACATTGTTGAGAGTTAGTTCCTTTCCTGAAGTCATCTTCAGAATTATTTTTCCTTGGCCTTCAACATTTGAGGAAGCAGAATTTTCCATATACATCTTCTCACCACTTGTAATTGGTTCAAAGGAAGTGAACATAGCTTTGTCGGAGCATATGTGGCGAGTAGCACCAGTGTCTATCCACCACTCCCTTCGGTTTGAATCCACCAAGTTCACTTCAGAGACCACAACAGACAGATCAATGTCAGACACATCCCTTGAGATAGAATCTAACTCCGTCATATTAGCCTGATTATTCTTGTTTTTCTTTTGTGGTAGACGACACTCAGAAGCACGGTGTCCAGTTTTGCCATAATTGTAGCATTTCCCTTGAAATTGAAATTTAGGCTTCTTGGCGATACCACATTTTGGCCCTATTTTGTACCCTTTGCCATAAGGAATTTTTTTATTCCCACGTGAACTTTGACCATGCTCAATCATATTAGCCTTGGCCCCAAAATCCCCCAATTTTCTATCAGCCCCTTTGTTGTCTTCTTCAATTCGAGGCCTTACGATGAGATCTTCAATCTTCATCTCCTTTCGCTTGTGCTTCAAATAGTTCTTGAAGTCCTTCCAAGCAGGGGGTAATTTTTCAATTATATCAGCAACTTGAAAGGTCTTGCTTAAGGTCATCCCTTCAGCATGGATTTCATGCAAGATCGCTTGCAACTCTTGAACTTGACTGATTACAGTCTTTGAATCCACCATCTTATAGTCGAGGAATCTCCCCACTACAAATTTCTTTGACCCGGCATCATCGGTTTTGTACTTTCTGTCTAAGGACTCCCACAGTTCCTTAGCAGTGGTCTTAACACTATACACAATATATAGTGTATCGTGTAAGCCATTCAACACATAGTTTTGGCACCGAAAGTTCGAGTGCTTCCACTCATCAATGGCTAGAACAACCTCTCGGTCTTGTTCGTTATCGTTAGGAACAGGAGCATCTTCCTTCAAGAACCTTGCAAAGTTCATGGTGGTAAGGTAGAACAGCATCTTTTGCTGCCACCTCTTGAAATCCACGCCATTGAATTTTTTGGGTTTCTCCCCGTGGTTCATAGAAACAGTTTGGATTGAGGGAACTTTCACAGGGATCGAACCAATCACCACGGTGTTGAAGCCAGTCGCACCGTTGGTCGCCGTAGGATTCGTAGTAGTGTTCACATTCTCATTTGCCGTTTCTGAAATTATTATCAAAAAAGAAAATTTTTCAATCAGTAGCAGAATTTTCTTTTTCAAAAACTATTAGGAAAACGAAGCAATTTAAAGATTCTACTTGCACCGTCCCAAGCAAAACACGATTCTGCACACTTTTCCTCTAATGCTATTTTCTATGATTCTGCACCGTTTGGGCAAAAACAGATAATTATAGTAGCAATTTTTGTAAGACTGATTTTTCAAAAATAATTCCATTTTTCCAAATCCAAATCTGTTTTGTTTTATAGAATCTATTTTAAGATTGTTGGAAAATTTATATTAAACAATAACAGATTTTGGATTACAAACAGAAGCAATACAAGAAATAATCTGATAACAGAAAATTGACACTGCCTATAAAAAAAAAAACAATTACAGTAACTCGAAGGAAAAACAGAAACTGGAAAAATGATTAAACCGAGGCTTGTGAAATTTCACAGTTTCCTTAAAACAGATTCGCTGCATCACCGGATGTGCTTGAGGAAATCGTCGGCGTCTGTCTCCCAGGATACAGCGGCTTATAACAGTAGTACTAGCACAACGTACAACTGCTCTGGCGAACCAACTACGTCTGCGTCTCTCTCTCTGGAAATTGAAATTGACTAACTGGAAGGAGGGGAAGAACAGTCTGTGTAATACTGTATATTGACTGAAGGAGAGACATACATGTATATAGGGATTAATTGGACGAATTTAATCTGTGATTTATCACAATGTCTTTTCAGTCTCTGTAACTCTTTCAGAAATCCCAAAGGTTTTTGCAATGTTAAACATGTGCAGAAATTCCAAGGGTTTCTCAATATAGAAAAAAAAAAAAAAAACCTTGAGGCATCTAAAAAGAAATACTGCATGGGCCGAACCCGAACCCACGACCACGGCTCAGCACGGTCGGACGGCGGTGGTGGCGCTCGTGTGCGTAATAAACCCAATGGTCCTTAGGTCCTCCCCCTTCCACAAAACTGGGTACCCCTTGGGGCCCAAACCCAAAACATGAAGTAGCCTTATAAATACACTAAAGACTACTTCTATTTTTCCTATGTGGGACAAGGCAAGTTGTGAATCTTTTTCATTTTTAACAACTCCTTGTAAAGGGCAACCTTTGAGCATTAATTTCTTATTCACATTAATAGTTTTGGATATGTAAATATCCAAACTTCATCTCCTCATGGAGGAGAACACAAATCCACAAGAACCCCACTTAAACTCTAAGTGGATCCCACTTTTATTTAACCCTAAAATTGACCAAAACTCAACTTTAATCCAACACTTTCTTCTTGCATGTGTGAATAAGTCAGGAAGGGGGATTTAACAGGATATTAAATACATTAGTAATTCCTAACCTATAGATTGAAGTCACTGCAATTAGGGCCACTACAACTCCTAACCTATACCCCATGAGGTGTTACTTCTATAGGCCATTGGATGAGAGATTTGGCCTTAACTATTCTTTGAACATCCAAACTTTTATTATGATTTAACGTCTTTATTGTCAAATATTGCAATAGTTTGTCACATTCCATGCATATACACAAATCGTTTATATATGAATATAATTATTATACAATCCGTGAATTATTGAGAGAGCGTAAAAGAGGGACGGAGGTTACGTGATGGCTAGGGTAATTAATTTACACACTAAGAAATTGTCCAATTTTATTGTTTAAAATGTGAGTGGCACAGTTAGTACTGTGCTGAGAAATTTTTACTGAAGTTGTTTCGTAGATATAGGATTTAGGGAGATAATTGGAAAATAGGCTAAGATTTTACATCATAACACGTAAAAGGGTCTCACCAGGCGTGCCAAAATTATGTTTGATATCAAAGGATATTTCTGCAATTTTGTAATTGAGCGTGCTAGACAAGATTGACTTGTCAATGTGATGTGACTATCAAATCCAAATGCGCCAATTCAGGCAATTGTGAACGTTCGGATGCCTTGTAGACAAGGACTTCAATAGTGTGTGATGAATGTAAGATTGAAAATAAAATATCCTAACCTCGAAAGGCACTTAATTCAAAGGTTATCCTACTCCTAAGTGGAAGGAAAGTAAAGACAAAACTTGTAAGAAGTGAAGAGTATATTGTGTTGTGCATGGATTTGTCTGCGTTTTGGTTCGATGCTTCAATGAAGATTCAAGAAGACTTTGTTGTTAAATGTAAGATGAAGTAGAACGAAAAGATAATAATGAACCAAAACCATAAGAAAATAAGAAAAGGAATTTAAGTTGAAAGGAAAAAACAGATAAAATAAAAAGAAAAGCCAATAGGTGGCTTTGTGTTTATATAGGCGCCAAAAGTAACTTACTACATTTAATTTGAACAATTACTACCAATAACTTTCACTCTAGTTTATAACCGTTGATCTTCAAGTAACCACATGCACTTTTGATTTTCTTTTGTAATATCAAGTGTCCTCCTAGCAATTTTCAAATAACTTCCATGACAATCTAAAATATAATTATTAAACAACACATTTATTTATGGTCCAAACACTATGGTCTGAAAGTTTGTCAAATAAAGTTTTTAAAATTAATTATCTTTATTTGACTTTCCAAGTAATAGGATAATCGTACTTACTAAGTTTCAAGCATGCTTTTAACATTTCACAGAAGGACAAATAAAATGTTCAGTTCATCCACATGTTGGGAGATATAACTATTATTTCAAAGTTGTGTACCATTTTAGGAGTAAAGACTCACTAGAATCTATAGTAACAGATTCTATTCAACTTCGTGGACAAAACTACCCTTCCTATTCCATCTTTGTAATTGTTGATTTTAATTTCAAAGTACAAATCAAACGGATCGGATTTGGATATGATCCAATCCAAATCCGCCAAAAAATTTCCGATGATAATATCCGAATTCGAACTCGAATCTGAATATTTTGTTAGCAAACGGATCGGATTCAGATTGGGTATATCCGACCCGACAATCCGAAAATAGTAGAATTTAATTTACAGTTTAGCTCCCCTTGTTTTGTGAAAATTACATAATGACCTTACACTAAATAAAAAATTTGATGCTACTCGGATATCCGATTAGAAGAAAAAAAAATGGTGCTTAACGGATATCCAATTACTTGGATAATATATTTGTGAATAATGACACCAAAGGCATGTGAGTAAAATTCATTTTCAAGTTCATTATAAATAATAGTTACTGCCCAAAAAATTCAGCCTTCTTTGCAAGTGATGTAAAATTGCAGCATCAATTAGTATAAGAAACATCCAATAAGAGAATAATATAATTAATGAGATAATAATCACTGTGACAGTAGCAGAACTTGGAAACCTTAGTGGCTTTCGAATCCCTTCGATGAAATTTATGAGACCAAAAACACTCTGACTCAGTTTTGTGAATTTAGAGAAGGTAAAGAAAAACAAAGGAAAACTAATTCCCTCATTTTTTTTTTCTTTGTGTTTTCCTTTATGCTCAAAAGACATTAAAATTAAAATTTTGTGAAATGTAATTATTATATAAGAAAAAGGAAGAGAAATGTCTCAAAACACTGATTTTTTTTTTTAAATTCATATCTCCCCTTATGGTTTTTTCTTTTGTATTTTCCTCAAATTTTTTCGTTTTAACCAGACAATGGAAAATATTTTTCTCTTTTTTTTCATTTGTTTTCCCTCACAATCCAAAAACCAAACAAGCCTTTTATATTTGGATTTTTTTTTGCGCATATTAAAATTTGAATTGCAAGAAAGCTATCTGAAATGAAATCCCTTTTCTCTAGCATCATTGTATTCTTAAGCAGAATTTTTTGCAAATGCAAATTTGTGCACGAGTAGAGAGACTTTTTTTTTTTGAAGAGCAAAGAAAGATTCATTGCATTAAAGGTTGAAAACCAAAGTACAACTGATATAGTCAGAACCAGGGGTGTACGTAGACGAGCTGAGCCACTCAATTAGGGCTCACGGCACGGCTCGATTAAGGCTAGGTTAGGCTCGCTCAACAGAACTCATGAACACGATTGATTAAGGCTCGTGAAAAAACTAGTTAAAGATTCAAATAAGTTAGAGACCACTATAGTGTTTAGCATCTAAAATATTAAACGATCATCTGAAATCAACGACTGAAAGAAACAACAAAAATCAACTTCCTCTTTTATCTATACGTCCATCAAATATATTTTTAGTTCTTACTTCAAAATAATCTTTGGGGGAAAAAATTAGGATAGACATGTCTCACCTCATTAATCCTGCAAATAAGGGGATTTTGTTATACGCATCAGGGCTCAGAGAATATTCAATGATACCACATCATCCATATCACCACTCTAACACATGTAGCTGTGGTGCCTATGATAAACACCCCTCCTTTAAAATTAGGATACACATGTAGTTCCAATATTGACTTGTAATTATGTATTGACAGTGAAATACCAGTCGTAATAAACATTTTCTTGGAATATACCGCCAGATGACAAAATGTGGCTAAGAGAAAACAACAGAGATAAGATATAGTCATCCAATGTTCCAGCTGATTCAGCTATTCAGAGGAATATAAAGCTCTAATCAAAATTCCATACCTCCATAAACTTAATATATCCAGGGGTATGTATAAACATAATCAGGATTATGAATATCATTATGTAAACAAAACCACAGCATTCAGGGAGGATCTTGGGCATTTCAACAATTTTTTAGCAACTTCCAGTAATTCCTTTGATGCACAACACGAATTTTTACAACCGATACTATGCGTACTGATCACCATCTTCTCCAACACACATGCATTCTTAACTAGAAACTCCACAAATGGAAGTACATGCTTGAGATCCAATCCATTAAAGCCCACAATCTTGAAAGTTTTTAAACGTCTCTGTAGACACGGGAATATTATCCGATCTCTGGATGTCCAATACTTTCCTAAGACGTCATAGCAATCAGCAACGGTAGTTCCTCCAAACTAATGCAGTTGTGAATTTCATTAGACCGAAACGTTATTCAACTGCAGTAATAATAATTATAATGCTCTGTTTATAAAAGGGCAGCCCGGTGCACGAAGCTCCCGCAGTGCGGGGTCCGGGGAAGGGTCGGACCACATTGGGTCAAATGTACGCAGCCTTACCCTGCTTATTTGCAAGAGGCTGTTTCCACGACTCGAACCCGTGACCTTTTGGTCACACGGCGGCAACTCAAACCGTTGCGCCAAGACTCCCCTTCTATAATGCTCTGTTTATAGTGAAGTAAAACATTTTTGGAAAACGGTGTCATCTCATCTGACGACATTTTCCTATGTATGGTTGCCAATAAACTGTTTTACAAAGATTTCAGGGAAATGAACATCATGGAAAATGAACACTTCTTAACAGTGATACATATATATATACATACGGTCAGGCTCTAGAGTGAACATACCCAGTGAATTTTTTTTTGCCTGAAAAAACCCGCGGGCCAGTGGGGTGCACTGGTCAGCGGGGGCAGCCCGTGGGTTTTTTCAGGCAAAAAAAAATTTGTTCACTGGGTATGTTCACTCTACCCTGTTCACTTTAGAGCCTGGCCGTATAAATATATGTAGATCAACACATGTTTTTGTGCGTGTATATATATATATATATATATATAGAGAGAGAGAGAGAGAGAGAGAGAGAAAGAGAGGGACATATATCATGTATTCTCACTTGTATATTGTCCTATATACAAATATAAATGCAAGCTAATACTAAAAAACAACAATGTTCTTGTCGAACTTTCCAAACGTGCATTGTTTTATTCCTTGTAAGAATGAAAATACATTTTCCAAGTGTCGACCAAACACCGAAAAATATACTTGGAAAATATTTTACAAGCAACAAAATTCATTTTCTAGCGTAAAACATTGCAAGTTGAAACAATCGGATGTGAATAGTACAAAAAAAGCAACTGTCGACCAAACACTGGAAACCACACTTGAAAAACATTTTACAAGTACAAAATTCCATTTTCTAGCGTAAAACATTGTAAGTTGAGACAAACGGATATGAAGAATATGTTAAAATCAATTCTTTGAAATTGTTGATGTATAACTTTTCACCCCTACAATTTAATTTGTGCGTCAATTTTCCCAGTTGCCCTTCAAGTTTTCAATTGATGTCAGTTTAGCCCTGTTGTTAAAGCCAATAAAAAAAATTGAACGGGAGTTGGTCAATACTAAATCACTTAACATTATTTGAAGAGTAATTTGGGCATCTAACTCATTTTCCGCCAAAACACCACAACGCCCGAATACACACACATATTGACAAAGACACGTAGTCACCGCCACCACCATCACCGAAGGGGATGACTTGTACTTGGACAAACGGATAAGGAGAACAAGGCTAGGAATAATAAGATTGAGGTTAAAGTAAGGTTAGATGTTGTAGTTGTATGGGATTCTTGCCTGAAAATCTTGTATCCCGGGCTTAGAAACAGGAACCTTCTAAAGAGGTCACACTTCTACTTCAGACTCGCGATTCTGCGCTTCTTACTAAGAAGTTTGTCGAAACCTCGCTCTTCTCATGTTAGAACCTCGCTCCCATCACAACCAATTTTCAAGATAGCTTAAAAATAGAGTCAAGTTCTCATTTCTTTCAAACATTTTATCTACAATATAATTTTATGTCGGAAAATATGGTTTAAGACTTTTAGAACAAAATCTACTTTCAAAATATCTTAATTCAATCCAAATGCATCTTCACTAGGATATAAAGAATACATATGTCTGAAATGTTTGGACGCTTCTTAGACACTCCAAACCTTTGAACCTGTTAAAGTTTAACGCTTCCCTGCCCCTGCCCCAACCCCCACTCCCGCTCCTAGGATCTAAGTTCCTAAAGAAACCTCACCATATACCCCTATAAATGCGAGCTAATACTAAAAAACTATACTTTTTCTTGTCACATGTCCAAAAGTGAATTGTTTTGTTATTTGTAAAATGCATTACAAGGGTCAACCAAACACTGGAAAATACACTCGAAAATTATTTTACAAGTAACAATGCACGAAACTTTACATGAAAAACATTTTCTAGTGTAAAACATTGTACGTCGAAACAAACGGATCTTAAAAGTACGTTAAAATCAACTCTAGAATGAATGACTTGTAATTGTTGATGTTTAACTTTGAAATAAAGCAAACAAAACAACACTAAGGGTGTGCTTGATAAAACTGAAAACTAAGTGCCGAAAATTAAGTGTTGAAAATTAAGCGTTGAAAACTTTAAGTTGCAGAACTTGCAGTATGCAAATTATGTTTTAAGTACTGAAATTTAAGTGCTGTATGTAATTAGATTGTTTGATAATACTAAGTTGAAAACACTGAAATCTTAAACGATTACTCCCTCTATCCCATATTAAGAGTCCTTGATGCCATTTTTTGATGTCCCATTTTAAGAGTCCCTCCTTTGAAAAGTCAAAGTACTTTGATACACACGTTCCAAATTTGACCTTTATTATATCCAACTCGTCCCTCTCTTTTTTTTTTGATGTGACACTATAATTTTGAATTTCAAAAAGGACAATATTGGAAAGTTGAAAATCTCACCAAAACCAAGATTGTCCCCTTAATAAGTTGGAATTCCCAAAAGAGACTCTTAATATGGGACGGAGGGACTACAATTTTATCCATGTTGCTCACCATTTTATTTAGATAGCATGCAAAAAACAAAAAAAAAAAAAATTAAACACGGTTCAATTGATAATAGAGTCCGAAATATGCTTAACTTTGACTGTTTAACAACACAAGACATGTAATAGTCGAGTTACCCTCAATAGTATCGGGACCACTTCAAGACATGTAAACCAACAAGCACCTACATAGAACAATAGTGAAAGCAAATACACACAAGAAAATCTCACATAAGCACAAATTCTTGCCAATCCAATTCCTCTCTTTCTCTCTCTCTCTCTCTCTCTCTCTCTCTCTCTCTCTCTCTCTCTCTCTGTGATACACAATAGCACCGACTCACACATGCATCTCTCACACACAAACAATTTCATTCACATGCAAGCCACTGGTCACTCACCCAATTCTCTCAACACAACTAATCTCTTACACTCTATGATACACCCACACCTACATGCATGACCCATTTATATAGGCACTAGAAACCGACTCAGACGTGCGGTAAGAACAATCCAGAGAAAGGCCAATGTTTCATGAAAGGACCAAGCACATTGAAGTTGATTGTCATTTTATTATAGATATGGTCTTGAGGAAACAAATTGTTACTTCTTTTGTTAGGTCAAATGATCAGTTAGGAGATATTCTCACTAAGGCTTTAAATAAGGGACCTTTCTATGATCTTTGTAACAAGTTGGGCATGATAGATATCTATGCTCTAGCATGAGGGGAAGTGTTAGGGTACAAGGGTACTTTTGTAATTATATTTTGTTGTTCATATATGTATATATATATATATATATATTTTTTTTTTGATCAGCAAGAAACATTTTCATTATAAAGAGGTAGAGACCACCAGCAAAGGAAAAGAACAATACAACCAAGCCCGATGACCCAAACAGGCCTCAAGAGAGGAGACCACACCCAAGAGGCTTGAAGAACCACAACAAACGAAAAACAAAAGGGGAAAGGCGCCACCCAAAAAATAAGCAGACCCACGCACTGAGACAACAAACGCAGGACCAAAAGGCCAAAAACCAAAATGACTACCACCTAGCCTCAAACCAGGAGGGATGAGCAACACCTTTCTTAGCCAAGAGATCAGCACACCCATTGGCCTCTCTAAAATTCTTCCTGAAAACGACTAAGCCAATCTTGGAAATGCAAGAGTCGATTGTGTTGAAAGACCTCCAAATGTTCCATGGTCTGGACTCCTTGTTGGACGTCCACGAAATGGCCACTTCCAAATTTGATTCAATGACCAGCTGATGAACACCCACCCCAATTCGACCTAACAAAAAAATCCAAGGCAACCCAAATCGCTTCCAACTCAGCCACGTTAGAGTCGGCGATTCCAATGGGACCGAAAAACAAACCACACATGACACCCTAGTCGTTTCTGAGGACTCCACCACATCCTGCCAGACCTGGCTTCCCTCGACACGAACCATCAACATTAAACTTAAGAAAACCCCAGGGAGGATTCTCCCAAACTGCGCCCGCTTTGGGATTGCATCGGACGAGAGCTCTCAAGCTACCCAATCGTGAAAAGAGTAGCACATACTTGGATCAAGAGCCTGAATCCAATGATGGGATCGAAGTTTGATGAGGGTGACCACTTCAACCGCTACCCACGATTTGTGATTAAAAATGGCCTAGTTTCTAAGGACCACAAACCCGCACAGCAGACTATCCTCCACCAGCCACGAACTATTGAGTCGAGAATCATGCCACCCCATTGCAAAATGAAGCCTTCAAACGAAGCCAGGCAAACCCAAGTCAAGCCCCACCAGCCCCAAAGACTTGTCCAAACCTTCCAAACCCAATGGCAATGGAGGAGAAGGTGAAGATGACTTTCCTCTGCCAACCCGCACCATGTGCAGAAAACGTCCCCAATCGGGAAAAGAACTCCTCTATGAGACAAGAAAACCTTTGTCGGGATAAGCCCAAGGATGGCTAGCCGCACAAAGCAAAGGACTTTGGGAGGGGCTTTGTTATTCCACACAGCCATGGCCCAATCACAAGCCACCTCCCTTCTCTGTCCCAACAAAAAGACTTGCATTCCCTAACTGAAAAAGACATGTTAGTACTCCCACACCATTGAAACCTATCTTCAGTATCCTCAATGCACGGTATCTCAACTAAGGAAGCCCAAAGGGTCGACCTCTCTTCCTCTTCCCATGGACTCAGCACTCTGCGGAACACGAAAGGATTATTCTCAGTGGACTTGAAAAAATAAGAGACCAAACCCTCTTTAGAAACAGCCAAGGAAAACAATATGGGAAAGAGAGAAGCGAGAGCGCCATTGACGCACCACTTGTCCATCCAAAAGACGATGCGATTGCCGTTCCCCACCACCCATCTACTGCTATCCATACCCACCACCTCCTTCATGGACTTCGAACTGCCAAGACTAAGGATATTGGACCGAAGACGAGAGAGTTTATAAGAAGGACAAGGATCCGGGGTCCATTTGCTAGCATTATACCCGTATTTCTCGCACACCGTGATACGCCACAGAGCTTTGCTCTCGGTGCCGAATCTCCACCACCATTTACAGAGCAAAATGCCAAATTCAGGAACATAAGAGAAGTGACACCCAGCCACCCATTGGCTTTACTCGAACAAACGATTCACAACTAACTTTGCTAATACCCTTCCGATCTTCCGCACCACCCCACAAGAATCTTCTACGAATCTTATCCAATATACGCTCCACTTCTGTTGGCATTCTAAAAAGAGACATGTAGTAGACTGGATGGCTCAAAAGTAGGGGTGTAAATCGGTCGGTTCGGTCGGTTTTTGTCGGTTTTTTCGTGTTTTGAAAACCGACCGAAGTTGTCGGTTCGGTCGGTTTTTTCGGTTTTTGGTCGGTTTTGGGCGGTCGGTTCGGTTTTTTAGCTTAGGGTTTTTTTGAAAACCGACCGTTCGGTTCGGTTTGGTCGGTCGGTTCGGTTTTTCGGTTTTTGCTTACACCCCTACTCAAAAGCACGGACTTAATTAAAGTTAAACGACCACCAAAAGAGAGATGCCTTCGCTTCCAACTACTTAAACAAGATTTGAACTTAGTGATGATAGGATTCCACATTTTAATATAAGAGGGCAATGCCCCTAAAGGGATGCCCAGATATGTATAAGGGAAACAACTACATTGGCAACCCAAGATACTAGAAAAAGAAGGAAGATCGCCATCTCGATCACCCACCATGTACATACAATATGTGCGTGTGTTGGCTAAACCTGCTTAGGAAGTGTACACGGAGCAATCTCTTAGGTATGTTGCTCAGGGTGAGTCACATAAAGTTTGTAGATTGAAGAAAGCTATCTATGAGCTTAAACAATTCCCAAGAGCCTGGTTTGACAGGTTTAGTCAGGTAGCTAGCTTGTATGGGTTAAATAGGACGAGTTCTAATCACTCAGTTTTTGTGAGACATTGTGAGAGAGGCATTATTGTTCTAGCATTTTACGTGGATGTTATAGTGATCCTTATCACCTTTCATGTGTCAGCAGCTTTTTTTTTTTTCCTTCAGAATCCCTTGTTCCTCTTCAGGGGGAACAAACAATTGAAGAGATTCTTGGGATTACTTTACATGCGATTCCTATTACAGTGTTACCCCAAGAGAAGGAGAAAGAAGTAATGGAGGAGGAACCCATCACTCCGAAATAGGGTGAGTTGTTGGGAGTGGAAGTGGAACAAGAAACACCAAAGTAGAAAGAGTTGTTAGTTTATTCCAAGGGCACGTGGAGTAAGAGAAAGACCAAAGAGGTTGAGGCCACTACTCATATTTCTCCATTGTCATCTCTACTCCACTGGTGAGGTTCCATGTAACTCCGAGAACTCTTTACTTGTAGAGTTTGATGATTTCGATGTTCCTATTGTTGCCCGTAAGGGTGATAGATCTAACTTTGTGTCCTACTCTCATTTGTCCCATGCTTATCGTGCTTTTCTTTCAAATATTGCCTCTATTTTTATCCCTAATCATGTTCAGGATGCTCTCAATGTTCCCAAGTGGAAATCTGCCATGGATGAGGATATGAAAGCTCTTCATAAAAATGACACTTGGGGGTTGACTAAGTTACCTATGGGCAAAAGAACTGTTGTGTGCAAGTGGGTGTATGCGGTAAAGTTGTACTATAGAGATTTAAAGCCCGTCTTGTTGCCAAGGGTTTAACCCAGACTTATAGGGTGGTCTATCACAGGACTTTTGCACCTGTGACTAAGATGAACTCTGTCTGGATTCTTTTATCCCTTGCAGCTAACCGTGATTAGCACATCATCAATTTGATGTGAAGAATGCATTCTTACATGATGATTTGAGAGAGGAGGTATACATGGACATTCCTCCTGAGTTTGAGAGTCCTAAGACTGAAGTAAAAGTGTGCTAGCTCAGAAAGTCCCTATATGGCCTCATGCAGTCTCCAAGGGCGTGGTTTGAGAGATTTTCACTTGGTGTGTAAATATGGTTTCAAACAAAGTCAAGTTGATCATACTTTGTTCATTAAACACTCTTCACAGGGTAAGATGACTGTGCTCGCTGTGTATATGGATGACATTGTCCAAACAGGGGATGACATTGAGGAAATGCAGCGACTCAAGGAGTACATGGCAAAGGAGTTTGAAATGCAGCGACTCACTAACTAAGCACATTGAGATTGATAGGCATTTCACCAAAGAGAACTGGAACAATTTGTACTCTGTTTGTGAAGAGTATGTTCTTACTAAAGGAGTCGGGACTAGACAGTTTCATGATATGCTCAGCAAGCTGGGATTGAGAGATACATTTGTACCAGCTTGAGGGGAAGTGTTAGATATAGCTTTTTATTTTCTTATTTTTAATTTATTTTAAGTCTCAGGGTTCCTTGTAATATTCCTTTCCTCTTAATAATATCTAAGGGTGGGACACATTGTTCAACCCTAAGTTTGACCTAATTGAGTTGTCAACAAATAGATGGTAAAATAGGAGGGTATGTTAGTCAACGTAGAAATTTTTTTAAAAGCCAAAACCATGGACCGTGTTCTTTGATTCAATTCAGTAACTTTTTTTCACTTAATTTCTTGTTTTTAATTTATTTTTAGTCTAAGGGTTCCTTGTAATATTTCCTTCCTCTTAATAATATCTAAGGGTGGGGCACATTATTCAACCCTAAGTTTGACCTAATTGAGTTGTCAACAAATAGATGGTAAAATAGAAGGGTATGTTAGTCAACGACGACATTTTTTTTAAAAGCCAAAACCATGGACCATGGTCTTTGATTCAATTCAGTAACTTTTTTTCACATAATTTTTCAGCATATTTTTGGGCACTTCTTCAGTTAAGTGGACATTATCAAACACATAAAAGGACTCAAACAAAAGCTTATTCTAACCGCAGACTCAAAATGACATTGGTTAAAATGATTAAACTAGATTAACAAATATCATTCAGAAGCCATCTTTGTTAAAGTTCTTTCCAAAGCCACCTCAATAAACAAATATGGAGTAAAAATATGGGTAAAAAGACCTGAAAAATACACACCCTTGAGTTGGAAGAGGAGGGCATGTCTATAATCAAAGTCTCCAAATCAAGCGAACTTTGTAGTAGGTCTTCTATTCCAGGAGAATCCATTGTTACGACAGATGTGATTAGTCTCAACCATTTGCGCTTTGACAGTGAAGGCCAGTGTTTCAGCCCCAACCTTGACATTACCTTTGCACATAATACGAGCATGCAAAAGAGCCCAAAAAAAAAAAAAAAAAAAAGAAAAAGAAAAAGAAAAGAAAAGAAAAGAAGAAGAAGAAAGAAACGATATGAAGTCAATATAAATACTCTACATCAGCGTTTGACATTGTACTAATCTTATCTCTTCCAGTACTATACTACTATAGCCAATTGCATGTGCAAGAGACACTGCACTTCCATTAACTAAGACACATAATACAAACTTTGCAACTCTATTTGCAGATAAAACTATGATCAACTCATTTTTTTCAGGAACACTTAGTCATACAATCCAAAATAGATTTAACATGTACAGTTAAGACTATTCTAGGCAAGGATGAGAGAAGTTTGGCTAGATACTAGATGCTAAGAGTAAACGCAAAGAAACAATACTTTGCACCGATTGTCACAATAGTAAATGTTGTTTTTTGCATTCATCAATTTTCTCAATAATTCACACTCACCAATTGATAAGGTTGACAATGTTTGTTATTTGTGGATTGAAATGCCATTCAGTTCCACAAAATTTGAGTTTTAAACCAATTCCTAGGCAAAGATTGTATAAACATATACACTTTAAATCACTAGAGATCCCTAAATTTGCAATTTGGACATTTTAGTTCTTGATGATTATTACAAATTATAGAATATTGGTTTTAAATCAATTCCTAGGCAAAGATAGTACAAAAATATACACTTTAAAATACTAGATATCACTAATTTTCATTTGTTCGACATTTTAGTTCTTGATGATTATTACAAATTATAGAATATTGCCAACCATGGCTCTCCAAATTGAGTGTATGCATTTATGGCACGAAGGAGCTAATACAATAGTGTAATTATAAATACACACAGTCACACACCCACTTACTTGCTACACCCACCACTTAAGTTTAAAAAATAAAACTCGGCTCTCTACACTCACCATTTACTCCAAAGATAAGTTAGGTAACCCAAGCCTTCATCTCTCTTTACACTCACTATCTTTCCTAAGATGAAATTCATGTCAGGATAGTAGAAATTACTTTTGAGAATCCTCATTTCTCATCTGATCCACCAATTTTAATTGCTTCAAGAACAACCTGTACCATATACGTTTATCCAATTCTAGGATACCTTTAAGCAACCCAAAAAGTTTTACAACCCTACATATAATTAAGAACGTGAAAGATTCATGATGCGGGCCTACATACATATGCATGTGTATATACACATAGAAAGAGAAGAAGAAGAATAAAAAGAAAATCGATGAAGAACAAGGATTATTCAGTTTTTACTCCAATGTATATAACTTGATGTTTCCAAATCTTCAATCTTTTATCTACACAGAAAACCTATAAATGGATGATTTAGTTAATCTCTCTCTCTCTCTCTCTCTCTCTCTCTCTCTCTCTCTCTCTCTCTCTCTCTCACACACACACACACACGCACACACACATAGAAAGAGAAGAAGAAGAATAAAAAGAAAATCGTGAAGAACAATGATTTTCAGTTTTACTCCAATTTTTATATCTTGATGTTTCCAATCTTCAATCTTTTATCTACACAGAAAACCTAGAAATGGATGATTTAGTTAATCTTAATCTCTCTCTCTCTCTCCGAAGAATCTCTCTCCGAAGAATGTCTATTATATATATATTTTTTAAAAAAGGATAAATTGTCCTAATATGTTATTTCGAAAATGGGTGTAATCATAATGAAAAAATTCATTGGTGGGTGTCTGAGAGCAAAGTAGGTGGGTGCATATAGAATTACCCAATACAATATCCTTGATGAGCTGCAATGTCAATTTTTAGAATCAGGTTGGTTTTGGAATTTGGAATGACATTTTCAGAATGCATTGCATTGATCGAAATTACATCAGTGTGTGTTTGTAATGACATTTACATAATGCATTCTCATCACCTACAATTACATTCTCTCTTTCATTTTCAACTTATTTTAAGGATGTGTTCCAATACAATTTCTAGTGTTCGAAAAAAATATATATAAAGTCTGTCATGCTTGCACTTTTAAGTTGGAGATGGCATTTTACATATAACTTATGAGGACATGTATTGGGTGATGATGAAACCCTTTGCTCCTTGACTTCTATAGCAAAGAAGTGTCTCTCTATCATGTCTCTATCCAATCTCTAGCCTTTTCAGTTCTTTTTTCCCCCTTTCTGTCTAAAGTATATCAATTGATACCAATGAAACGCGAACTCTTCAAAAAGGCCGTCGCACCCGCACTTAGTGCGCACCCACTACTTTGAGTTCTTTTGGAGTATGGTTGGGGCTTTTTTGTAGCGTTCTTTTGAAAAAAAACACTTCTTTATACAATTTTGAAAACTTTGGGAGTTTAAAAGAGAAATAATAGAAAATAATAAAAGCAATTATCTAGGGTATACACTAATGCACTAATAGTTAAAAAAATAATTTGTATATACTATTATATAAATATATATATTTTTTAATATTTTATCCAAGTACAAATAAGTACTCCCACCGCACCCGCACCCTTACCCTTATTTTTCGGCAAATTAGCGAATCTCTAGCACCCGCATCCCGCACCTGCACCGGTGCTACCTAGATTGATACGTACTTCGCAAAACATTTTTTTCCAATCCAAGCACTATCCTCTTCATTCGTAACTTACTAAAAGGTACATTCCTTAGCAACAGGAACCTTCTAAAGTGATCACACTCCCACTCTAGACTCTCGATTCTGTGCTTCTTCTAAGAAGTTTGAGGCAACCTCGCTCCCATCATGTCAAAACCTCACTCCCAGGCCGCTTCCATCCCAACCAAGTCTCAATACAGCATATAAAATAGATTCAAGTTCTTATTTTGCTGAAAACATTTTATTGAAAAAAATATTTTATGTCGGAACATATGGTTTAAGACTTTTGAAAACAAAATCTATAATCAAAATATCTTATTTCAAATGCAAAATATATCTATCTATCTGAAATATTTGGACACCTCTTGGACGCTCCCAACCTTTGAACCTCTTAAAGTTTAACGATTCCTCACTCCCGCTCCCGGTTCTGCTTCGTGCTTCTATGGTACTCTACTTAAATTTTCTTCTGATCCAAACATAGCACTATCTTCTGCATTTGTAACTTACTAAAAAGGTACATTCTACTAAAATTTCATCTTTACTAAAAGCCAAAGTCTCACTAGCTTATGCTTTTACACTGTGAAAGGAGATAGGTAGAGGGGAGACGAGCGAAGACGGTAGAATCACATATGGTAGAATGAAGAAAAGGAGCGAAAGGAGTCTAGAGGGATGCCTCCTCCCTCCAGGCCTACATATTTTAATCCTTCCAAAAATGGACGGATCCTAGGGAGAAAAATATTACCCTGCTCTTTTGACTTTTTTGCCCTTCAAAGATCATATAACATAGTTGGGGTTTAATGGCCCCAAGCACCTCAACTCCTAGAACATACGACATTCAAAGCATTAGTGTGTGCTCTTCATGTCTATCCGTTCCTCGTTTTTCCTCTACATATCTTGATAGACACATCTTACATGTACAACGAAAGAAAATTTAGATCTATACCAAATGCAGCATAACTGAACGTCAAACAAAAAAAGCATTGAAATGAAACGCTCTTGTTATCTATCAGCATACCTCCAATGAAACGCTCTTGTTATAAAAAAAAATGCAGCATAACTGAACATCAAACAAGAGAGGGGAAAGAAAAAAAAAAAAAAAAGAAGGCATTGTAATCATCATTACTAAAGAGATGTAACGCGACTACTACATGAACCAGCGATGAAAGGATGATTCCAAGAAGGACTAACCTGAATAAACATATACCCGAGTGTAAGTTCTTTAACATGAATTAGGCTCTGAAGAAGTTCTTCACACATTTGAGCAGATGTGGTGCCATACAAACTAAGGTTAGCATCAACCAGAGAAAACATATTAACCAATCGGCACCTCCTCTGTTTCAACTCTCCAGTAATCTCCAATGAATGAAGATTAGGAGCCGAAATTTCCAATATAGACTCTTCTTCAGTATCATCATCATAATGCCAATACCCATTGATAACTAGTTTTCTCAAGCTTGTGGAAAATATATCGAGACGTTTAAAAACTCTACAGGAATTCAATACCAAAACTTCCAACAGTGGACTACCCAATAAAATGTTGTGTATAATATCATCAGTTACCAATGAAAAGCTTAGCCATAGATTCTTAAGCGAATTCCAGGTAATTAAACCCTTCGGCACAACATTGCAGTAACTCAATTTCAAGTTTGTTAGGGATGAGCAGTTAAATGTGTGTTGGGGCAAAGTGTAGGTAGTACCAATTCGACTATTCGGTACGACATATATGTCTATGAAGAGCTCTTCTACATCGCAACTGGTGGCGAAGCGAATCCAAAGGTTTACACGGGAGTCAAATTCGGATGTGTATTGGACGATGTAGAAGAGCTCTTCATAGACATATATGTCTCTATCCAATCTCTAGCCTTCCGGCAACGCACTGATTCGGTCTAGGGTTTCGTTCTTCCTTGGAGTTGGAGCCATGTCTGCTTTGTCCGTCCCTCCAAATATTTGGACGATGTGATTAGAGAGGAAAAACAAAACCAAGACATATAAATAAAGGGCAATGCTATTGTAAGAAGTGAGAAGGCGGGTTTTAACCGTTGGATGAGCATCTAGCCATAAGATTCTCAGGAATCTGGAGAAGCATCTATTGCTAGATGCTCATCCAACGGTTAAAACCCGTCTTCTCATATGAGAAGCTTCTCACAATAGCATTTCCCATAAATAAAAGCAGTAATTTGGTATTAAGTCATAAATTAGTAGAACTAGGTTGTATCCCGCGCAATGCGCGGGCACACTGTACTTCTAATAAATCAAAAATACTGGTGAGTAATATTGTTATCATTGGATGTTCAATTAAAAATGTATACTTTTAATCGTCTTTGTATAAAGTTTCGCATAGCATATACAAAATTTTACTCATAATCGATTCATTTATACAAATTAATAGTGTTTTTCTTAAAATTGTAAGTACTTTCGTCTCATCAAAATTTAGAAATCAACATATAAGTATAAATAAATAAAAAAATTTGTTGTAGGCTTATACAAACCGTGGAAGAAGTAATACAAATTAATGAGATGGGCTGGAAAAAAAAAAAAAAAAAAAAGAAAGAAAGAAAGAAAGAAAAGCCTTTCAAAATGATCATAATAAAGTATTGAATTGAATTGAACACTACACGATTTAAATATAGGAAGAGTCCTTCATGTACCAATTAAATGGTAGTATGTGCCCATTAACACCAACTACTATATAAGGGTGTAAAAAAAGCCCGATCCGATGGGCGGCCCGAAGCCTAGCTAAAAAAAATGGACCTTAGGCCTGGCCCAAGTCCGAGGTAGGGCCAGCCCGGTCCTACCATCCTGGTAGGGCATGCGCCTATCTCTTGAAGCCCAAGCCCGGCCTGAGGTTTGACCCGACCAAAGCCCGGCCCAATGCCCGCATAAAAGTCCGATTAGTATCTTCTCAATAATAAAACTATTATCGTTTTCAAGTAAGAAAATATAAAATTTGCAAGTTGCTATATTGAAAGTTATTTTCAACCTATAAGAAAATGGTTACATATATAATAGTATTTATACTATTTTAGGATAAATTTAAAGCGCTCACTTAAGCTCTACTTTAGGGCTTAGGACAGAGCCTGAATTGTGAACTCTTAAGCCGACCCAAGCATGATCGGGCCCGTAAAGAGATTAGACCATGGGCCAAATCCCAAACCCGCCCAAGTCCAATCAATGTCGGGCCAGGACGGGCACAACGGTCCATAAGTGTGGAGAGAATGATTAAGGGTTGGTGAAATGGCTAAAGAGTCAACATAAATGAGTAGTGAGTCGCTCTCAGATTATTTCTGGCCTACACTTTCAGCTTTTATATATAGTAATAGATAGATGCACGGGTACATTGTTTATCTAATAAATCATAAATATTGGTGATGAATATTATTATTATCCAAGGTTCAATTAAAAATCACACACCTGTAATTGTCCTTGTGGAAAATTTCGTGTAGCATATACAAAATTTCATCCTCTAGAATCGATCCATTTATACAAATTAATCGTATTTTTTTCTTAAAATTGTGAGTACTTTCATCTCACAAAAACTTAGAAATCATCATATAGGTTTAAAAAAATAATGTTTCTCATTTTTGTTAAAATGATAATATCATTTAAGATAATGAATTTATTGGTGACTCAACAGCTTATACTAACCGTGGAAGAAGTAATACAAATTCATGGGATGACCTGAAAAAAAGAAAAAAAAAAAAGAAAAAGAAATGAAAGAAACACCCTTTCAAAATGATCATAATAATATATTGACTTGATAAATTGAAATAATCTACACACCGTAGTGAAAGATTAAACATGCGAAGAGTGAGAGGTAGTTGAGTGAGATAGTTAGTGGGTTATGAAATGAGGCTCCAAGCATTGAAGAGAAAGGACACATATATGAATACAAAGAGTCCTTCATATACCAATTATATGGTAGTATCTTCCCATTAACACCCACTGTTATAGAAGTCCTTTGGTGTGGAGAGAGTTATTAAAGGTTGGTGAAATGGGATAAAGCTAGGGTTGGACATAAATAAATAGTGACACGTGTCGCTCTCAGATTGATTTTGAGCTACGCTCTTAGCTTTTATATATAGTAATAGATAGATAGATAGATTATTTGATTATAGGACACAATGGAAAACATATTTGGGGATAAAATTTGGCCCGCCCCGGCCCGACCTAAGGATTAGTGATAGATGCATATTTTTTGTATAATATATAGATTAATAAATGTACACAAGATATTCAATATATATCTATTCACATAAGTTTTTATTGCATTTTTTTTTTGTGAATTATGTGTCTTCACAATATTTCTAAACATTATTTATGATAAAGTTTCTTTTTTCCTAGTTCAGTTCTTAAAAAAATAGTAATAATAAAATAGCAATGGGTCGGCCCCATGGGCTTGGGTTATGAGATATTATTTAGGGCTGGGCTTGGGCAATCATTTTTTAGTCCACTACGAGTGGGCCGAGCTTGGACAAAGTTTAAGTACAAGCCCGGTCCAGCCCATGACAGCCCTATATAAAGGTTGTCTTTGTATTTTGGATAAATTACAGTAACACTCCTTGAACTATGATCGTTTTTCACTAACACTTCCTGAACTTTAAAACTGGACCGACTCACCCCTAAACTATCCAAAAATTAACAAACACACCCCTGCAGAAGGGGTTTTAGTGTCAACAAATGATAGTTTAAGGGTGACTTTGTTCAGTTTTAAAGTATAGGGGGTGTTAGTGAAAAACGGTCATAGTTCAGGCGGCGTTACTGTAATTTACCCTTCTTCTTTTTTCCCCTTAAATTTAAGGGCATGTTTTGTTAGGTTGCTTGTTCAAGTTTCTTCTTCTTTTTTTTTTTTTTTTTTTGAAAACAAAAATTAGAAGAGTAACGGTATACTTCTAAAATTTTAATATCACAAATACTTTCTAAATACATATGGCAATGAGATCACGTTCAATAATGACAGGACAACTTTAACATCCTCCAATCAAAATCCAATCAACCTACTATTGCATGTATTTGGGGAGCATAAAATTACTCAAATTGAAAACATATTTTGTTATTGTTTCTTTTTCTTTTTCTTTTTCTTTTTCGTTTTTCTTTTTAAAGGATAACAAAATTGGGCTAGAAAATGGGAAAAAAAATGTTCTCAATTCTACCCAAAGTAAAATAAAAAAAATAAAAAAAAAATGAAATGAAATGAAAACATTATCATTTTCAAAATTTAGAAAATTAAAAATTAAAAATTATAATATTACCAAAACATGCTGTAATGTTATGGTTATTGTATCTATAATCTAAATTTAATTCTCAATATATGGAAGAGACTCTACCTTTACTTTGGTATTCTTTTTATTTATTTATTTTCTTTCAGAGAGAGAGAGAATTGGCCGAAGGTAAGATTGAGTCAACAAGCCCTAAAGGCACCTCGCTTTCCTTTCACCCCCAAAGGTCCATTTATTTTTCTTTTATTTTGCCAAAAGGTACTCAATTTTGGTTTTTTTTTTTTTTTTTGTTTTTTTTTTTAGTTTCATGAACATGTTTACCCTTTCCTCCTCTTTTGTCAACCCTAGCCACCATTGTCACTACCTCCTCCTCTACTTTTGCTACAGTCACCATTGAAGTACTTGACCACCAAAGTCATCATCATTGGTCGAATTGATCGTGTTCGTCTGCAACAAATCTTATTTGTTGATTGCTTTGGTCAAGAGCGGTTTTAGAAAATGAATCTAAGGTGACTTGATACAGGGTTTGGGGCAGCGCTCCCCAAAAATAAATAAATAAATTTTTGGACATATTTATACATATTTTGAATATATTTTGGACCTAATATGACGAAGTTATAATGCCGGGGGGCTTTTGGACCTATTTATACTTGCTTTGAACCAAAATGACAATTTTATAATGATAGGGGGGGCAAACAAAAGACGAATTTCTCTATTTTGTTTACTGCAGAAATAGAATTCTAGAACTGACTTTTATTTCTTAGTGAATATTTTGGGTTATCTTCAACAGTGCATATTGCAGATAGGGTTGGATTCGTTGTACCTTGAATCCAGATTTGCGAAATACCCGCTTGCACACCAAATTATAATTATGGCGGGGGCAAATACTGTATTTAGGGAAATATTTTCGTACACGCCTTGAAGCATATTACTAGAGTACATTTGTGTTATTGTTCGTCGGTGGATTTTGAAGACTTTAAAGACAAATTTTCTAACAAGACACTCTATTGAATTATGCTTGGAAAATAAAACAAAGAACAAGACAAGAACAGACTTTGTTTGTTCAAAGAGCTTGAAAAGAAAATAACAAAAGGACAAACCTAATGCTATGACTACTGAAAGCAAAGAACGCTAGGCTTGAATGCTTTGATTACGGTGTACGTACTGTGTATGCTGTTTTCGAGAGAGATGCAGAGTGAATTGAAAGCTTGGTCAGCCTGCTGTATTTATAGCGGCCATAAAGTATTTGGATATGGCAATGACTCCTTTAATCACGCCGTTTAATGGGATAAGGACACCCAGATTCCTTCTCAAACTCAATTCCTCCAATCCTTGTCAAAATTGAGTCAATCCCGAAATCTTTGGGATTTGGTTTCCATAGCTAGCTAGATAGGATCAATTCCTTCCCTAAACGGACTCTTGCCCAAGAATCAAGGGATTTGTTTCCTAAACCGATAAGGAACAAACCTTATGCCTTATTAGTTATCAGTTCCTAAAAATCTACGCGGACTTTCCATTGGGCTGCTCTTCTGTCATCTTCCAGGTCGATCAATCTACCAACCCATGGTCGTGGAAAACATTCGCCTTTTTGTGCTTTGTTTGTATTAACGTAAAACTTTTCAGGAAAACGGTGTCAACTCATCTGACTAGAAATTTCATGTATGAGAAATTTCTCATACTTGTTAAGTATATATTTACACAAAACATGCTTTGCATAGAAAGTATGTCTAGCGTGAGTGAGAAATTTCAGAAAGTAACAATGTGTTTATGCATGAGAAATTTCTCCATCATACTCCATTACACAACATAGGGATGTGTGTAAATTTAACATTTACACAAAATATATTAAATATAGTGATCAAAGCTCCAGCAAATTCAGTGATCTCAAGTATATAAGCCTAAAACAAAACAGTACCCCTATTAGCTTAATCTATGCAATGGTATATACATACATAGTAAGGATTCTGAATCTTACACTATAAACATAATCACTGCATTTTGAGAGGATCTTGGGTAGTTTAACAATTTTTGAGCCACTTCAGGTAATTCCTTGCATGCAAAACACAAATGTTCACCACTGATATTGCTTGTACTGATCACCATCTTCTCCAACACACATGCAATCTTAAGTAGAAACTCTACAAATGGAAGTACACGCTTGAGATCTGATCCATTAAAGCCCGCAATCCTGACAGTTTTTAAATGTCGCCGAAGACACGGAATTATTATCTGCTCTCTGGATGTCCAATACTTCTCTATGTCGTAAGAATCAGCAACTCCAGAGCGCTACAAATGGGAATATCATTCGACTAAACTTCATTCAAATGTAGTAATAAAAATACTCTATTTGTATTGATGTAAAACATTTCCAAAAAACGGTGTCAACTCATCTGACAACATTTTCATATGTTTGGTTGCTAGAAAGATGTTTTACAAAGGTTAAGGAAAATGAATATATGTAGATCTGTTTGTTGTAATATTTATTCGGGCGTGCCAGAGCCTTGTTAGGTAGACCCAAACTAATAAAAACAAAATTTCCTAAATCACTTGTGTGAGTGATACACAAGGTTTTGAAAATCTGACTTCTAACAGGTGATTGTGATGGCCAAGTAGGAAAGTACCCTTGGCCTGTAGTCCCTAGACAGTATTGAAGCATACAAGTCTAGCAAGTGATGAACAGTAGAGAAAAAGGAATTAAATAAAAGCATGTTTTATTTAATTGATGTAAAAGAGAAATTACAAGAGAGTAATTAAAATGCTAAGAAAATAAAAGACTGCTTTAGGATGCCTAAAACTAAGACTGCATGTTAAATGCTATGGGGTGCGGTTGAATGCGGTTTGTCGAAGTGACGCGGAGTGAGTTGATTGCTTGGCCTGCCTGTTCATTTATAACGGCCATGGAGGTCTCCTAGATAAGGTAGGAAATAACTGCTCAATAATAATCTGGTAAAAAATACCAGTTTGTTTCCATAAACTCTGATATAAGTTGCCATATCTTCGAAATATATATATATACATGTATATATATATTTGTAGCTTGAATCTGGTCCGCATGTAGGCTTGGTTCAGCTTGCTTTGCTAGCAAGTAAAAGATATGCACAATAATATATTAATATTATCATAAAGATAATCTTCCATATTTGATAATGTTTCCCATAACAGATAATATTTGATATTATCTCAATAACTAGAATATTACCCTTATCACAATACTGAAATCTTATCACTTTAAGAGAATTTGTGGGGATAGACCACTTCCCATAATTGTGACCACACCATATCACATTTCTTCACATCGGGCAGAGTCATTGCACAGCCAACTAAAGTCCTAGTGGCTGAATTACCATATTGATGGCAAAATGAATAACCTGCAGAATGGCAATCGGGCTCCACCAATACCTATCACTTGACTGGCATGATTTTGGCTTGGGCCTGTACAATTAGATTGGGCCATGAAGGGCAGCCCATTGATGGAATTGCAATGGCACAATTGGAAGCCCGATTGAGTGATGCCCGATAGAAGCAATTGCGAAACAAAGCCTATGCCGCAGTACTATATACTGCCACTTGAATCACACTGAGACTTTGTAAATCATCAAAGTGATGATGACTTGGGCCCCACTACTGTTGACTTACCAAATGCTTTCGTTGACTTGGGTGCATTAACCATAAGATCGGTCTTGTCGGTCAGTCCGATTCTCCAGTCATGCCAACCAAAGCGTTGTTACCAATTGAGGAGGGGTCGTGCTGACAATTCAATGGTGATGCCGGCTTAGTATTGCAAACCAAGCATGGCTGCCCGAATGGAAGGCAAAAATGAAATTGCCAGCCAATTAGGGGCGGCCCACCATGGCCCTATCATGATTTTTAATGATTTGTATAAATGGAATAGAAGACAAAAATGGGGTCAGTCCGAACGCAAAGCCAAATTAAAGTAGGGGTAACCATGTGACGTGTGGCATACCAAATTAAATACTTGACAAGCAAGCACGTATGGTCAGCCCGATGGCAAAAGGTGATCAATCACTTGACCCTAATTTTTTACAATTGGTCTCTTAGTCCGATTAAAATATTACAATCGGTCTCTACCAATTTTGATTTTAAAAAATGTATTTTTTAGGTGCAAACAATTGCCCCCCTGGCCGTTTAAAATAAAAGCAAGTAAAATTTTGAATGGCCATATTTTACCTGAAGCCCGATTATTCCATAAAAATTGGTATCGGGCTTGCCTATGAGACCGATTACCTTTCTCACAATATCGGGTTTGGCCAAGTTGATCATGAGAACTACCACTGTATGAGTGCTAATATGCCTCATGCAAACAGCCATATCGTGGGCCCTACCAACTCTTTAACTCTGCAGCAGTCACATGTAAAAATGCATAATTAATTGTCTTGTACTTGTTGTGACTTAATACTCACCACACAAATGGACCATAAGCAACAACATTGATACAGTACTCCATGCCATCATTGCCATACACGTTTTAACCCAGCAAAACAAGGAAGTGGGCTCCATCACCACATGCCAACAATCAGTCAGTTTCCTAACACCACCTTGTCCATCGGCCTCTATGTCCGATTCAGCATCCCAAGCCTCCTTCTAGCATTGCTTTATTTATTATTATTATTTTTTGCTTTCGGTCTTGTGAGTCCGAATAGCACTATTAGTTAGACCGAATTTGTTTCACATTCGGTCTTAGTAATTTTTCAAAACTTTGATAGTACCACTGTTGTAAAAACAACCACCAAATAACATTTAGCTTTTGGTGACATCCACACAGCCAACGTGGATGTAGATCAATCCAAGCCAAATAATTAATTGGCGTAAAATAAAAATAATAATCGGTCATTACAATAAGACCGAAATAATTGAACAACTCCTTGAGGCTGAGTTTCCTCAAAGGAATATTTTTAAACACTTCATGGACCGTTTTAGCATCAATCGGTCTCTGGGAAGCTTGCCCCCCGAGCCCTTCATCGCTGATTTCTTCGTCAACAAAAGGGTCTTCGTCTTCGTCCTCGTCCTCCTCGCTACTAGGAGGGTCTATGGCCGACACGATATCACTCGGCCTATCACAATTTTCCTCTTCGGCCTCAACAAAATTTCGAGGCTCGTCTTGAATTTGCCCCCCGAGCGCTTCATCGTCTTCTTCAATGTCGGTGAGGAGCTCTATGGCCGAAATAAGATCATTCGGCTCTTTATTTATTTCCTCATCGTCTTGCCCCCCGAGCGGTTTGGACAGCATGGAATCAAGATGACCAAAGACATCGGTCTCTTGATTTGGAGTGGTAACATCGGCCTTCTCGGGCCGTTGTCGTGACTTTAAGAATTGTTCGATCTTTTGCCCTTGAGCCTCTAGTATTGCCAGGCTTGCTTTCGTGTCTTCTTCAAACCGGCTAAGCCTTGCCTGCTGTTCTCTCGAGTGCGCCTTCATATCTTCAAAAGCACGATGAATGTTGTCACAAAGTAGCTTCTTTCGCCAGTCACCGTATAGAAAATCGTCTAGAGACATGAACGAATTTCCCTCGGGCGGCGGTTCATCAGCTCCACTCGAAGCTTTGAGGAGGCCGATTTCTTGATTAAAAAATCGCATGTCGGCCTCAAAATGGTCTATCTCATTGTAAAGATGACCAGTTTCATTCCAATATCCATTGTTGTAGAGATGATAGATTTCTTCACGAAGTTGGCGTATTGACTCATTCCGCCAACCAATCTGGTTGTTGTAGAAGTATAGCCATGCTTCAGTGTATGCATGGCTCATCACTTGGCTGTCCCACCGGGCGTGCCAAATTGTTTGTTGTAATATTTATTCGGGCGTGCCAGAGCCATGTTAGGTAGACCCAAACTAATAAAAACAAAATTTCCTAAATCACTTGCGTGAGTGATACACAAGGTTTTGAAAATCTGACTTCTAACAGGTGATTGTGATGGCCAAGTAGGAAAGTACTCTTGGCCTGTAGTCCCTAGACAGTATTGAAGCATACAAGTCTAGCAAGTGATGAACAGTAGAGAAAAAGGAATTAAATAAAAGCATGTTTTATTTAATTGATGTAAAAGAGAAATTACAAGAGAGTAATTAAAATGCTAAGAAAATAAAAGACTGCTTTTGTTTGCCTAAAACTAAGACTGCATGTTAAATGCTATGGGGTGCGGTTGAATGCGGTTTGTCGAAGTGACGCAGAGTGAGTTGATTGCTTGGCCTGCCTGTTCATTTATAACGGCCATGGAGGTCTCCTAGATAAGGTAGGAAATAACTGCTCAGTAATAATCTGGTAAAAAATACCAGTTTGTTTCCATAAACTCTGATATAAGTTGCCATATCTTCGAAATATATATATATACATGTATATATATTTGTAGCTTGAATCTGGTCCGCATGTAGGCTTGGTTCGGCTTGCTTTGCTAGCAAGTAAAAGATATGCACAATAATATATTAATATTATCATAAAGATAATCTTCCATATTTGATAATGTTTCCCATAACAGATAATATTTGATATTATCTCAATAACTAGAATATTACCCTTATCACAATACTGAAATCTTATCACTTTAAGAGAATTTGTGGGGATAGACCACTTCCCATAATTGTGACCACACCATATCACATTTCTTCACATCGGGCAGAGTCATTGCACAGCCAACTAAAGTCCTAGTGGCTGAATTATCATATTGATGGCAAAATGAATAAGCTGCAGAATGGCAATCGGGCTCCACCAATACCTATCACTTAACTGGCATGATTTTGGCTTGGGCCTGTACAATTAGATTGGGCCATGAAGGGCAGCCCATTGATGGAATTGCAATGGCACAATTGGAAGCCCGATTGAGTGATGCCCGATAGAAGCAATTGCGAAACAAAGCCTATGCCGCAGTACTATATACTGCCACTTGAATCACACTGAGACTTTGTAAATCATCAAAGTGATGATGACTTGGGCCCCACTACTGTTGACTTACCAAATGCTTTCGTTGACTTGGGTGCATTAACCATAAGATCGGTCTTGTCGGTCAGTCCGATTCTCCAGTCATACCAACCAAAGCGTTGTTACCAATTGAGGTGGGGCCGTGCTGACAATTCAATGGTGATGCCGGCTTAGTATTGCAAACCAAGCATGGCTGCCCGAATGGAAGGCAAAAATGAAATTGCCAGCCAATTAGGGGCGGCCCACCATGGCCCTATCATGATTTTTAATGATTTGTATAAATGGAATAGAAGACAAAAATGGGGTCAGTCCGAACGCAAAGCCAAATTAAAGTAGGGGTAACCATGTGACGTGTGGCATACCAAATTAAATACTTGACAAGCAAGCACGTATGGTCAGCCCGATGGCAAAAGGTGATCAATCACTTGACCCTAATTTTTTACAATTGGTCTCTTAGTCCGATTAAAATATTACAATCGGTCTCTACCAATTTTGATTTTAAAAAATGTATTTTTTAGGTGCAAACAATTGCCCCCCTGTCCGTTTAAAATAAAAGCAAGTGAAATTTTGAATGGCCATATTTTACCTGAAGCCCGATTATTCCATAAAAATTGGTATCGGGCTTGCCTATGAGACCGATTACCTTTCTCACAATATCGGGTTTGGCCAAGTTGATCATGAGAACTACCACTGTATGAGTGCTAATATGCCTCATGCAAACAGCCATATCGTGGGCCCTACCAACTCTTTAACTCTGCAGCAGTCACATGTAAAAATGCATAATTAATTGTCTTGTACTTGTTGTGACTTAATACTCACCACACAAATGGACCATAAGCAACACCATTGATACAGTACTCCATGCCATCATTGCCATACACGTTTTAACCCAGCAAAACAAGGAAGTGGGCTCCATCACCACATGCCAACTATCAGTCAGTTTCCTAACACCACCTTGTCCATCGGCCTCTATGTCCGATTCAGCATCCCAAGCCTCCTTCTAGCATTACTTTATTTATTATTATTATTTCTTGCTTTCGGTCTTGTGAGTCGGAATAGCACTATTAGTTAGACCGAATTTGTTTCACATTCGGTCTTAGTAATTTTTCAAAACTTTGATAGTACCACTGTTGTAAAAACAACCACCAAATAACATTTAGCTTTTGGTGACATCCACACAGCCAACGTGGATGTAGATCAATCCAAGCCAAATAATTAATTGGCTTAAAATAAAAATAATAATCGGTCATTACAATAAGACCGAAATAATTGAACAATTCCTTGAGGCTGAGTTTCCTCAAAGGAATATTTTTAAACACTTCATGGACCGTTTTAGCATCAATCGGTCTCTGGGAAGCTTGCCCCCCGAGCCCTTCATCGCCGATTTCTTCGTCAACAAAAGGGTCTTCGTCTTTGTCCTCGTCCTCCTCGCTACTCGGAGGTTCTATGGCCGACACGATATCGCTCGGCCTATCACAATTTTCCTCTTCGGCCTTAACAAAATTTCGAGGCTCGTCTTGAATTTGCCCCCCGAGCGCTTCATCGTCTTCTTCAATGTCGGTGAGGAGCTCTATGGCCGAAATAAGATCATCCGGCTCTTTATTTATTTCCTCGCCGTCTTGCCCCCCGAGCGGTTTGGACAGCATGGAATCAAGATGACCAAAGACATCGGTCTCTTGATTTGGAGTAGTAACATCGGCCTTCTCGGGCCGTTGTCGTGACTTTAAGAATTGTTCGATCTTTTGCCCTTGAGCCTCTAGTATTGCCAGGCTTGCTTTCGTGTCTTCTTCAAACCGGCTAAGCCTTGCCTGCTGTTCTCTCGAGTGCGCCTTCATATCTTCAAGAGCACGATGAATGTTGTCACAAAGTAGCTTCTTTCGCTAGTCACCGTATAGAAAATCGTCTAGAGACATGAACGAATTTCCCTCGGGCGGCGGTTCATCAGCTCCACTCGAAGCTTTGAGGATGCCGATTTCTTGATTAATAAATCGCATGTCGGCCTCAAAACGGTCTATCTCATTGTAAAGATGACCAGTTTCATTCCAATATCCATTGTTGTAGAGACGATAGATTTCTTCACGAAGTTGGCGTATTGACTCATTCCGCCAACCAATCTGGTTGTTGTAGAAGTATAGCCATGCTTCAGTGTATGCATGGCTCATCACTTGGCTGTCCCACCGGGCGTGCCAAATTGTTTGTTGTAATATTTATTCGGGCGTGCCAGAGCCTTGTTAGGTAGACCCAAACTAATAAAAACAAAATTTCCTAAATCACTTGTGTGAGTGATACACAAGGTTTTGAAAATCTGACTTCGAACAGGTGATTGTGATGGCCAAGTAGGAAAGTACCCTTGGCCTGTAGTCCCTAGACAGTATTGAAGCATACAAGTCTAGCAAGTGATGAACAGTAGAGAAAAAGGAATTAAATAAAAGCATGTTTTATTTAATTGATGTAAAAGAGAAATTACAAGAGAGTAATTAAAATGCTAAGAAAATAAAAGACTGCTTTTGTTTGCCTAAAACTAAGACTGCATGTTAAATGCTATGGGGTGCGGTTGAATGCGGTTTGTCGAAGTGACGCAGAGTGAGTTGATTGCTTGGCCTGCCTGTTCATTTATAACGGCCATGGAGGTCTCCTAGATAAGGTAGGAAATAACTGCTCAGTAATAATCTGGTAAAAAATACCAGTTTGTTTCCATAAACTCTGATATAAGTTGCCATATCTTCGAAATATATATATATATATACATTTATATATATTTGTAGCTTGAATCTGGTCCGCATGTAGGCTTGGTTCGGCTTGCTTTGTTAGCAAGTAAAAGATATGCACAATAATATATTAATATTATCATAAAGATAATCTTCCATATTTGATAATGTTTCCCATAACAGATAATATTTGATATTATCTCAATAACTAGAATATTACCCTTATCACAATACTGAAAATCTTATCACTTTAAGAGAATTTGTGGGGATAGACCACTTCCCATAATTGTGACCACACCATATCACATTTCTTCACATCGGGCAGAGTCATTGCACAGCTAACTAAAGTCCTAGTGGCTGAATTATCATATTGATGGCAAAATGAATAACCTGCAGAATGGCAATCGGGCTCCACCAATACCTATCACTTGATTGGCATGATTTTGGCTTAGGCCTGTACAATTAGATTGGGCCATGAAGGGCAGCCCATTGATGGAATTGCAATGGCACAATTGGAAGCCCGATTGAGAGATGCCCGATAGAAGTAATTGCGAAACAAAGCCTATGCCGCAGTACTATATACTGCCACTTGAATCACACTGAGACTTTGTAAATCATCAAAGTGATGATGACTTGGGTCCCACTACTGTTGACTTACCAAATGCTTTTGTTGACTTGGGTGCATTAACCATAAGATCGGTCTTGCCGGTCAGTCCGATTCTCCAGTCATGCCAACCAAAGCGTTGTTACCAATTAAGGTGGGGCCGTGCTGACAATTCAATGGTGATGCCGGCTTAGTATTGCAAACCAAGCATGGCTGCCCGAATGGAAGGCAAAAATGAAATTGCCAGCCAATTAGAGGCGGCCCACCATGGCCCCATCATGATTTTTAATGATTTGTATAAATGGAATAGAAGACAAAAATGGGGTTAGTCCGAACGCAAAGCCAAATTAAAGTAGGGGTAACCATGTGACGTGTGGCATACCAAATTAAATACTTGACAAGCAAGCACTTATGGTCAGCCCGATGGCAAAAGGTGACCAATCACTTGAACCTAATTTTTTACAATTGGTCTCTCAGTCCGATTAAAATATTACAATCAATCTCTACCAATTTTGATTTTAAAAAATGTATTTTTTAGGTGCAAACAAGATCACCACATGTTTTTGTGCACATATATATGGACGTATAAACATACATTCTCACTTGTATATTGTCCGAGATATACTAATATAAATGCAAGCCAATACTAAACCACACTAATTATCCTTGTCAAAATGTCCAAAATTGCATTGTTTTATTACTTGTAAAATTAAAATACTTTTCAAGTGGCGACCAAACACTGGAAAATACACCTGAAATATATTTTACAAGTAACAAATTTCATTTTCTAGCGTAAAACATTGTTCGTCGAAACAAAAGAATCTGAAGAGTGTGTTGAAAGCAACTCTCCAAAGAATGACTTGAAATTATTGATGTTTAACTTTTCACCTAGGAAGCACCGACACTTTAAAATTGGCCACGTACTCATGTTTGACACGTATCAGACACCGACACTTGCCCGACACACCTCTAACACGTATCGGATGTGGCAAATAATTCCACACGGCAGAACATCAAGGGACATGGGGGAAACTCTTTTTTTTTTTTTTTTTACCAAAATGCATGCTTTTGGTAGTTTTTTTCCACACGTTTAAACCTAAATGTCATCAATATTGGAAAAAACATTATATCACTCATCTCCTAATTAGCCAAGACAATACTCAACACCCTTTCATTCCATCTCCCTCTTCCGGCCATCTCTCTTTCTTTTCTAATCGTATCTCTCTCTAGGTTAAGTTTAAACAATATTTTTTGGCAAATAAAACATGAAATATTTATCAATAGCATTTCATTTTTTTTAAGGGAAAATTGGTGAAAAGGACATTAGCACAAGCTTTTTGTCAAATAAAACATGAAATATTTAACAATAGCATTTCATTTTTTTAAGGGAAAATTGGTGAAAAGGACATTAGGACAAGCTTTTTTGGTATTAAGGACAACTTAAATCAAACAATGAGGATAACTCCTCCAAATACTTCATAGACTAAAATACCCTCATCTTCATCATCTAACCCTAATAACCCTAGCCGCCCTTACCTCCACCCCTGGCCACCACCACTGCCACCTCCGACCACCACCAGTGGCGAAGCCAGGAATAAAATTTTGGGGGGGCCGTGTATAGAGGCTTAGAATTACACGGGGGTTCGGGGGAAGCGCCCCTGAGGCAAAAAAATTTGGGTCTATTCGTAAATCCGCAGTTGCATGTAAAACATAAGGATGGTAAAGCAATTTGAGACCAAACTGACACATGCATGTGACAAACTATAAGGTTGTAAAATGTATTTAATCCTTCTTATTTTTAGCCTTACCAATATTTTTTGAGGGTTATGTAATAATCATACCATTTTTTGGGGGGCCAATCTAAATAAAATTTGAAAATTTTCAAAAATGTACATACAAAAACTATAATTTTGAAAAATCTTGGGGGGGCCATGGCCCCCGCCTGCCCCCCCTGCCTCCGCGCCTGGCCACCACCCCCGCCACCCTCGGCCACAACCCCTACCATTCCTGACTTCTGGCGACAACCACCTCTGCCACCATCGATATCTGGCCACCACCCCGCCGATATCCGGCCACTACCCTACCACGCTTGACCTCCGGCGACCACCACTATCACACCACAATTCACTACACAAATCAAGTAAAATTTCACTTAACTTTGTCCATAACAAGTGAAATTTCACTTGATAATACAAATTCTGCCTATTAAATGAACAAACATAAAGAATTGGGAGATGGGTAAATTTGATTCGCGCTCGTCAAAGATGGCCGGATATGGTTCGAGTTCGTCGGAGATGGCTGGATCTGGAACTCGCGGTGATGGTGGTGTGGGTGTTCATGGTTGGAGGCGATGGTGGTGGTGGTGGTGGTGTGGTGGCAGCTAGCGATAGTGGGGGTGGTTGGTGATGGCTCGCGATGGTGGTGGTGGTTGTGGCCAACACCATTACAGGGATGAGAGAGAAAGTTATAGAGAGAGAAGACAACGTTGGTTGTGGTGGGCTTGCTAGGTTCCAGGGGCAATGTTGTCTCTTAAAATGAAATTTTAGGGACTTTGGGAGATAAATTTTTTTAAAGAGTGTCCTTGTGGGGTTTTTTGTTTATAGCATGTCATTTAGGCCTTATTGACACAATCATTGGAACCTTAGACCAAACCTCCCTTTTTTAAACTTATGTATCTAAAATAAAAATCCTTAAAATAATATATATATATATATATATGTATATATATTTTTTTAATAGTGTATCCCAGCCGTGTCGTGCTCTCATATTTTAGGCTTTGCCGTGTCAACATACCCGTGTTGGCGTATTTGTGTCCATTCTTCATAGCTTATCACCCTATAATTTAACCATTGTGTCAATTTGCTGCCTAAATTTTCAATTTGGACAGTTTGGTCTTTCAAGTTTTCAATTGATTTCAATAAATCAATGTAGCACTACCATAAGTCGGTCAAAAAGTCAAATGGGACTTGGTCAAGAGAGATTCCTTGACATTAAATGAGGGTACTTTGGGCATTTCACCCATTTCCCTCCAGAACACTAAGACGCGAGCGAGCACGCCCACACACTTGTATTTGATACAGACATATACCCAACGCCACCACCATCACCAGAGGGGATGACTTGTACTTCAACACACACGTAATGAGACCAATGCTAGGAATAATAAGTTTGAGGTTGAAGTAAGGTCAAACGTTGTAGTTGTATGGGTTTCTTGCCTGAAAATCTTGTGTCCCAGGCTTAGAAGCAGGAACTAAAGAGGTCACGCTCCCACCTCAGTCTCATGATCCCACGCTTCTTACTGAGAAGTTTGTCAGAACCTCACTCTTCTCATATTGGCACCTCGATCCTAACCCGCTCCCATCACAACCATTTTTCAAAATTGCTTATAAATAGAGTTAAGTTCTTATCTTGTTCAAACATTTTATCGAGCAAATATTTTGATGTAGGAAAACAAGTTTTAAGACTTTAGATACAAAATCTACTTTCAAAATATCTTAATTTAATCCAAATTCAACTTCACTAGTTAAAAAAAGAATGTATACGCCTGAAATGTTTGGATGCTTCTTACGATCAATACCTTTGAACCTCATAAAGTTTAATGCTTCCCCGCCCCAGCCCCCAACGTTCAAGTTCCTCAGAAACCTCACTTATCACTATATACCATTGCAAATGTGAGCTAATACCAAAATACTATAACTGTTCTTGTCATGAGTCCAAAAGTGCATTGTTTTGTTGCTTATAAAATACTTTTCAAGTGTACCAAATACTGAAAAATACACCTCATTAGAGTATCAAAATTTCTTAACGTAAAATATTTTGCATTAAAACATTTTCTAGTGTAAAACATTGTACATCAAAACAAACGGATCTTAAAAGTACTTTAAAAGCATTTCTAGAAACAATACCGTGTAATTGTTGATGTTTAACTTTCAAATAAAGCAAACAAAACACTAAGTAGTAATTCTACTCCAATCCTTTTGAAGTTTTAACATTTTAGATGTACAAAAACATAAAAGGATTCGAACGCAAGCTTATTCTAGGAGCAGTCTCAAAATGGCATTGGTTAAAGTGATGAAACTAGATTAACAAATATCCTACTGAAGCCATCTTTGTTAAGGTTCCTTCCAAAGCCACCTCAATAAACAATTATGGAGTAAAAATATGGGTAAAAGGTCCTGAAAATACGCACCCTTGCGTACAAAGGGGAGGGCATGTCTATAATCAAATTCTCCAAATCAAGCGAACTTTGTAGCAGGACTTGTATTACAGGGGAATCCATTGCTACGATGGATGTGATTAGTTTCAACTTTGGCAGCGTAGGCCAATGTATCAATCCCAACCTTGGTAGTACATTTGCATGTAATAGGAGCTGCAAAAGAGCCAAAAAAAGAAGAAGAATAAGAAGAAGAAGAAGAAGAAGAAGAAGAAGAAGAAAAAGAAAGGATATGGAGTCAATAAAAATAACTCTGCATCAGTGTTTGACATTGTGTTGAACTTATCACTTTAATACTGCAGTCAATCGCACATACAAGGGACATTGCATTTCCATTAACTAAGAAGCTTGATACATACTTTGCAACTCCATTTGTGGATAAAACTATGACCAGCTCCTTCTTTTTCGAGAACAGTACTAAGTCTACAGTCACGACTATTCGTAGCTTGGATGAGAGAATTTTGGCTAGATACTAGATCCTAAGACTAAAAGCAAAGAAACAATACTATGCAAGGAATTTTACAATAGTAACTGGTGTTTTTTGCATCCATCAATTCTCTCAATAATTCACACTCACTAATTGATACATTGACAATGTTTGTTATTTGTGGAATGAAATGCCATTTTAAGTTCCACAAAATTTGAGATTTAAATCAATTCCTAGGCAAAAGACAGTATAAATATATACACTTTAAATCACTAGAGATCGCTAAATTTTCAATTGTTTGAAATTTTAGTTATTGATGTTTATTACAAATTATAGAGTATTGCTTGCCTACTGTATAATTTTAGTTGTTACAAATGCATACTTTCCAAATTAAGAGAGTGCATTTATGGCACAATGGAGCTAATACCATAGGGAAATTTTAAATACACACGCCCAACTTTCTCTCTACACCCACTTACTCGCTCCACCCACTACTTAAGTTTAAACATATAAATTTGCTCTAACGTCACCATTTTGTCCAAAAATAACCGTAGCCTTAATCTGTCACGCCCCAAACCCGACTGTACGAGCTTGGTGATGTGGCAACCGCCGCACATAAACAAGGCTTAACCTCATGAATATGCAAGGCTTACAATAATGTCCTCAAATTTTTAATAAAATTCAATTTCATTTCCCAACATAAAAGAAAATTCATTAATATGGCAAAACCAGATTGGCTACAATTTCCACAAATGCTCTGACATATTACATAATCCCTATCAATCTAATAAAACTTATAGTAACTATAAATTAACATAAAGGCGCTCTCCTCTTGTTTGGTAACCTGCTTAGTCAGCCCTCTACTCATCTCCATCTGTAAAATGTATTATGTCAGCTCGACAGCTCAGTAAGTAACCATACATCTCAACTAGTGGAACAAAGCATTGAGTGTGCAAAAATTATTTCAATCAAAACATATACCAAAATATATATATATATATATATATATTTTCATGATCATAGAAACATTGAATTTCAGACACTCTTTAAAATAGAGTTCAATAAAAATCCCACTTAACTACACAGCTTTAGGGACTACCGTCACACTATATCCTTGTGACTGGGCCCACTTTACCACACTTAACCCCAGTGGCTAGGTTCACTGTGAAACTAGTTTCAATCACTCACTGTGCCAATGATTAACCCCCATTGATAGGGTCCACTTACATAGTCAGGCTATGAGTCATTCGATAAATTTTAGAAACTTTGTTCAATAAATATTCACATATATGTGAAAGCACTCTCATAGGTAATATCAAAACAATTTACCATGCTTGTTCCAAATTTAATAAAAATAATAACTCAGAGTCAAGTAATATAACCGGTCAATGACAAAATTAACAATGTCAAGAATAATAATATTAACTATTTTCCAAAAGACATAAAATATAAATTAGACATTGTTAAATATCTAGAAGAGATTAGAGGTCACTTACCTCTTTTGTTGAAATTCTCCAACCCTAAATATTTACTGCACCGTTCAATCAAGCCTCTTCCTTCCCTTTAATCCAAATAAAATGGATTTCTTTTGCTAGCCTCATCTTTCTCTAACTCTATTTCTATCTCACTGTTTTTCTTCTCTTATTTTTTTATCTCCTAAATGTGGTATGTGTACATGGTATATATGCTAGATACCTAAAAATATAACTAACAAGTATTTAGTGTCGAATAAATAGTTGGCTATATAAATGCCTCAGTTACATATATTAAATACGATATAAATTTTTCTATTTTAGGATCCCAAGGCTTAAACCAACTGTAGCTTGCTTTATGCTATTTACTAATTATTTAAATTTGTCCTCAAGTATAATATTAATCATACTTTAACCCCATCTTACATAAAACTACCTGTATGCTACTTGAAATTATGGGTTCTCACAAAATCTCTCTTTACACCCACATCTTTCCTATGATGAAATACATGTTAGAATAATGGAAATTACTTTGAAAATCCTCTTTTCAAATCAGATCCACCAATTTTTATTGCTTCAAGAACAACCTACCAATTACATAATCCAATTCTGAGCTACCTTTAAGCAACCCAAAAAGTTTTACAACCCTACATACAATGATACAATTACGAACGTGAAAGATTCATGATATCGGCCTACACACACATATTACATGTGTATATTCACACATAGAAAGAGAAGAAGAAGAATAAAAAGAAAAATCGATGAAGAAACAAAGATTATTCAATTTTACTCGAGTGGCCGCCCAGATTTTACCCTGGGATTAGTAAAAATCTCCCAAGAGATTAGGGGGGGCCCTAGGCGCTGGATGGGCTTTAGGTAGCCCTAGGCGGGTCTTTCTATAATGTTTTTTAAAATATAGGGGTGAGATTGTTAAAATGAGATTAAATTAAATCAATGGTATTTTTGGAAAAGATGAAAACTTTGATGGGTTATGTTTAATGATGAGTTAACTTTGATGAGGAGTATGAGTTGTGGAGAGAGAGTTTTGGAAGGATATGGAGAAGAATAGTTAGAAACTTATTTTGTTAATAATGTGAACTCATTTTATATGAAAATATCTCTGTATTATTAATTTTATTTGAAAACAAATTTTCCGCCTAGGCTCTCCACCGCCCACAGTGATTTTTAGAATATTGGCTAAAAGATATTCTACACAGAAAACCTATAAAAAGGGCAATTTAACACACTCACTCTCTCTCTCTCTCTCTCTCTCTCTCTCTCTCTCTAAGAAAAGGAAGAATTGTCCTGAATATGTCATTTCAAATTAAAGAAAAGGAAGAATTGTCCCGAATATGTCATTTCTTATAAGATCATAATTACAAAGAAAAAATTCATTAAACGGTAGGTGTCAAGAGCAAAGTAGATGAGTGCATATAGAATTACCCAATACAATATCCTTCATGAGCTGCAATGTCAATTTTTAGGATGTGGTTGTTTTTGGAATGACATTTTCGGAATGCATTCTCACCGATCGTAATTACATCAGAGTGTGTTTGGAATGACATCTTCATGATGCATTTTCATCAAGTATAATTACATTATCTCTTTCATCTCTAATAAAAGCCAAGTATCACTTGTTTACGCTTTTACACTGTGAAAAGGAGATAGGTAGAGGGATGAGACAAGCGAAGATGGTAGAATCACAAATGGTAGAAGGAAAAAGAGGAGCGAAATGAAGACAGGAGGGATGCCTCCTCCCTTTGAGCCCACATATTTAATTCATTCTAAAAATGGATGGATTAGGAGAGAGAAAAAATTACCCTCTTTTGACTTTTTTGCCCTCCAAAGATCACATAACATAGTTGGGGTTTACTGGCCCCAAGCTCCTAAACTTCTAGAACATATAACATTTAATGCATTAGTTTGTGCTCTTCATGTCTGTCGGTTCCTGTTTTTCCTCTCCATATCTAAAGCATATCGATGATTCGATAATGATAGATACATCTGACATGTACTACGAAAGAAAATTTATATCTATACCAAATGCAGCATAACTGAACGTCAAACAAGAGAGGGGGGGAAGCACCGTAATCGTCATTACTAAAAAGATGTAACACTTCTACTATATGAACCTGCGATGAAAGGATGGATGATTGCAGTGAAGTACTAACCCGAATAAACATATAGTTGAGTGTAAGTTCTTTAACATGAATTAGGCTTTGAAGAAGTTCTTCACACATTTGAGCAGATATGGTGCAGTACAAACAAAGGTTAGCATCAACCAGAGACAACATATTAACCAATCGGCACCTCCTCTGTTTCACCTCTCCAGTAATCTCCAATGACTGAAGATTAGGAGTCGAAATTTCCAATATACACTCGCGTTCAGTATCATAAAAATTCCAATACCAATACCCATTGATAACTAATTTTCTAAAGCTTGTGGAATTGATATCAAGATGTTTAAAACCGCTACAGTCATTCAATTCCAAAACTTCCAGCAATGGACTACCCAATAATATGCTTTGTATAGTGTCATCACTCACAACTGAAAGGCGTAGCCATAGATTCTTAAGCGAATTCCAGGTAATTAGCCCCTTTGGCACAACTTTGCAGTACCTCAATTTCAAGTTGGTTATGGATGAGCATCTATATATGTGTTGGGGCAAAATTAGCAAATCGTGAAAGAGTGGAATATATATATATATATGGAGAGCACTTGTACATCGCACCTCGTGGCAAATCGAATCCACTGGTCTACATTGGATGCAAATTGGGGTTCATATTCGAAATAGAGGCTGAATTTGGAAATCTTGGAATGTCGGCATAGAATTAGACTTTTATCGACGAAACGAACAAAGTCGAAGACGCGATCCACTGATTTGTGGTTGGTGAAAATGAGGTTGGGGACAGTAGACCATAGGTGTTGCCAGCTTTTAGAGAGAGAAGATGTTTTGACTTCGTGCATGGGTAGGAGAGAGAGTATGTGAAGAAGGAGAGCTTCGGACAAAGCACTGATTCGGTCTAGGGTTTCGGTCTTCGGTGGCCGTTTTGGCGGCCGATCTTCGTTGTAAAGGCTTTGATCTCCTTTTTCGTTTGAACCATGACATATAATATTTTACAAATTTTATAAATAGCCCTCTTAAAATACACCAACCTGAATTTTTAAAAATTCTAGATTAACATACAAAATTTTATAGGTTTTAGACACAGGCCCCCTTGAACTTTTGAAAATTTTAAATTTATATGTAATATATTACAAGTTTTGGAAATAAGCCCCATGAAATTACATGATTTATCCCAAATTAGGAGTGTTAAACTAATTTTACAGTTTTACACATAATTGTGTATAAGTAGACCAAAAAAAATTCGCTTCTGACCAAAAATCCTAGATCCGTCCTTGCTTAGTTCCGCCAAATATTTTAACCATGTGATTCGAGTACAAACAATGAAAGTAAGGGCATGTTTGGAGGTCGTCTTCGCATATGTGTGTGCTTTTTTTTTTTTTTTTTTTATCTAAAAGTAAGGGCATGTTTGGTATTCAATTTTCTTACTCATATTTTATTTTCATTTTAAGAAAACAAAAAAAGGAGTAATGCTATGCTTCCCCAAATTTTATATCCAAATTTATGTGGTACTAGGATCACCTTCAATAATGACGGAACCCCTTTAATTGTTTAACATCCTCCAATCAAAATCCGGTGAACTCATAGATGCATGTAGTTGGGAAAAATAACAATACTCAAATTGAAAACATGTTTCGTTATCATTTTTTTTTTTAACTTTTAAAGGCTGGGCAAGAAAATGAAAATGTGAATATGTATAAATTACATTAAAAAAAATATTCTGAGTTTTCATACTAAAAAAAATCATTTTTGTCATAAATTTTAGAAAATTGAAAATTGAAAATTATAATGTCACCAAACAGGTCTCATTGTTATGGTTCTCATATCTATATTCTAAATTGGTATTTTTCTCACTATTTTGACGTATAATTGGCCTATTAATAAAAATGTCTTTATTGCACAGACCTAACAAATAGTTGGACCAATAGTATATGAAAATATGATGAAAAGTAACTAAGTAAAAGCACTGAAAATATTGTCCTCAACACATCTAACATTGAGATCATCTAAAAATGGCACAGATGTAATAGTGAACCAATAATATTTTAAAATATGATGAAAAGAAACTAAGGAAAAGCACCGAAATATTGTTTCAACACATATAACATTGTGACTATCTAAACACCTTTAAATGAAATCCTTGGACGCTTCTTGGATGCTCCAAACCTTTGAACCTCTTAAAGTTTAACGCTTCCCTGCTCGCACCCCTGCTCCTATGGTTAAGAGTTCAAAGAGGACCTGCTCTTTTGAAGTGCCTGCAGAGGTTCTTTGCATCTGTAGTGTGATGAAAAACAAAAGACTATGATGTTCTCTCTCCTTTGCAAGTCATCTAAGAGCATCTCTAGCAGACTAGTTATTTTAACTTTGAAGATAAAGTAGCTAGTCAGATGGAGTTTTATGTGCTCCAACAAACTAGCTACATGGCTAGTCATTTTAACATTTGGCTTATTGACTAAACAAATTTGTCTAGCCAAGAATGACTCCCTACATGCTCTCTCCAAACCTTAACCTTTGAATCTTTCATTATTTAATTGATACAAAATCTCAACCATAGAAAATGTAATAAAATAAGTTGACTAGATAAAATAAAGATCACTGTTACATCTCCAGTAGTAAAATAGTTTATAACCAACTACTTTAGTTGAAAACTATTTTAGAAATTCACTATTTAACATTCAATTCCAGCAGTGCTCTTTATTTTATCTAGCCATTTTACTTTATTTTATTTTCTAAGGTTGAAATTTTGTGTTAATTAAACAATGAAATATAGAGAGTCATTTTTGGCTAGACAAATATATATATACATATGTCTGATCAAAAAATCAAATGGTTATTTTTTTTATGGAAAAAATCAAATGTTGAAATGAATACAAAGGTAGCTAATCTCCTGGAGCACATAAAATATAACACCCGTAATTGTGTTTTTACTTTTCATTACATTGTCATGCATGATAATGTGATGTGTTGTGCGTTTTGGCACATGTTTGAGTGAGTTTTGACTCACGAGTCGATTTGGATGCCTGTGTTAGAGAACCCTCTGAGACAATGTGGAGTGAATGTTTTGTTGTTGTGACGTCTCTCTGAGTATGAGACGGTCACTGTGGAACACTTTAAATGTTTATCTAGAAATAAATGTTTACCTGTGTATTTCAATATCTGTATTATTTCTAGTTTATAATATATTTCTGTTGTTAGATTTAGTATCCTGGTGAGAACAAATTAACACGCTATTAATTTGGTAGGCTAATTAGCAACTTTGGAAACGTCATATAGAAATTCGCGTTTTAGCAACCAAACGGAACATAGTTAGAAACTTTTATAATTTTGAGGTTTCACTCATGAAGTTATGAATTAGCTGTGTAGAAAGTTTCAGAGACTAATTAGGAGTTTTGAAAACTCGGGGGGAGATAAACATAATTTCCGAAAGTGTTGACTATATATAGATAGAGATGATCTTGAGATTTTTTCAAAGCTTGCAACCTAAGTTTCAAGAGGTGGCCAAAAGGTGATTTTGATTGCTTAGAGCTTTTCGACACCAAACGACGACCTTTTGCTAGTTTATTTTCTTCAAGATTTCATATTCAAACTCCTTGAGGTAAGGGCTTCGTTTTGATACCCACTAAGGCCTGTTTGGCTAAGTTTTTCAAAAAGTTATTTTCTAGAATTTTTCATAAAAGTTGATAATTGAATTTCTGATCGATAGGAATTGTACTAGACGAACTTCTGCACGTTCTTTGTGCACGGGTTTTCTTCGGATTGAATTATAGTAACGTTATTCGGAGGTGAGTGATTCAACTATGTATTTTAGAATGATTCCTAGACATGTATTCATGTTTGATATGAAAAGCATGTGTTAATTATAGAGATATATTGTGTAGTTCATATTGGGCAATTATATTGATAAATAGGCTCAATAGCATGGTGAAATGTTTTGTTTACCGAGAGCATGGTGATATGTATTTAAGCATGTTGAGTTGCTTATTTGGGTCAGAAGGAGCACATGGTCACTAAGCCATTTTGTGGAGCCGATATAGGCATTAAGGTTGCACGATTGAAGAAAAGAATTGTGGGTCTTACCCTTTCGCGTGAACTCATTGGCGAGGAATCGGGGATTGGGAGTATGGAACATGAACGTGAGTCTCCTGCGACTAGTATGAAATGTAGAGATGTGAATGCGATCATGTTTGTCATTCATGTGCATATGTTGTTTTATTCACTAAGCGTTAGCTTAAACAAATCGAAATATGTGTGGTTATTCAAATAACCATTGCAGGTGTTAATGCTAGCGAGGAATCGCAGAAGTGAGCATGTGGGTTTTGGGAGTTTACTTAAAAGGCGACTCAATGAGTTAATCTCGTAGTTTTGTAATAGAATGCTTGTTTATCTTGGTTTATAAGAAACTTGTAATAGAAATGGATAATAGTCTTCTTTACGTTTTATTTTAGTTCCAAGTCCTGTAAGGAATTACTACGTTTTGTAATAACTTTGAAACCATGGTCTGGGCTGGTTAAGTTATTATGAATCCGAACGCTCGAGTTCGCGTTTTGAAATGTTTTACTTGTCGACTTCATGTCTTGATTAAATGTTGAGATCGTTTGAGGTCGCAAGGGTCGCTTGACCTTAGGCAATATTCTAGTGCAAGAAGGATTGCTGTCAGAGGGTCATTCGACCAGTCGAAAGAGATAGCTCGACCGGTCGAAGTGCCCTCTGCTGTGAAGGATTATTGTCGAGGGGTCATCCGACCGGTCGAATGGGGCATCTCGACCGGTCGAAATGACCCCTGCATGAAAATTTTTTATACCTCTTCCGTAATTTATTTAAATGTTTTGATTGGTTCTTAGGGCTCCTTTGGGACCCCTTTGTATATAAATGTATTCGTTTCAAAATATAATTACGTTTTCAAATTTATATGGGTTTTACCAACTTCGGGTATATTGTTTCAAAAGAACGACTACTAATTGTTATATTTAAAGTTTATTTTCCGCTTCTACTACTTTGAAATGAGTAGGAAGAGCCTCGGTGGCGTGCCACGGGATCCGGTTCTGCTATTGTGGGACCAGGCTATGACATTTAGTGGTATTAGAGCTTACGCAACAGAGCCTTGGGAACGAGAGGCGTTTTATGTTGAGTGACGTCGAGTGGAGTGTGTAATTGTAGAGATAATATTGTTATCATCATAGAAATGCTCATGTGCTAGCATCTGTTGATTGTGTTGGTGAACTGTGCACATTTATACATGGTGGCATGGCATGCATAGTCACTATGCATTGAACTCAACAGGGTGAATACTTAAAACGTCATGGCTGATCCGCCAAGAGAGTTGTCATCGCATTCGCGGATGGATCAAATAGTGAATATGGTGGGGAATTTTGTGCAAGCCGTAAGTGAACGAGATCAGATGAATGTTCAAGCTCCATAGGTTGAAATTCGTTATATCAATGCACCACCAGTGTCGCGACCTCAACATACAATCATGGAACAGTTTCATAAACGGAAACCGACCTTGTACTATGGGCAAGTTGACATAGACTTGGCCGATCATTGGATGATGGACATGGAAAGACATTTTCGTCAGGTAATATGCATTGACGAGGAGAAAATTCTTTGTGCATCTGATACGTTAATGGGAGAGGCATTGGATTGGTGGAACAATGCGCTCGAACAAGGGAAGTCGACCATGTGGGAAGCATTTAAAGAGGAATTCAACCAACGATTCTTTCCGCAATCAACATATACTCAGAAACGTCAAGAGTTTGCGAGTTTGGTTCAGGGAGATATGACCATGGGTGAGTATGTTTCCCGTTACAATGCTTTATTACGTTTTGGGAAGACTACTGTTCCGACTGATAGGGATAAAGCTCGTAAGTTTGAGGAAGGGCTTAGGGAGAATATCCGTGGCAGTGTGGACATGTTGCAACACCTGATTATTTTTCTAGTCGAGGAAACCGCCCGCATAGCTGAGAAGAGTGTCAAACGATATCGACAAGGGCAACAAGGGAAGAGGGCAAATGACAATAGGGGCAAGAGTTAGGGTAACACGAAGAAACCATTTGCGCAAAGTCTAGGATCGTATATGGCAAAGAACCGAAAGCCCTTCTTTTAAGTAACCAAGGAAAGAGTACATTCATGGGGGACTCGAGACCGTTATGCCCGACATGTAATATGCAACACATAAGGACTTGCTATCAATTGAGCACGTGTTACCTATGTAAGCAACTAGGGCACATCTCTAGAAACTGTCCTTTGAATGCAAATTCGACCACATCAAATACAACCTCGAACACCAAGAGCTACAACCCAGAGATGAGGCAGAAATGTTTTGAATGTGGACAACCAGGACATATAGCGAAGAATTGTACGAGTAAGAGGCAACCGGGAATGAGTACTGGGGCATCAAGTGTGCCAAGTGGATCGAGGACAGAACCCCGAGCGGATAAAGGGAAAGGAGTCGCGCAACAACAAGGACGATAATTCCAACTCAGGCCGGGGAATACGGATGATACAGTCGTATCAGGTACTCTTCCTATTTGTTCGTACCCTACACGTATACTTATGGATTCTTGTTCAACGCATTCATTTGTATCACGTGACTTTGTTAAACATTTAACTGTTAAATCCGAACCACTAGGATATGATTTGTGCGTATCATTACCCACTAGTGAACCGTTAGTTACTTCTTCGGTATTCAAGTCATGTGAGATCAAAATAGGTGATAAGGTCTTGAGCGTTGAATTGATTTCGTTGACAGTGAATTACTTTGATGTTATCTTGGGTACGAATTGGTTGTCGACTAATCAAGCTAGAATTGATTGTGAGCAAAAGCGAGTTAGTTTCTATCTGTCAGGACAAGAGGAGTTCACTTTTCAAGGTAAGGGTGTAATCGTACCGCCGTATTTGATATTGATGATTCAAGCAAGAAAGATGTTGAAGAAAGGTTGTTCGGGTTTCTTATGTTCGATTGTTGACACGAGAGTTCTTGGACCACTAGTAGAAGACATTCTAGTAGTTCGAGAATTTCCAGATGTTTTTCCCGATGAGTTACCCAATGTATTGATTAAAAGAGAGCTTGAGTTCGCGATAGAAGTAGTATTAGGGTCACAACCAGTATCCAAAGCACCGTACTGAATGGCACCAATAGAGTTGAAAGAATTGAAAGTTCAGTTACAAGAGCTACTCGAGAAGGGTTTTATTGGACCAAGTGTTTTACCCTGGGAGCTCCAGTTTTGTTTGTGAAGAAGAAGGATGGGACAATGCGTATGTGCATCGACTATCGAGAGTTGAATAAGTTGACCGTCAAGAATAAATATCTGTTGCCGAGAATAGATGACTTGTTTGATCAGTTGCAAGGGGCTCAGGTATTTTAAAAGATTGACTTGAGATCAAGTTACCACCAGTTAAAAGTCAAAGAAGAAGATATTGAGAAGACAGCTTTCAGGACAAGATATGGTCACTTTGAATTTTTGGTTATGCCATTTGGAGTGACTAACGCACCAGCTGCTGGACTTGATGAATCGTGTTTTCAAGGACTACTTAGATGTGTTTGTTATTGTATTCATCAATGACATTCTAATCTATTCCAAGAGTGCTGAAGATCACGAACGTCATTTGCGATTACCTCTACAACAATTACGTGAGAAGAGACTGCTTGGAAAATTGAAGAAGTGTGAATTTTGGTTGACCGAGATTGCTTTTTTTGGACATATAGTTTTAGCGAAAGGAATTTCAGTGGATCCTCATAAGATAGAAGCAGTTACCAATTGGGTGAGACCAACAAATGTGACAGAGATCCGAAGTTTCCTAGGATTGGCTGGGTACTATCGGAGGTTTGTGAAAGACTTCACTTATAGCAATGCCGATGACGTAGTTAATGAGGAAAGATGTCGCTTTTGTATGGAGTTCAGAATGTGAGGAAAGTTTTCAAGAGTTGAAGAGTAGACTAGTGAAGGCACCAATATTAGCCATTCCGTCAGGAACTGAAGGGTTTGATATTTACAGTGATGCGTCATATAGAGGGTTAGGTTGTGTTCCTATGCAATGTGACAAGGTCATTGCCTATACATCGAGACAACTTAGACCGCACGAGAAGAACTATCCGACACATGATCTAGAATTGGCCACCGTGATTTTTACATTGAAGATTTGGCGTCATTACCTATACGGGGAGAAATGTGAGATCTATACGGATCATAAGATTTTGAAGTACTTCTTCACGCAACGAGATTTGAATATGAGGCTGAGAAAATGGCTAGAATTGATGAAGGACTATGATTTGTCAATTCAGTATCATCTAGGCAAAGTGAATGCAGTCGCTGATGCTCTTAGTCGTAAAGCACCAACCAACACCGTAGCAAATTTAACTTCTCAAAAAGAATTGATTCGAGATATGGAGAGTTTAGAACTTGAGGTGATTCCGAGGATTGAAAGTGGCTTGATGTCGACGATTGTGGCACCACTATTGATTCACGAGATCACGGAGAAGCAACTATAAGATGTGGCTTTGAAGAAGATCTGTGATGAGATTCCGATGGGCAAACAACCGAGATTTACTTTTGAGAATGATGTTTTGAGATTAAGGAGTAGAATTTGTGTACCTAACAAGAAGGGTTTGAAACAGAACATTCTAGAGGAAGCACACAACATAAAGTACACCGTTCATCCGGGAAGCACCAAGATGTATAGAGATTTGAGACATGTTTATTGGTGGCCGGGAATGAAAAGAGAGATAGCACGCTACGTTTTGCGTTGTACGAGTTGTCAACAAGTAAAGGCCGAACGCCAAGTACCTTAGGGATTGCTACAACCGTTATCGATAGCCGAGTGGAAATGGGAACACATAACAATGGACTTTGTTAGTGGGTTTCCGAGATCGAAGAAATCAAATACTATCATTTGGGTGATTGTTGACCGTTTAACGAAGTCGTCGTACTTTCTACCACTTTAAACGACTAAGCCGATGGCGTTAGCTAAGTTATATATCTGCGAGATTGTGAGACTACATGGTATACCAGTTTCTATTGTGTCAGATAGAGATAGTAGTTTTACATCGAAGTTTTGGACGGCTTTGCAAGAAGCAATGGGTACCAAATTACATTTCAGTATCGCTTTTCATCCTCAGACCGATGGTCAATCGAAAAGAGTAATCCAGATTTTGGAGGACATGCTTCGTTTATGTGTACTTAATTTTTAGGGTGATTGGAAAGATCACTTGCCGTTAATTAAGTTTGCATACAACAACAATTTTCAGTCAAGTATTGGGATGACTCCTTATGAAGCTTTATATTGTCGTGTATGTCGTTCACCGATTAGTTGGACGGAAGTCGGAGAAAGAATGATAGAAGGGCCAAAAATTGTACAAGAGACGAAGGATAAGATCAAGGTAATTAGACAACGGTTACTGACACCTCAGAATAGGTTTAAGAGTTATGCCGCCAAGCGTAGACGACCGTTGGAATTTGACGTGGGCGATTTGGTGTATTTGAAGGTGTCACCTTCAAAGAGAATAAGTAGATTTGGGAGATACGGGAAACTCAATCCGAGGTATGTAGGATCTTTTGAGATAGTTGGGAGAGTTGGACCCGTAGCGTATCGATTGAATTTGACGAGTGAGTATGCTCAAGTTCATAATGTGTTTCATATATCCTTATAACGAAAACACTTAGTGGGAGATAGAGAGCAAGTGATGACTCCGACGCCGAATGAGATTCAGAGTGATTTGACGTATGTTGCGTATCCCGTAGAGATTTTGGATCGGAAGGATCAAGTCTTACGGAATAAAGTGATATCGAAAGTAAAAGTGTTATGGCGTAGCCAAACGACAGAAGAGATGACATGGGAAATAGAGGAAGAGATGCGTACTCAGCATCCGCACCTTTTCGTGACATGAGATATAAGTTTGGGGACAAACTTGTTTTAAGGGGGAGAGTATTATAACACCCGTAATTGTGTTATTACTTTTCAATACATTGTCATGCATGATAATGTGATGTGTTGTGCGTTTTGGCACATATTTGAGTGAGTTTTGACTCACGAGTCGATTTGGATGTCTGTGTTAGAGAACCCTCTGAGACAATGTGAAATGAATGTTTTGTTGTTGTGACGTCTCTCTGAGTATGAGACGGTCACTGTGGAACACTTTAAATGTTTATCTAGAAATAAATGTTTACCTGTGTATTTCAATATCTGTATTATTTCTAGTTTATAATATATTTCTGTTGTTAGATTTAGTATCTTGGTGAGGACGAATTAACATGCTATTAATTTGGTAGACTAATTAGCAACTTTGAAAACGTCATGTAGAAATTCACGTTTTAGCAACCAAACGGAACTTAGTCAGAAACTTTTTTATAATTTTGAGGTTTCACTCATGAAGTTATGAACTAGCTGTGTAGAAAGTTTCAGAGACTAATTAGGAGTTTTGAAAACTCGTGGGGAGGTAAACACAATTTTTGGAAGTGTTGCATATATATAGATAGAGATGATCTTGAGATATTTTCAAAGCTTGCAACCTATGTTTCAAGAGGTGGCCAAAAGGTGATTTTGATTGCTTAGAGCTTCTCGACGCCAAACGACGACCTTCTGCCCGTTTATTTTCTTCATGATTTCATATTCAAACTCCTTGAGGTAAGGGCTTCGTGTTGATACCCACTAGGGCCTGTTTGGCTAAGTTTTCTAAAAAGTTATTTTCTAGAATTTTTCATAAAAGTTGATAATTGAATTTTTGATCGATAGGAATTGTATTAGACGAACTTCTGCACGTTCTGGTTTTCTTCGGATTGAATTATAGGAACGTTATTCGGAGGTGAGTGATTCAACTATGTATTTTAGAATGATTCCTTGACGTGTATTCATGTATGATATGAAAAGCATGTGTTAATTATAGAGATATATTGTTTAGTTCATATTGGGCAATTATATTGATAAGTAGGCTCAATAGCATGGTGAAATGTTTTGTTTACCGAGAGCATGGTGATATGTATTTGAGCATGTTGAGTTGCTTATTTGGGTCAGAAGGAGCACGTGGTCACTAAGCCATTTTGTGGAGCCGATATAGGCGTTAAGGTCGCACGATTGAAGAGAAGAATCGTGGGTCTTACCCTTTCGCGTGAACTCCTTGGCGAGGAGTTGCGGATTGGGAGTATGGAACGTGCACATGAGTCTCCTGCGACTAGTATGAAATGTAGAGATGTGAATGCGATCATGTTTGTCATTCATGTGCATATGTTGTTTTATTCACTAAGCGTTAGCTTAAACAAATCGAAATATGTGTGGTTATTCAAATAACCATTGCAGGTGTTAATGTTGGCGAGGAATCGCAGAAGTGAGCACGTGGGTTTTGGGAGTTTACTTAGAAAGAAACTCAATGAGTTAATATCGTAGTTTTGTAATAGAATGCTTGTTTATCTTGGTTTATAAGAAACTTGTAATAGAAATGGATAATAGTCTTGTTTACGTTTTATTTTAGTTCCAAGTCCTGTAATGAATTTGTCACACCCCGATTTTTGGACAACCAAATATTCAATCCAGAGCCTGTATCCGGACTAATATTCAATTACCAAAAATCACGAGAGCGACACCCTCCCATATGCTAACAGAAAATTTATAGAAAACAGTATTTAATGCTCCTTAAATAAGGACATGTGATCTTGTGTTTAAAGAAAAACTCTTTATTATTAAACATGTATTCCCAAACATCCATTTCATTGTAAAAGAAATAAAGTTCCATTATAAATATTATATCACTTTTCAATTTTAAAAAAAACATCATTTTCATAAATAAAATGTCCACATACAGAGTTCAGCGGAAATAAAAATAAATAAGAATAAAATTTATACATCCATTGGTCAGAGTAACGACAACGTTCCCAGTACTCAATATACAATACATGTTATAATAATCCAAATACGGCCCACAATGCCTAAAATAAATAAATAAATAAAAATACAACCAAATACAAACTACACTTCTATACAACTGCAACTCCAAGACATCAAAAGCTCCATAGGAAATGTCCAAATACTAAACCTGCACAAATACATTCGACTACGTTTCATATAGAAACGCCCCCGAATGTATAACACACTCGGGTCAGTCACATGACTGGTATGAGTTAAACAAAACAACAAGTCTTAGGGATCCAACTTGAACCCGTAGACAACAAATTACACTACAATACTCTTGGGTCAAGACAGGTAGTTCCACACACATATGTGGACAATAGAGTAGTTTCCAAATATGTGGTGGCAAGTAGTTTCTTGCCCAAAATCCAAAGCTACTACGAATTTCATACTTACCCATTTACTTATGGTGAGCCAAACCTGTAAAACGTTAGTGGGCCCACCATCCTGCAAATTGAATGATCATAGACCAAGCAAACAATTCCGCATACAAACCGTCCACCAAACGTCGCATTTATTATTTCACGCTTATCAGTTTTATGAAATAATCCCTTTTCATTATTTATTAGCCTTTAATTTATCTTTGTGTTCCCTAGGTTCACCACTTGGTCACCCTCCATGGTACACCCACACATATATCCCATGTGTGCCCGGACATACTACTAACATCCACTCTGGTGCTAGTTTGGTTGGGGTATCAACCAAACCAGGTATACACACAGAAGGCCAGTCAATATGCCTAGACGTCTAACAAATAAGCCGAGCATAAGGCTTAGGCCAGCTTGATCACGAAGCCACTGGCAAAAAGGGTACACTCAGCAAGTCGAGCTACCAAAAAAAACATATCACACAACGGGAGTGGTGAACACTAAAGAACTATGTTGCAATTATCACTTATCGTTCGTATTATCCCAATAATTGTGAATTTCGCATTTATCACATAGTTCCGTCTTATCATCCAATCACATCTCTAACTTTTAGATGTATTCCAATTTCTTACAATAAAGGGTTTTATCAATTAACCCATAACAATTCTTCCCTCAATAATTTCCAATCAAATTACAACATCCCCAATATACTATTCAACGTATCTAATTTACTCATTTTTCTCAAAATGACCACAAAATAAGATCAGTTATTTTAGGTACAATAATCTCAACCCAACATTCAATATTAGCATACATAAAGCACATAATAAGAAATCATATTCTCCAATTTGCAAGTTGAACTATATTGAAAACTGCTACTGTAATCTTAAATTTCTGCCCAAACGGTGCAGAATCAGGAAAAATACCATTAGACGAAAAACGTGCAGAATCACGTTTTACATGAGACACGCGGACAGAATGTTCAAATTCAAAGCCACGATTTTCTAATAATTTTCTAAAGTTTCTGCGACTGTGTGAATTACACATAAAACGAATTTCACATATATTTTCTAACAAACATGAATATTTCACCTATAGTTTTGATCAAACTAACGATTCACCTAACCCTTTCGAATACCCTAATGTCATGATCGCAAAGTCACACGAAGGGAAAGAATGTATCTAAATTACTTCAACAATAGCAACGTGTATCGATCCACTACAAAGATTTGACCCTAACCATTAAATTTAACATGCACTAATTTACTCCCATACACATACATATATATACATACGTGCATATATATATATATATACTCGGATACACAAAGTTTAACTCACCTAGTTCGATCCAAAATTGACAACCACGAATACTCCGCGATTCCCCACGTGACCACGAACCCGGAATCCTTCTCCTTTCTCCTCCCTTTTCTTCTTCTTCTTCTTCTTCTTCTTCTTCTTCTTCTCTCCCTCTCTCTCTCTCTCTCTCTCTCTCTCTCTCACACACACACACACACACACACACACACACGTCTGTTCTTTCTTTTGGGTGGCTAGGGTTTTTAATATAAGATATATGTACACTACACACACAACACATGTCAATAAAACACACAAAAATATATAAATCCCGTTTTTCTTCTTGTGAGCTCACAAAAGAGACCTATATGAGCCCAGAATGCAGTACAAAGTGTTAAAATGAGTAGCCCAATGGGTACCCATGACCCCGGTACTAAGTTTTAATGTTAATTACATTATTTAACACATTCGCGGGCCTGTAAACACTATATAACAAAAATACATATCAACCCTTCATTTTATTTTTTTTAACAAATATAAATTAATAAAATATAACTTCCAAACTAAACGCGCTCACTCATAATTTAATTTATATGTCCACCAAACACTAAAAATTTTCCAAACACATGTCTTACATAGGCACACTCATATAACATTGCTAACTGAAAATAATAATTAAAATAATTATTTACATAGAAATTTTAGGGTTGTTACAGAATTACTACGTTTTGTAATAACTTTGAAACCATGGTCTGGGCTGGTTAAGTTATTATGAATCCGAACCCTCAAGTTCACGTTTTGAAATGTTTTACTTGTCGACTTCATGTCTTGATTAAATGTTGAGATCGTTTGAGGTCGCAAGGGTCGCAAGGGTCGCTTGACCTTAGGCAATATCCTAGTGTAAGAAGGATTGCTGTCAGAGGGTCATTCGACCGGTCGAAAGAGACAGCTCGACCGGTCGAAGTGCCCTCTGCTGTGAAGGATTATTGCCAAGGGGTCATCGAATAGGGCATCTCGACCGGGTGAAATGACCCTACATGAAAACTTTTTATACCCCTTCCTTGATTTATTTAAATGTTTTGATTGGTTCTTAGGGCTCCTTTGGGACCCCCTTTGTATATAAATGTATTCGTTTCAAAATATAATTACATTTTTAAATTTATATGGATTTTATCAACTTCGGGTATATTGTTTCAAAAGAACGACTACTAATTGTTATATTTAAAGTTTATTTTCCGCTGCTACGACTTTGAAATGAGTAGGAAGAGCCTCGGTGGCGTGCCACGGGCTCCGGTTCTGCTGTTGTGGGACCGGGCTGACATAAAACTCCCTCTATCTAGCTATTTTGTCTTAAAAGTTAAAATAACTAGTCTATTATATGAGAAGTTTTTGTGTACCCTCAAAGTAGCGCTTACGTGGTGCCTCACTCCCAATGAGGTAGCGTCACACAGATTTGTTAGGCTATTTAAATTTTTTATTGTGGATTCCATTGTTTGTGTAACGCGCTACTATTGGGTATAAGCTACCAAGTGGCATGCCACGTGGTATCTCAAGAGTGCCCAAAAATTTCTCCTATTGTATATGCTCTAAGGGTCTGTCTATCTACCAACCAACCCTTCAATGCTCTGTCAAAACTCAAAAGAGAACATGAAGAGGCAAATCTAGAACTCCACTCTAATACCACACGCAAAACCATAACTCCACTCTGATACCGCACCATCACTCGCCGGCAAATAGGGGAATTTTCTTTATCCCCATTCTAAATAGAGTAATGATACACTTACATTCTCATCCACACCTCCAACCACATTCAGTACATCCTGACCCTTGATTGTCCTTAATTCTAGTGGATTTCACATGAATTCTACATAAGACCCACTAAAATCAAGAACCACATTCAGTACATCCTGACCCTTGATTGTCCTTAATTCTGGTAGATTTCACATGAATTCTACATAAGACCCACTGAAATCAAGGGACGTGATCTGCTGAATGTGATTGGTGGTGTGGTTGAAGGAGTGAATATATCATTATTGTTCTAAATTACTCTGGCTCAAATAATCATTTATTAATATTCAACGATATCACCCCACCTGTATCACCACTATAATACATGTAAATATAGTGGTGGTGTAAACATTCTTCCAATAAAATTAGGATAGACATGAATTTTAAATAGTGACTAGTGACTAGTATTATCAGGTCATCAAATACCAGTTGTAATGAACATTTTCTTGGCATATGCCACATAGGCATATACCCAGGAATGACAAAATTTGCCAGATTAGAGGCTATACTCTTGTCATACCAATTACAAAACTACAGGGACATGGTCATCAAAAGCTCCAGCAAATTCAGTGAGTCACAAGTATACAAGCCTTAAACAAAAGTACCCCATTAACTTAATCTATGCAATGGTATAGACATGTATTTTAAGGATTCTGAATATCACTTTGTAAACATAACGACTGCATTTCGAGAGGATCTTGGGTAGTTCAACAATTTTTGAGCCACTTCCGATAATTCCTTCGATGCATAACTCAAATGCTTATCACCTATATTGCGTGTACTGATCACCATCTTCTCCAACACACATGCATTCTTAAGTAGAAACTCTAGGAATGGAAGTACACGCTCGAGATCCGATCCATTAAAGCCTGCAATCTTGACAGTTTTTAAATGTCGCCGAAGGCACGGGAATATTATCTGCTCTCTGGATGTTCAATACTTCCTTAAGTCCGATTTAACACTACGTGCTCTCAACCACTGCAAATGAGAATTTCATTAGACTGAAACTTCATTCGAATGTTGTAAAAAAAAAATAAATAAATAAAATGGCAGCCCAGTGCACGAGGCTCCGCCATTGCGGGTCTGGGGAGGGTGAGATGTGTAAATAAAAATACCTTCGCATATTTTAGTGCTCTGTTTGTATTGACTTTTAACATTTTCAGAAGTACGGTGGCAACTCAAATGTCAACATTTCCGTATCTATGGTTACCAGTAAAATGTTTTACAAAGAACTCTGGAAAATAACACCAAAGTGATATCTATGTAGACCAGCACATGTTTTTGTGCATATATATATATGGACATATAAACATATATTTTCACTTGTATATTATCCTATATACACCAATTTAAATGCAAGCTAATACTAAAATACAATAAATGTTCTTGTCAAAGTATCCAAAATTGGATTGTTTATTACTTGTAAAAATTAAAAAACTTTTCAAATGTCGACCAAACACCGGAAAATACACTAGAAAAATATTTTACCAGTACCAAAATTGCATTAAAGTTTGAGGTTGAAGTAAGGTTAGACATTGTAGTTGTATGGGTTTCTTGCATGAAAATCTTGTGTCTCAGGCTTACGAGCAAGAACATTCTAAAGAGGTCACACTCCCACCTGCGATTCCACGCTTCTTATTGAGAAGTTTGTCGGAACCTCGTTCTTCTCATATTAGAACCTCGCTCCCAACCCAATTTTCAAAATAGATTATAAATAGAGTCAAGTTCTTATCTTGTTCAAACATTTTATCGATGTAATAATTTTATGTGGGAAAATAAGGTCTAAGACTTTACGAAAGAAAATCTACTTTCAAAATATCTTAATTCAATTCAAATTCCTCTTCGCTAATTAAATAAAGACTATATATGTATGAAATGTTTCGATGCTTAGAGACAACACCTTTAAACCTCGTAAAGCGTAACGTTTCCCCGCCCCCGCTACTCCTAGGGTCTAAGTTCCTCTGAAACCTCCTAAACCTCAATAATCGCTATATACCAAAATAAATGCAAGCTAATACTAAATATACTATAATTGTTCTTGTCATGTGTCCAAAAGTGCATTGTTTTATTACTTGTAAAATACTTTTCAAGTGTCAACCAAACACCGAAAATACACTTGAAAACATTTAACAAGTAACAAAATTTCTGCATGTAAAAACATTTTACATTAAAAACATTTTCTTGCGTAAAACACGTCGAAACAAACAGATCTTAAAAGTACGTTAAAAGCAACTCTAGAAAGAATGACTTGAAATTGTTGATGTTTAACTTTTGAATAAAGACAACAAAACAACTAGTAATATCTACTCCAGTACTATTGAAGGGAAATTTTTAATTGTAAAAAACATAAGAGGATTGGAACACAAGCTTATTCTAGGAACAGTCTAAAAAATGACAGTGGTTAAAATCATTAAACTAGATTAATAAATATCATTCAGAAGCCATCTTCGTTAAAGTTCCCTCCAAAGCCACCTCAACAAAAAAAAAAAAAAGGATTAAAAATAAACGTAAAAAGACCTGAAAACACTCACCTCTGAGTTAGAAGAGAAGGACTTGTCTATAATCAAAGCCTCCAAATCAAGCGAACTTTGTAGCAGGTCTTCTAGACCAGGAGAATCTGTTGTTATGTCGGATGTGTTTAGTCTCAAGCATTTGCACTTTGACAGTGAAGGCCAGTGTTTCAGCTCCAACATAGATATTACCTTTGGATGTAATAGGATCGTGCAAAAGAGCCCAAAAAAAAAAAAAAAAGAAAAGAAAAGAAAAAGAAAGGATATGAAGTCAACAAAAATAACTCAGCAATAGTGTTTGACATTGTATTGATCTTATCGCACATACAAGAGACACTGCATTTCCATTAACTAGGAAGCTTGATACAAACTTTGCAACTCTATTTGCGAATGAAACTATGATCAACTCCTTTTTTTGGGAAGACTTAGTCATACAATCCAAATTAGATTTGACATGTATAGTTAAGACTATTCTTAGCATGGATGAGAGAAGTTTGGCTAGATACTGGATCCTCAGAATAACAGCAAAGAAACAATACCATGCAAGGATTGTCACAATTGTAAATTTGTTTTTGCATCCATCAATTCACACAATAATTCACAGTCAATAAATGATGAGTTGACAATGTCTGTAATTTGTGGATTGAGATGCCATTAAGTCCCACAAAATTTGAGTTTTAAATCAATTCCTTGGCAAAGATAGTGTAAAAATATACACTTTTTAACTCGCTAGAGGTCACTAAATTTTCCATTATTCGACATTCTAGCTTTTGATGTGTATTACAAATTATAGAATAAATAGCCTACTAGAGTTCCCAAATTGAGCGTATTCATTTACGTCTATCCATTCCTCATTTTTGCTCTCCATATCTAAAGCATATCGATACTGATAGATGCTTCTTACATGTCCCACAAACGCAGCATAACTAAATGCAAAAAAGATGCATCCCCTGAAGAGCATAAAACAGGAATGTCAAACAAAGGGGGGAAAAAAAATTATTAAAATTGTAATCATCAATCATCACTAAAGAAATGTAACACTTCTACTAGATGAACGTGCAGCTGCGATGAAAGGATGATTGCAGAGCAATACTAACCCGAATACACGTATACCCGAGTGTAAGTTCTTTAACATAATTAAGGCTGTGAAGAAGTTCATCAAACATGTTTTGATATGCTTCGATGTCTTGATTAGACGCCGTGCAGTGAAAACTAAGGTTAGCATCAACCAAAGACAAAACATTAACCAACCGGCACCTCCTCTGTTTCAAATTTCCAGTAATCTCCAATGAATGAAGACTAGGAGCCGAAATTTCCAATATAGACTCTTGTTCATCGCTATAAAACCAATACCCATTGATAATTAATTTTCTCAAGCTTGTAGAATCAATATGGAGACGATTAAAGCCTCTACAGCAATCCAATTCCAAAACTTCCAACAATGGGCTACCCGATAATATATTTCGTATAGCATCATCACTCACATCTGAAGTCATTAGCCATAGATTCCTAAGCGATTTCCAGGTAATTAACCTGTTTGGTAGAACAATGCAGCACCTCAATTTCAAGTTGGTTAGAGATGAGCAAATAAATGTGTGTTGGGGCAAAGTGTAGGTACCAATTTTTCGGTCTTGCTGTGAAATTGCTGTGAGATTCAGAGAGAAAGATATGAAGAGCTCTTCGACATCGCAACTCGTGGCGAATCGAATCCAAAGGTCTACATGAGACGCAAATTGGAAATTATATTCGAAATTGATAAGGAATTTGTAGACCTTGGAATGTCGGCATAGAATTAGGGTTTTATCGACGAAACGAACGAAGTGAGAAGCTCGATAGGGTGATCTATGGTTGGTGAAAATGAGGTTGGGGACTGTAAACCAGAGGTATTGCCAGTTTTTAGAGAGAGAAGATGTTCTTACGACTTCATGCATGGGCAAGAGAGAGAGTATGTGAAGAAGGATCGCCACCGGCAAGGTACTGAGTCGGTCTAGGGTTTCGCTCTCCACCGGCCGTTTGTCGGAGCAGTCGCTCCGTTCTTCTTCATTGAAAAGGCTTTGAACTCCTTCCTCGTTTGCGTCGTCACTCCTCGGGTCCATCACTCCAAAGTCCCAAACCTTTCGGTTCCACTTCTTTATTTGTAACGGAAATGTTTGATCTCACACATTATTATATTTTTTTTTTTGGATAATTTAATATATAGTCCTAATATATGCATCTAATTAGAAATATGCCCATTTTTCAAATGAATCTAGAAATAGGTCCCTATAGTATTTTAAGGATAAAACTGCCCCCGTATATATATATATATATATATATCCACATAAAATCTGGGTTTTAAATTCAAATCAGAAAATTTATCACTTTTAACACGCTTTCCACTTTTTTGTGAGAAATTATCACTTTTTGCATGGTCCGTTTTTTTAAGGTAACTTAAGAGCCGGACTGTCTATATATATATATATATATAGAGAGAGAGAGAGAGAGAGAGAGAGAGAGAGAGAGAAAGATGAAGACAGAGAAGGAGAAAGAAGAGAGAGAGGGTCGCATCTCCTCCACCGCCATCGGCGACCACCCACCACCTTCCTCCTCCTCCTCCCCTCTCTACCTCCCTTCACCTAAATCAATCATGCAACACCATCTATGGCCACCCCTCTCTGTCGGTGACCACTCTGTGGACAAATTACTCACTAGTTCGTGAGAAAAAAAAAATCAAAATATCTCACAGGAATTGAATCGTTTTAGGTGCGAAAATTCGATTTCATCTTTGTTCTCGGAAATGCGAGTGAAAAGCAAGGTTTCAAATTTGCAACCCATCATCAACAAAATCAACCGATCGCGAGACGATACAGAAGACGATTACTCCGAATGGCTCATGGATTTGATGCATTCATCGATGGTTGTGCCATAGATTTACTCATTTCCATGAATTTGTATACACAGTCTGAACTGTGTAAAAAGTGAAAAATTCTCACAAAAAATGTGTGAATTTATCATTTTTTGAAATTTCTTTAGGTCCGGTTTTTAAGGTCCGCTTAAGATCCGGACCGTTTGTATACATACATATAGTATTGATGATGATCTCCTTATTGTATAGACTGTAAGAAATTCCTCAGTTGTTATGTACATGAAGTTAGTGAGAAATTTCTCACTTTTATAGGTTGTAATAAATTGCTCATTTGATATGTAGTGAAATTAGTGAGAAATTTCTCACTTATATAGGCTGTAAGAAATTACTTCCTCATTGTATGTAGATTAAATTAGTGAGAATTTTTTCACTTGTATAGACTATAATCAATAGATAATGTGTTATGTAAATGAAATTAGTGAGAAATTTCTCACAAAAAAATGAGAAATTCCCACATCACTTTGTTAAACCGAAAATTCCTTGATTATAGGGATATTAATTCCATTATCCATGATCTCCTAAAAATACGTTTCCCAAAACTGCATATAACACAATTTTAGAAGTTTTTTGAATATACAAAGCAGTATAAACAGAGAGAGAGAGAGAGAGAGAGAGAGAGAGAGAGAGAGAGAGAGAGAGAGAAATTATCACATTACTCTATTAAATCCAAAATTCCTTGATTTTAGGGATATTAATTCAGTGAGAAATTGCTCAAAAGCATATTGAAAATCAATAAAAACTAGTGAGAAGTTTCTTGCAGTTTGATTTATGCTTCTTATATTTTGTTATAGAAAATTTGATTTACTACGATTATGCTTTTCCACATCGTATGTAGATTAAATTAGTGAGAAATTTCTCACTTGCATAGACTGGAATCAATAGATCATATGTTATGTAAATGAAGTTAGTGAGAAATTTGCACAAAAAAGTGAGAAATTCTCACATTATTCTGTTAATTCGAAAATCCCTAATTTTAGGGATATTAATTCCCTTATACATGATCTCCTAAAAGTACGTTTCCCAAAACTGCATATAACACAATTTTGGAAGTTTTCGGAATATACAAAGGAAAAAAAAAGTGAGAAATTCTCACATTACATTGTTAATAACCGAAATCCCTTGATTTTTGGGATGTTAATTCCCTTATCCATTATTTCCTAAAAACATGTTTCCCATAACTGTATATATAACTGTATATATATATATATATGTATGTCAAGGGTATAATGGTCAGGATTTATACTAACCATTTAGGAATATGGACTAATTATTGATTTCTATTGCAAATTAAGGATTAATTTCTATACACCAAATCAAGTCAGGATCAATTGCTATTAATGGCCATATTTAGGGACCAAATTGTATATTTCTATTTTTTTTAAACACATGTAACTTATGTTAAGGGCTTTTCATTTTGTTGAAAAAAAAAAGACCATCGGCCATAGTTCTCTCAAATAAAATTTTTCAAAATTAAAACGCATGTTATTTTTTTTTATTTATTGTATTATGTCTTTTTTACACTTAAATTGCTATAACTTTTGTTATACAAGTCTGTATTTCGTAAAATTTGATGTTTTAAAATCAGTAAAATGAGATCTATCAAACGAGTTTAATGTTGACCATGAAATACTGGGACAAAAAAAACTAAATATCAAACAAATATGAAAAATTGCATTTTTTCGCATACATATAATAAAAACATATTTCTTTCGTACAATTGGCACCATAGATGCATAGATCTTAAAAAATACACGAAATCAAAAAAAAAAAAATCACCCAAAAATCCAAGAATTGATAAAGTTATGGTAGTTTAAAGTTGACAGATAATATTTGATGATGCCGAAAACTGGTAAGTAAGATTTGGACAGAAAGTAAAGCAAGAAAAGATATGTATGTGGTTCGGTCCCGTTAACAAGGTGATCTACGTCCACGGTCGCGTCTGTGCGCTTCTCACTAGCAGATCACCGGCGGGCCTAGTGAGCCAACAAAGAGGGGCGGCACTACCAGTAATATCGGCGGGGTGTATGCGTGTAGGTAGTGAGTTTTCTCTTAAGTGCTTGTATGCTTGGAAAACAGATGTCTCTGCCCCTTTGACAGGGTAGGTGGGCTCTTTTATAGATGCAAGAGTCCACCCTTACATGGTAAGTTCATAGGATTAGGAAATCCAATCCGATTACAACTTAGCTCGCGTGCTCTTTGGAGAGTTTCCTAAGTGGTTTAGGAAACTGCTATATCTCCTTCCTCAGACATGCAACCAACTTAGGAAACTGCTGGTAGGACGGGATCCCGAGCGGCTGTGACCGTCGTACCCGACCGGACAGAACCGTCCGTTCCCAAGGTTGCCTTGGGAATGCTTGGCTGTGTGCGCTCTTAGCGGAAGAACCGGCTCCACATTGCGACGTGGCACTGTCCCATTGGCTAGATTATTTTGGACATATCAGCTGCCCCCATTTTCGAAACTAACTGGATGTGCCATTGGGTGAGGATTCGAAAATCAGTATTGTTTTGGAAACCGTCCGGATATCGTCCGGGAGTACGGCTCGAGATGGGGTCCGCATTCCAGATCACTCGGTGGTTTTTTTTTTCTTCGACCGGGACAGGTAGGAGCTCGGGTGTGACTATCGCCACATGTCAGGGAGCAATTGGCCTGGTCAGGGTTCAGTGGAATCAGTTTGGATGTAACCAAACAGTTGCGTGGTAACCGGACCATCATGTCACGCATTTAATGCGCACGCCATTTTAGGCGACCCTTTCACGTGCCCGAGGTGACAGTTGTCGTCGACTCTTGGCAGGAAAGCGTCTGAGCCGTCGGATCATCTTCAATCCGAGCCGTTCATGACTCCTATATAAGGTGTGCTTGCTCATTCAAAATATTCCCACTATTTAAGATCAAGTATACCGAGCGGTTCCCGAGAACGCAGCTTTCCTGAGCCTTTTTCTTCTACTCTTTTACAATCCAAGCTTCTCTCCAATGGCTTCCCATGTCGATTTGGACTCCGAAGAAGGACTTGGAGCCTTCCGGAGGGACTGCGAAATCCCCGACGACGTCAGGGTCCGTCCTTACATTGAAGGGGAGTGTAGACACCCCATTTTGTCGGCTAACAGATTTAGGAGGCCACAAGCATGTCAAACCTCGATGATTAGAAAGATCGGATTTTCATAGATTGCCTCTAACTCTCAAGAAGTCAAAGAATTTGCAAAAATGACCAAAATGCCCCTAAAAGCCCAAAATTCTCCAGGATTGGCCTAGAATCTCAAAAATCATTCGATGTTGTTCCAAACAAAAAAAAAGTATTTTAAAAGATGAATATTTGAAATCGTAAGCTCCCAGAGACCCCCGGAAGTCCCGGAAGGTCTCCGTTGACCGGTTTGACCAAGGTTTGACCAAGTTTGACCAAGGTTTGACCAAAATCATCCAAATTCACCCAAAAGTTCCGAGATCATTCTAGATCATGTGAAAAGTCTTAAAATATGTTTTAAAATAAAATCGGACGGAAACGTCAGTCTTTGGAGGCCCCCAGAACTTCCCAGAATTTCCTGGAAGTGCACTGTTTGACTGATTTGACTGCAAGTTTGACCAAAAATCAAAGTCTTCTTTTCGACATTGAAATATTTTTATCAAATACTAGAGGTCAATAGCTTTCCAACGGTATATCGCACATAATTTCTGGATCTAAAACGAATTTGTTATGAATTTCTAAATGTGAAAAATGCGATCAATTCGGCTTTTATCGCGAATACCGCAAAACTTTCCAAAGTGACCCAAATCCAAACTATTTTTTATGGAAAGTAGACCTCAATACCTTTCCAAAGGTATATCACAATCTCAATTTGGATTTTGTATGAATTTTCTGTGAATTTCGGACGAAATAGGGCCGTTTCGCGAATTTTGGGAGTTCTGGGGGCCAAAATGCAATTTTGGTCAACGGGGGAGTTGACTGCCGCGGTGGCACTGGCCCACTGTCGCGGCGGCAGTGGTCAAGTGCCACGGTGGCACTCTGAGTGATTTTTCATTTTTTTTTGTAATTTTTTGTTAATTTTTGGGTTTTAATTCAAATTTTCAACAAATAAAACGACATAGTTTTGATTATTCCGGGATTTTGGACCAATTAGAGACTTTTTAAAACCCAAAATACCTCCCCAAGTTGGCCTATAAAGGAGACCCATTTACTTCCATTTAGAGGAGAGCTTGGAAGCCATTAGAGAGAGATATAGAAAGTTAGGAAGAAATAGAGAGAGAAATCAAGATCTTCTTCTTCAAATCCAAGCCAAATGTGAGTTTTTTTATTTAGTTTTCTAAAAACTAAACTTTTATTTTCAAGTTTTCAATCCATCTTCTTCATCTTCTTTGAGTTTCCTATGAGTTAGAGAGTGATGTACTCACCCATATACACACATATGAGAGATTGAATGCTTGTGGTTCCACCATTGAATATCATCCATTGATTTGTTCATTTGCTTGCTTATATACAATGTTCATCTCTTCTTACCTCATTTCTTTTTTTATTTTATTTATTTACTTACTAGTTCATCATCATCTAGATGATGACATGAAGTTTGAGGTGAGTGAATCCTTATGGATAGTAGCTCTTGACCTCAAAAACATGTTTGATAGATGATGATTATAACTTCAATACCTCCAAGGTATCCTTGAAGTTATGTTCAAATAAAAATGAATCTCTCCAATAATATTGGGGGTTCTTGATGATGAGTTTGATGTTGATATTCCAATAGGTTATAATCTCTATTTGATGTTGAAAATATACTTTCAAAACCTCTATTTCAAAACCCCTCTCAATCCCTCTCATTTTGATTTCAAGAAAGAAAACTCAAGTTTTTCCTAAAATCTTCAAAACAGTGAGTGATCTGAGTTCAAAGATTTCTCTAGAACTCAATACTCAATGTATGGATGCAAGACCACTTGGAAAATCTTCCTAACTCATTAGAGAACACCCATGATTTTTGGTTTGACTTGGAAATACTTGAAAATGGTCCATTTGGACCCAAACATTCTCTCTAGATATTCTGTTTTTGCTGTCACAGCAGCTTGGTCTACTTTCAACTTGTTTTACAGAAACATTTTCCAAAACGAGTAGTCCTAACTTATTTTTCCCTTGAACGTCAATGTCTTAGGGAGCTTTATGTATAATATGGGCCTTTATATCATTTGTTTTCATTTTCCAAGATTTTTTGACATTTCAGTCGACAGTACGAATTCTATTTCTGAGTAACCTTCATTGTTTATATGATTTCTCTCAATTTGTAATAGTTATTAAAGATTGGCCTTTTGGGTTGTGTTCTAGACACAATAAGAAATATCTCCATAAAAAATCATGCATTGAAAACATTCCTAACACCTCTTTTCAATTTTCAAAAGATATAGTTACTGTTCTGTCCACTATTTACAGCAAGCACATTTTAACTTTCATTCTTTGATTTGATGCTTACATGAACTCCAAATTAGCTCATGTCTTAGGAAGTAGTTCATACTACATTTGTACATATCCCATGATGATTTCATTCATTCATTCATACACATTATAGACTTCTAAGTCATCCTAGGAATCCATGAACACAAAGCACACTACAACCTTGGCACATTCTAGATACATACATTGCATCCATGCAAGATTTGGGGCCTTCATGGCTCCTAATCTAAGAAGATTATAAGGAATGAACTTGATCACACGTTCATGCTTCCCCCGATCTAATCATCCTTTCTTATCCATTCCGGGGATTGAGAGGTCTTCTTTTCTCAAAGATTAACATGCATCATACTAGCTTGCTAAGCATATTTTGATTTCTTTGTTTATTTGTTTCAATAACAATTCATGTCCCCCTTTAGATTAGGAAGTCTTGATTATTTGATACATGATTAGACGATTTTTCCTAGGTTTATTTGTGTGATCTTTCACTTTGCATTGTGTGATATTTGGCTTAGATCTTATGAATGATATCTTATCTTTAGATCTTCCATTTCAAATTTTCTTATGTGATGTAATATACTATCATAGTATTATTTGTCGAACCAAACATAGTATAAGATGATTATTTGGATGCTAATTGAGGCCCGTCGAAAGACGGGGCGAGTTGAGGGTGTTTTAGTCGTGACAAAGGCTCCTTTCTCTCTCGTACCAAAACCCCGAGCCAAGTTCTTTGGTTATGAAGGGCCGGTGCCCTTTATCCGTTTGGGTGAGTCAAATTGGGTTTCTTGGTTCCCCAAAGACCAAGTGGCGACTCTGTATCTGTTTTCGAAAGACCTTCTTTTTCTTCAAAACAAACCCCTTCTTCTCTTTCAAATCAATTTCAAAACTAAAGGAAAATCAATTCCGAAACCCCGGAAATAGGAAAAATCGGGAGTGGACGACGGATTCCGCGTGTCCACAGGGAGGAGGTAACCTTTCCCTCAGTCCTCATTAGCAGTTATCTGCTGCTCATAGTGGGGCTGCATTTTCCTTTCTCTGCCTCCTTCTGCGACCTGTTACAGGGGTTGCGCTTTTCGCTGTCTAAGTGCAGCCCGAACATCGCCTGCCTTCTCTGGGGTATTTCGGTGCTGAACCAGCGACTGGGATTGCTGCTCCGCCCGGTGGACGTCGTCAGGTGCGATGTTTTGGGCATCGACCGCGGGGGTCCTTACTTAAGTCCCGGGGCTGAGAAAAGGAACCTAGTCCAAGGCCTGGACTTTCCAAACAAGAACTGGCGGCAATTTCCTTGGATCGTTGTTTCTAGTAACTGGCTGGTGGACCCCTCTCTCTGCCCCCCTGCGAACTTCAATCCCGAGCTTTGCAAGGCGTCCTTTGCGGCCTTCCGCAATATTGCCCGTTCTGCTGCCGATTCGGAGGCGATTGACCGAGCGGTTAAAGCCGGCCTTACATTTTTCAACCTAATCGGGGAACCCGCTGATGAGGTAGGCAGTGGAAATTCCTCTGCGGCCCCCCACTGCGGCTGCAGCCGGGTCGCGCCGCTACACCAGGTCCATGGCTTCGGGCCCCCGTGTTACAGGCAGGGCCGACCCGCCTGAGGGACCGGTTACCCTGTCCACCAGTGATGATTCGTCCTCGTCGGGGGATGCGAGCCCGCCACCAGGCCCATCTAGGAAGGGTAAGGAAAAAGAGGTTGAGGAAAAGTCTCAGCCCCAATCGAAAAGGAATCGGCTGGAAACATCTGCCGGTCTTTATGTGCCCAGCTCTTGGACATGCCTCTCCCTTGCCAATTTAGAAGGTCGTCTGCAGGAGGTGGAGAAGCAGAGCGCTCACCTGCAGACGGACTCGGTTATGCGGGAGGTGGATTTTCACGCCCTGGAGCTCACCGTCAAAGAGCTGGCGGCCAAGGTGGCCGTCCTGGAGGAGGAGATCCGGTCTCTGAAGAGCAAGGAGACATGAGAATTTTTTCTCTTCTTTTTTTTTTTTTTTTGGTCGGGGAGGCTATTAAAATTGCCCCCATTGTACAAAGTACTACAATTAATGAAAAGGTCCTCTGAGGTCACCTTTTTCCATCAACCGTGTTATTCATGATGGCCAATGCCCGGCCTCGTGATGGCTTGTTTCTTTTCTTTTTTGTTGCTGACCTGACGCTTCGTCTGATGCAGGTTACGAAATTAAGACCGCCTCCGACGAACCGTTCGGTGACAGTTTAAAAGCCTGGCTGAGTGATACCGGTCGTGGTAAACGGTCAGGGTACGGACCGAGCGGGGCTGTGCAAGCCTGGATCCTCGCTGCGCTACACGTCAACTAGTCCTTGATCTGGTCAGGATCCAACGATACCCGCTTGGGAGTAACCGAACCACCTTCGTGGTAACCGAAACGTCTTCATCACGCATTCAATGCGCGCGCCTTTTGAGGCAGCGGTTTACCTGCCCGAGGCAACAACTATCGGCCGCTCTGGGCGGGAAAACACGCGAGCCGTTGGATTCACTTTGATCCTGGCCATCCCTGGTTTCTATATAAAGGTCCTTTGCCCAGTTCTCCAACCTGTTACTACAGAAATTAGACTGCCGAGCGCCTAAAGAGCAAGAGCAATCCCGAGCAAGATTCCCTAGCCCCTCTTTCTGCGCCTAACTTTGTAAGTCCTTTTGTTTTCTCAGTTTCAGTTCACCGTTTTCCTCTTTTCTGCGCGAGACTGGAGAGAGCGAACCCCCTTAAGTTAGAACAAGAGTGGAGCTTTTTCTTCCTCAGGTTCTGTTACTTCCTCCGAGCAGGGGGCACCTTGGGGTTGTTAGAGCGAGCGAGTGCCTCCGGAGTAGTTTTGAGAGAGTGCCACTTGGTGTTAAGGACCCTTTATTTTCTACCCTTTAGGTTAGTGGTCCTTCCCCCTCTATACGTCCGATTCGGTGTCCCCAATCCGTACTCAGGCCGCGTCCTTCTACTTCTCCCTTCTGCGGGGATGGAATATTCCGACTTCAACTCTACTTCCAGGTCGGAGAGTGAGATGTTCCGGTCGGGCTCGCCCGACACCAGCTTAGACCTGCCTTCACGTTCCCCCTCGGATCATCACAGCGAGGGCCGAATTTTGGCCCGAGTATCTAGTGACGACACTGACCAGGAGGCCCCCGTTGCCTCGGTGTCACGGGGTTCAGGTGATGAGGCGCCTGGGGAGCCTGCTTCCCAGGTAGCATTTGCCTGCGAGTTTATTCCATCGGCCCTACATACTGGGGACTTTGATCGAATTAGGACCAGGTACGTCATCCCTGATGACAATTCTCTGTCTGTCCACCCCGGCGGGGCTCACATCTACCGTCGGGGTTTTGTTACCTTGTATGAGGACTCCTTCGTAGCCGGCCTTCGTGTCCCCCTCCATTCGGTTGCCCGGGATGTTCTGATCTTCCTGGGGATTACTCTCGGGCAGTTAGCCCCTAATGGGTGGAGGTACTTGATGGGGTCCATCTCCTTGTGGCCCCAGATCTTCGGGTACGAACTCACCCCTCAAGAGTTCTTCTGGATCCACTGGCCGTTCCCTGTCCACGGGGAGGCCTGGTTCTTTTCTTTAGGGGCTCGGCAGGGAAAGAAGATTATCATCAATTGCCCGAGCAACAACAAGGGGTGGAAGAACAAGTTCTTCTAAGTGTCCACCCCTGGGTTTTGCGATCCAGTCCCTGGGAGTTAACTAAGGACCTCGTGGGTGGAAGAGTTGAGGGGTAAGCCCATTCTATGCCTTCTGTAGCCTCTTTTTAGGTTTTTCCTTATGGTTCCGAACTGATCGTCTTGGCTTGTTTTGCAGCAGGGTCTGTCGATCCCCCAGGCATTTTGGAGGAGTGCAAGGAGAGGATCAGAGGCTTGATCGAGTAGCCCGTTAACATCTGGGACGTACTAACACGGTCGGGAGACCAAAAAGGCAACCGCCGACCCCGTCGTCCTGCCGTAGCGCCAATCTTCCCCGATACCATCCCGGGTACAAATTTTGCCACTTGCCTTAACTTTGGTTACTCTTTGCTGCCTTGTCATCTCGGTTGTTGACCCAGGGCTGTTTTCCTTTTGCAGTCATGGCTCCCAAGAAAGATCCCGAGCGGCTGAGGGCTCTACAGGACGCCGCTACCGAGAGGATGGAGGCAACGGGGAAGAGGCCGGCCGCTGAGGCCTCTGGCAGCGTGCGCCCATTCAGGCGGCTCAGGCATGGCCCATCGACGGCCAAGGCTCCCAAAGAGACACCAACCCCCCGGGTGGCGGTAGTGGGGGAAACATCTGCCCCCCGAGCTGAGATTCCCGCCGGGACGCCCCTGGGTGACCGTGGGGAAACCCGGGATAGGGTCAGACCGTGCCTATTCCCCAGTCAGGTGGAGAGGTGTGCCAGTATGTCTCCCCAAGTTTTCCAGGTATGGCTATACAGCATCTCCCATTTGGTAAGTAACTTCTTTGCATCTTCTGATCTCTTCGCATTTTTTGCTCCGCTGGCAGTAGTGAATGACTATTTGCCGTTTTACTTTGATTGCAGGTCGGCTGCATGGCTGCCGGAGCTGAGTCCTTCATGCCGGCCCTTACTGGGAGGGCCACTGCCGCCGAGACCGCTCTGGCCGAGAAATAGGTTGCCCTGGAGACCAAGGAGAGGGCCTTGACCATGGAAAAAAATAGGGTCAAGGGCCTGAATTCGAGCCTCGGGGCTGCCCAGGAGGAACTGGCGGTGGCTCTGGATGAGCTGGAGGCCGAGCGGGCTGGCCGCGCGGCAGCAGAAGCTTGGGAGAGGGCACTTTTGGAAGCTGCGGCGATTGGTCCCCCGGGGGAGACTTTTGATGACGGTTTCTTCCTCGGGTACGAGGACCTGAAGAGAAGGCTGGCCCAGGATCACCCGGAGTGGGACACCACTCCCTACCAGGGGGTAGATTCCGACTACTGGGATATGGTACCCTAGGCCGCCGAGGATACCGCTGCTGGAGCCGAGGAGGACGTTGCTGTGGCTGAGAGGGCCATTGCCCCGGCTGGCCAGGAGGGAGATGCTGCCCCTGCGGGGCAGGCCGGGGGTGAGGTCGAGGAGAATGTGGAAGTTAATGAAGTAGACGACCCCTAGGCTCCCTTGTTCTCGGACTCTTTGTTGTTTTGTTGTATTTTCTTATCTTTTTGGGGAGGCTGCCCCCAAGCTTTGTACAGTGTTTTTTTTTTCGATTATTAATGAAAAGGCCCTTGAGGTCAGATTTCCATTAACTGTGCTCTTTCTGTACCGTGCCTGTTTGCTGTGTCCGTTTGGTTTTTTGGCCGACCTAACACCTGCCTTAGCAAATGTTTTAGGACCGTAACCAATAGAAAACCTAACCTTACTAACCTGTCTGTAAGGTAGTTGCCCGGAGCGCTGTAGGGACTACCCCACTTGGCATTTAGGACCGCCCGGTGTATTATAGCGATACCCTGTGCTACCGTCCGGGTTGTTCCGGCGTATCATAGGTGTATCCTGTTTTACAATCCGGGATATTTCTCTGATCACTGTAAGTGCTTAGGAAGATTTCCCGAGCTCTTGTAGCGATCGGTGTGATTCCCTGTTTTGGCCTGATATTTCCCTGCCCCCCAAACATTGTGCTAAGGCGGGAGTACGGGAGTAAGTGACCGTAGGGAACCGACCTGGGACATGGGTGCTCGTAGGGACATTTGAAGTTCGCCATCGTCGGCCACCTAGGGGTTTGGCCCCATTGTCGGCTGGGCCTAAGCGAAGTTTTAAGTAATTTCCTGTTTAGGCCTAAAATCCCCTTGCCCCCGGGCATCCTGTTAGGGCGAGGGCGTGTTGGGGAGTGACCGTAGGAAACCGACCTGGAACATGGGTGGTTGCAGGGTCCTTTTGTGCCTGGGTTCAGAACCAGAGGTCTTTTTCTGCCTTGGGGTTAGGCCCAAGGTCATTATTGCCTCGGGGTTAGGCCCGAGGTCTTTGCTGCCTTGGGGTTAAGCCCAAGGTCTTTGTTGCCTCGGGGTTAGGCCCGAGGTCTTTTCTTGTATTGCACGAGGTACTGACAGGAATAAAGTTTCAAGGCAAACTATGCAATTTATTTGAAAAAATAATAATCTATAACGGGTGCCCAATCAGAGCTACAAGAAAGAAACCCTATAGTACTAAAATCCCGTGGTCAGATGCTACTGATAGTATTTGCGAAGATGTTGCACATTCCAAGGATGAGAGAGTTCGTGGCCGTCCATGCTCTGCAGCCAGTAGGTTCCTGGTCGATTGACCTGGGTGACTTTATAAGGGCCTTCCCAGTTTGCCCCCAGCTTCCCGTGGCTCGTGACCCGGGTAGACTGGTTCACTGCTTTGAGGACGAGATCTCCCACTTGGAAACTTCGGTGCTTCACCTTGCTATTGTAATATCGCGATACCCTTTGCTTGTAGGCAGCCACCCTCAGATAGGCTTGGTCTCTTTTTTCTTCCACTAGGTCCAGTTCTGTCCGGAGGGCTTCTCCATTATCCGGATCACTGAAGTTGGCCACCCTGTAAGTTGGCAGCCCGAGCTCTATTGGGACCACTGCCTCAAAATCGTAGGTTAAGGAGAAGGGGGTCTCGCCTGTGGCCGCTCGAGGTGTAGTGCGGTAGGCCCACAAGAGGGTTGGTAGCTCCTCAACCCATAGCCCTTTGGCACCTTCGAGCCTCGTCTTGATTGACTGCAAGATTGTCCGGTTGGTTACCTCGGCCTGACCATTGGCTTGTGGATGCTCTGGGGAAGAGTAATGATTTAGTATTCCGTATCCTGAGCAGAACTGCCTAAAGATGGGTATGTCAAATTGCCTGCCATTATCGCTGATCAGTACTCGGGGGATACCGAACCTGCTGAGGATATTTCTTTCCACAAAGCTCTCTATTTTCCGCTCGGTTATCGTTGCCAGGGGTTCGGCCTCCGCCCATTTGGTAAAGTAGTCGATAGCTATCACGACAAACTTAACTTGCCCTTTGCCTGTCGGCAGGGGACCAACAATGTCAATTCCCCACTAGGCAAATGGCCAAGGACTATGAATCGGTGTCTGGAGTTCTCCCGGACGGTTAATCATGGGCGAGTACTTTTGGCATTTGTCACACCGCCGGACATATTCCTGGGAGTCTTTGGCCATGGTGGGCCAATAGTAACCTTACAGTAGGGCCTTTCTGGAGAGTGCCCGACCTCCAACGTGGTTCCCGCACACACCTTCATGGATCTCAAATAGTATTGCATGCACTTGCGTGGGATGAACGCAGCAGAGGTACGGGATAGTGAATCCTCGCTTGTATAAGATGCCGTCAAGGAGGTGATATCGAGTTGCTCGGTATTTGACTCAGCGCGCCTCATCTTTGTCGTCTGGTAGCCTTCCAGTTGTTAAGAATGTCACGAGCGGGTCCATCCAGCTGGGTCCCAGAGTGATCGGGTCGACCTCCATACCCTCTGAGTTGATCACACTAGGCTCGGTTAGGAATTGTATCCTTATCCCGGGCAAGTCTGACTCAGAGGACGAGGCGAGGCGAGCCAATCGGTCGGCTCTGGTATTTTCTTCCCTGGGTATCTGAGTGATGGAGAATCCTCGAAGCTATTTGGAAACCGTTCGGACGAGTGTCAAGTAGGCTACCATATTGTCTTCCCGTGCTTCGTACTCTTGGTTAACCTGATTGACCACGAGCTGGGAATCACTGTAGCCCTGAACCTATTCTGCACTCATTGAGATGGCTAACTGTAACCCGGCCAGGAGGGCTTCGTATTCGGCTTCGTTGTTGGAGGCACAGAACCCAAACCTCAATGCATATTTGAGCTGGATACCGTCGGGGATAGTTAGGATAATTTCTGCCCCACTGCCTTGCTGATCATTGGAGGAGCCATCCACATACAGTACCCAGATGGGGACGTCGGAGTGCAATCCGGGCGGTAAGGTCGGGGGCTCGGACTCTTCGGCCGGGTTTTCTGGATATGTAAATTCGACCAAAAAATCCGCTACGGCTTGCCCTTTGATGGCTGTTCAGGGTCGGTAGATTACTTTGAATTCTTCCAATTCTAAGGCCCATTTAACGAGCCTCCCGGATGTGTTCAGCCGACAGAGAATCATGCGAAGAGGCTAATTGGTCAGGACTACAATGGCATGGGCCTGGAAGTACGGGCGGAGCCTTCGGGCTGAGGTGATGAGGGCGAAGGCCAGTTTCTCGATGCGGGAGTATCTGCTCTCCGCGCCCTGCAACGCCCGGCTGGTGTAGTACACTGGGAACTGTATCCCGTGCTCTTCCCGAATAAGGGCCAAGCTAACCGCCGATGGTGACACTGCCAGATACAGAAACAATTCTTCCCCGGGCATGGGTGTCGAGAGCAGAGGAGGGGACGCGAGATACTTCTTGAGTTCCTGGAATGCCTCCTCACACTCTTCTGACCACTGAAACGCTTTGCGGAGGATTTTGAAGAACGGCAAACACCTGTCGGTAGCTCGGGATACGAATCTATTCAGTGCGGCCACCCGCCCGGCTAAACTCTGGACTTCTTTTGTTGATTTGGGTGACTGCATGCTGATGATAGCTTTGATTTTATCGGGGTTGGCTTCGATTCCCCGTCTGCTAACTAGATGGCCGAGGAGTTTTTCGGATGAGACACCAAAGGTGCATTTGGCCGGGTTCAACCTCATCTTGAACTTTCTCAAAATGCTGAAGGCCCCGGCTAGATGCTTAAGGTGGTCTGGTTCGTCCCGGCTCTTGACCAGAAGATCATCCACATACACTTCCATAGATTTTCCGATGCGGTCCTTGAACATGTAGTTGACCAGGCGCTGGTAAGTAGCTCCGGCATTCTTGGGGCCAAACGGCATGACTTTGTAACAGTACGTGCCTTGGTCAGTGACTAATGATGTCTTCTCTTCATCCCCGGGGTACATGCTGATCTGATTATACCCCGAGTATGCGTCTATGAATAAGAGGAGTGAGTGGCCTGCTGTTGAGTCAACCAAGAGATCTATCCTGGGCAGCGGGTAGCAGTCCTTAGGACAAGCCTTGTTGAGGTCGATGAAGTCCACGCACATCCTCCACTTCCCGTTACTCTTCTTGACCAGGACAACGTTGGCTAGCCAATCGGGATAGTGGACCTCTCGGATGGACTTTTTCTTCAGGAGCTTCTCGACCTCCTCACTCACTGCTTTCTGTCTCTCGGGGGCCATGCCCCTTCTTTTCTGCTTAACAGGACGACAATCTGGGCTGACATTGAGATGGTGGGACATTACCCGGGGGTCAATTCCGGGCATATCCTCGTGACTCCAAGCGAAAACGTATTGATTTTGCCTCAGAAATTGAGTCAGTTTTTCCTTCAATGCGAGCTCCAGTAGGGTACCTATGCTGACCGTGCGGTCTGGGTGCTCGGGGTCCAGCATTACTTGCTCCAGTTCTTCCATCGATCCTACCATGTTGCTCTGGTCCCGGGGGTCCATTTCCTGGATGTGTAATGTTTCTGTGATTGCCCCCCAGCGCAACGAGCTAACATAACAACTACGGGCGATGCTTTGATCTCCGCGCAAGCATCCGGGTCCCTGGGGAGTTGGGAACTTCACGGTTAGGCTGTAAGTAGAGACGACCACCCTAGCCTTGTTGAGGGTCGGCCTGACAAGGATGATGTTGTATGCCGACGGGGCCTCCACGATCACAAAGTTGGTGTGTATGGAGGCCTGCTTAGGGTAGGTCCCCATGAGAACTGGAAGCTCGATTGTTCCGAGCGGTTGTGTACTGGAGCCGTTGAATCCAACCAGGGGAGTAGTGACCGATCATAGCCGATCCTTGGAGATCCCGAGTTGGTCAAATGTCGATGTGAACATAATGTCGGATGAGCTGCCCGTGTCCACTAACACCCTCTGGACCATGTAGTTGGCTATCAAAAGCGTCACTACTAGCGGGTCGTCATGGGGGCAATGGATCCCGTGCAGGTCATCGGACGTGAACGTGAGGACATCGACCGGGGAGGAGCTGGTGGATTAGACCTGGACAACATCCGCTTGGGAGGCCCGGGCATGCCTCTTCCGCGCCGACTGTGAATCGCCTCCTCCTGATGTTCCTCCAGAAATCACATGGTTGTGGCCAAGTGGCGGTGGCGGTGGCGGTAGCTGGTTAGGAGCTCGTGTGTCCTGCCGAGGCCGCCCTTCTGTGACGAACTCGGTGAGGTGTCCCTGCTCGATCAACTTTTCTATAGCTATCTTCAATTTGAAGCAATCCTCTGTTTCATGGACGTGATCCCTGTGATAACGGCAGAATTTGTCCCGGTTTCTCTTGCCGGGCGGGGCTCTGAGTTTGGCTGGCTAGGAAAGCAGCCTCTGCGCTTCTGCAGCGGCCATCACCTCGTGTATAGGCCGGGAAAGGGGTGTGAATGCAGTTGGGGGTTGGCCCCTGACATCTCTCTGATCTTGCTTCAGCTTCTTTCCCGGGCCCTTCTCGAATCCCTCGCACTTGCGCTTGGCCTTCGGGGATTCATCTCCCGCCTGGCCGGCGCGTTTTGCTTTCAAGAACTCCTCAGTATCTATATACTTCCCGACCCTTTCTGAGAGCTCCACCAGGGTCGCTGGTCGGTCGCGATGGAACAACATGGCAACCTTGGTGTGTTGAACTCCCGAACAGAAGGCCATGATTGCTGTCGTCTCGTTGAGGTTGCGGATCAGGAGCCTCTGCTGATTGAAACGGTCCACATACTCCCTAAGGGACTCCCCTTTGCGCTGCTTGACAGTCAGCAACTGAGTGTCCGGCTGTGATCGGTCGAGCATCCCAACAAACTGGCTGATGAAGAGTTTCCCGAGGGCTTTGAAGTTATCGACCGTTCGGGGCTTCAATGCATGGAACCACTGTGCGGCTGACCCCTTTAGGGTACTGGGGAAGGCCAGGCACAGCAGTTCGTCTGTCATTGTGACCAGCGCCATCTGCGCCTTGTAGGTGCGGATGTGGTCCACCAGGCTTCCTGTACCATCGTAGGAGCTAAGGTGGGGGGGCTTGAACTTCCGTGGAATGGGAAATTGTGTCACCTGAGCTATATAGGGAGACTCGGTCTCTGTGTTGGTGAGGTCGTGGCCAGACTTGCGGTTCAGCCTCTCAATCTGCTGCTACAGTTCCTCGACCTGGGCTTTGACATCAGTTCGCCCTGCTCTCCTATCTGCGTCTGAACGGTAGGTTGAGTCGGACGATGAGGCCTCATCGTCAAAGCGCGTCGATCTCGGGGACTGAACCCGGCTATGGCTCCGGGAAAGCCTGTGCCTAAGATCCCCCCGGCTCAAGGCGGGAGGGTCATCGACCGATTCCCCGGCTTTCCGTCCAGACTCTCCTCCCCTTGCTGCTCACCGCCGATCAATGATGATTCTGGCATCCTCCACTCGGCGCGCTCGGCGAGGAATGGACCGAGGTCCTCTTTGCGAGCGCTTAGTAGCCCGGCTGTGATCTCCATTCGCAGGGCGTTCTCGGTCTGGTGGGGACACCGGAGCGGATCGGGCTTGCCTGTGCGCCCGAGCAGGCCTGCGGACATGAACGCTCTTCTCAAGTTGATTCTCCGACGCGGGTCGCTTTTCGTGCTGGGCCATAAGCGCCTCTATCTGTTGCTGTGTTTGGCGCTGGCCCTCCAAGAGTTGTTCCAGCGCCGCCGTGACCTGTACAGTGGTTATGGAGGCAGCCCGCGACTCGATCTGCAGGTTCTCCTGACCGGCTGAATTGGCGGTTTTCTTACCCTTCTTTGGCGGCATGTTGATCAGTCAAAGATTTTTATTGATGAGAAGACTGTGTCGGCTTCCCACAGACGGCGCCAAACTGATGATGCCGAAAACTGGTAAGTAAGATTTGGATAGGAAGTAAAGCAGGAAAAGATATGTATGTGGTTCGGTCCCATTAACAAGGTGACCTACGTTCACGGTCGCGTCTGTGCGCTTCTCACTAGCAGATCACCGGCGGGCCTAGTGAGCCAACAAAGAGGGGCGGCACTACCAGTAATACCGGCCGGGTGTATGCGTGTAGGTGGTGAGTTTTCTCTTAAGTGCTTGTATGCTTGGAAAACAGATGTCTCTCCCCCTTTGACAGGGTAGGTGGGCTCTTTTATAGATGCAAGAGTCCACCCTTACATGGTAAGTTCATAGGATTAGGAAACCCAATCCGATTACAACTTAGCTCGCGTGATCTTTGGAGAGTTTTCTAAGTGGTTTAGGAAACTGCTATATCTCTTTCCTCAGACATGCAACCAACTTAGGAAACTGCTGGTTGGACGGGATCCCGAGCGGCTGTGACCGTCGTACCCGACCGGATAGAACCGTCCGGTCCCAAGGTTGCCTTGGGAATGCTTGGCTGTGTGCGCTCTCAGCGGAAGAACCGGCTCCACCTTGCGACGTGGCACTGTCCCATTGGCTAGATTATTTTGGACATATCAATATTATTTGTTAGACACACAGATAACAGATGATATTATCTGTAAGATAGATAAAACCTCAAAATTAGGCTGCAACTTAACTTTTTTTCGTAAAATTTCCATGCCTATTGCGTAGATCTCAAAGAAATACATGAAATCATAAAATAAAATTACCCAAAAAGTCCAAGAATTGATAAAGTTATGGTGGTTTAAAGTCAATAGATAATATTATCTGTTAGTATAAAAAGATAATATTATGTCTGAAAGATAAAAATGAAAAACGAAGTTCGAAATTACGTTTTTTTGTACAACTTTCAAGTCCGATGCGTAGATCTCAAAGAAATACATGAAATCAAAAAAAAAATATCACCCAAAAAGCCCAAAAATTGATAAAGTTATGGTGGTTTAAAGTTGACAAATAATGTTATCTGTTAGTGTAACCAGATAATATTACATGTCTGAAAGATAAAAATGAAAAACGAAGTTTCAAATTACTTTTTTTTGTATAACTTTCAAGTCCAATGCGTAGATCTCAAAGAAATACATGAAATAAAAAAAATAAAAAAAATCACCCAAAAAGCCCAAGAATTGATAAAGTTGTGGTGGTTTAAAGTTGACAAATAATATTATCTGTTAGTGTAAACAGATAATATTACATATCTGAAAGATAAAAATGAAAAATGAAGTTCCAAATTACTTTTTTTTGTACAACTTTCAAGTCTAATGCGTAGATCTCGAAAAAATATATGATATCAAAAAACAAAATCACCCAAAAAGGCCAAAAAACGAGTGAGTTATGATGATTTAAAGTTCACAGATAATATAATATATTCTGTGAGCGGAGGGGCTTTTCACCAAATACGAAAAGTAGCAAGGGGCTTTTCATAAAACTGCAAAAAAAATGTGGATTTTTTTTACTAAAACACATAATTTTAAGGGGTCTATGACCTAATATCCCTAAAAAGAAGAAGAAGTAGATAACAAGTAGACTGAAAGACCAACCGTACGTGTACTTAATTTTATGCTTTGTTTTTGGTATACAGATTTAGGAGTGCGGGAAAAAAATGAGAGGGAATTTTTTTGACGAGTAAGTCTTTGGGCACAAGCAAATCTCACAAATGCAATTCACAAATACTATAATGTGTCTATCTCTCTCTTGATATGGTCCATTGATACTATAGGATCCACTGAGAAGAGATATAGACACATTGTGGTGTTTGTAGATTGTGTTTATGAGATTTGTTTGTGCAATTGTGCCCAAAGACTTACTCTTTTTTTACCATCATGAAAATTAAAGAGTCAATTGAAAATGTTGGGGGAATAAGATATACATATATATTTTGTTTTTGAAAAGTTAAATGTGTGTGTGTGTGTGAGAGAGAGAGAGAGAGAGAGTAGAGTAAGGGCATATTAGTTTTGTAATTTGGGTACCTATTTTAGGTTTTTTTTTTTAAATTATTGCTTATTTTAAGGGCACCTCCCACAAATTATACACTTAAAAAGTTTAGGTTTTGTTTGTTTTGCTCACTAAGCAAGGGTTGTGCTCATTATTCAAGTGATATTCGGTAAGTCTCAATCTCTCTTTCTCATCCTCTCTGACTTCTAATCTTTTTCTTCTTTCTATTTCATCCCATGTGAATCTCTAACCATGCACTGATATATAGGGGTGGGCATTCGGTCGGTTCATTTTGATTTTGGCCATTTCTGTCCAGTTTGAGGAATTCAGTCTGGCTTTGTTTGGTTCGGTTTGATGAATTTTGAACCAATAATCGACTGAATTTTTTTTTTAGTTTATTCGGTTCGGTTGGCCGAAATTTTTATTCGGTTTGGTTTTAAAAATCGGATAACTGAATTGTAAAAAATAGCCAAAATAACTAAAAATTGGGATACTTAATATATAGTCCATTATAGTCACCCTTTCTAGAAATTAGTCCCTAGTATAACACAACTTAAGAACTAGTCCCTCATCTATTTTGAGGACCAAAATACCCCCATATATATATGTGGTAACTGTCATCCAAATATAAACAAGCTATGAGCCCCGTGCAATGCACGAGTGAGTCGAAAACCAAAAAATATTAATAGCATTCACTTTGAAATTAGTATAACTAAATAGCTTATATCTAGCAAACAAAAATAGATGATTTTTTAGCTTCTAAAAATTAAAATAATAGTAATAAGAGCAGTCTAAAAAAATATATGATATTGTTAATGTCAATACGACCAGAAAAAATAATGTATGCAATATAAATGTCAAAAGAATTAAAAACTTAACATTATTAATTGTGTTTGATTGAGTAATGCTATGCTTCCCAACTTTGATATTTCAAATATGGTTCTCAACACATGTGGTAGTGGTACCACTCTAAAAAATAGTAGGACCACCTAAATATCATGTGAGGAACTATAGATATGAACTTGAAAATCATAACATTACTCGTTAATAAACTCTAACTAATTCACATTAGATGCAAAAATTCAGATCCTACTTTTGTCTTACACATCTCGTTAGATCGCATTGTAACAAAATATCACCACTCTATCAAGAACCATATAGAGAAGGCATAATACCAAAATAAAAAACACATAATACAAAATAACATTCAATCTACTTGAAGTGCTCTTCTTATTTCTTTAATTTGAAGTCAAAAAACTATCTAACACAAAGTAATCAAGCCCAATATAAAAGTTAAATAAGAATTCATACATATGAATTAGAGAAAAAAATCAAGCAATTGTATAGTGAAGATTCTAACCAAGAAACGAAAAGACTGTGTAGATGAAAAGTGGTCAATAACTATAATGCTAGGATATTTCCATATTGGTCAATCCTTGTTTAATTCCAATTCAAGGATATATGATAAATAATATATCAAATTTAATCTACATTAAATTGGTCAATCCTTTTTTTTTGATAGGTCAATTTAATCTACATTAAATTGGTTCTTTATTTTTGGTCAATCCTTAATTGTATATATTAACACAAATATGTTTAATTTTTTTTTTAAAATTAACAAATTTCTCATAAATTGCCACTTGGCAAAACTAAAGACTTTGGCTTTCATATATAGATATTAGATATTAGATTAGATAACTATAATGCTAGGATATTGGTCAATCCTTGTTTAATTCCAATTCAAAGGTATATGATAAATAATATATCAAATTTAATCTACATTAAATTGGTCTATCCTTTTTTTGATAGGTCAATTTAATCTACATTAAATTGGTTCTTTATTTTTGGTCAATCCTTAATTGTATATATTAACACAAATATGTTTTAAAAAAAAATTAATTAACAATTTTCTCATAAATTGCCACTTGGCAAAACCAAAGGCTTTGGCTTTCATATATAGATATTAGATATTACTAATGCTACTTGGTATGAGTTGTGGTACCATTCCACTATGTTTTTCATTTACTGACATTGCTTAGTTGCTAGACACCAGTTTTGTGTTTCCTTGATTTTTTGTTATCAACATGCAAGTTTATTTTTAACTATTGGACTACAACTATAAAATGGAGGAGACTTTTTTTGTTGATCCTTCATTTAATTTTTGTAGGGGGTATATATGTTGGAATTCGCAGTTTTGGATTCAGAGAGATTATCTTTTGCAGCTAGAGCTTCTACGTGCTATTGTGGACTCAGGATTTGACCATCCTCAACAAAGGCAATATACCTTCTCATTTAGTAATTCTTTCATTGGTTGAATACAACTAAGGTTTATTTTTTCAATAGATAGTACATATTTATCTCCATTTGGTTTTCCACAAAAAAGAAAAGAATTGATTTGTAATTCTTGTTTGTGGCAAATCATGTGTTTGGTTTGACTCAAAAATTATAAATGAAATGATTTCCAATTCTTGCCAATTATTGAGAATTAAAGTTTTAGGCCAAAGTAAAATCCGACCAAAATCGGTCGGATTTGGTGAGAATTCAGTCTGAAAATATGTTCTTCCCAAAATACCCTTCGTCTTTGTCTTCTTCCTCTGCGTCTTCTTCGTCTTTCTTCTTCGTCTGCGTCTTCTTCTTCTTCTTCGTCTGCGTCTTCTTCTTCTTCTCTTCTTCTTCATATGTGTCTTCTTTGTCTTCTGCGCCTCCGCGTCTTCTTCCTCTTCCTAGGTCTGCTTCGTCTTCTTCGTCTCTGCGTCTTCTTCTTCGTCTGCCTCTTTTTCATCTCTGTGTCTTCTTCTTCTTCTTCCTAGGTCCTCTTCGTTTTCTTTTTCTTATGCTCTGTTTGCGTAACACTGTAAGGTCTAGGGGTATTTTAGGAAATAGCAATAATTCTTTTTAAATCTTTTCAATTCAATTCTTTTCATTTCTGTTTTAAACCAAACAAGAGTCCAGAGGTTAGGGACAGTAGTGCAGAGGTATTGCCATTTTTTTGAGAGAGAAGATGTTCTTACAATTTCATGCATGGGCAAGAGAGAGAGAGAGAGAGAGTATGCGAAGAAGGATAGCCTCCGGCAACTCACTGAATCGGTCTAGGTATGGTTTCGCTCTTCGCTGGTCGTTTTGGTGATGGTTCGTCAGACCTACCCATCGTCACTCCTTTTTTTTTCTTCTTCTTCTTCTTCTGATGATGATGATGATGAAGATGACAGTTCAATACTCCCCCAGACTGATACTGAGACTGAGCTATCACTACTCTGCTCCATGACTCCCTCACTATAATAATATTCGATCGATGTAATTAAAGCAAGAAACAAGTCATCCAGCTCTTCTCAGTTTAGAAGGGAATTGAAATGGGTAATGTTATGTGCACACAAAATCTATATAATAAGTTAGAGCGATGTGGGTCCCTCATATTTTAGCAACTTACAATCTTAGCCATTGAGGATAGTTTAGATATTTTCAACCCTAGGATCGTTTGTCCACCAAATCTCAAAAAATCTCACCCTTACATTAGTCCTCTCACTTAACTCAATCTCTTTTGAGTTGCCATATCAGAGAGAATCACCATAAGCTATATATATGGTATATGTGAATATTGACTAAAATTAAATATCTTTGTAGTTACTTTATTAAGGAGATTGGAAGAAGTAAGATAGCAAAGTATACATTATTGCTGTATGTCACACACATAACACATATATAGTTAATAGTTCCTAAAATGTTAGCACTTGAATATTATAATACGCAAAAAAAAAAAAAAAATTTAAAAAAAAAATTCACTCCATTTTAAAAATGTGTAGGTTATATAAGAAAAAGAAAATGATCCCTAATACTAAGTACTAAATTTAGGTAAATTCTATCATGAAAAAAAAAATTTCAAAATATTTTAGCCATGAAAAACCATCTTTTTGGCACCTATAGTGGCGAGTCTCCTTGGCACTATTTTTTGATTCTTAAGAATTCTTTGCATTTGTGTCATGAGAGGTAATTTTGCAGTCATTATTAATTTGTAATCAAAGAATAGCTTTTTTAGAATTCAATCATTTTTCAATGACTGGGCGTCTCTGTGTGTGGGGGTGTTTTTGTGTGTGCGTGCATGTGTGTGTTTATGTGTGTGCGACTATGTGAGTTAAGCTGTGCATGTGTGCATCTCTATGTGTGGGGTATTTTTGTGTGTGCGTGCATGTATATGTGTTTATGTGTGTGCAACTATGTGCATGGAACTATGCATATGTGCGTCTAGCTGTGTGTGGGGGTGTTTCTATGTGTGCGTGCATGTGTGTGTGCGCGCGCTCATGTAAGTGTTCACATTGCCCCTTTTTATAATTGTTATATTCATATTTTAACACTCTGCATAGATATTAGTCATAGACTGATTTGTTCTCTCTCTATTGTTTTCTTACAGGTTTTCACATCTCAGTATTGGGCCTTTCTATAGCCATCATTAATATTAAGCATAGTGAGTTGAATACCTTCTCTTTTTTTTTTCTTTTTTTTTTTTCCTTTTATTTTTTCTTATACATCCTCCTTGCAAAGGTAATTTTTTGATTCTCTAGGAAACAAACCCCTTTGAAGTATTTGCTAACTTTTGTGCTTTTGACAGGTAAAAACACAAAATGAAATGTGCTTTTGACAGGTAATGTTTGTTTTGTATATTTTTTTTGTGTTTTATTAAGTTTGATATTTGATCTGCACTTACTACTAGGGATGGCAACGGGGCGGGTATGGGACGGGGCCCCCATACCCCGCCCCCGTCCCACTTCAGTAAACCCTCCCCCCGCCCCCGTTCCGCCCCGCATAGTGCTCTCCCCGCCCCCGCCCCCGCCCCCGGGGTCCCCGACCCCGCCCCGCCCCGCCTCGATTATGTTTTTTTTGTTTTTTTTTTTTTGGTACACAAATTAAAAAAACAATTTTTTTAATGCATTTTTTTCTCTAATAGTGCAGTTTTTTTTTAACTTACCCAATTAGTTCCCTAATAGTGCAGTTTTTTTTTAAAAATGGTAATACACATAACTATTGAGGGGTAAAAATATAAATACAAGTATATTCGGGGCGGGGGCGGGTTTTTTGACCCTACCCCGACCCCGACCCGGGTTTTGAAAATCTCCCCCATACCCGCCCCTAACCCTATTAAGCCCCCCCATACCCTACCTATTAGGGGCGGGGCGGGGCGGGGAACCCGGAAAACCCACCCCATTGCCATCCTTACTTACTACTGTTATTGACCCAGACTATATTTTTGTAGAAATGGTTTAGAGATATTACATGGGAAATTGAATTTAATAAAAGCCCGTAATTTGAATTTAATAAAAGCCCGTAATGCATAACGTTATAACATTTGTATTTACCTTATGTTTTCAACGATGTACTATTTTCCATGTCAATATAACTTATGTAATTCTTCTTTTTTACTTTTCAGATTGTTGTGCATTCACCGGGTTGGGCTAAGCATATCGAGATTGACACTTACACATTTTATAAATTGATGAAGAAACCTCACAGCAAAGTTTAACTAATGATGTAATTAAATGTTCCAGTACTCATTTTGGTATAAGTTTAGATCTTTTTAAACATGGCTTGAAGTTAACAGCCACTGTAATTTTGTTAGTTACATAAATTTGTTTGGAATATGATCAAGAGAGTGCTTCTACTTCTATTTTGGTAGTGTTATTTTTTTTTTGTCATTATAGTTTCTATTATTTTTTTGTTGTTGTTTGATGAAGATTACCACATTTTTTGTCTTTATTGTGATGATATCTATGAATCTGTTATAAAAATTTTAATCATATTGCAGTTTAATTTCAAAATCAAAAGCAAGGAATTGAAAATATATTGTTGTGCCCGCGAAACCAATGTCTTCACATGGGTTTGAATGACATGAAAAATTTTACTCAAAAGATTTGATCTTTTGAAATATTGAATTTCTTTTTTTCTTTTTCTTTTTTTTTTTCCCGCTCAGTGCACATGGGCACTGGTTATTACTAGTGTGTAGATAAAGTGTGCACATAAAGATTTGAGTCATTCATTTCGGTGGGACTCATGCCTGCATATATGGTATCCACTAAAATTACTGGCCCAGATCTTTATGTGCTCACTTTATGTGCACGAACCATTATTCAATTGAAACCAATAATGCTATGTGCACCGAAAATTGCACATAAAAATGTGCACCAAAATGATCAAGGCCATTGATTTCGGTGGGCTCCATGCGCGTAGGTGTGGAGCCCGCTGAAATCAATGGCTTTAATCATTTCAGTGCATATTTTATGTGCAATTTCGGTGCACATAGAAACTATAGAGAATAAAAATAAGACGAGTAATGATTCGTGCACATAAAATGTGCACATAAAGTGTGCACATAAAGATCTGAGCCACTAATTTCGGTAGATCCCATGTGGATCCCATGTATGCTGGCACGGGCTCCACCGAAATGAATTGCCCAGATCTTTATGTGCACACTTTATGTGCACATTTTATGTGTACATAGCATTACCATCTATCTATTTTCTAGAGTCACCGACTTGAACCTACAAATTGCACCGAATTCGAAAGGCCCCACCATTTTGACACTTTGAGTTATTTGGGTTAGATCCTTTGGTTTAGGGTGAAGAAGAGAGTCGAAATAGGAGAAAGAAATGGGGGTACCCATTTTAAGGACTTCAATTTCTCACCCACAACAACCACTCTTTGATTACTTTCTCTCTCCTAAGTTATCAAATACAGACCCATTTCAAAAGAGAAGGACTTCCCTTTCTTGTTCTCCCTCTGATTCTGAAGAACTCACTCCACTTCGGTAAGTCTTGAAATTTCTCACATTTCATTGCCTCTCTTTGTCCCAAGTTCATAATTTCAACACACCTAGTACCCACCTCTCTAGAGAGAGAGAGAGAGAACTCAAACCTGTTAATCAAGAGATAGAACACCGAACCTGTTAATCACTTGATCTCCAAAATCGCAGCCCTAAATGGTGAGGCTTTTTCGTGCAGAACGGTTGAGGAGAGGAGAGAGAAAGGTATACGTTCGGGTGGGTCTTTTAATTAAGAGTAATATTTGGGACACAATATTCATACAACTTTTATACAACCTACCTAAAAGATGTGTCTATCTCTCTCCTGTGACGTCACTGAACCCCACAGTGACACAGGAAAGAGATAGACACATCTTTTGGGGAGGTTGTATGAAAGTTGTATGAAGGTTGTGTCCCAAGTATTACCCTTTAATTAAACACGATTTGGGTAACCAAACGATCCGACCCAAACAACTAAGCGTCAAAATGCTGGAGCCCTCCGAATTCAGTGCAATTTATCGGTGCCATTCGGTGGCTCTAGCAATATTGATAGTGAAAACTTGTCATAGTTAGAAACTTAAAAGGGGGTGGCGATGTAAGTTAACCAAGAAAAAAACATTTTAGCTTCGGGTAATACTTGGGCACAACCAAAGTCACAACATTTTGCTCACAATCTCTATTTTGTGTCTATCTCTCTCTTGGTGGGTCCCATAGTGCCAGTGACCCCACAGTGTCCACTAGGAGAGAGATAGACACAAAATGGAGATTGTGAGCAAAAGATTGTGGCTTTGGTTGTGCCCCAAGTATTACTCTTTAGCTTCAGTTGTGGCGTTAATTATAAAATATACTTTTGAAATCATCTATCTCAATTCTTTAATAATAATAAAATCGTGCTCAATATATCGGTCAAAGTCACAAATATTCCACTATACAAGTTTATGTTCCGCTAAATTTAACAAAATTGCAAATGTTTTATTTTAGTACAAAATACAAAGTCTATTAGTAACACGATTTGAAGGTTAAATTAAAAAAAGGGTTTAAGCATAGAAGGTGTATATGCAATTAACTTCTAACTATATTAAAAGAAGAGGTTCACATTACTGTTCATTACTATTCATTTATCATTGAAATTATAATTTTGTCCTTGTCAAAATGTTTCTTGGTTTTACCGTTGTGGTTTTTGTAGAGTTTATACTGGGTTTTTTTTGTCCACAAGCACAAATATACTCGAGTGCCTTTGGGTTACTATTTATGAAGAAACGATTTAACAATTTGGTCCCTTTGGTTTTTCCTTTCTTAGTTCTGTTTATGTGGTATTTTATTAGTTCTGATTGGTATCTTAGTCATTGGCTCTTGCATGCCAAAAAATAGCCATGTTGCCTACCCACTTTGAACTTGACTCTCTCACGCTTAACAAAGCTTGAGATATGTCACCAGACACATCCCCTCAGAGCTTCAGTGCCTCCTCAACCACTGAGATACACAAGGGAGTCAGCGGCGGTGGAGGCCATCTTGCATGGGCTACAGGTGAGTCCCCAAACCCTACCAATTGGGTATATTTCTTTCTCTACCGTCCCTTTCTTCTCATTTGGTTTTCATTAATTGACTTTTCATCTTTACAGTTTGCACTTTTAGAATTAATCTATAATTTGTATTCTTTATATGGGTTTCCATTGATTTAAATTTTTTTTCCAACTCTCTAGGGCTTCTCAGTTTCGCCTATCAGTCCGAGTATGGATTCATCTCCTCCAGTTTCTGCAGATTCAGATATTCATTCGATAATCTCTCTCTCTCTCTCTCTCTCTCTCTCTCTCTCTCTCTATTGCAATACATTACATAAATGGACACGAAACCACACTACCAAATTGTATGCATGTGGTCTGATGGTGGAAATGATTCAAATGCTTTTTTTTTCCTTTTGTCTAATGTTGATTTAATTTTTAACAAATGAAGGTTACCTTTTTCTTTTTGTTCACTTTATGTAGATTGCAGAAAATAGTGAACCTGAGTTTTGGGAAAACAAGTGTCACACCCGTTCCAGAAATTTATGATTTTGAAAATGCATCATTTGAGATTTTGAAATTATTAATGTTATTAATAATTTGAGTTGAGGTTGACTGTGAGTCAACGGTAAGGTGTCAGTGAGGACACGGGAACATGGCAATTCATATTGCATGGGCATGAGTAAATGGCATTTATATGATTTAAATGTTATTTGACTTTACCTGGTATTCCTGTGAATAGTAATTTGCCTGTGTAGTATAATTCTGGTATTTGGATACTTTTGTATATCATTTGAGAACTGTGGTGAGAACGTGAGTGATACGTTAATTAAAAAGGTAGGTTGTGTAGAGATTTCACAGAATATAGTTTTCGGACGTTATTTTTGGACCCAAACGAAACTTAGTCGAAAACTTTTAAAATTTATAGTTTTCATTCGTAAAGTCATAAAATGAACGTGTGCGAAGTTTCATGGGTTAATGAGAAGTTTTGAGAAACTTGCGGGGAGGTAAACGTAATTCCCAGAAAGTTTGTCTATATATAGAAGTGGATGAGATTTCATTCTCATCCAAACTTCCAAAAATATCTAGAGAGAGGAGAGAGAAGGGAGATTGAGCCAACGGGCTTTGCGACACCGATCGACGACCGTTCGTCCGTCAGATTTTCTCCAGATTTTAGATTTGAACTAGTGGATGTAAGATCTACGTTTTGATACTACTTAGGCCGTGTTTGGCCAATTTTTGTAAAAATCTTAATTCTAGACTTTTGGGAAAAACAGGTATAAACTTGTAGGAAGTTTCTCAAATTCAAAATCCGACGATTATTTAGCCTCCTAGTCGATCCTTCAAAGTTTGGGAGAAATCGCACGAGGTATGAAGTTCTAACTTGTGAAATATAGAGAAATACATGTTTTATATTTCGACGACGAAATTGAGATCCGGGCAAAATCCATGTGTTAATTGTAGGCCCGTTAATTATGCATGCGCTAAATTGTGAAAAGCATGTCTACTTTTACGCGAGCACGTTGAGTTGTCTATGTGGGTCAAATGGGAGTTTTATACAAATTCATACCGGAGTAAGCTTCTCAATGTTTGAGAATTTGAGTAGCGACGGCTACTGTGCATGGTTGTAGGCTTGGACTTGCCATGGCACTTGTTGGGATGTAATGGTTGTAGGCTTGGACTAGCCATTGACATCGCGGTTTAAGGCTTGGACTTGCCGCTACCGGATGAATGCGTATTCCTCTCCCTAGAGACTATTGATTTGATTTATGAGACTAAAGCATGTTTTGATATATATTGCATATGTTAGACTTGTGCACTCAGCATATAGCTGAGCAGTGGAGATGTACTCCATTGCAGGTAAAAAGAAAGACAAGAGAAAGCATAAGGAGTAAGGCCGTGGAATGTCGGGGAATCAATTGTTAATATTTTGTTCTACTCCGAACTTGTAATAAAAACCTTAAATTCGTAGTATGTTGTAATATAATCTGAACTTAGAGTTAGTACTTGTAATCCCTAGTAAACGCTCTTGTATTTATGTTTTGAATGATGGAATAGAGTAGTTATATGTTGGTTTGGAATTGGAAGAACTTTGAGTGGGAAAGCTGCAGTTTTGGGTGTTGCTGATAAAAATCAGTCGACTGGTTTTTGATCCAGTCGACTGGATCGCTGTGTTGAACTGGTTACTGCTTTGTTTTCGTCTGAGGTTCAGTCGACTGGGTTGAGAAAACAGTCGACTGGATGGGGCCCCAGGCCATGACATTTTGCTAGATAGAGTACCAGTCGACTGGATATTTTCAGTCGACTGATAATTTTAGGCACCAGTCGACTGGGTCCCCGACACAGTCGACTGGATGGGCTGTTATATTTTGAAACCTCTCTATTTGAGATCACCAGTCGACCGGACCTGCGATCAGTCGACTGGACCTCTGTTTTCAAAACTGTTTTCTTTTGAAAGGATTCACTTGGCCAAAACTTTTTATAACTCTATTTTTAATGAATGTTAATAATGTTTTCCGCTGGTATTTTTACTTTAATGGAACTGGATAAGCCTTGATTGCGTGCCACGTGTCTTATTTTCATGCATAGTGGGATGGGTCTAGACATTTAGTGGTATCAGAGCTATAGGTAACAAAACCTTGGGAACGTTTGACGACGAATGGAGTGTTGAGTGAATTATCACATGTTCTAGATTGCATCCACATATTGTCGAGATGTTTGATGCATATGGTATGTTGTTATACATACATGATTATGTTATTGTCATACATGCATAGTATTTATGCATTCGTGAATCGGTTGAATCATACGGATGTGGAGTTGTATGATGAGATGACGTTATCATGAGTTATAATAGACCGCGTGTTGTGGCAAGAGGGAAAGATGATATTTTGGTAGTGATGAACAGTGGAAATTCTAAGCGAAAAGAAAATGGTTTTGATCGAATCGGTGGATGTTTTCAACGATAGTGACGAGTGTCCTTTGAGGGATCTAACCGAGAGCGGAGTTTGAATAGTGAACGTCAGAGGAGATTTCTGCATAGTCCACATAGAAAATGAAGGAAATATTTCGTAGTGAAGTTTTGGGATTGAGATTGATTGATAAGAGTTCTGTTCCAGACATTGGTTAATCATTGTGACGTAAGAGAAGGTTTATGATAGAAAGATAGTCCAGCAATATGTATTGCTAGCGTATGGGGTCGGTGAGGAATCTCTCACCTTATCTTACGGTGTTAACCTACGGTACAATCGTACGAGGTTATCTTATGATGTATCTTACGGTATATACAGTGTATGTCAGGTAGTTGAAGAATTTTTCAACTTATTGTACGACATTGAGACGATTGGATGGTTGAGGAATCCCTCAACGTATCTTACGGTATGTGTTGGATGGTTGAGGAATCTCTCAACCCATCTTTTGGTATTTATCGGAATTGGGAAATATCTCAACGAGTTATGAGTATTGTGGTTGTTGAGGAATCTCTCAACTGAACCTGGTTTCGAACGTTCGTGGTACCATGGTGGATTCAGATGTAGTATAAAGGTTAGTAAGGAAAGCTACCATATTGATTGTATCAGTGGGAAGTGATATTTAAGGATTAACCTAGGACGAAGAATTAAGAATGGGAATGATAGAGTATGCTTTGACGGTTTGAGACTACAGTTAGTAGAAGTAACGGGTTTCAGTCAAGTATCGAAAATGGCACAGTATGAAGCGTTGTATGGGCATAAGTGTCAATCGCTGAGTTGTGGGATCGAGGTTGGGGAACGAAAGTTGTTAAGACCTAAGATGATACAATTGACTATGGTAAAGGTAAAGCTAATCCAGGAGTGACTTTTAGAGGAGGCTCACCGTACTAAATATTCAATTCATTCAGGGAGTGATAAGATGTACCAAAAATTACGAGAAAACTTTGGTGCAGAGGTATGAAGTGAGAAGTTGCCAAGTTTGTGTCGGAGTGTTTAGCATGTTAGCAAGTCAAAGCAGAGAGATAAGTACCTGCCGGATTACTACAACCATTACCTGTGTCAGAATGGAAATGGGATGAGATTACAATGGACTTTGTTTCAGGATTTCCACGATCAATCAATAAGAATGATAAGATTTGGGTTATAGTTGACCGATTAACCATGTCAGCTCATGTTCTACCGATCAAGACGACTAAACCGTCCAAGTTAGCAGAATTGTATGTGAAAGAGATTGTAAGACTACATGGAGTCCCAGCTGTGATTGTATCGGATCGTGATAGTAGTTTTACATCAAAGTTTTGGGAAGTCTATAGGAAGCCACGGGTACTAAACTGAGTTTCAATACTACATTTCATCCTCAGGTCGACGGACAGTCAGAACGAACGATTCAGACATTAGAAGACATGCTTAGACTTAGCGTACTAGACTTTGGGTAAGTCAATATAGATTGAGAGGAGGAAATATAAATTGGAAAGACGAAGCTTTAATGAGTAAGTGAACAGAACCGGTAAGAATGGGAGGAAGATATGGCAGTACGTTGAGTACATTATCGGATATGATAGTAGAAATGTAAAATGGTGAGGACAATGGTGGATACAATGAAATACGATCTCAGTGTCCTAGATTCCAACAAGGTTGGAGAGTTTTGAGAATGTCGAATTCCACCCTAAGAAAATTTTAAAGTATTTAAAATGTTTTAAAATAAAACTTTCGTTGAGTAAGAAAATTTTGTTTTAAATACTTGTGATTAGGTATCAAGTAGACCTTGGAAGACGGGTATCGTGGAAGGATATGGTATGCTTATTGCTTGGGACATAAGGGTGGTTGTCAAACGAATGAGTTCTAGGTAGGCAGATTCTAAACTTAGGAATTCTAAAGGAGTTGGTGAAATGTCGTGTACCTGAATTTGGATAATTAGAAGTTATGACCTTAAAGGAGTGGTCGTGAGTATTGTTCCAAAGGGAGCTCGACTTCGATTTAAGTATTGGAGTAACCTGAGGTAATGAATGAATTGAGGCTTTGATCAATCAAGAACTTGATGAGATCCATAAAGTGTGAAGCACTTGAAAGATGACAGTTAGGAATCGGTTGGCATTGATGACCGGAGTGAGAATTTACCTTGGGGCATTGTCGTGAAAGGTACGTGAATTGGAAGTCGATATGGAATTTATTGAACACAGTGAGACTATAATACTTTGTGGGAAGATTTAATTATCGGCTTATCCTCAGATTATATGTGGGGATTGTATTAATGTTGTTAGCAATAGGTTATTCAGGAATAATGGGTTGGAGACCCGGATAGCATAAATGAAGGACTAGAAAGTTTAAATTGGAAATTGAGTCAGATTCAACTACGGTTATGAAACATTGAATGTCGGAATGAGGTATGGTGCCTTGAGATGTTATACAAAGAATATATGCTTGGTGTGAACGGTTGTCATGAACTCAGTGAGAGTTGAGATACAGAAGTGTAAGCGATATGGACTTGTGCAAAGGTGAAAGTGAAACATCAGCGACGTATAGAGTTGTAAACTACATAAATGGTAGTGGATCTACCTGGACTGATATGAGAATGGACTACATTGCAGTTGAGATCTTCGAAAGAAAAATAATTGACTCAAGCTGTGTGTATGTTATATGTTATATAAATAAAATGGATCGTAAATGGTCAAGGTTTGAGACAGGAACAAGATATGTTCTGAGCATGGGAATACGTGTTGATGAACTCTGTGGTAGGTGTCTGACTGAGTAAGCAAATTTTTATTTACAATGTTATTCGTTATGATGGATGTTGGGAGTAATTGTGTTGAGAAGGAGATGAAGTGTTATGCGTAATTTTAAATCAATTTGTTTTAAAAGAACAACATGAAAGAAATGTGTTTGACTTGATGAAAGTTCTAAATCAAAACTGTTAGGTATGATCTTCTATTTCAATCGGCAGTAGTTCGGGTGCAGACTTTGGAGAGCTAAATGATAAATATATTTGACCTCATTGTGGGTGATTTGGGACGTTATGTAAGCTCAAAATCTGAATGGTATCTGATGAGGCACGTGTGATTGAAAGTATAGTACGGGATTGGTTAAATTGAAAAGAAATGATAAGTATTATGAAAAATAGAGAGGATATTAGTGCGACGCACTATCGACTACGTGCTATTCATTGAACTGATGTTATTGTGATATGGCTTTCTGGGGAAGAAAGAGTGTAATTCGATAAGAAATGGGAAGTCGTTAGAAAACACAGTATCGTTCTACAAGTATTTTGTGGTTAACAGGATAAGGGATCGAATCTAGAGTGCGAAATAGTTGATTGAAGCGTTGGCTTATCGACGAGGTATACGTATATGCTAGTGCTTGATTTTGGTTCACTTTGAGATGAAGAATCGTGTATGATGGTGCACCAGCTAAGACGTGTTGTCAATGACTTTTAGTCGAAAAGCAAGATGAATGGTTGTATTAGGTTTGAGTAATGTGATGGAACTTTTGAGTTTCGGATATGAAATGTGACAAGTAAAATAAAGATATATGGGAGTTGACGTTGTGACATCGCGATGGGATTGAATGTCAGGTTTGACTATGGAGTATGTTCTACTCAGGTATCGATGTTATTATTTATCGAGATGCTTCGGGGTATTGCTAGGATTCTGTTTGAAACTTCTATCGGATTGAGGCGGGGACTCTGAGGACTTATTTTTCTTAAGAGCCTGAGGATTTATTTTCCTCATGAGATTGTGGCATCTCAGTGAAGTGGATTGTGTATGTGGTAAATGTTGGAAGTACTTGTGTGAAGTCTTTGTGACTTGAGAAGATGGTTTAAGTTTGAGGACAAACTTCCTTTTTGGAGGGGAGAGTTGTCACACCCGTTCCAGAAATTTATGATTTTGAAAATGCATCATTTGAGATTTTGAAATTATTAATGTTATTAATAATTTGAGTTGAGGTTGACTGTGAGTCAACGGTAATGTGTCAGTGAGGACACGGGAACATGGCAGTTCATATTGCATGGACATGAGTAAATGGCATTTATATGATTTAAATGTTATTTGACTTTACCTGGTATTCCTGTGAATAGTAATTATTGTGTAGTATAATTCTGGTATTTGGATACTTTTGTATATCATTTGAGAACTGTGGTGAGAACGTGAGTGATACGTTAATTAAAAAGGTAGGTTGTGTAGAGATTTCACAGAATATAGTTTTCGGACGTTATTTTTGGACCCAAACGAAACTTAGTCAAAAACTTTTGAAATTTACAGTTTTCACTTGTAAAGTCATAAAATGAACGTGTGCGAAGTTTCATGGGTTAATGAGAAGTTTTGAGAAACTTGCGGGGAGGTAAACGTAATTCCCAGAAAGTTTGTCTATATATAGAAGTGGATGAGATTTCATTCTCATCCAAACTTCCAAAAATATCTAGAGAGAGGAGAGAGAAGGGAGATTGAGCCAACGGGCTTTGCGACGCCGATCGACGACCGTTCGTCCGTCAGATTTTCTCCAGATTTTAGATTTGAACTCGTGGAGGTAAGATCTACGTTTTGATACTACTTAGGCCGTGTTTGGCCAATTTTTGTAACAATCTTAATTCTAGACTTTTGGGAAAAACAGGTATAAACTTGTAGGAAGTTTCTCAAATTCAAAATCCGACGATTATTTAGCCTCCTAGTCGATCCTTCAAAGTTTGGGGGAAATCGCACGAGGTATGAAGTTCTAACATGTGAAATATAGAGAAATACATGTTTTATATTTCGACGACGAAATTGAGATCTGGGCAAAATCCATGTGTTAATTGTAGGCCCGTTAATTATGCACGCGCTAAATTGTGAAAAGCATGTCTACTTTTACGCGAGCACGTTAAGTTGTCTATGTGGGTCAAAGGGGAGTTTTATACAAATTCATGCCGGAGTAAGCTTCTCGATGTTTGAGAATTTGAGTAGCGACAGTTACTGTGCATGGTTGTAGGCTTGGACTTGCCATGACACTTGTTGGGATGTAATGGTTGTAGGCTTGGACTTGCCATGACACTTGTTGGGATGTAATGGTTGTAGGCTTGGACTAGCCATTGACATCGCGGTTTAAGGCTTGGACTTGCCGCTACCGGATGAATGCGTATTTCTCTCCCTAGAGACTATTGATATGATTTATGAGATTAAAGCATGTTTTGATATATATTGCATATGTTAGACTTGTGCACTCATCATATAGCTGAGCAGTGGAGATGTACTCCATTGCAGGTAAAAAGAAAGACAAGAGAAAGCATGAGGAGTGAGGCCGTGGAATGCCGGGGAATCAATTGTTTATATTTTGTTCTACTCCGAACTTGTAATAAAAACCTTAAATTCGTAGTATGTTGTAATATAATCTGAACTTAGAGTTAGTACTTGTAATCCCTAGTAAACGCTCTTGTATTTATGTTTTGAATGATGAAATAGAGTTGTTATATGTTGGTTTGGAATTGGAAGAACTTTGAGTGGGAAAGCTGCAGTTTTGGTGTTGCTGATAGAAATCAGTCGACTGGTTTTTGATCCAGTCGACTGGATCGCTGTGTTGAACTGGTTACTGCTTTGTTTTCGTCTGAGGTTCAGTCGACTGGGTTGAGAAAACATTCGACTGGATGGGGCCCCAGGCCATGACATTCTGCTGGATAGAGTACCAGTCGACTGGACATTTTCAGTCGACTGATAATTTTAGGCACCAGTCGACTGGGTCCCTGACACAGTCGATTGGATGGGCTGTTATATTTTGAAACCTCTCTATTTGAGATCACCAGTCGACCGGACCTGCGATCAGTCGACTGGACCTCTGTTTTCAAAACTGTTTTCTTTTGAAAGGATTCACTTGGCCAAAACTTTTTATAACTCTGTTTTTAATGAATGTTAATAATGTTTTCCGCTGGTATTTTTACTTTGATGGAACTGGATAAGCCTTGATGGCGTGCCACGTGTCCTATTTTCACGCGTAGTGGGATGGGTCGTGACAACGAGTAAGTAGGGTCACTATAATGTAAGTAATGCTATGATTTCTAAAGTTGACTCCCAAATTTGATTCCCAAATGTTGTGGTGGTTGTTCTACATTTAAAGACTTAAAAATTGCAATCCTTCCCACATTTGAAGCCCAAATTGGATCCCTAACGCCTTATTTGTTGTACCTGTGACGGTGATTGGTTATACCCCATATATGCTACTGCATGCGGTACAACTGTCAAAGCTGCAGGGAACCAATTTGGGATTCAAAACTTGGGAAGCATAGCTTTACTTTGAAAACTTTAGGTTGGAGATGCTCTAATTAATTTTTAGGGAGCCAAAGTTGTATTTTGGAGCTTTGATGGGGTTCCCATATAGCTCTCTATTAGGGAGAAGCACTTTTTTGCAAATCAAATGTGAGTTGTGGGAGGTGGCATATCTAGGAGAGAAAGTGATTAGGATCTATCAAATCAAGGTTGTCTAAAATAGGAGTCAGGTTGGAATAGGTGCTTTTAAAATGACAAGTCATTTTAGCTTTAACGTAGAGAAACCTTATGAAGCGGTTGGAGAATTGACCTGGCTAGACTACAATTTTTTCTTCTCTCTCCGACAATTTTTTATTTTCTATTTAGGTTATTGTGAAACATTATGCATATGCTTTATGTGTTACTACATTTACTTCTTTAAGAAAAGGACATGCAAAGGATATGTTGGTTCCATACTTCATCTACCTTTCTAATTGGTTTTCACCTTTCTATTTCTAGGCTCTGGTTGGAAAATTTAATGAGAATTGTAGATTTGCTTCTTTTTGTTCCCCTTACTTATTCCCAACCATTCTAGGCTATACCATTTTTATTTCTACAAAGCGCAAAGAGCATCTATGTGGAAATGCATTTTCTTTTCATGGATCAAACTGAAGAAAATATTTGTTATAATGGTTTTTTTATGACAATGGTGTTACAAGCCTATCTGATCTCCCTATTAACACAATCTCGCCTATCGTAATTTTGTCTAAAACATGTTCGAACATAAGCGTCGTATCTATGTTTATTAGTACGTTATTACAAATGAAATAGTATCACTATCCAAATCTTATTAATTTGACCGAAAACAGAGATTTTGCTTATGCCGGTGATTCACACTTGTATGGGGATATATAGAGGTTTACAAAACTCACCTCAACTATTTGTTTTGTCTCACTCATGAAAATACCTGGACATGACATTAAAGTTCATTTTCTTTGGTAGGGTTAACATACAACTTCACTAGGGTATGAGTTATTCAATTTGTAATAGTAGTTTGAATTAATGTTTTATTTTGGTATTAGTCCTATGTGAATGTATGGGGAATGTATCAAGGTTTTTATGTAATCTGGGAGTACTAGGCTTTTGTTTTTGGGTGTGCTGTCCATGTTGTGGAGTAGTCCTTGGAAAATGTGTGGGGTTTGTACCAATGGTTTTGTGTATTCTGGATGTCCTAGGATTTGGTCTTTTGGGTGTAGTGTTCTCTCTCTGGAACAATATTAATAAAACTTCTACTGTTCAAATATATATATATATATATATGTATATATATATTTGATTTATTACTTCATGATGTATATTTGTTGTCGTCATTGCAGGCAATTTATTGTGAAGCTGCTGCCATGGTTGACGTGTAACAGCAGTCTAATTCAGTGGCTAACCTTGGAGGTATTTTGAGGTGTTCAACGTGTAGCCCACGACTTGGTTTGCAGAACTCTGCTTACCTTTTTACATTTCATTTATTTTTTTTTGGGGTCTGAAAATCGGTAAAACTTTCAGAATTAGGACTTTTTTTCTTGATTTAAGCAACTTTGATAATTTTTGTCCAGAATGTATAGATCATGTATATATATTGTGTGTGCCATCTTGTTGCATGGATTTTTGATCTTGGCTTTAGGATATTCTGTGTCTCTCATGCACATTAATTCACAATGGGCGTGCTCTCTCTGATGGTACTTTACTGGATTTTGATTTCACATTGAAGTAGCAAAGATCACATAATGTTACTTTTTAGCTTCTTCTTTTTGCTTTGGTAAAAGCATTTTTTTTTTCACTTTTGAGGACTAGCCGAAACTTAAAAATAGAGATCTATGAACCATTTTTCAATAGTTATTTGGACAATGTGTTTAATTATTATGCTGGTGATTTTGGTTGAGGTTTTGAATTTGAATAGGGCTTTGTGTTTGTGTTGATGGTATTGCAATTTTAGGCACAACCTTTATGATATGACTTAAAGACCAAGAGATGGCAAGCAAGGAAAGTAAACTTCGTTAGCTCAAGCTTGAATGTTGAGGTCAACTCCAAATTATGCTTGCAAAATTCAAGGTATTTCTTCTTGTATATATGCACGAATCAGTTGTTCATTTTTTTCGCTATTCCTCTGGATACTTCTTTTCCCTAATTTTCTTGTAGACTTTTCCTTCAACTTTATGTTTTGGGCACATTGGGCTTCCTTGCTATTTTTTCGTGGATTAGTTGAAAATGGTAGACCGTGTGTGTGTTTACTCGGGAAACAAACAGGGTCTCGTGTCTTTGAACTGGTTGAGGTATCTGATCAAATGGGTTACTTTGGATTTGCATTTGTCTTTTTTTTTTTCATCTTCTTTCTGTTGAAACAAATTTTCTTCTTGGATTTGTCAACTTCTTGTTTTTGCCTTTGTATCTAAACAACTTAGGAAAATGACATTTTCATATTTGTTTCTCTTTCTTGAACAAAGAAAATCAGTCTTGCACTTTCTTTTTTTCCCTTCTGTTTTCTTGTCATCATGTGTTGACATAGTAAGAATTAATTTAATTCCTGGTGGAGTTATTAACACTTTAATTGGAGGTTTTAACATTCTTGGAGGAAGTTTAACATTTCACATATAGTTAGAAAATCTTAGCTTGACAATTTCAGGCCTTGTTTGCTCAACTTTTTAAGATTTTTTTCCCCTTAAAACAAAAGGTACTGAGATCCGGCATGAAAGGAAAGTTTCAAGCTTATGTTTTGGGAAATTTGTGCTCCTTCATCTTGTGAGAGTAATTTTTGAAAAATGAGCTCATGATTCTATGCAAGGTCTTCATTTCCTTTGCTTGCTCACACTTTCTGAGCTATGAGCTATTATAACAGGCAAATGAAAACATATCATTATTTTGATAATATGCAATCTTGAAATCTTATTTAATTTTAATACTCAATTTCAAATATGGCATTATTATGTAATACATAAAAGATATGTGATTTATGATGTTTTGTGTTCAAGCAATGTGAAAATGAAACAAACTCTTTTATGTTGGACAGGAAATTACAATCTGCATTGTAGATAGTAAAATGTATCAGTGTAATCAAATGGTAGTCCAATTTTATTGTCTATTTTTCCGTGTTTATTGTTTTGCGTATTATATGATCTTCGTTCTTATGTTATGCTATGGTGCTCCATATAAAGAAAAAGGAAAAAAAAAGAATGGGTTGAGTTGTTCGACCCCCACCTCTGCTTCTCCATGCAAAATAGAAAAAAGTAGTAATAAATAAAAGGACAACACTTTATTCCATTTCTTCACTCAAATTTCAACTATTATGAGATGTAATTGGTGTAGCTAAATATTTTCCATTAAAAAATTTACTCATTGCAAAGGCACATGAAACTATGAAAGTGAATCCATGTGCGTATATTTAGCAAATAAAATGTTATCCATTTGATTGATATTGGGTTTTGTTAAACTTGCCTCTGATTTGGTATATACCTCATTTTTCTCTCTTCCTTCCATTTTTACCATGCAATTTGGAATACTTGAAATTAGTTTTTTATTTATTTTATTTTTTTTAAATCTAGATGTAGGAGTTGTTGCTCAATTTAACATATTACCCTTTGTTATCAAATATGTTCTTATTCAACTCCTTGCATGCCAGCCTCAAAAGTGTTAATTTTTAAGAATGAGATAGTAAACACATGGTTTGTAACTAATAAATTAGTTGTTTTGATTTGTGAACTTGTTTGATTTCGCTTTGATGTTGCATAGATGGAGACTTTGAATGGCTTTCATTCTAGCCTAATACCTAAAATGAAAGACATCATTCTTGTTATTCAGAAATCCCTTGGGTTACATGGGTATTGCCAAGTAAACATGTAACCTTTTCTTTTCTTTGCAATGTACCCAGATCAAGAGCTTTGATGCAAACTCTGGAATAATATTGAAATTTTACATGGCTTGAATTGAAGGGTCTTTTGGGATAATGAGATTATAAATTTTAGTTTGGTTAAATTGAAGTGCTTATAATATTCTATCATGCTCTTTATATGTTTGCTTGGAAGTTGTATGTACATGTGTACATATTCTCTATAAAATTGTCTCAGAAAAGTATGTCTCATAAATGTATCTCCACGTGCAACGCACGTGTTTCGCCTAGTAACTCTATAAAAAATAGGTCTATAAAATATATATAGGTCTTAGTTAGTTGAGTGATATGCTGCACATTACTATACTATCTCGAGTCCTGATTCTCAGCAGCCATTGTGGCAGCACTCACATGGCCACTTGTAGGCCAGGATCGCACTTTTTTTTTGGGGTGCAGTTAGTGGAAAGGATTAATGCATAAGATTTCTTAGTATTAAGGACAACTTAAATCAATCATTAAGGATAAGTCCTCCCAATACTTCATAGACTAAAATACATTCATCTTTATCATCTAACCATAGCCACTCTTACCACCATTATTGCCACCTCCAGCCACCACCCCTGCCATCTCTGGCGACCACCCCGCCACCTCCGGCGACCATCCCATGCCTCACCAAAGCTCCGACGAACACCCCATGCCTCACCTTATCTCCGGTGACCATTTCTTTCTTAGCTACAACTCACCTGATATCCATCGATCACCACCCCTACGACCTCTCGCTAGAGATCCGACGAATTCCCCAACTTAAAAATATTAAGTGAAATTTCACTTACTTTAATCATATATTAAGTGAAATTTCACGTAATATATGATTAAAGTAAGTGAAATTTTGCTTAAGATAAAAAGAAATAAATTAAAATTTCACTAAATATGTCCACTTAAGTTCCCAGTTTCATTGGCTTAATAAAAAAGTGAAGCTTCACTTAAAAACTTAAAATTTTCATTTCAAAAAAAAAAAAAAAGAAGTGAATATTCACTTAATATTTGTAAAATCTGCAACTAACTTGGAGATGACCGGATTTGGTTCGAGGTCGTCAGAGATGGCCGGATCTAGTTCGAGCACATCAAAGATGGCCGGATATGGATCGAGCTTGTTGGAGATGCCCATATATGAAACTCATGATGAAGGTGCATGGTAGTGGTGTTCATGGTCACCGGTGGCTATTGTAGAGGGCGGCGGAAGGTACATGATGCTGTTGGTGTTGGTGGTGGCAGATTGGTGGTGGTGGTGGTGAGGAGAGAGAGATTGTAGAGAGGGAAAGAAAATATGAAATTGTAGAGAGAGAGAGTAGAATTGAGTTTTTTTTTTTTCATTTTTAGGTAGTTTGGGAAGAACGAGTGTGAAATTTATATCTCTAAGGATGTAGTAACATATAAGATTTAAAATCATAGGCTTTTTAACAAAATAACATCCAAAATGGAGTTTAATCTCTTAATAGTTAGTTGTAGGGATTTTCCAATAATTTACAAAAAAAAAATGTGATCCGACAAGTGGCCATGTGGGAGCTGCCCACAATGGCTTCCTATTTCCGCTACCGAAGATCCAAAATCTACTATCACGGTTGATAATCATTTTCTTTTGTTTAGATAAAATATGCTATTCCTTCATACCGTCGTGCAACTTGATTGTGATATTTCATACAAGTATGTAGTTTTTTAGAACTTTTTTTTTATTGAACTTGATCATATATGTTTGTAGGTGATACTATAGAGAAAACGTTTATGTAGTTTTTTAGAACTTTTTTTTATTGAACTTGATCATATATGTTTGTAGGTGATACTATAGAGAAAACGTTTAAGGGTGAAGTTATTTTGATATATTCCATTTGGTTATTTTTGAACAAAAGGGCATTTATTGAAAGTTACAGATTAATTCAGATTTATACTATGGTCATCCAAACACGGTATTGAATTTTATCTCCAGTATAATCCGGCACGAACCAAACACAGTATAAACATAGTATTGCACTATTTTATCCCGTGGTTAGTTATCCCAGGATAAATAACTACACTTTTATACAATACCCCTTTATCCTATCCGGCAAACAAACGAGACCTAGTCTATTTGGACCAAACATGGAACAAGCACAAAGCAACATAGCAATAAGAGTAATGTTATGCTTCTCAAATTTCTATCCCAAAAGTGCTTCCCAAATGATGTGGCTGTGAGTCAGGTAAACAATTTTCAATCAAAATTTAACTGGTCTTACTGTACTAGAATAAGCCTCACTACTATATCATTTGAGAAATATTTTTGGGATAAAAATTTGGGAAGCATTGGATTAATCAGGCAATAAATGCTTGTAAAGAACTAAAATGATGCCTTTTTTCTGCCATTTATTCAAATTTTATATTATATTATACCTCCTGTGGTTAGGCCTATTTTCTCTTTACCCTCTTGCGGTTCAAAAAGTTAACACTTAACCCCCATGTGATTTTGGACTAAAGTGAAATTACTAAGATTTCTCTCAAAATAGCTCCACATGGGGATTTAGGATTAAAATTAGCCCCGCGTAGGAGAGTTTAAGTGTCCAAATTAACCCTGCATAGACAATTAACCCCAAAATTAGCTCCCCAAAGGGATTAAGTGTTAAAAATTAACCCCACATAAGTGGGCTAAATGACAGCACTATCTCCACATAAGGGATTAACCCCAAAATTATCCTCACAAAGGGGGTTAAGTGTTAATATTTTTGACTAATTTTAGAGTGTTCATCAGTTTTGAGGGAAATCTTAATAGTTTCACTTTAGTCCAAATCACAGGGAGGTTAAGTGTTCACTTTTAAAATACAAGAGGTAAAGTGAAAATAAGTCTAACCACATGAGTAAAATGTATTAAACCCTAGATATATCTTGGTTAGTTTTCTGCTTATGTGTTGAATAATTGGCAGCATTGCACTATCACCAAGATTATATAAATGATTTGACAGTTTTCAGCAACTTTGGGATCTCCAATTACATATAATGAATCTCTCAAAAAAAAAAAAAAAAAAAAAATTAATAATAATACTCCGTATTACATATAGTGACAAGGAAGTTCATAAATAATGGGATGTATTTGTATGGATTAATGCTACGCTTCACAAATGTTGCAATGAGACTATCTTTTCATTGGAAGAGTATTGAAGTGGTTCCACTATTATTGAAGATGGTCCTACTGTCACGTGTGTTAGAATCACACGGTACAAATTTGGGAAACATAACCTTACTCATTTGTATATATTAAGGCCAAGATCCGATTAGGTTCTACATTCCAATCAAGGGCGTATAGGGGGCTGGGCTGACCTGGGCTGTAGCCCAAGGCAGCATGTCCAAGAAATTTTTTTAAACTTGCCTCTAGCCCAGCCCAGCCCATCAGCCATAACTCTGCCCAATTGTTTTTCTTATACCTTTAGTCCAGCCCAAAGGCTTACAAAGTGACTGATATACATTTTTGGGATAAAAAAAAACTGATATACATAGTTACATACATTACCAATCTAATACTCCTAGGTAGGAGTCACTATCATTTCATTATTTATTATATATATAGATATATATAAAAAAAAAAAGATGTTAAAGGTAGTCAACACTCTAAAAATCTAAAAAGGCTCAAAGTTATCTTTAAAAAAGGACCCAATTTCAAGGAAACCCCCCAAAGAACCTGACTTTCTCCCGGTTTTTTGAGTGTGTTGTTTTACACTAAGTAACTTATAAATAAGAATCTTATTTGTTTTATGAGATAAACAATCTGCTTTTATTTGGTGTAAAAAAAATCATAAATATAGAAAATTGAAACAAAGGAACTAAAATGAAAGGTGATATAAAATCAAATTTATTCATAAATTTGTATAAATAGACTCCCAAAAATTTGCCTCGGGGGCGCTGCCCCCAAATCCCCACATAAATTCGGCAATGTCCTCTCTAGCCCACCCCTCCAAGAGATCCTGGATACGCCCTTGATTCCAATATTATAAATATTGTGGGAGAGTCCATGATTGATCTAAACTCAGTCTTAAGACACGTTTTTTCCAATAAAAAACAACACGGCGCAGATTTTCATAAGAACTAACTAAATGTGATCATGTTTTATTTATTCCCAAACAAGCCCAAGTGTCGGAACATAAAAACTACCAAGTATTACCTTGGTAAGGACTAGCTAAACCTAATCGTGTTTTATACATTCTCCAATAGGCCAATATTACCAAGTATTACCTTTAGAAGAACTACTTGAGCATATGATCATGTTTTATGCAATCCCAAACATTGGAGCATACAAACTCCCAAACACAATAACAAAATCAGGATAGGCCTTAGAAAGTTGAAGCAATTTAAAATTCATCATCTAAAAAATGCTTACTGGCTACTGCCCAAGAAGTTCAACCTCCATTATAAATGAAGCAATGTCCTATAAAATTACAGCAGAAAAAGTTTAAACAAACAGAAACTATTAATGATTTTTATAATATCCATCCAGAGATTATTAACTATTGTGTCAGTAGAAGAACTTGGAAACCTTAATAACTTTTGCGTCGCTTTGATGAAATTCACTTGACCAAATCCTTTCTAAAATGAAATCCATTCTCTCTAGGATCCTTGTATTCTTAAGCAGAAATTTTGCAAATGCAAATTTGTTGTCGCAACAAATTTCCTTGACAGCAACAAACTTTACAGCCTTGAAGTGCAGCGAACACTCGCGAGAACTCTTTCGTGATGTCCGATATTCGTATCCATCAAATCCGTACGAGTCAAGAATGTATGAGCAGAGAAACTACAGGTAAAGATTCAAATATGCTAAAGGATCACCTCACCTGATAGCTAGGAGGTAGGAGCAAATGGTAGTTGTGTTTATATTAGAGAAATATAACTGTATAGACTATACTACAATTACACTGCCTTGATTTATTTTTTTTCTCTGTCATAAACAATAATAAGCACAAATGTTAGATGAAGCAACACTAGCCTTTTGACTTGTAATCCAACTCCTACCATTATTAAATAAATCCAAAACCTTTTACAATTACGTTAGAGACCCCAGTTTCGAAGAAAATTAAAAAAAAAAAAACACCATGCTCCAGCCGAGAAGAATCCACTGCACTGTGGATGCTGGTGCAAATCAGGGGCAGATTCTTCTGCCTTTTAGAAGAATATGCGTTTCCTTGTCTGAAAACTTTTGAAACAAGAACAAACAACGCCTCGTCTGGTCTGCCTAGCCACCAAATATATCTATAATTCTTGCTTCAAACTCGTAAGAAAATTAAATTATATGTACATACAAATTTGCTAAAGGGTTCCCAAAAACTTACCCCTATTTTGCGCAGGAAGTCCAAATTTATTATTAATTTCTCTAGATTGGGTGAACTTCGTAAAATACTTGATATCCCAGGGGTTTCCCATCTGGTGATTGCCGTGTCTAGCGTTAAACATCTGCAACTTGGAAATAAGAAACCAAGGCCTTTCACCAGCATATAACTATCAGAACCTTGCACAATAAATCAAGCAGCAAACTAACATCAACAGGTTAAGAGAATGTAAAAAATAATGATTGCAATCACATTTTCCTCACCAAAGGTAAATGTCATATCATTTTGGAACCAAGAAGCTTGTAAATTTCTTTTAAAACAAAATTTTGTTTTAAATTATTACATTAAAAAAAAAAAAAAGAAGAAGATAAAGAAAATACTTGCGTTCTTAAAAAAGAAAGATTCGCCCCTTGTTTTAGGAGCAAATGCCATATCCTCTCTTTTCTTAAAGGTACAGATTACGATAGATATGTATTTTCCTCACTGCATGTGTCAAGTGGCTTGGTTGATTTTTGCCATTAGTCTAGGTTGGCAATCGGGTTGTGTCGTGTCATTATCCGGTTGTGTCATAACCGTGTCCAAACATGATCCCATTCAACCAACTAATCCATTTTATCCATTCAAATAGTAGATCATCTAGTGTTTAATTGTTGAAGACGGTTTAGTCTAGAGTGATTCAGTTGGATTAAATGAAGTACCTGAAATTATGCATATGAATCTAGATGATTCGAATATAGTCAAGAAGATCTGAAGAATTACGTTTACAAGCTAATGTAGTGATTACAAAGTAAAGATAAAAAATCCCGACCCCAATACAAAACCATAATTCGTCAACATATGAAGGAAAAGAAAAATGGAATATACAATGCATGACAATGAAAAAAAATGAGATTGAAACAATGAAATAATAACAATGATTGCAATAGAGCGTAGTCCCATAAGTAAATTTCAACCTTCTAACTTGTAAATCTATCTCTAGTTGGTGAAATTGTGACTAGATAATGGAATATTGAGTGGCTCTTTATTATTTTAGGTGGAAGTGGACATGTTATTAGGTTTTAACAATAGATAATATTATATATTTCAAAAATACCCTCAATAAATAGGTACATAATCTGGTCATACTGGTTAGACGGGTTAGCCCGAATAAAACATGACCGAACCCATTTGTTAATGGAGTTTATTTTTGCTCACTCTAAAATTGCTCATCCATTGCTCCCATTGGCTAATGCAGCGGGATGCAGAGGACTTTACATCATTAACAAATTATTATTTAATCCTGAGTCCCACTGCATTAGCCAATGGGAGCAATGAGTGAGCAATTTTGGGGTGAGCAAAAATGCACTCTTGTTAATGACCCATTTATGACCCAAACTCATATAAGCAAAATCCAACCACATTTATTTTCAGGTTGTGTGGTCGCGTCATGTAAAAAATTGCATCCCCTATGTAACAAGGGTATTATAGGAAATCAGATTAGAATTAGAATTTATTTCTATAATAGAATGGCCAATCAACGCAATTCTATTCTAAATCTATTTCAAAATCAAACCAAACGGACTGTATGTGATTATGGAAAAAAAAACAAGTGATGTAGTTCTTCTTCATTTTCTTATTTTCATTATTTTTGTTTTTTTTAAAAAGTTTTTGTTTTTATATTTAATTTTTTGAAAATAAAAATTGAAAATATGTTTGGTATTGTTTTGTTTTTCTTTTTCGAAAAAGGACAGCAAAATTGGGCCAAGTAATGAAAACAAAAAAAGAAATTTATTTTTCGGCTCTTTCATTTTCAAAATTTAGAAAACTAAAAATTGTAACATTACCAAACATGCCCTAAGGTTATTGTTCTCGTATCTATATTCTAAATTTGGTTCATAATACGTGGAATAGCCTCTAATTTTGGCAAATGCACTTTTCTTACTATTTTGACGTATGATTGGTTACATATAAAAATATGTGTATACAACACAGATGTAACAAATAGCAGGAACAATTTTATCTTAAAACATAATGAAAAATAACTAAGAAAAAGCGCTAGCACTAAAGTTTTGTCCTCAACACGTAACAGTGATACCATCTATCTATCTATAAAGATACTCCCTCTATAAGACACGCCACCTGACGCCTACTTGGCGTGTTATCTATTAAGCTTGGTCATCTACGTGGTTGCCTAAGGATTAAACTTTGAGTAATGATACACCCACTCCCTCAACCACACCCCAACTATATTCAGCACATCTTGACCATTGATTGCCCTTAATTCTGGTGGGTTCCACATGAATTTCACATAGGACCCACCGGAATCAAGGGACAAGATCTACTGAATGTGGTTGAGGGTGTGGTTGAGGGAGTGGGTTTATCATTATTGTTAAACTTTCTCTTTCTTCATCAGTTCACTCCCAAACATTGAATACCCATTCACCATACCATGTGAGCATTGAATACCCACTCACGATTCCTCTCCGCCGGCTACTGTTTTCTCTGAATACCTACTCACGACACTTCCTCTCCAGCGGCTACCGTTTCCTCTGCTCCCAAATCCATTGAACAACAATGGCCATACATAATCAATTCTCAGCGTATCTCCCTCTTGCTGTTTGCCCATATATATATATATATATATATCCCTTCAAACTCCTCTGTCCAAACAATTTCCAAACACTCGGTTGCTGTGTATACTGTATGTATTCCACCACAAGTGTTTTAGTTTTCCCACCTTATGTAGTTACCGAATATTTTTGGTTTGGGATGTTTTTGTAAGGTAATTTCTTGGGGATTTCATACAATTCCTTGAACGCAACTCCTCACAGCAAATTGGTAGAATTGCAATTGTTGTTCCTTCCAGGTGTTTACAGACTTCTATTTATGCTTCCATTGTTGTATTTGTTGGATTTGGGGTACTCGAAAAATGGATAAGAAACAATGAAATACAGAAGAAGAACTTCAAAGATCGAGTACGCATTAAATACGCTGTCCGAAAATAAAGTTACGCCCCACACACGATTGCAAGTGGACTATGACGCCTTTGTCTTGAGGATACTACGATCTAAGTTAATAGAGGCATCAATCTCTATTAACTTCTGCAGAATTTGTGTATATAAATTGCTCTCAAAAGACTCAAACAAATTAGGTAGAAGAAAATGTTGGCCCAAATATGGAAACCTTAGGGGGGGGGGTGAATAAGGTTTTAGCGGAAATTAACCTTTTAAAAAAAAACTTAATTGCAAATTAAACACAAACACAACCAATAATGTAAAGAGTTAAGGGAAGAGATACAAACAAACCAATTATTCAAGTGGTTCGGCAATCGCACCCCGCGGCCTATGTCCACCCCTCAAGAACACCTCTTGAGGATTCCTTAAATCCCGATCCACTTACGGGTGTGCACCAAACCGTTACAAGAGCCTATGATCTCTCCCAAAGAAGAACGCCTCTTCTTTGCACACAAGGGTTACTAACCCTCAACCTTTACAATTGATTTGATACAAATTGAACTCTCTTTATAGAGTGGATAATACAATTGAAAGCTCACTACAATTTACTCTCTCAAAGATTACAATTGAAGGCTAGAGCAAATTGATAAACTCACACAACTAGGGCTCAATTTTGAATGATTAAGAATCAACAAGTTGTGTGATTGAAATAGATGTTTTCCAATAGATTGATCAACATAAAATGGTATGGGAAAACATGTATTTATAGGCCAAGAAAGATTATAGCCGTTGGTGGCACGTTTGGTAATTAAAAGCCCCTTTAAAAACTAGCCGTTATGCCTTTTCAGGTCGCTTCAGTCGACTGGAACATGAAGCAGTCGATTGGTCCTTGAAGTAGTCGACTGAGATGTGTTTACAGAGGGTTCTGTTTGCATTTTGCTCACTTCAGTCGACTGAATCGGTCCTTCAGTCGACTACCCCTCCCTGTTTGGCAGACTGACACATCTCCACTAAAATGGCCATAACTTCCTCTACAAAACTCGGATTTTCAATACGTTTGATGTTTTGGAAACTAGATTCAAATACCTTTCCAACCATATAAAACTCAACATTTAATTATTTTCCAATTGGTTGGGGCATTGCTTTAAAGATGACCTTCTTAAAATTTATTTCCAAAACTTTAACTTTTAGCATTTGTTTGAGCCCCTAAGAGTGTGAGATCAAGATGCCTTACAATGATGGTCCTAGACTTCAACCAAGGATGAAATATCTTCAAGTCTTCAAGCTTGATCCTTGTTGAGCTCCTTGTAATCTTGATCTACATCAATTGAATCTCATGCACACAAAGATGTTAAAACATTTATACAATATTAATACATGAGATTATATATGAGCATGAAAATGACTATGATAATAACAAAGAATGAATTAATATGAATCATGTAATTATCATAGCATATTTGACATCATCAAAACATAATTAAATATGCCTTAATAAACCTTAAGGCTAACAGAAAAGACAAAAACTCTGGACAAAAACTTAAAAAATGTAAAATCTCAGTCAAAACTAACTAACATACATGTATATATATATGTGTGTATATAGGTGTCTATAGGGTAAGAGACATGTCTCTGGACAAACGGTTGTGTCCCAACACCCTTAGAATATGTCTATGTATGTATATGCACGTTTAGAAACCAATAGAACAGATATACATCGTTCAAATTCGAAGTTGAGACATGAAAAATCACAACTTTTCAGTTCTGGGCCCGCTCGACCGGTCGAAAGCCCCTCTGAAACTTTCTAAAAACTGAAGCTAAAAAATTCCCGGCGCTTTTGAATAAACGTCGGTAATTTCTGGCGCTTCAAGACAAACACCGTTAATTCCCAGCGCTTCAAGACAAACGCCGTTAAAACGCTGTCTACTCATTCACACCTCAATTTTCTAACAGTATTTTGATTGACATGTGATGTGGTTCAAATATGATTTTGAACTAAACTGTTTATAAGCTTGATTGTTGGTGGGTTACAATATGCATGCCAAGTGTTTGTGGTTCAGTGTTTGCGTTTATACGACCCTTTTTATTTTTTCCCCCTCCCTTATATTTATGAATCGAATTTCCCTTTTTTTAAAAAAATCAAAATTAAACAATGCACATGTTTTCCTTCGAAGATAACTACAATGGAATTGAACCAATAACAATAATAGCAAAACATGTATTTACAAGCAATTCACAAGATCATTACAATGGAGTTGAACCAGCGTGACTACATACCTTTGTCTATATGGTTCCTTCTATCTACTTTGAAATGGTTTTTTCCCCCTCTCTATTTTTAAGTATTTAGCCTAAAGTAATATGTTAGTGCTATTATAATAATTTTAATAGCATCTATATGGTATAATTTCCAATATAAAAGTGTCCAAGTCAATTTATACAACTTCTGTTGACCAAGACAAGGTTTAGTATCTTCGTTCCAGTGGTTTGTACAAGAAAGGAGTCCCTTTTGATGCAATTAATTATATATATGGCTCAGCACTAGGTGAGAAACATGACTAAGAAAACAAAAATTGTATATGTTATTTACTTATGTACTCCATCGCTTATTCTAATGTATAATATACACACATTATGCATTTGTGAATTGGAATGTGCAAGGATAACCAAGTAGTATCAATAAGTTCAAACAAGTAGTATCAACAAGCAGCTATATTGACCTACCAAATGTGAGTAGTTGGACAATAATTTTTATGAGCGCGCATTGATGCCCAGTTTAAGAATTCATGTAACCTCAAATGAGTAGGCAAATTAATATATTTTTATTAAGATTTTAATGATTTTGAGCTTTAGGGACTTTAATTAATGACTTATTTATCTTTCCATATTCTTTTTTTTTTGCATAAACATTGGAATGACTGCATTTTGTACAGCTGCTACTATTTTTTGTTATTAAAAAATTCCTTTTTCTTTCTAATAGTTGCTTCATTCTGTGGTCTTTTTTCCCTAATATTTCCTTTACAATGGTTCTACTTTAATACAACTTCTAATGTTCTCAAAACAATGAAAGAGACAATACACTGTCAATTATTATGGACTTAGTCATGGATTTGCGAGTGTGAGCACGGGTATTTGATACCCAATTCGCTACCAAGTTCTTTTGTTTGTTCAACAAATTTGAACTTCTGCTAGTGACCTCAAATCATGTTGATCCTTTTACTCTCTCATCATCTCCCACCCAAGGCAAAATTCTTTCTAACATTTCACAACTTTACCAACCAAAAATAATTATAACAATAATAGCAAAATAGGTATTTACAAACAATTCACAAGATAATTAAAGCGTAGTAAATAGTAAAATAAAGACAGAATAAAACCAAAAGAAGAAGAAAAAGACTAAATTTTTACCACACTCTTACATGAGTCTACTATTAATTCTTGCCTTCGGCTATGTTCTAGCACTTTTTCCTTTCTTATATCGTTGAATCAATATCCTGTTGGTAGATTTCACATTCAATTATTGTTCTATATTTGATTTCCAAACACATTCCATGGCTACATATTCTGAGTATGTGCATTCATAGATTCTGAGGACCTTCACTGATTTGGCAATTTGCGGTTCTCCTTGCTGTTTTCATGAGAAATAGAGAGTTAGTGAAGTATGAACAAAGTCCAAAGGAAATGAAAAGTAATTTGTTTGGTAACAAAATCATGAAAGAAAAACCTTTCAGGTTTTAAAAAATGATTTCATTGGGCTGCTAAGACTGTTTTTTTTTGTTGTTGAAAGCTATGGACGTACAACATTCAGCCCTCAACTATTTGTGAATTAGTGCTACACATAAAAAATAAGATGTCCAAGTAAGACACCATTCACTTTATGGTTGGATTTGTGCAGGATTTTGCTTTGTTTAATCTAATTCTTACACATAGTTTGGCAATGAATTTGCTAACTGCAAAATGCTTCACAGTCAAAAGAAGTTTAGAACAAAAAAATGTTTAGGGGATAAACAGTTTTTTTTTTTAAAGAACTAAATCTGTTTTCTTTTTTTAAAACAAACCACTTAAGAATACCCCAAACATGCAAGCAACCAGTTCGTACAAATTGATCCTTCCTATAAAACAATAAAGGACATAAACAAAAACATTACAATCACGTGCTTATCTATCACATGCATCTATAGATTAGCATGTGATGGTTCACCCATGTATTTATGTATGGTGGATTAGAGAGGAATGTTTGTGCACCCATGGAGAATAGTGTTTTTTGTTTTCTTTTTCCCAAATGCTATCTTTGTGGTGACAGTCCTATTTAGTTGACCTGGGCTAAGTACTAATTGCATATCCAAGTAGTGTACCAATTCAAGGAATCATATCTTTGCATCAGTGCATTGATTTTTTGTAAAAAGAAAAATGAGAAACACGAACCAACACAGTTTGGTATTGGAAAATATATAATGATCTATGTTCCTCTAAATTTTTACCTGCCATACACAGTTTGTGTATTGTATTTGTCATAACATTAAACAAACTTGAGGATTTAACAGGCGAATATGTTTAGTCCACCACATCAGTCTCAAAGGTATATGTCAACTTGGAAATTCCTGAAGCAGCAGAATTCATTGACAGGTAACAAAAAAATTGTTTAAAAAAAAAACATATCAAATACTAAGATAACATATTACTACATTGTAATATTCATCTTTGCAACACCTGTATCCTGGAAAAGGGTTAATTAACATGTTAATATGCATTAATTCATGTGATTAGTGTATATAATGGTTAAGGGGAGGCTTTGGACTCACCTGTGGAAAAGTCCCCAATGAGGAGGGACAGGTTCGGAGGTAGGACCCAGTGAAGGGTCGAATAAAAAAATTTGCATTTTATGTGATTAAATGCATTTATATGATTACATGAGTATTTGCTTAAAATGCTTTCATATTATACGTTGATATATGTGTTAGCAATTGGTTTTATGTTGGATACCCAAATAAGGGTATAACTGAGAAGATTCATAATTAGGAGGTACGATAGCTTTTTCACAAAAAATTTGGGGCCACGTGTGGGATCCATATGGGATTTAGACAAACACTCGTTAGATAATTGGGTAGCTAATGGAATGTTTGGGGATCTCATAACAAGAAGTTAAGGAATTCTAGGGGTGTAAATGAAAAGTGGGAAAAATTGTATGCTTGACAATACAACATGCATTGCATGTGTGTGTCAAGCGAGTATGGACTCTCATTTACAGAAAATTAAAACAAAACAAAAGAGAGCTCACCGAGAGAAAGACGGACTCATCACCGACGTCGTAATCTCGTCGTTCCGTCGCCGTTCGACGTCAAATTCGTGAACAGAAGCCGTTTTCGGACTCGTGGAGGTGAGACGATCATTTCTATACCTTTAATTTATGCTTTAATCTTCATAATTTTGGTAGCTCGCGTTACTCGGTGACACACGTTTGCCGAATTCTTGTAGGATTCACTTTAGAGTAGAAATTGAGCTTGGGTTTAGCGCAATTCAGCATTTCTAGCTTAGTTTGGGTATATAATCTTGCTAAGGTGAGTTTTCTAACTTAAGCTTTGATGTGGTACATGTCTTATGCTTCAATTGGTAGTCAGGAAATGATGAGTCTTGAGGTTGTGGTTGAATTCATGTCAATTATTAGAACTTCATGTTAAATTGGTGTGAAATTATCATGCTTATATGACTATGTGTTTATATGTTAAGTGGTCAATGAATAATTGGGAGTAATGGTTCATTGTTGGGAGTAATAAAGAAGGGAAGAGGAAGAATCCGATAAATACGGAAGTTCAAGGATTAGAAGTGACCGTGCAGCCAAGGAGTTGGTCTTCTGGTCTGAATGAACCATTAACCCATGAATTTTGTGATTACATATGCTTACGTGCTTATATTGTTGCATTATACATGTTCACGACATCCAAAGCATGTTAGTTATTCACTAAGCATAATGCTTAAGAAAACCATTTTCCATTTCTGTTATGGTAAATAACAACCACCGCAGGTTCGGAGCCATACCCGGAAAGGAAATGACATGCATTGGGAGAGATGGGAGAGATGGGGGAGGTTTGGATCTTGAGCTTATGAACTCACTTTAAACTTGTAATATGTTGTAAATTGTAGTACTTTTAATGGTGATGTTAGTACTTTTGTAGTACCTTGGGGCTTAGTTCTTCCAACTTGTTATATGGTGGTTTCTGAAGTAAAACTAGAAAACTTGTAAGAGATTTCTATGTATGGTTGGTTTTGTGCGAGTGGATATGTGGAACCTTTCCGGCAAGTCCGGATTAAGTCGCAAGTGTTTGGGCATGTTCCACTTGTGTATATTATGTTAGTTGTAGTTTGAGTTCAATTCCATCTTGTTCTTGTAAAATACTAGTTTTGATAAGTGTTGAGTTTGCTAAAACTTGTTTTGATTCAAAAGGGGTGGAGTTCATAGTTGGATTGATTCAATTGTGTTTGTATTCATGTCATACATGCTTGGTTAATGTTTAAAGGAAAATTTGTTAATAAATCCCTAAAATTATATTCATATGAGACAAAAACCAAGGCGTATTACTGTTCAAGATAAAGCCCATCGCGTGTTTTTCGGTTTTGAACTAAACCCTTTTTCCCTTTTTTTGGACGGAATTGCCCATTTCTGTATTTACGATGAAAGTTCTCCCTCTTTCTCGTTCGCCTCTGATAAGATTTCTCTCTCTTTCTCTCTCTCTCTCTCTCTTTCTCTCTCTCTCTGCTTCGAGTCTGCAGTAAATCATAGGATCTCCAGATCTCGATTTTCAGATATTCGAGTTACATAATTCGTCTTCAGATCTCAATTTTTTTCATCACTTTCTTTTTGCATTGTAATACAGGTATGATTTCAACTTGTTTTTTATTCTTAGGGTTTTGAATTTTGAATTATTGTTTTTGAATCTCTGTTTTCAATGAATGTCTAATATATAGACATTGTAATACAAAGTTTACGTTGTAGATAATATTATCTATTTTAGTCAATCTATATTTTGATCAATCTTTGGATTCATTTTGTTTGAATGTATTCTGAAGCAGATTCTTATTATCTCTTTGGTTATAATCATTATGTAATGCATATGTATTTTAGACAGAAACTGAAACAGACAGTATTAGAACAGATAATATAATCTATTTGAAACAGTTTTTATATAATTCCCTAATTCTGAATCTGTTTCTTTTTTTGGTAGATTGTAATGGACAATTCAGTTCTATTGTTGGTGAATCATGTTGGTTATACAGCTGTTGTGAAGGTTTCAAATGAGTTTTGTTACCACGATTTGGTGGATTTTGTTTGTGGTAGATGGAGTAACTTGACACCTGACAGTGTTTCTTTTGAGTATTATATTAGTGGACATTCAAACTGTATTTTAGAGAATGAAGATGATTTCCAAAATATGATTTTATTGGTTAATGGTGTTTGTGGTGGTCGTGGTGATATTATTGTTATTGAGAAGAGTGGTTGTGTTAGTTTTGTTGAGGATCGATCTAGTGGTGTTCATGAAGCATATAGCATGGGTATGTTGACTAGTGGGCAATGTATTAGTGAAAGAGACTTACTACCTTTCTATATATGTCACAAGGAAAAAGTCTTATTGTCTGCTTCTTGGGCTAATGGAGTAGTTGGTGTTGGACAGTGTTTTGAAGGCGGTAGTGCTGAATTTTGTCCAGTACTTTGTAAATATGCTATTGAACTTGGTTTTCAATTCAAGTACACGAAGAATGAGAAGGGAAGAATTACGGCTAAATGTAAATTCAAGGATTCTAGGGGCTGTTTGTGGCGGATACATGCATCGGTTGTGCCTTCGAATGAGTTCCTTTATATAAAGAAGTTCAATAAAGAGCACACTTGTGGGGCTTCTGTTCGGACTTCACGAAATCCAAGGATGAGCTCTGATTTAGTTGGTAGTGTTGTTGTAGATGATGTTCGGTCAAAGCCTTTGACCCGTCCATTTGAAGTTGTTCAGAATTTTAAGGATAAATATGGACTTGATATTAGCTACCACCATGCGTGGTTGGGTGTTGAAAAGGCTAGGAGAGAACTTTATGGAGATGATTTGTTGTCTTTTGATCTTCTTCGATGGTATACTGATGAGGCGTTGAAGAAAAACCCGGGCAACCGTATTGAGTTTGAATATGGTCATGGTAGTGGGCATTTTAAGAGATTGTTTGTTTCTTTTTATGGGTTCATATATGGATTTAATTTTTGTCGTCTCTTATTATTCTTGGATGGTACATTTTTAAAGGGTAGATACAAGGGTAACCTGTTGGCTGCAACTGGAAAGGATGATAACCAAGGTGAGTACACAACAGATAATATTATCTGCTATACAACAGATAATATTATCTGTTTGTATATACTGATTTGTAAGTATTGGGTTGTGGTATATGTTTGTTGTATTTGCGTTTTTTTGTATTAAGTAACTATTCAATGCTGATGCAAGTTTGTTTCCTATTGCATTTGATGTTGTTGATTCCGAGAATCTTGACAATTGGATGTGATTTTGTGGCTAGTTGCGTGAAGTTTTGTTGAATGATCGTATTGTGACGTTTGTCTCAGATCACAATCCTGGTCTTGTTCATGCTGTTTCTAGCATTTTCCCATCATCTTCACATGCTTTTTGTATGATTCACTTGGAGAAAAATTTGCGGGAGAAATATAGTGGGGTGGACAAGGATTTTAGGGAGAGGATTCTGGCATTGTTCCGTAGGTGTGCTTATGCCCCGACTGAAGCAGCTTTTCGTCCTTACATGGATCAGTTGAGACGTGAGGGTGGCAAAAAAATTGATAACTTTTTGCATGATCTTCCTCTTGATAAGTGGTGTCATGCTTATTTCAAAGGAAAGTGTTATGGTGAGATGTCTTCTAATGCTGCTGAGTCTTTTAACTCTCAAATTGCAGTAGCTCGTCACATGCCTATAACTGAGATGGTTGATAAGTTTAGGGCTCAAATTATGAAGCAAATGTCCTATCGGAGAGATTAAGTAGAGTTTTGTTATCTGTCCTGAAATAGAGAAGAGATTACATACATCTTTAAATGAGGGTCGGACGCAGAAAGTGATTAAGTGTTCCGATGATGTGTTTGAGGTTCAGTGTATGCCATCTATGTTGGTTGATATCCTTAGTTTGACATGCTCTTGCTTCCAGTGACAATTAAATGCGTTTCCGTGTAGTCATGCTTGTGTTGTTATTCAAAGTAGCGGGAATGACTTGAATACGTTTGTGGATAGATGGTACCATGTGAGCAGTTTCTCTGAGGCATATAGCAAGTCTATTTTTGGTGTTCCAACGGTCACCAAACCCAATATCACCGTTGAAGATATGGTTGTTCGTCCTCCCTTGTCAAGAAAGCAACCCGGAAGGCTAAGAAAAAAGAGAATTCCTTCGAGGGTTGAGAGTGTTAGGAGTGTGAGGTGTGGTAAGTGTGGCAAATATGCGAAACACAACAAAAAGACATGTAATGAAGCTTTGTAATTCAATCTATACGTGTTATCTGTTGAATTAAGGATTTGGATTTTATGTGTCTAAATGTGTCATGACTTTGACTTCTGAATAAAGTGTCTACTGTTTTTTTGGTTAATATGTTCTATCTGTATGTAGTAATCTTTGCTATGATAATATGTGCTTTGTAATGGTTTGTTTTGTAAAACTTGTACACAATAGATAATATTATATGTTTCTGCAATGTTTGATTTGAAACTGTTATAATATTATTTGTTTGCAATTCAAATATCAAATAACTTGCATACTAGTATTCATGCACAGGAGAGTCATAGAACATAATCCAAAACCAGCTTTTTACATATTGCAACCAATCGGTTGTAAGGCCTTCTTACAAAAATAGTATTCTGTGCTATAATGTATACATCTATCTCTACACATCTATCTGTTCATATCCCCACATCAAACTATCTATATACATCTTTAGAAAAATGGTATTCAGTGCTATAATCTATTTACTTTCTGCTAGATTCGCTGCCCTCCTTTGTAAGGCCGCCTTCTCGGTCCATGAGTTCTGCTCATCATTCAGAAATTGATCAATAAGGTGTGCCCTCATCATTCTTGCATCTTCTCTCTTGAAATTATCTTTAATTGTTATTCCCTTGGTCAATGTTCATCAGGTAGCATACGATTATCCTACAATCCATACTGCAAACAAGAGTCGTTTGTCAATGTTAAATTATGTGTCGAGTTTAGTTTATAACATATTGTCTATTGTTCACAACAAATAATATTATCTGTTTCTGACTCAATGTGATAAAATAGGTTATGAGTTCATACGTACCTTATTTCAGTTTGTTGAGGTGTTTTGTCCATTACAAATAGTGGAGCATCATTGTTGATTGTCACTTCAATATCCATTTATTCTTGCTTTTGCTTTAGAACCTTGAGGTAGTAATCTTTCTGTACATAAAACAGGTGATTTACTGAGTTAGGTATGAAAGCAATATGTCAAGTATTTGTTGGAGTTTAATATATGTGAAGATTTTATACATCGTAATAGCATCTCTCAGATATTGATCTTCGCCTGTCCTTAGCTTTCTTGAGTTGTAAAACCTCCATATTTCTTCTTCTGGATCATAGACTAACAAAGTCCAATGATTTAAATACAATCTTCTGCCACTTGAATTTATTGGGAAGTGCAAATATCTGTACTCAGCAGTTTCTTGTCCAATGTATTTGTCGAACATTGACTCTCTCAATTTTTGTACATTTTCTGTGATTAGTGCTATTTTGCAAAGAAGCAACAGAAACAGATAATGTTATAGCATGCACTTGAATGATATATTATGCTAATAAGATGCATGTGTTCATTGCTTTTCAAACTCGCATTTGTTGCTTACCATGCCCATGCTAGTGAAGAAGAAGTGTTTGTCTTTTCTTGTAGAATCCAATGGTGTTAGTTTTTCTTGATCGCGCATCAACATTTCCGCATACACATCAATTACCTAGAGTCAGACATTCTTGGCATTTTAGTATTTGTATCCGTGAGGTAGTAAATTATTACAGATAATATTATCTGTCCATTTGATAGACAAGATAATGGACGGATAATATTATCTGTCAAACAGATAATATTATTTGTTACATAATTTGTGTTGAATAGGAGGTACTATATTTTACATTACTGGTCACTTGATCATCATCTTGCAGTTCCAACACGTCTTGAAGGCTGATGTATTCAGAAGCTTTTGATCTAGTCCAGATCACTGCCTCTTTGCTAACAAATTCAACAAGTATGTTGTTAGTTTAGATGGAAATGAATGTATGAAAATTAATTTTGTACTTGAATTACAATCGTACTTACTCGTTATTTTCGAATTCCACTATGCGCTTCAGCTTTTCTCTGTCTTTTGTCTTTACGTATTTCATCATTGGATTTGTTTTTCCTCTCTTCCACTTTGCTTTCTGTATTTTCCTTGGCTTTTTTTCCATGTATTCGTCAATATCAATCATCAGCTTCTCAAGTCCTTTATCTGCTTCTTCTCTGGCTGTTTGCCTTTTCCTTTTTCTTCCTTCATCTATTTGTTGCTTGCCCTTTTCTTTTGTATCACCATAGTCATACAATGGGCCCTTGTTCTCTTTCCTTTGTTTGTTCCTGATATTCTTTACCATTGACCTTGTTCTTACTTGTTCATCTTCCTTTATCTCTTCTTTGCTTGCCTTTTCTGGCGTTTGTTGATCCTTGAGGTCCTGTATATGCTTTATCAGAGTCTGTTTCTCACAGACAAGCCTAGTAATCAGTTGACTCTGTTCTTCAAGTTTTCTATCCCTTGCCTTGATGTGCTCATCATATTTTTTTGGCATGATCTTGTTGGATTCTCTTGTATTTATGGACTTGTTCCTCCAAAACTTGCACATATTTCACCTCTGTGATGTCTGTTTCAGTTCCTTGTAGTGCCTCCTTCTAAACACATTCTTCATTTTTATTCTTCTCTATCTCTAGATTAATGTTCAAGGACAAGTAGCCGTTTAGGGGACATGAAAAGAGCCTCAGTTGCTAGTTAGAACAGATATATTTATATATAATGTACAACAGATAAAGTTATATGTTTCACAGCAGATAATATTATCTATTTCACAACAGATAATATTATATGTTTCACAAGAGTCTGAAGTACTTATTGTACCCATTGATTATGCTCTCGAGGTGCTTAACATGAAGCTTCATTCCTTCAATTTGGTTGTCCTTTTCAGTCATCGCATCGTCCATGTATTGTATTCGGATGGATCTTTCAAGCAGTGATATTGTTTGTTTGCTGTTTTCTTTTTCAAGATGCATCAATTTCTCTACCAGGTTCTCTCTTTCATTTATCAGTTCTGTAATTGTATCTTTTTGTTCAGCATTTATGTCCTTCAACCTCCTCTCTTCCAGGCTGTTGTCTACTTCAATGTCATATATCACTACATTGCACAAATTATTAAAATTTTCCATATCGATCTCCACTGATTCAGTTCCTGAGCTTTTCAAGTTACTTCTTTCTTGTGAGAGTGACAAATTTATCTGTTGTTCATCTTTCATTTGTTTGCTCTTGTCCTCTTCGAGGTGCGCATATTGACTTAACTGTAGCTGTTGCTCATTATCTTTCTCATTTTCTGTTTCTAATTCCTTGGATTTGTCATATTGGACATCATTGTTATAGTGATAGAGCCACTGCTTGTACAGACATTTGTCATCATTTTCTTGATGTCCTTGTGACTCTTCTTCTTCTTCATCCTGAACCATTATCTCTTTTTGCTTGTCATTGTGATAATCATCATCATTGTCATTATCATCACCATTATTATAATCGTCATCACCATTTTCTTCTTCCTGTTCATCTTCTGTGTTACTTTTATCTTCTTCTTCTTCTTCTTCACTTGCTTCCTTTTTTTTTTTTTTTTTCTTTTTCTTCTTCATCATCCTCATCTTCTTGTTCTTCTTGTTCTTCTTCATCATCTTCTTGTTCTTCCTCTTCTTCACTTGCTTCCTTTTTTTGCTTTTCCTTCTTCATCATCCTCATCTTCTTCTTCTTCTTCTTCTTCTTTTTTATATTCTTGTTCTTGTTCTTGTTCTTCTTCTTTGTCACTCCCTTCCTTGTTTTGTTTTTGTTGTTGTAGTTGTTGTTGTTGTTGTTCTTCTTCTTCTTCTTCTTCTTCTTTTTGTTCCTCTTCTCCATCTTCATAATCTCCCTGTTGTTCATCATCGTTTTCATCATTATTTTCCTCTTCTTCGTCATCTTCATAGATGAGCATTTCCTTTTCCTTGGTAGTCATTCCAAGTGCTCGACCACGTACTTGCATAGTTGATAGAATATGTGATGTAAAACAGATAATATTATATGTTGTGTAAATGAGCTTTAGTTACTAATTAGAACAAATTTATGCATCTATAATGTAAAACAGATAATATTATCTGTTTCAGAACAGAGATATCTTTCACAACAGAGTTATGTTGCCCAACAGACTTATATTATACCTCATTTGCCTCCAAGTTGCCGATCCCTCTATCACCAAGAATCTTCTTTAGTTATGATAGATCCCACTTTTCAAATCTGGTGCATTCTTGTTTCTTCATTGGTTTTAATATTGTTGTCTTCTGCACAACCAATACTGCATAAACGTTATATGTTAACCTATAAATTAATCATTGCATATAAAATATAGCTCACAAATAATATTATCTGTTTCATTCAACTTACTAGCAATGCAGCCGCGCAGCCTGAAACTTTGTCTGGATCTTTATGGCTCTCTGCAATTGAAGTTTTTAGTTATTCCCAAATTGCTTATGACCATGCATATTTGCACATGTCATCTAGGTGTTCGACATATTTGATGTATGTCAAATCAATTTGAAAACCAATTGTGGGGAAAAATAGGGTCACAAACAAATATAGGCAAAGTAGCCTCGTGAAATCTTCCATGCCTATTTTTCTTCGTCCCTTTATTGCTTTATTTATCTTCAGTTTTATAACTGGGGCATATAATTTACTGCCAACATCAAACCATCTATCCATGAAACTCGATGTCGGCTTTTTCTTACCTGTAAGTGTCATTTCTTCTCTACACGACTTTATCCCAAATATGACAGCAATGTCTTCCTCCTTTATCATTATATTTTTCCCTCCAATTTGAAATGCCTTGTATCTAGAATTGTATGTGCAAATTAGTGTAGCTGCTTCTGTGTCTGATTTCCTGCATCTGCAATTCTCTACCGTGTTCCTTAGGAAAGCATTTATCAGAAGCCAAAATGGAGTTTTCTGGAGGTACTTATGATGCCTTTTATGGATCTCTAACCTTTCCATTAGCGTTTGCATAGGCTACAAACTGGAACGAAATTGTCGTGCATAGCTCTTCCCTGCCCTTCTGTCTTCTTTTGTTTTATTGTCCTTCTTCATAGTTTGTTTTTTTGCAACACCTGTTTAAATAATACAATTAAGATAAGCTTAATTTACAGATAATATTATCTGTTTTACTCAACAGATAAAATTTGTTAACAAATTACTAGAAAAACAAACTATGAAGAATATATAAAGTTATCAATAATGTGCAAGAGTTATCTGTAATTCAAAACAGAAAATATTATCTGTTGGACAAGAGAATTTTTTATGCACAACAAATAATGTGTTATGTACAACAGAGAATATGTTATGTACAACAGATAATATTATCTGCTGTGTAAACGAGCTTTAGTTGCTAATTAGAACAGATATAACAACGAGCTTTGGTATGTTATGTAAAACTTGTATACAACAGATAATATTATCTGTTTTGCTCAACAAATAAAATTTGTATGTTTGTCCAAATTTTATAGACAACAAAATTTTAATGGCATATGTTTTCAACAATAATTAGGTTCTGTGAAGCAACAACATATAATCTACAACAGTTAAAGTGGTGTGGCAAATCATACAACAGCAATGGTATGTAGTGTATAAAATGGTAGTGGTATGTGCTTTTGACAGACAGCAAATTAGACCTCATATAAAATGGTAGTGGTATGTGCTTTTGAACAACAATTAGGGTTTACATGGTATTTGGTTTAAGAAAACAGATAATGTCATTTGTTCTGTTTGTAGATTAGGTTTTCAACATGTATTAAACAACCTAGCATGAAATCAACAACATATAAGAAATCAATTGTACTATTATGTGTTTTTACAAAGAGAAATGAGGTTGTATTTTCTACATAAACCCTAGTTCCCTCGGGTAACAGATAATTTCCGTATTATCTGTCAGAAACCCTTATTTTCATTTTTTGAAGTTCATATTCATGAAGTATTGCTTCGAAATCAATTTCCAGGGTTTTAAAACTAAATATGTGTATGCATTCTTTGATTCAATCCAAAACTATGAACATTAACAAAAGTTGGTCGAAAACTTCTACTTACTTTTCTTTGCCATTTGACAATGAGATTGTGTGTTTTTGCAGAATTTCTGCGTCTGATCAGTGCTTCTTTCTTAAATCTCTCAAAGAATCGTCGATATTGATTAGCGTATTTGCCAGGAAATTTGAGTCAAAGCTGCAACTGTATCATTGTCTTCAGTTCTGCTGTGTAGGAGGAGAGGGTAGTTTCGGTTTATTAGGAAATTAGGTCATTTTGGTCTTTTTGGTTGGGGAAGGGGTTATTGAGTTAAGTAATTGGGCCTTGGGCTTTATGTAGCACTGTATTAGTTTTAGGGTGCTATGGCTGAGCGGCCCATGTTTAAACATGTTTAGGAGTGAGTTTGAAATGTTTTCTTGAAGTCCCAAGAGGTTTGGTGTTGTTGAGGTATGAATTGGACATGTTTTCACAGAGTTTTTAGCAACAAAAAGCTGTTCTGCAGAACCCGGATCGATCTGGGTTAAAGGGCGTATCGATCCGGCCTTTTTAAGGGACATTCTGCGGAAGAAACAGCAAAATGGATCGATCCGGGTTATAAAGCGGATCGAATGCTTGTATTTTCACAGTACATCCACTTTTACGGAAACGTGCATACCTTTTTCTAGAAAATTCGAATTCGCGCACCGTTTTTTGCGTTGGAATTGGGACTCAAAGGTATATCTTTTGGTATAAAATTTTGATATACTTTATTAATGACCATTTTTCCCTTGGGGCTTTTTTGTCTTAGCAAACTCTTTTATGTTGCTCCAAATCATGTTTTTCCTTAATAACTACCATGGTTTCTTGCTTATTAGTGTATTTTGGGTATGTATAGTCTTGTTATACATGTCCTAATCCACCGGGGGTGGGTTGAGGTGTGACAATCTTCCACCTGGAAGAGAAATTCAGCATATACAAACTAAACATACAAGTCAATTACCAATTGAGCAACAGATAGAAAACAACAGCAAGACAATTGAAGACATCAGAGCTTTACAGTGGGAATCTAATGACCAGGTAAACAATAAAACAATTTCACATTAAAATTTAATTAAAGGAAGGGTTATTAACAGATTGTGGACTTTTATCCTACAGGAAACAATAATCATTTGCAAGGCAACAATTGAGGACATTGAAGAACATTGTGGATTGTACTACATCTCTTGTGAACTGTGTCCCAAGAAGCTAAAACCAAAGGACGATACTCTCTGGTGTGACACTTGCAAAATAAAGGCTCAATACCCGAAACATAGGCACTAAACAATCATAAGTTCTATTCCATTTAAGAAGTAACAAGGAAAACAATAACTAGATATAATGATAAAATCGTGCCTTCAAAACAGATATAGGATACAGCTAAAAGTAGCATACTCAACGGGTTATACTTCATTCGTGCTTTTTGATAGAGAGGCAGAAAAACTAATTGGAAAGCCAGCAACAACGCTAGCAAATCAATTAACAGATGTACAAATCAGATACTTTTATTACATTAAAAATTAATTTTCAATACAATTAGCTAAACTTCTTCATTCTAACAATTCTTTAACATGTCGTACAGGAATATAAACAATAATGTTGCACTCCCAACTGATCTTCACAACCTCGTCGAAAAAAGCTACATTTTCAAACTGAAGTTGAATGACTACAATCTCAAAGAAGGCAGGCAAAATTATACCATCAACAAAATCTTCGATGAAATAGTGTCATACCAAAGCGTGACAACTCAGAAACTCACAACGAAACGGTAACAATCAAACTTCATGGCTTAGAAAATCCAAACTAGTTTATACCTCCATCGAACTAATAAATTACAATTGAATAAAACATCATTCTGCACTAACCTGGCCATTGAATGCAAAACAAGCAAGGCAATCTAACCCTATAGCAGAAGCATCAACCACAGGATCAATTCAAAAGAAAAGAGTTACAACACAACTACAACATTAGAATACTAAAGATGCAGCAACAAAAATGGATACAACCAGGGCATCAGCAAAAAACGAGAGAATAAAGAACAAAAAAAATAAATTGAGGAAATTCAGCAAAACATCAACACAGCAGTTATAGTACCATAGCAGCACAATAGTTAGACTTACCTCTTTAAGTGTTACTTACATTCTGTTAGTGTTTTCCTTCTAATAAATTTAGCGTACAACAAAAAAACCCAGAACCATGTGGCACACTGGCTACAACAGCAATGTCATCTTCTTGATTAGTGTTGTTTGGATCTATGCTATGGATTGTTGCTTCCTTTGATAATTGGTTGTGATTGGATTTTATAATTTGTCTTTGGTTTTTTCCTTTTGTTTTACATTGATAGGATGGTGTATTTTTGGATGTTGCCTTCTAAATTTCAATTATATGGTTTACTCAAGTTTCAGGTAGAGTTTTTTGGTTGCGTTGTCCCGTATGCCACATGCTTAAGTTTTTGGTGATATCTTGCAGGTATTATTACCATGTAGGTTGTTTTGTCTATTGGTGCTAATGATGTATCTTTCCTACTATGGATTATTGTTAATAACATAGCATTGCTGTTAAAAAAAGAATTATCATTTGTGACAGAAGTTGTAATATTTTTTTATTAATCGTTTGTCTGCCTCTTCAACTTATTTGTACCTCATATAAAGATAAAAAAATTCCTTCGACTTCTTTTTTTTCACTTTTTCTTTCCCTATTTTTTTGGGCACAGATAACACTATAACGACCTCTACATAGCAAGGATTACAGCCCGTGCATAGCACGGGTTATCGACTAGTTTAAAAATAACTTTCAATGAAATTTCTATGAAATCTTTAGGCATTCCAAACCTTTGAACCTCTAAATTTTCCAATCAAGTTTAAATCTTCCGTGCAAGTTTAACGCTTCCATACTCCAACCCCGTGCTTTTGTGGTTAAGAGTTAGAATAGGTCCTGCTCTTTTGAAGTACTCGTAGAGGTACTCTACATCTGTAGTGTGAGAAAAAAATGTTCTCACTTTGGGATTTGCACAACCCAAGGGCCCACCTGTCAAACAACCCTTCAACACTCAGTAAAAGAGAAGATTAAGAGAGGGCAAAATCCACACAGAAGGGACATTTGAACAGCGAATCAATGAAAATCCAAATGTATTGCCATCGTCTCGACAACACACCAGTTCGTATTGCTTCTTGCATTGGCAAGAATGAGAAAATGTGAAGGAGAGAGGCGCAGAGGTTGCTTCAACAACCGGCAAAACTCAAAGCCCCGCCCGGAAAAAGGAATCGGGATAAGTTTTGCCGCTTCCATAGAGACCACGGTCACGACACAGAGGATTGCTTCAAGTTGAAGATAGCCATAGAGAAACTGATAGAGCAGGGTCATCTTGCAGAGTATGTCACGACAGATGGACGGCCTTCGCAGGGAGCCCGAGATCCTTGTCAACCATAACCTCTTGGTCAAATAAATGTGATCTCCGGAGGAACGTCGGGCGGCGGGGACTCACATTCGGCAAGGAAGAGGCATGCTCGGGCATCCCGGGCGGATGTCTGGCAAGTCCAATCCACCGGCTCCCCGCCAACTGACGTATTGACATTTACCTCCAACGATGTGCAAGGCATCCACTGCCCCCATGACGACCCGTTAGTTGTGATGTTCTCCATAGCTAATTACGTGGTCAAAAGGGTGTTGGTGGACACAGGAAGCTCGACCGATATCATATTCGTGTCAGCGTTCAATCAGCTTGGGATATCCAGGGATCGGCTCCGTCTAGTAGCCACTCCCCTGGTGGGTTTCAACGGATCCAGCTAGGGGTGTGTTTCGGCCGGAACGGATCGGAAACACCCCTTTCGGAAAAAATTCCGAAATTTTCGGAAGCCAAAAATACATTCCGAATTCCGTTCCGAAATTTCGGAAATTCCAAAATTAGTTCCGATTCCGAAATTTCGGAAATTTCAGAATTTTCGGAATTTTTCGGAATTTCACCAGATTCGGAATTTTTCGGAATATTCAGAATTCAAGCTTAATGGGATTTCACTTGAGACTTGTAGGCCTTTTATAGAAGCACATCACACCCCCTCTTTATGTTTTTTCGATGTGGGATGAACACAATTTTTTTAATATTTCGGAAAATTTTCGGAAAAGTTTCGGAAAATACAATTTCGGAATATGTTCGGAAATTTTTCGGAATTTTTCGGAATATTTTCGGAAAAGTTTCGGAAAATGCAATTTCGGAATATTTTCGGAAATTTTTCGAAATTTTCGGAATTTTCGGAATTCTAAAAATAATTCCGATTCCGATCCGATTTTTTTCGGAATTTTCGGAATTCAGAAAATCGGAATTCGGAATGCATATTTAGTTGCCAAAATCGGAATTTTTCGGATCGGAATCGGTCGGAATCGGAATTTCCGTTCCAAATGACACCCCTAGATCTAGCACACAGCCGCTCGGTACCATGGAGCTCCCTGTTCTTATGGGGACTTACCCTCAGCAGACCTCCCTGCTGGCAAATTTTGTAATCGTGGAGGCCCCATTTGCCTACAATGTCATTCTCGGGAGGCCTACACTCAACAAAGCCAGGACCACCGTCTCTACTCATAGCTTGACAGTTAAGTTCTCGACCCCTCAGGGACCCGGGAGCCTGCGTGGAGATCAGACAACCGCCCAGAGTTGCTATGTCAGTTCTATTCGCCGGGAAGTCATACAGAAACACTGAACGTCCAGGAGATGGACCTGAGGGATCAGAATGATAGAGTGGGTTCGATCGAAGAACTAGAACAAGTAGTGTTGGACCCGTAACTCCCTGACCGAACAGTCATTATCGGCACCTTGTTGGAGCCCGACCTCAGGGAGAAGCTGTTTTAATTCCTGCAACAGAGTCAGAATGTGTTTGCCTGGTGTCATGAAGATATGCCCAGGATTGACCCCCGGGTAATGTCTCACCAACTTAACGTCAACCCAGACTCCCGGCCGGTGAAGTAGAAGAGACGGGGCATGGCCCCCGAGAGGCAAAAGGCAGTGTGCGAGGAGGTCGAGAAGCTCCTCAAAGCCAAGTCTATCCGAGATGTCCACTATCCCGACTGGTTAGCAAACGTAGTACTGGTCAAGAAAACCAACGGGAAGTGGAGGATGTGCGTGGACTTCATCGATTTGAACAAAGCCTGCCCCAAGGACTGCTATCCACTGCCCAGGATAGATCTCCTTGTGGATTCCACAGCCGGTCATTTGTTCCTCTCGTTCATGGACGCCTACTCCGAATATAATCAGATTAGCATGTACCTCGGGGACGAAGAAAAAACCTCATTCATCACGGATCAGGGGACCTACTACTATAAAGTCATGCCCTTCGACCTCAAAAATGCCGGGGCAACCTATCAACACATGATCAATCGCATGTTCAAAGACTTGATCGGGAAATCTATGGAGGTCTACGTTGACGATCTGCTGGTCAAAAGCCAGGACGAGTCTGACCATCTTGAGCATTTGGCTGGGGCCTTCAGCATTTTGAGAAAGTTCGGGATGAGGTTGAACCCAGCCAAGTGCACATTTAGCGTCTCGTCCGGAAAGTTTTTGGGGCACCTAGTCAGCAGACTTGAGATCGAAGCAAACCCCGAGAAAATCCAAGCTATCATCAACATGCGGTCGCCTAGGTCAACCAAAGAAGTACAGAGTCTGGCCGGACGAGTTACCGCGTTGAATAGGTTCATGTCCCGAGCAACCGATCGGTGCTTACCATTTTTCAAGATCCTCCACAAGGCTTTTCAGTGGTCAGAAGAGTACGAGCAGGCGTTCCGGTAACTCAAGAAGTATTTGGCGTCACTCCCTCTACTCTCAACGCCTGTGCCAGGCGAGGAATTGTTCTTGTACTTGGCAGTATCACCCTCAGCGGTCAGCTCGGCACTCATTCAAGAAAAGCACGGGATACAGTTCCCGGTCTACTATACAAGTCGAGCACTTCAAGGTGCAGAAAGTAGATACTCCCACATTGAAAAGCTCACCTTCGCCCTCATCACTTCAGCTCAGAGACTTCGCCCGTATTTCCAGGCCCACGTTATCGTGGTCCTTACGGATCAGCCCCTCGTAAGATCTTAAGTAGGCCAGAAATGTATGAAAGGCTCGTCAAGTGGGCCTTGGATTTGGAGGAATTCGAAGTGGTCTACAAATCCCGTACAACGATCAAGGGACAGGCAGTAGTAGACTTCCTTGTTGAATTCACATACCTAGAAGACCTGGTTGAAGAGCTTGACCAACCGTTTCTACCGCCCGGGTTGCAGTCAGACATCCCAACCTGGGTACTCGATATAGACGGATCATCCAACAAACAAGGCAGTGGAGCAGGGATCATCCTAACCACGCCCGACGGGATCCAGCTAGAGTATGTGCTTAGGTTCGAATTCAAAGCCTCCAATAACGAGGCCGAGTATGAAGCCCTATTGGTCGGATTACAAATGGCAACCTCGATGGGTGCACTGTAGATTCAAGGGTACAGTGACTCTCAGCTCATGGTAAATCAATTCAATCAAGAGTACGAGGCTCGGGAAGATAACATGAAAGCTTATCTAGCCCTTGTTCTAGCAGTTTTAAAGAAACTTCAGGGGTTCTCCGTCATGCAGATACCTAGGGAGGAGAACACTAGGGCCGACCGGTTAGCCCGCCTTGTTTCATCTTCTGAGTCAGACTTGCCTAGGATAAAGATAGAGTATCTACCCAAGCCAAGTGTGATCAACTCAGAATGCGTGGAGGTAGAACCTATCGCCCCAGAACCTAGCTGGATGGACCCAATCATGGCATTTCGGGCAATAGGCGCGTTACCAGACGGTAAGGAAGAAGCCCACCGGGTTAAATACCGAGCGGCAAAGTACCACATTATTGATGGCATCCTCTATAAAAGTGGATTTTCTGTACCGTACCTCCGCTGTGTACACCCCGAACAGGTCCAAGCAGTACTGTACAAAATCCACGAAGGGGTGTGCGGGAACCACATCGGAGGCCGGGCACTCTCACGCAAAGCCCTGCTGCAAGGATACTACTGGCCGACCATGGCCAGAGACTCTCAAGAATACGTCAAGAGGTGTGATATGTGCCAAAGATTTTTTCCCATGATCAACCATCCGGGAGAGCTTCAGATGCCAATCCTCAGCCCCTGGCCATTTGCTCAGTGGGGTATTGACATCGTCGGTCCTCTCCCGAAGGGAAAAGGACAAGTCAAGTTCACCGTCATAGCCATGGACTACTTCACCAAGTAGGCGGAGTTCGAGCCCTTGGAAACAATCACCGAGAAGAAAATGGAAAGCTTCATGGAGAGGAACATCCTCAGCAAGTTCGGCGTCCCCTGGGTTCTGGTTAGTGACAACGGTAGACAATTTGACACCCCGGTATTCAGGCAGTTCTGGTCAGGCTACGGGATATCCAATCACTACTCATCCCCCGAGCACCCCCAGGCAAATGGCCAAGCCGAGGTGACCAATCGGACTATTCTTCAGTTAATCAAAATAAGGGTTGAAAGCGCCAAAGGACTATGGGCAGAGGAAATACCGACCCTCCTATGGGCCTACCGCACTACACCCCAAACGGTAACAAGCGAAACGCCGTTCTCTCTAACCTACGGCTTTGAGGTGGTGGTCCCCACGGAGCTTGGGTTACCTACCTATCGGGTGGCAAATTTTAGCAAACTAGACAATGAAAATGCCCTCAGGGCGAAGCTTGATCTGGTAGAGGAGAAAAAAGACCGGACGTATCTAAAAGTGGCAGCCTACAAGTAGAGAGTATCTCGATACTATAACAGCAAGGTGAAGCATCGCAGTTTCCAGGTGGGGGATCTGGTCCTTAAGACCGTCAACCAGTCCACAAAAGTCCCGAGCCATGGAAAGTTGGGGCCAAACTGGGAAGGTCCATATCTAGTTACTCGAATAAACCACCCGGGCACCTATTGGTTACAAACTCTGAACGGGCGTGATCTTTCTCACCCTTGGAATGTGCAGCACCTCTACAAGTACTATCAGTAGCAATTAGATATGGGTGGATTAACACTAGTTAGGGTACTTGTAGCTCCATTCGAGCAGTCATTATGATTTTTCAAAAAGCAATAAAACGGTTTCTACCTTACATCAAGAAACAACCCTTGTCAGTATTCTGTACAAAAAGCCCTCGTGATCATCCCCGAGGCACCAAAGACCTCGGGCCAACACCTGAGGCAAAAGACCTTGGCTCAAAACCAAGGCACAAAGACCCCGGGAACATACCCGAGGCATAAAAGACCTCGAGCCTAACCCCGAGGCACCGGCTTCGCTTAGGCCCAACCAACGACGGGGGCGAACCCCCTAGGTGGCTGATGATGGCAAGCCTCAAAAGACCCTGCAATCACCATGTTCCAGGTCGGTTCCTTCGATCGCCTTCTTCCCATATACCTACCTTAGCAATATGCTTGGGGGGCAGGGAGACACTAGACTCAAACAGGAAATTACACCGATCACTAACAGGGCTTGGAATCCTAACATTCCTAAGTGCCTATAGTGGCCAGAGAAAAGCCGTTCGGATAGTAAAACAGGACAAACTCCAATAATACACCGGACGGGACCTTTAAGATAGGTCAAGAAGATTAGTTGTTCTACTGGTTATGATCCTAAACCATTTGCTAAGGCAGGGACTTAGATCGGTCAAATAAAAAATAAAAATCGGTCAGATATTGGCAATCACAAAACAGGCATACAAGTACAAGATAGTAAACAGTTGATGGAAAGGCTTGTCTCAAGGACCTTTTCATTAAATTAAAAACTTTGTACAGCCTGGGGGCAATTGTAGTAGCCTCCCCGGAAGAAACAAAAAATACTACAGGCCGGGGACCTTAGTCATCCACCTCGACCACATCTTCGGTGTCCCCAGCCTCTTTTCCTGGAGCAGCTCCTTTTCCAGTTCCCGAGCCCCCGCCCTGGGCAGGCTCAGGAGCTTTTCCATTTCCCGATCCCCCGCCTGGGGCAGGCTCAGTAGCTCCAGCACCAGCAGCAGGGTCCTCACCGACCGTGGGACCAACGTCCCAGTAGTCCGAGTCGATCTCCTTGTAGGACGAGATGTCCCACTCGGGGTGATCCCGAGCAACCCACCGCTTCAGGTCCTCGTAACCCTGGAAGAAGCCGTCGTCAAACGCTTCTTCCGTGGCCCCTGCGACCGTCACCTCAGCTGCGGCCTTCGCTTGGGCCTCAGCCGCCGCAGTGAGGGCTCGGGAAGCCTCCAAATCGGCTAGAGCAGCCGCCAAGTCAGCCTGGGCCGCACCCAAGCTCAAGGCTAGGGCCTTGGTCTTGTCCTTCTCGATGGCCAAGGCGGTCTTCCCGGCCTGCGAATCTGCCCGCTCCTTTGATAAGGCAGCTTTAGCAGTGCTGGCCCTCCCGACCAAGGAAGATAGGAGAGACTCAGAGCCGGCGGCCATGCAGCTAACTTGAAGTGAAGGGAAGAAGGCTGGTCGGTCAGCAAGAAAAAAAAAAGAATAAAAGAGAAGTAACCAATACTCAAAAGGGCGGAAGTGCTTACCAGATTGGAGAGCTGTACAACCATCCCTGGAAGTCCTCAAGAGACAAGCCGGCACATGTCTCCACCTGGCTGGGGATGAGGGCAGACTTCACCCTCTCTCGGATCTTGGCGGGTCCCTGATCTCGACAAAATCAAGATATAAAAGTATGCTTACTTATGCTTTACTTTCAAAAGATTTGCAGTTTGGAAGTAAAGGTCGAACCCACAGAGATTGAATACTACGCACTTTAATTTTTAAAACATAAATTTAGTTAATTAAGAAAAAGGGATTTTGGATTTAATTTGAATTAAACTAATAACAATAATAGTAAATCTAAATTATGAAAGCAATTAAATATTTGTTTTTATAATAAGTTTAAGGAACCTAGGATTGCAAATCCACCACTAGCTTCATAATAAGGGTCTTTACGAATTACTATAGCTTATTAAGTTATATGATAATGGGGAATTGTAGCTACAAGCCCAATTCCTCCGTCAAGAAAATAACTATGGTTCAAGCACCAACATGATCCATCTTCGGTTAGCATGAATTATCCCACACTAAATTAGGATTATGATATAATCTGTCTAATCTAGTCATGGACTATTCGGATACTTGATAGCACAATTCAATTTAATCACAATTACATATAAATAATCTAAACAAGCACAGCAAGTATAGATCATTGAGCACACTACCATCAAAATAGATCTAAGACAAGAGTAAACTTTGAAAGTAACGATTTAATCAATAAAAGCATGATTTATTTATAAAAATCCTCGGAACATGTAATTATCATCCATACATAATAAAACTAAAATAAAAACATAAAATACACCCTATTACTTGGCTAGGGTTTCATTGAAACCCTAGATCTTGAGTTTAGTTGGCCATAGAATTGATGAACGACAAGAGGTTGATGGAGGAGGCCATGGGAATCCTTGGTCTTCTTCTCCTTGCTTTCCTCTCTTCAATGGCTGAAGTTTTTTTGTTGTATATGGATGTATCCAATGTTGTATAATGATGTGTAACCACAAAATTGATTTAGAATAAGATTTATATAGAGTTTGGAAGGATTTAGGAAGCTTTCCTGAGCCAAATTGCACTAAAACTGCTGTTTTTTTGTTTCTGTACGTCATATGCACAAACCACCTTCGCTGGGCACTTTAATTTAACAAAATACACGTTTTTGGTTTTTTCACAGGTCGCTCGCGCGAGGTAGTTTTCGCTGCACTGCGCAACTTTTGTATAATTGCGATAACGTTTTGCTAGGAACTCGGATTGACTCGTCGTTTACGGCCACGCATCCGTAACTCGAAGATCTACATTTTATATCTCTGTAGAAATTTGTCAAATCCAAAGTATTCCTTGCCAAAAATGCAAGTTTCCTTGCCAAAAATGCAAGTTTATCGAGATTGCTATTGCATTCAGCTTTCACCGGAATCACCTTTTGAGCCCAGAATGTCTTGCAAAGCCACTAATCATTGGATTTTAGTGCATTTTCAAGTTGAAGCTCCAAAACCTACAAAATTTAAAATACTTATTAAAAAACAACTAATAACTACATGAAATGGGCTAACAAAGCGTATTTGTAGGACTATAAACGGCAACTATTCGTCGCCGATCACACCCTCAAACCTACTCTTTGCTAGTCCTCGAGCAAAAAGAACAGAAAAATAAAACTACTAATACAAATACTAATCCATTTTCGCATGGATCACGATTGCATTTAACATATGCAACAAGCCTTTTAAACCCCTAGGTGTCCCTAGTCGGACGAGTGAGGTCTCGTGAGGGTTCTCGTCAACAAGTCACCCACAACATCTTTATTAACTTAAAATTTTAAAAAGTTTTATTAAAAATAAAAAAACATAATAGGAAATACTCCTTATTATAAAACAATGATTTGAAATAGAATAATGAACAAGAAGAAACGTAACCAAACGTCTACCTACATCATGAAAAGCAATCCCAAGCACATGCTTCGTATAAATCAATAGAGTTTCTCATAAAATTGCACGTGTGTGATATGGTAGTCAAATGAACACGCGCATGTCATGAACTTGGAATATAACTCGGATAACCATCAAACTATGCTTCGACTACGAATCTCACAATCAATTACACTCTCAAATGAAATACTTAGAAACAGGTGTAATTTTTATAATATATGGGAGTAAAGGAAATATATTTTCAAAACGAGAAATGCTCACATATGACTCGAAAAAGACGCATTACACAAAAGAACAGTAGTCTCATGGATAGGAAGCCAACAATCAAGAAAAATCAATCGTTACCATGTTTTAATTCCACTCCGATCGTTTTCATATCCAAACCATGTTTCCTAGGATCAAATAGGACTTTTCAAAGGTTGTAATGTGGCTCAGCCAATGAAAAAGGATAGAAAGGATTCATTAGGTAGGTAATCTTAGAATAACATTCTAAGGCATGTACGATTTCTTTCATCCGTCTCTTCTACCAACTTCATCTTTTCATTCTCTTCTTTTCATATATTTTTAAAATTTATTTCCTCTTCTTTTCTTTTCTTTTTTCTTTCTTCATTGCTTTTTTTTCTTTTTTCCAACCTTACTCTTTTCCTTTTCGTTGCTTTTGAAATGAATGTTCATTGAATACCAAGGTACTACCCCAAACATCATCTTGTTTTCTTCTTCTTCTTAATCAATACATCGCCTTATCACCACTAACAGTTGACAAATCTCTCAGTGGTGAACTCCAAGTTTGTTAAGTTGGAGCAAAAAAAAAGGACAATGGTGATTAAAGAAAGAAATGACATTTTAACAGCTCAAGGGGGCGAACTAAGGAAATTTATCATTTATCGGTCGGTGGCAAATAAAGAGGCCTACCATCATTTCCTATGGTCATATGGTTCTTTAATGTTTACGATGGAATATTATTTAGTATGGTAACAAATATTTTAACTTGACTTATCAACCAAAACAAGAATAATGAGACTAAACAACGAGTTAATGCGCTATTTCAATGAAATTCGACAAGCACAAAATGTTTTTATAACCCTCTAAAAAGAAAAGATAGGCTCAAAAGCTCACCGAGTTTAGTCTCCACCATGTGTTATCTAGAAATTCGAATCATAGTATAGTTCACATCAAACATGTATTCAAGCAACTATGTGCAATGCATAAGTTTATGTGCAAATCTATGATATAAAACTACGATTCGAACGATACACATCCTAAAACGTCACATCATGACTTCAGCAAATGTTTAATCACATCTTCTCTTTTTACCATTTTGTAACAATCCAAGTTACGTAACAAGAAGTATCGAATTAAAATTGCAAAACCGTAGGTGACATCATTTTTTTAAGCACAAGTATCGAATTTTTTTTAAAAATTTTGGTGTATATAATAATGTGCATGTGAGTGCATACCCCCAAACCTAAACCTTTCATTGTCCCCAATGAAACAATAAAACGAAAGAAAGAAAAGTACGTAGAGAAGGAACGATAGTACCTCGATTTCGACAACCACAAACCAGGTGAACATATATAAATATAGCAATACAGTTCAAATGCTCCAAATGGAGACACTAATTCACCTGGCAATACTTAAAAGAAAATAAACTAACAACGAACAATGATAGTTAAAAATAAAATATAGAAAACTAAACTAGTCTAAACTAAATTAAACTAAAAGATTCAACGAAAATAAAACAAAACAAACACAAAAGAACTATGAAAACAAAGAAAAAACTCAATCTAAAAGAGACTTAAAAAAACAAACAGAATATAGAAAAATGTCTAACCAGGTTTGGGAAACAGAAGGTAAAAGAATAAAAATGAAAACCCAAAAATCCTTAATTCGCGCGAGCAGGCCACGCGAGCGAATCCCTCTGCGAGACATTACTGAGGCTACTTTTATGATTTCTGAAAAAAAAAATTCTAAGTCCCAGGCTCGCGCGAGCGGGCCACTCTAGCGAGACCCCTCGCGCCCGCGCAATTTTGAGGCGCGACTAGCACTTGAGGCATAAATATAAAAACTTGCAAAAAAATTTCTCTAAGTGACAACCTCGCGCGAGCGGGCCGCGCACGCGAGGTAGTTTGTTTTTTCATTTTTATTTCTTTCAGTGTAAATAAGTTCAAAATAAATTATCCTCGATCCCCAAACCTGTTCAGAATGACCAAAACTGACTCAAATGACCCAAAAATGACCGAAAATGCTAAAAAAATAATAGAAACAGACGAAATAAAGCTTGGGTTGCCTCCCAAGAAGCAGTGTCTTTTACGTCTTCAGCTAGACCATTCTAGCTCAGGACTTATGGAGGCTGAAAATCAGACTTTGTACCCCTAAGGATATCAGGAAGACTCTGGTGGTAAGCAGAAATCATGTCGCTATGAATTAATCCAATTGATGGTTCATCCTGATTATGTTCAAAATGATTTCGTACCTTCCGAGTAAATTCATATTTGGGGTCCTGATTATTCAAATTCATCCACTCACTACTCACCATATTATTTTCATTACTCACAGGTATTACGTAATTGGGTTCAATAGTTTGTCTGACCTCACTCTCCGCCTCACATAGATAATCGTCGTCTTTGGGAGGTTGATCAATAGCATTAAAAATGTTCAATTTTAAGTTCATATTCCCAAACAACATCATTATCACTCCCGTTCGACAGTTAACACGCGCATTAGCGGTCGCTAAAAACGGACGATCTAGAATGACAGAGTGTGCTTCCAAGCATCTAGTACGGGTTCAGTGTCAAGAACCGTAAAATCGACAGGATAATAACATTTATCAACTTTTACTAAGACGTCCTCGACGATTCCTCTAGGGATTTTAATAGAACGATCCGCTAATTATATTGTAGCGACCGTAGGTTTAAGTTCACCTAGTCCTAATTGTTTATAGACGTGATCAGGTAAGAGGTTAAGACTACCTCCTAAGTCAAGGAGAGCCCGATGAATGATAGTGTCACCTATGACACATGAAATCGTAGGCGTACCTGGATCTTTATATTTCAGAGTAGCGTGTTGAAAAATTGAGCTCACTTTTTTTGTGAGAAAGACCTATTTAGGAGTATGACTGTGCAACTTGCGCTTTTGTGTGCAAAGGTCTTATAGGCATTTAGCGTAAGCGGGAATTTGTTTTATCGCATCGAGGAATGGAATATTGATTTTAACTTGCTTAAACACCTCAAGTATATCTTCAGTTTTTGACTTTTTCTTAGAAAATTTTGACGGTTCCTCAACGTTTAGTGGAAAAGGCATTTTTGGAATGTAATTAGTTGGGACCGGTTCTTTTTCTTTTCTACTTTGATTCACGTCCTGGCCCATTTCTTTATTCGAATTAACACTTAAATTTTTCTCACCCTCATCCAGAATTTCAACAACTTCCTCTTCCCGAATAGTCTTCCTAGTCAAAACAGCGTTCACTTGCTCACTCTTACACCCATTCTCGTATTGACCCTGAGGTTTCTGAATAGGTTGACTTGGCAACTTACTCTCGATCAAACGGTTTAATGTACTCACTACTTGTCCCATTTGGGACTCTAGTTTTGTGATGGATTGGGTGCAGGAATGTACTAACTGGACTACTGACCCAAAATTTTCAAGTGAGGCCAACACCTTCTCCTCAGATGCATTATTACGTGGAGGTGGAGGAGGATTGGGTTGTTGGTATTGATATTGTTGAGGCTGAGTTTGATAAGTATTAGAAAAATTAGTCGGTGCAGGATTATAATTATTTCGTGGGAATTGTTGAATAGAATTAATGTGTTGCTCCACAAATTCTGGGAATTGAGATGCAGAAGGACATACAAAGATATTATGTGACGGTGCAGAACACAATGCACATACTTCGTGAGGAGGTGAATTGGACCTATTTCCCATCATCATAAGTTGGTCAAGTTTTCTATTTAATTCTTCTATTTCGATTGAATAACCTGACTCAACTTTTACCTCTCTTTTTTGGTGGTGGTAGATATCCTTTAGAACGTACTGACATAGCCTGGTGCATCGAGTTCTCGCTTAACGTTTCGAAAATCTTCCATGCCTCGTCGGCGCTTTTGTGCAGGAAAGTACCCGCACAAACAGCATCGACGGTATTCCGAACAGAGGGAATAAGCCCCTCGTAGAAGACTTGAACTAATTGCCACTTAGGAACCTGATGATGTGGGCATGAGCGTAATAATTCTGTAAACTTTTCCCAAGTATCATAAAGCGTTTCCCCATCTTGCATCACAAAGTTTGCTATGGATTTCCTTATATGATTTGTACGCATAATAGGGAAAAACTTTTGTAAAAATGCAGTGTGTAAGGCTTCCCATGTTTTAATTGTATTCGGCTCCAAAGATTGGAGCCAATACTTCACTTTATCTTTTAAAGAGAATGGAAAGAGTCGCAGTTTCAATTCATCATCAGTTAAGTTTTGAATTTTTAAAGTAGAGCAGATATCTTGAAAATTCCCTAAGTGTTGGTAAGAGTCTTCATTAATGCGGCCATGGAAAAAAGGAAGTAGCGAGATGGTAGATGACTTTATCTCAAAGTGAGATGCCGACACCTCCGAAAAATCAATACATGTTTGTGGCGTGTAAGTCATAGGAATAAAGTAATCCCTAAGCGGAGGCGGCAGAAGTATATTAGGATTATTTACATTATTTCCGTTATTTTCAACGTCAGCCATTGGAATAGGTTTTATTTTAAAAATTTGAGTTTTCCTTAACCTCGTAAGGGTACTTTGAATTTTGGCCTGAAATGGAGACGATGGTTCTAGAGTCGATTCGTCGTCTAGCAACCGAGCTCTAGAAGCTTGGGTTGAGGATCTATTAATTCTTAAGGTACGTTCAAGTTCAGGATCAAAAGTTTGTAATTCAGGTTTACTAGAACGTGTACCAAACATAAACTAAAAAGAAAATAAGCGACACTAAGACAAAAACTGACTCCACAAATATAAGACAAAATCACGCAAATAAGGCAGCAGGCATACAACTACTATGATGCATGAATATTATCCTGTAATGCAATGACCGCGTCAAGCCCAGCGCCCCGGGTTTCCTAGCTAATGCACATGAACAATCACTCCTAAACTAATGCAAATAGTGCGTCTCAGCGCCCTGACTTACAGTGATTCGATGCGAAATTTAAAGGAAGCAATGTATATTAATTTTATTTTATTTTGATTGCGTAAGCTCCTTTGGTGTGCTAAGCTTTTCCACTCCGACACGCTAGAATTTGATTACTTGCGAAACTACAAAACAAAAGAAAAAGTAAGTGACTCAAATAAAAACGGAAAATAAGAAAAATAAAACCTACCCTAATATTTATGAATTAACTAAACTAAAATTCTAAAACTAAAGGTAGTAAATTGCAATCCCCGGCAACGGCGCCAAAAATTGATCTCGTCAAAATCAAGATATAAAAGTATGCTTACTTATGCTTTACTTTCAAAAGATTTGCAATGTGAAAGTAAAGGTCGAACCCACAGAAATTGAATACTACGCACTTTAATTTTTAAAACCTAAATTTAGTTAATTAAGAAAAAAGGGATTTTGGATTTAATTTGAATTAAACTAATAACAATAAATGTAGATCTAAATTATGAAAGCAATTAATTATTTGTTTTATGATAAGTTTAAGGAACCTAGGATTGCAAATCAACCACTAGCTTCATAATAAGGGTCTTTACGAATTGCTATAGCTTGTTAAGTTGGATGATAATAGGGAATTGTAGCTACAAGCCCAATTCCTCCATCAAGAAAATAACTATGGTTCAAGCACTAACATAATCCATCTTCGGTTAGCACGAATTATCCCACACTAAACTAGGGTTGTGGTATAGTCTGTCTAATCTAGGCATGGATTATTCGGATACTTGATAGCACAATTGAATTTAAGCACCATTACATGTAAATAATCTAAACAAGCACAGCAAGCATACATCATTGAGCACACTACCATCAAAATAGATCTAAGACAAGAGTAAACTTTAAAAGTAACGATTTAATCAATAAAAACACGATTTATTTATAAAAATACTCGTAACATGTAACTGTCATCCATACATAATAAAACTAAAATAAAAAATAAAATACACCATATTACTTGGCTAGGGTTTCATTGAAACCCTAGATCTTGAGGTTAGCTGGCCATAGAATTGATGAACGGCAATAGGTTGATGGAGGAGGCCATGAGAATCCTTGGTCTTCTTCTTCTTCTTCTTCTTCTTCTTCTTCTTCTTCTTCTTCTCCTTGCTTTTTTCTCTTCAATGGCTGAAGTTTTTTGTTGTATATGGGTGTGTCTAATATTGTGTAATGATGTGTAACCACAAAATTGATTTAGAATAGGATTTATATAGAGTTTGGAAGGATTTAGGAAGCTTTCCTAAGCCAAATCGCACTAAAATTGTTGTATTTTTTTTTTCTGGACGTCATATGCACAAACCGCCTTTGCTGGGCACTTTAATTTAACAAAATACACATTTTTGGTTTTTTCACTGGTCGCTCACGCAGCCCGCTCGCGCGAGGTAGTTTTCACTGCACTGCGCGACTTTTGTAGAATTGCGATAACTTTTTGCTCAAAACTCGGATTGACTCGCCGTTTAAGTCGACGCGTCTGTAACTTAAAGATCTAAATTTTATATCTCTGGAGAAATTTGTCAAATCCAAAGTATTACTTGCCAAAAATGCAATTTACCGAGACTGCTGTTGCATTCAGCTTTCACCAGAATAACCTTTTAAGCCCAGAATGTCTTCCAAAGCCACTAATCATTGGATTTTAGTGCATTTTCAAGTTAAAGCTCCACAACCTACAAAATTTAGAATACTTATTAAAAAACAACTAATAACTACATGAAATGGGCTAACAAAGTGTATTTGTAGGACTACAAACGGCAACTATTCATCGCCGATCAGTCCCCTCATCGGCAGACCTGACGGCACGCCTGCCCGGGGATTTGTCTCCTCTACAGCTACCACGTGGGGAGTTGACATCCCCACGGGTTTCGAACGGTTATCCGTCCCGTGGAGAATTCGCCTTAGAGGGCACTCGCCACCCGGAGCCTCGGCAGCGGGCCTTTTTCCTTGTGCCACCGCTAACCGGGCAGTAGCAGTAGCAGCAGCAGTGGCCTGCCTTTCCCTCAACTGCTCCAAATTCCTCTTTGGAGCCATTTCTGCCAAGAAAAATACATGGTCAGTAGCCATAAAAGACGGTAAATAATAGCAAGAAGGGCAATCTCCACGAGCATTCACCAGGGATGATTGGAGAGAAAGTGGGAGCTTGAATGGGCTCTTCCGGAGAGTAGGAAACGACGAAATCATCCGTCCGGGACAACACGTTCCAGATATTGGTGGGCAGTGCTGCCAAACCCAAGATCCTGGCCTGGCACACCTCGGGGATCTTGGGAGGTTCTGTCGACCCAGCTGTAAACAGAAACATAATAGCAGTTAGCAGATCGATAACCTCCTAAGGTAAAGAAAATAAAAAAGAAGCATACCGGGCGGTCTTACCCCTCAACTCCCCCGCCCAGGAAGTCCTCAGCTGGCTCTCTGGGGCCTGGTCAAAGACGAAGGGTGGACACTTGGAAGAACTTGTTCTTCCACCCCTTGTTGTTACTTGGGCATTTGTCAATGATCTTCCTACCCTGTCGGGCAGAAAAAGAAAAGAACCCGACCTCTCGGTGCACGGGGAATGTCAGTGGGCCCATAAAAACTCCCGGAGGGTGATCTCATATTCGAAGACTTGGGGCTACAAAGAGATGGACCTCATCAAGAATCTCCACCCATTAGGAGCTAACTACCTGGGAGCGATCCCGAGGTAGATCAGGACGTCCCGGGCGACAGGGTGTAGTGGAAGAAGAAGGCCAGCCATGAGAGCATCCTCAAACAGGGTGACGAAGCTAGGCTGGTAGAGATGTGCTCCGCCGGGGTTCACGGCTAAGGAGCAACTGTCAGGGAGAGCGTACCTCTCCCTAATATGGATGAGGTCCTGGGAGCGCAAGGTAGAAGGGGGTAGACTCACAGGCGATTACCACCTTGGGGTCAGGCTCCCCGGGTGTCTCATCACCCGTGCCTCAGGAAACGGAAGCAACGGGGGCATCCTAGTCTGACTCACTATCAGACATACGAATGGGGATTCTCCCCTCACTCTGATGGTCTGAGGGGGTGAGAGAAGGTGGACTCAAACTTATGTCAAGAGTTCCTGATCAGGACTGCTCATCCTCTGACCTAGACGCAGAATCAAAATCAGAATGTTCCATCTCTAAATCTCCTACTGTGGGGCGAGGTAGCAGACGACGACCTTGGTATGGGTCAGGGACTCCCAGTTTGAGATACAAAAGGGGTAAGGCCACCAACCTAAAAGGAAAAGAGTATATGGTCTTTAAAGCAAAGTGGCACTCAGTCAGAACTACCCCGGGAACACCCGCTCGGTTCAACTGCCCTAAGGTGCCTCCTGACTTAAAGAAGGAACAAAACCTGAGGAAAAAATCCCACTCTCGCTCGAATCCTACTGGGTTCGTTCCCTCCAGCCTCACTCCAGAAAGAAAAGAAAAGGGGGAAGAAGGAATTTAACGAATTGAAGCTTAGAAAGGAAAGGAACTTACAAAAATCAACACAAGAAAGGGCTCGAAAATCTTGACCGGGGACTTTTTGCTCTCAAACCGCTCGGTAATCTGTATCTTGGCAGTAAAGAGTTCAAGAAATGGACAGGTATCCTTTATAAAGGAACCATGAACGGTTCAGATCAAAACAAATCCAACGGCTCATACACTTTCCCGCCCAAAATTGCTGACAGCTGTCGCCTCGGGCATGTGAAGCGTCGCCTCAAAAGACGTGCACATTAAATGCTTGATGAAACGGTTCGGTTACCATGAAAATAGCTCAGTTACTCCTACACCGGCATCGTTGGATCCTGACCAGGCCAGTGACTAGTTGACGCATGGCAGAGGTAGTACCGGGGCCCATAGGGTCACCGTTCCGTCCATACCCCGATTGACCAGTACGACCGGTATCACCCCAGGTAGGGTACTGACCTCTTACCAAATGGTTCTTCGGGGCAGTGCAAATTTCCAAATCCTTATCCGATGATGCATCGCATCAGTTTCAGAAATGGGGGGCAGCTGATATGTCCATAAATATTCGATCAAAGTCAACCCTAGCCACCTCAGCCAAGAGAAGTCAAGTCACCTTGAGTCTGGACTGACAGCTCAGCCTTGCCGGGCCGTTACACAAACCGCCCGGGATGGTCAATAGCTCGGGCATTCATTTCAGACCGACCCCACATGGGCGTGCCTCCAGAAGATACGGTTGCTTGCTTAGCAAGCCTCCAAGCAGTTTCCTAACCTGGTTAGAGGACTTAGGGAAAGAATAAGGCGTTTCCTAATCCGGTTAGGAAAGTTCCTAAAATCGTGCAAGATAATTGCAATCAGATTAGGCTTCTAAATTTGTTTACTTACCATGTACAGGTGGACTCTTACATCTATAAAAGAGACCGCCTACCCTCTCAAAAAGGGATCGCATTCTTAGCCTAGAGAATAGCAGTTCATACCGATTCATACGCATACACCCGGTCGGTTTTACTGGGAGTGCCGCCCAAACTGTTGGCTCCCCAGGCCTGCCGGTGATCTGCTAGTGAAGCGCTCTGACTCACCCGTGGATGTAGGTCACCTCATTAACGGGGCCGACCCACATACATTCCATTGTGTCTCAATATCTCTTTTTGGATCTCTCTTACCAATTTTCGGCATCATCAACTTGTATATATACCTTGTACCATGACATATATATAATAAAAAAATAAAAAAATAAATATATACATATATTTATACTACATAGCAAAAATTGAAAATTTTGACTCACGAAATACTTGTCAATTAATCATTCGGTCCATTAATATACTAAAATATAAGCTTTTTTATTTTATTTAAGATCCTTCGATGGTAAACCTGTGACCTCCCCGATAAAAAACCGACCAAATCCGACTCTGTTACTAATAGGGTTGGGATGGGTTTGGTAAATAACTTTTTAATAGAAGTAGGAGTTGAGAAGAGACTACGTACTCTGTACCAAACCTGCCCTATTACCATCTCTAGTGGGCAGGGGTTAAGTGTCTTTTGAGGTATAGGTAGGGGATAGGTGAAAATAGACCTAAAACAGAAGGCAAAATGTAATTCATCCTAATAAGTAAAGCTAAATTTTATTTTATTTTATTTTTTTCTTTTTGGGTTAACTTACACAAACACAAGTTTACACTATTACCTCTTCTATGATGTATCTCAATTCAAATAACATTCGTAAAACTAGCAAAACTTGTTACGTAGTCCATAGTCTATGGCTTCCGTAAGGTTTTGTTTGGTTCATGGATTTTGTGAGGAAAAAGAAAAGGGAAAGAAAAACAAGAAAGAAAACTAGTTCCTTTTACATTGTGAATAAGACTAGTTTTCCATCTTATTTTCATTTCCCCTCTCTTTTCCCTTCACGAAATCCATGAACCAAACAAAGTTTAGGGGTTCGAAACCCCTAGATTGAAGTAAAATAGTTGAAGAGGCGCACCTCAGATGGACATAATTTTTTTTAAAATTTGGTGTGAATTCGGATCCTATCACATATTTTCAATCACAGTAGATCTAAAAGTGTGCATTATCTCCATTAAAATAAGGGCAAATTACACTGATAACCCCAGAGGTTTTGCACTTTGTCATTCACACCCCCTGAGGTTTCAAACATGTCAAGCTAACGCCATTAATGGCGACATTAAAAAGACAATTATACCCCTCCAAAAAACACAAAACACACATGCTCTCTCTCTCTCTTACTCTCTCTCTCTCTCTCTATCTCTCTCTCTCTCTCTCTCTCCTTCTCTCTCATCCATTTGAACCCTAGATAGAATTAAGTCACTCTGATTTCATTAATAATTTATCTTAGTTCTTATAATCTTTGTTTCAGGTTTTTGATTTCTGAGATTGTTGTTCATCATTCTCATCAGAACACGAATTCCTCTTAATGGAAATGAATTCTTCTAAAATAGGTCCCTAACTTGATGGTTGTTCAGAACACTCATATTGACATTTGTTGCTTGCAATTATCAATCGCTACAAAAACCCAAAAAAAATACCCATCAGAGATCGAGATCGAGATCGAGATCGAGATCGAGATTGAGATCGAGATCGAGAGAGAGAGAGAGAGAGAGAGAGAGAGATAGAGATAGAGATGCCATGGACAGATCTCATCACCCAAATTTAATTTTGTGTTTTTGCCTCTCTTTTCTCAACCAAATCCCCAAAATCACCCAAAACTGGACCTTTTGTTCTAAATATCCAGAGAGATAGAGAGAGAGAGAGAGAAAAAAAGAGATAAACATAGTATAGAGAGAGAGATATATTGGAGCCAATTCAATCAATCAAATTAATGTGTTATCCATAATCTACCTACCTTGAGCCAATTTTGGGATTTTTCAAAGCTCTAATCTTGCGACTGAGTTCTAACCAAGCTGTGAACCCTTTTCGAACCACTTTTGAAGCTTGCGACCTGCAGAAGTGAGTCGAGACTGAAAGTAAGCCCACTGATTAGAGTTTTTGTTGAAGTAAGTCCCAAACATGGCCTTGTAGCTGTTTCGTAAGTGGAGTCGTGGTTTGCAAAATTGGTAGCCATTTGAGATTGAAGGAGGGTTTTGCAATTTCGAACCAAACATGACATTGCGAGGGGTTCAAACCTGTAGTCTGGGAGTCGCTTATCCACTGCGACTAGATTTGCAAACCAAACAAGGCTTCGCGAACCCTCTGGGCGCTAGATTTGGACTTGCGAACCAAATGTTCCTTGCGACACTCAGTTTGGGTTGAACTTTGATTTCGATTGGGTAAGTTGGTCGATTTTGATCTCTATTGTTCTTTAATCCTGTTTTTGATTTCTTTAATTTATGGTTCTCTGTGTAAGTGTGTGTGTGTGTGTGTGTGTGTGTGTGCGTGAAAGAAGAAGAATAAGAGTATTTTGGACATTTTGAAAAATTAACTTGCTAATGTCAACCATTTTCTAACGCTAGTTAATGGCATGGGGTGTCAGTGTTACCAACCTTCAAACCTGAAGAGAGGTCAGTGTAACCTAAAACACCCCAGGGGGTGAGTGTGACATAGCACCAAACCTAAGGGGGTGTCAGTGTAATTTACCCTTAAAATAACAACAACGACAACAACAACAACAACAACAACAACAACAATAATAATAATAATAATAATAAGGGTAAATTGCCCTTTTTCACCCCTGTAGTTTGAGGGTTGTAACACTTTGGTCCTTGTAGTTTTAATTTTGGAAATTTTAACTCTATAGTTTCATTTTTGTGCACAATCAGTCCTATTGCAAACGGTCGTGATGGAACAAGGTTAAGATGGACATTTCACATTTCACTATACTTTCTCTTCTAAATTTTTGGGATTGTACTGCTTTAATGTAAAAATATTTTGTAGAATCATAGTGGAAAATGAAATATAATAAATTATAATTTCATATACTCCAAGCACTTACCCAACACCCAAATGAATCAAATATGGTCACATCATACTATCTCAAATACACTTACATAAAATTATTTATAGTTGTATATGTAAGTATGCCCAATGGTGCTCCACTATGCACGAGCAATGCCATTTTAATATTCTAGTCATATAATGACTGACCATCATACTCAATTGGTTCACTATATTAACACAATATATTCAATCAAACCAAACCATGTATCCAAATCAATTGAGATTAAATTAACTTAATATGCCAAATAATATTTTACCTTACATAAATGAACCAAATATGGTCATTTTCCACCATGATTCTGCAAAATATTTTTTACATTAAAGTAGTAAAATTCTAAAAAATTAGAAAGACAAATTACAATGACATGTGAAATGTCCATCTTGCCCTTGCTCCGTCACATGTGTTTCACTGCCATTTGCAAAAGGACTAATTGCGCACAAAAATGAAACTGTAAGGTTAAAATTACCAAAATTAAAACTATAGGGACCAAAGTGTCACAACCCTTAAACTATAGGAGTGAAAAGTGTAATTTACCCTAATAATAAACTCAGCAAATTAAAAAAAATTTCTGGACCACTATACAAAAGATAATTGCACAAGCGTAATTTCCTAATAAAGGTAAAGTAGACTATTTTAATGGCCGCCTGCAATACTTCACAATCACTGCCTTACTTTTCATGAAGTGGAAAAACTTTTCTTGTGCATTTGAAAGTCAACACTCAACATAATACAAGCTTCTACATGGTATATGTAATGGATAGGGATTTGTCCTGGGCCGAAGTTGGATAAATCAACTGGTTGAATCATGTTGATTGTTAAGGAAATATTGCTGGAGCAGGTGTTGTTGGTTTTGCAAATGAGATCTCTATAGTACCATCTTACTTTATAATGAAAGTGGGATCAGCAATTTGCACTGGCTGGGATTGACGATGATGTTGTTCATAAGTAGTTAGCTATGAGGATGGTAACAACTTAATCAGGTCATCACAAGAAACTCATTGTGGTATATGAACACAAGAAGCTTAGGTGGTAGAGTCAATGTTGACAAAGAGAGCTTTGTCAGAAGTGGATGGCTAGCTTATGTCAAAGGCATGATTTTGTAATCTGCAAGCCATTTGATAATGTAACATGGAGGCATAAGTGCCACTAACGGTTGAAGCACCACCGATCTGAACCTGAATTTTTAGAGCTGAAAGGAGATATGGATCTTGAAGTGGAATGTTGAAATTTGGAAAGAAAGTGAGAACCACTGTTCCTGAGTTTAATGTTGTCTAAGCTGTTGCTATACAAGCATGTTCATACTTGAGTCGTGTATCAAGTAAAGCAATTTGTGAGACAACTGGGAGCCCCTTTTTTTTTACCATGGAAGGTCAAAGCAAGTCTGATAGCCCCAAAATAAAGGTGAGTGAAACCATGTTGTTTCCATTATGGGACAAAAGTAACTGGGATATCCAGATTGAATAGCTATTCAGTCTTTATAGCTGGGATGAAACATTTGTCGAACTTGGAAGCTTGGATATACTCTTTCAGAAAACGCATGATCTATAACCTTCAGTAATGAATACATGGTTTACATCAAGAACTGTTACACATGGCATAATCTACAAGTGTTTACTCTTCAGGTTTTGCTCATAAAGAGGCTGAAATGAAACATTTGAAGAATCAATTGCACTCATTGCAAGCACAGAATCTAGCCCAAACTCAGTTGCTAAGAGATCAGGGCAAGTATACTTTTTAGCCCCATTTTACTAGCCAACTTGAACATTTTCTAGACTCCAACTTATCTATGAAGCAAGTCCAGCAATTCCTTGGTATTATAAATTATATGGCCAACTCCATTCCCCATCTTGCCAAGTATAGAAAGACGCTTTCCTCTTTACTCAAAAAGAACACTTCCACCTAGTCACCTGAATGTACTCAGGCTGTTCATGCTCTCAAACAGAAAGCCAAAACCTTACCCCCATTACATATTCCTTCCAATGAAAAGCGAGTGGGGTTCATCATCCATGGAAAAATGGACTCAATATCAGCATCATCATAATCAATTGAATCAAGTTGGGATAGATCATGGACCATATTACTTTTGGATTCTTGTGGGCATTGCTTTGCATAATGGCCTATTTTTCTGCAAATGTAGCAGTGATCTGATTTCTTGTATCCCCAAGTTTTCTTTTTTTGAAAATATCGCCATTTTTTCTTACGAGGAATGAAAGAGAGGGAATTAGGATAAGATCGATGCTTGCAAAGATGTTTGGATTTCTTGGAAGAGGTTCGGCAATTGCAGTCCTTATCTTTGGATTTGATGAGTAGATTAGGACGAGCACAAGCATTACCAAGTATTTTTCCTTGATCATGAAATGTCTTGAAGAATTTTTACTGGTTAGAAAGCTTATCAAGAGCAAGTAAGACATGCTAGTATATTTCTCCAAGAGATACTTGAGTAAGCTATTTGCCTTTTGTCTAGAGAAGACGAGAGGTCTCCGTGCCAAGAGGCTATGGAAGAGATGTGAGAAAAGCTTGCTTAAGATTGACATCATCTATTCCACCTTTATAGGACTTAAGGAGATGCTAAAGCAAACCAACAAACCCACATGGTTTTATAAAAGTACACATAAAGCAGACTAACAAAGACAGAAAGTAGACATAAAGTAAAAGTAAAAATGTACATCCTTTATTACACACTATTATGAACATGAGAGAATAGTTTCACACAATTACACATTGTTTATGAACAGGGGAGAATAGAACAAACCAGTACAACAATCATTTAATCAGTCACGAGCTTCAATCAGTGTCTGAGCTATCTAAGGTGTCTTGATCTGCTGATATGTTCTTGTTGCTGATCCCACTTTCATTACAAAGCAAGATGGTACTATAGAGATCTTATTTGCAAAACCAGCAGCACCTGCTCTAGCAATATTTCCCACAATAATCAATATAACAGCCAGTTGACTTATCTAACTCCAGTTCAGGACATATCCCTATCCACTCATTCAAAGCTTCAGGTTAACCACTCTTTAACTTCCAAGATCCAATCACAGGACACAAATTTTTGGATCATTGTGATTGTGATGAGCGTTACTAGGAAGAACTCTATGATGATGACTTTTCCAAAAAGGCAAAGAAGAAGACCTCCCAAACCCTTCTTCAAGAACGATATGAATCTGATTATCCCAGTGTTGGTTTACTCAGAGAACCTTCAGGACTAATATGTGTTATATTCCGATAAACAACAAAAATCTCCTCCTAAAAAGTGCAATCACAAAGAGGGTACAACACACATATGAGGTATAGGATTAAATAAGAGAGATAAAGATATAAGTTACATAAAAGAAAGCTTCATTCATTCAGATGTTTTTTACAATAAGATTCAAGCTCCTTTTATAGGACTTAAGGAGAAGCTAAAGCAAACCGACAAACCCACACGGTTTGACAAAAGTAGACATAAAGCAGACTAACAAAGATAGAAAGTAGACATAAAGTAAACATAAAAATGTACATCCCTTATTACACACTATTATGAACAGGGGAGAATAGTAACACACTATTACACACTGTTTATGAACAGGGGAGAATAGTAAAAACCAGTACAACAATCATTCAATCACTCATGAACTTCAATCAGTGTCTGAGCTACTAAGGTTTCAGGATCTGCTGATCTGTTCCTGTTTCTGAGTGGGTAAACAAGCTGGTGAACATGATACATTAGATGATCTAGGTGTGAAGTGTCCCAACCATATTGGTCAAGGAAATCTGTTAGGATGCCACGAAATACTTGACATTAAGCCAAAGGGTAGAGTCCAATATTATGCCAAGTACTGGTGTTTCCGTGGAGAAGTTCTAAGGGAACTTTAGTAGGTTCTATCTGATTGACATGGCATAGCTGGGTTTGTAGATAATGGAAAGTACTTAAATTCTCAAATGATAAAAGCTCATCATAACCAGTGAGAATGCGGGATGAAGGGGTTCTGTATATCATTATCTCATTTTGTGAAGATGTAATGAAATGTTCCCTAAATGAGAAGAGGATGACATAGTACTTCCATGGAGATTGGTGCAGAAGGGTTTGCCAATACGCAAAATCTATAAATAGTTGGATCCATTTGCCAAGACGGAGAGAAGATAAGGAAGATCTTTCGTCTGATCGAAGATGACATTGAGCAAAGTACCTGAGCAGGAGAAATTTATTGAACATAATGCTGATGGTATAAAGATTGGCTAAATACCACAGTAATAAATATGTCTCTGTTGAGAAATTATAGTGGAAAACATGGTTGAAATGGAGCAAGGTCAAGAATGGATAAATAGGATGGAAAGGTAAAGGCCAAAGTAGTCCGGCATCGAGACCATAACGGGATACATTGTAATACCCTATATTTTCAATAATTATTAATACGTAGAGATTCTATATACATCCCTTGATCATACTTGAAGTTTTACTTTCAATCGATCGAAGCGCTTTCGAGCGATCGGGAATTTCTTTCATCAATTGATCGAAGCACTTTCGAGCAACCGAGAATTTCTTTCTTCAATCGATCGAACCTCTTTTGAGCAATCGAAACCCTACTAACATGAATTTATTACGTGGTCCCTACTTCAATCGATCAAACTTGGCCGAACCACTTTCAAGCGATCGAACATACTTCGATCGATCGAACGCGTCTGGATATTTCGTCTACAATTCACGCAAACATTGCCACCTGTCCTTACCCTTTTCTATATATATGCATTATGCTAATGTGTTTGTGAGGGTTGGCTGAACCCAGAGGATTAGAAAGAGAGTGTGCTTGTGTTTTATATATACATACTTACACACTTATATATGTATATATATACATACACACACCTATATATATTTTTTGTTGAGAGAGACAGACAAATAGACAAACGGGAAGAAGAAGAAGAAGAAGAAGAAGAAGAAGAAGTAGAGGTGATAGAGAGAGAAAACAGAGGCAGAGGAGAGAGAGGAGGACACCATTGGAGAGAAAGCTTAAAGTTTTCCAAACATGCCCTTAACGACGTTCGGTGAGTTCCAAACTCACTCGGTATCTTAGTTATAATGTTTTACGAGTTTTGGATGATTAATCAGGACCCAAACACTCCCTAGCATATTCTGGACGTTTAAGACCAGAATCTAGAGAAGATGACTTTTGAGCAATCAAACTAGGTTCAATCGATCGAACACACTGAGTCTCAATCAATCGAAATGACTTCAATCGATCGAGACCACCTTCACTTTAATTGATTAAGAATACTTCAATCGATCGAACTTCACTTTCTTCTATCGATCAAATTTTAGTAGAACACAAATGTTTCCTTTAAGTTTATAATTCATAATGCTTAGTTGTTTAACTGTTGTTCCATGTTCCTAGTATACGATATTATGGATTGCAAAGGTAATGGGATACGATAATGAGATTGAGATAGTATGGTGAGTAATGTAGTCGAGTTTGGAACATTAGTAATATTGACGCGATAACGAGATAAGGTTTGGGTAACATTAGATAACCTAGTGACTGAGTCAGTAGGGTATTAGTACATTCGATATAAGTGTGTCAGTATCAGGGATTGGTCGTGAACACATCTGCGTGGGGTGTGAGCATTATGTATTGTACTAGCAAGAAGTACTAATGCATACTGAATTATGAACAGACGATACTCATAAGTGTTCTTAAAAGCGGTGAGTAGTAAGAGTTCTTAAAAGCAGTGAACAGGAGTATTGGTACGTCCATGACTAGTTATATGAGAGCGATGTATAGTGTTCGCAAGAGTTCTTAAAAGTGGTGAACAATAAGAGTTCTTAAAAGCGGTGAACAAGAGCACTAGTATGTCATGATGATATAATCAGTTCAGTATAGACTAGTCGTTATATGAGAGCGATGTATAGTGCTCGCAAGAGTTCTTAAAAGCGGTGACTAGTAAGAGTTCTTAAAAGTGGTGAACAAGAGCACTAGTATGTTGTGATGATATAATCAGTTCGGTATAGCCAGTCGGGATTGGTACAGTCAGTCTTAGAGTCTGAAGACATTAAGGATCAGGTGTTGTGTTTGGAATAAAAAGAGCAAGATATTATTAGTGTCACTGCTATATGTCATTCATAACTAGTAATTACCTTATTTCTATGAGACTATGTTAGTTAGTTCTCACTAAGCTTTCAATAAGCTGACAGCCTTTATTGCCTGAACATTCTCCGTCCAGACTACCCTGTCTCTAACAATGCAGGTGATGGAGTGTAAGATGATGGCTACTACCCGGAGTTGGATTATGTAGAGGGTGGCCCCACCGATGTTGGTTATGCCGGAGAAGATTTCTACGCTGACGACTACCCATAAGCTAGCTAGAGATGAAGAAGTTACATTTAGTTTTATATTTCTGTCAAACTTTATTAGTAGCGGGTGTTTGGGCATATGTTGTCTCCAGACCTGTTATGATCCTTAGGACCACTCTGATATTGTAATGAATAGAATTGTTATTATATATTCAGTTGTTTACTGTTCTTGTTGTTTTAGTTGGACTAGTACTGTGTGGTATGGATAACTAGTGAGATTCACCCGTCATTCCCTATGGACCCAAAAAGGAAATTTATTTTGCTCTATTTTTGCTGCTCTGGGGCGTGATAGGATTTTTGGTATCAGAGTCTAAGGTTTGTCATGTATTTGACGCGTTCACTGGTTATCCTACATATTTAGACTTTGAACCTTAAGATTCCTTGAGATAGGTTCTAACTCTGTTTATGATTTATAGTTATCCGTACGAGGAGTTCTTTTGCGAGTAATGTGATAACTATTATTATGGTTTGTAGACTACTTTATGCTATGTTCTTATTTCTGCGATCGACGTCTAATCGATAGATATCTATAGGTACACAACACATGAATCACTATGGTAGGACCCTTGAGGAATCATCAAGCACGACTAGGAGCACCTATCCCGGAAGGCATGAATCTAAGTGGTGTCTTTGAAGCTTTTATGCAAAGGATGGAGCATGTTGGGGACTTACAACCATGCTACTCACCAACGACTTGTTCAACACCCAGTTGCACCCCCTCCGCCAAGACAGACCGGCGACAAAATGTTAGAACGTTTCCGTGGACTGCGCTCGGAGAAGTTCGATGGATTAACAGAACCATGGAAGGCAGAGCAGTGGTTAAGTGAGATGGAGGTCATTTTTGAAGCTCTCGAATGCAATGAGCAGGACAAGATTTGCCTGTCTACATTTTCGTTGACCTACGTCACCGCTGACTGGTGGGAGGCCGAGCGGACAACCATCGGAGTGAACACCGCAAGGGTAATGCCTTGGGAAACATTCAAAGGAAGATTCTGGAAAAGTACTTCCCGGAGGATGAAAGAGATCAACAAGAGAGAAATTTCATGAGCCTGGTCCAAAGAAGTTGGACTGTAAGGGAGTATTCTACATAATTCAAACGCCTCTCCTATTTTGCACTACATTTGATTGACACGACTCCGAAGAAGATTAAAGATTCCATCAAGGACTAAACCCCCACCTCCGACATATGATGAACGAAAATCTCAATCCGAGTTTCGAAGGACTAGTACGACTAACTATGAGCTTAGAGAAAGATGCGTATCCAGTTCAACAACAACGGATGAATCAACTGCCTCTGTCGAGGAACTTTCAGCCAAGGATTTTCCCAACGCCACCACCAAAAGAGATGCAAGGACGGAGACCTCCGACAAACTTTCAGGGGGACAAGCGTGCATAGGATGGAGCAAGAAAACCTCAGCATAATTATCCCTAACCTCAGCAGAACTACCCCTGGCCTCAACAGGTTCAGCAACAAAGACCACTCTCTTAGGAACCACACGTTGGTCCTGGAAGGAATAATGATGGATGGTTCAACTGTGGAGTACCCGGGCATATCGCCAGATATTGCATAGCTCCCAAAGTCATTCGTCGTAAATCTGCCAAAACTGCAACAAGCCTGGTCATTTGAGCAAAGATTGTAGAGCGCCTCGCGGAGGATACTATGGGCAACCAGCTCAGGGATTCCAGGGACCACTGCAGCAAGTTCAAATAAATGCTATCATTCCGAAAGGGGCATGATTTAACACAGAAGAGCAGCAGAATCTAAAAGGTACCCTTGTGTTATTTGACTATTAAGTTAGAACCTTATTTAATGCTGGCACTACCTGGTCATAGTTGCTATTGCAATTTTGTTTTAGTACTGACGTTAAGTCAGTTGATTTAAACTAGTATGAGTTACGAATTGCACATAGATTTTTTAGCACCCGTAGATCGAGTCCTCAGAAGCAGTGGTAAGTCAGCAAGGAGTCGCTACAGATGATGAGATAGAAGCAAGCTTTGCCGTGGAAATCGGGGACTAGGATGGGGACCATATTAAGTATCATATCCTTTATTCTAATTCGACTCTTCAAGAATAAATCTATGCCTTCTCTTATGAATTTCTTATGGAGAAGTTGAATCCTATATTTCGTAGCGTGTTCCTAATTTTTAGCTAATGGTTATTGTAATACCATTCCTTGTGAGAAATTCAATCCCTTGAACCTTGAACCGTGAATCAACTCCTTCACTCGTCATTTTTTAGTATACACTTGATCATCCTAGTTCTTGAGAAATCCATTTGGAATCAAGTCTAATTTCCAGTACCATAAGCCATTCTCTCGGACTTGCGCTATCGCTTAGGATGTTAAGAGTTTCTATTTTATGATTCTTATACTACTATGCTATGATTTCGGAGGCAAAATCTTTGATGAATGGTGGATGATGTAATACCCTGTATTTTTAATAATTATTAATACACAGAGATTCTGTATACTTCCCTTGATCATACTTAAAGCTTTACTTTCAATCGATTGAAGCGCTTTCAAGCGATCGCGAACATCTTTTGAGTGATCGAAACCCTACCGACATGAATTTATTATGTGGTCCCTACTTCAATCGATCAAACCTTTCTTCAATTGATCAAACCTCACCGAACCACTTTCAAGTTATCGAACATACTTCGGTCGATCAAACGCGCCTGGATATTTTATCTACAGTTCACGCTAACCTTGCCACATGTCGTTACCATTCTTTATATATATGCATTGTGCTTGTGTATTTATGAGGGTTAGCTGAACCCAAAGGATTAAAGAGAGTGTGTGCTAGTGTTTTATATATACATACTTACACACTCATATATATATACATACACACACCTACACATATATTCTATTAAAAGAGAGAGACAGACAGACAAACGGGAAGAAGAAGAGAAGGAAAAGAAGAAGAAGTAAAGGATACAGAGAGAGAGGACAGAGGTAGAGGAGAGAGAGGAGGCCACCATTGGAGAGAATGCTTGAAGTTTTCCAAACACGCCCTTAACGACGTTCGGTGAGTTCCAAACTCACTCGGTAGCTTAGTTATAATGTTTTACGAGTTTTGGACGATTAATTGTTGGGTTTGTGCCGTCAAACCATTACTTTATGTATGAGACATTGACTTTATAATATATGGATATCAGTTTTACATTTCATTGTGTATGTTTTTTTCATGAGATGATTGTTAATCCTTAAGTATCATAGTAGGTAATTCGTGCATGTATGAGATGCATGCAATTGAGATACGAATTACTATTCGTTGATACTTAGAACTTATCACAGTGGATGATGAGATTGGATACCTCATCAGGTTTACACTGTAGCATGATTAACTACCATTGGATGGAGTGATTAATCTCAATCACTAGAGTGTAACTCTTGGTTAACATGCTAGTGCTTATAATGCATTGACAGACCTCAGCTTTCCTATTGGCGCTTAACACTGTCAATAGTCGATAGGAACTCATAACTTGTATAAGGTATGTGTTCTCAATCTTGAGATGATTATGAACACAGACTCTAGATATGACTGCTTTGACTTACCAATCAGTGAGGTCTATAGAAGATCAACACATGGGTATCTTGGGTATGTCATGTTCACAGGGTTGTGAACATATATTGTCAAGATAGAATCTACCCTCTGATTCTGAGTAAGCATTCCCTTGAGAATGTCACCAAGTTGATTACTGAGAACTGCAGTCTTGTTGATAAGTAGTTATCAACATGTTTGGAAATCATGAGAGGTGAATGGGACTCAAAGAATATAAGAAGTAATCATGATTCAGGTTGACAGTATCAGTTATCCGAGTACCTGAATATGATTATGAATGCTGATGGTAGAGGGACATTAGTACACCATACAAGTCTAGCTATCACTTCGGATATGTTCTTTTGATTTAGAGTTTAGTTATCGTTTTATAGTGGAGTAAACGTTAATTGACCAGCTGGTTAGTTTGCTGATCAAAGAGTTTGGTCATGGGAATTAACAACTGGTCTGAGCCAACAATAAAGAGCCTAGGAGGTCCCACTCTTAGCTCCGCAAGGATGCTTGAAAAGGCCCACAAGGATCATGTTAAGACAGGTTTGATATTTCGATCGATTGAAGTCTTGACATGTTCGATCGATCTAAGGTAGTTCGATCGATCGAAGGTTCGATCGATCGAGGTCGCTTTGATCGGTCGAAGGTAAAAGTCGGTTTTGCAAATCTATAAATAGGGCAGCTGCGTTCAGGGTTTAATAATCATCGTTTTTCCTATACGATAGCTGCAGAACTTGTTTAGGGCTTCCCAAACCTTCCTATCCTCCGTATTAGAAATCCTACCATCTCTAGTCTCTCCGGGAAGCATCCGCAGGAGACATAAGGGTGAAGACAACCTAGTGGAGGCTGCTACATCATCAAGAAGTTTGAAGATTTCAGAATTAGGTTCAAGACACTAAGGTATAATTCTTGTCCCCTCTTATACGCATCTATAAAATTAACAAGTAGTACTGTAGTAGATCCGGGCTACCAATAAGTTTTTGTAACTTGTTCTTTTTGTTGCACGATTAAAATAGTTTTAAACCCATTTTTTCTTCAATTGGTATCCGAGCCACGCTTATGTGGATCTATAGATGCGTTTTGGAACACTAGTTTTGATTTACATGTTGATTTTAGAACTATTTTCGAAACTGCATCATCACAGATCTGTTTCTGCAGTGTTTTTGCAGCTGAATACAAATCTGTGATTGCATAGGATGTATGATGGATTCGATCGATCGAAGTAGTCTCGATCGATCGAACATCTGCTGTTATCAAGCGATCGAACATGTTTCGATCGATCGAACTATTATTTTGTTCGATCGATTGAATGTTGTTCGATCGATCGAGATCGATTCTCTGTCCATCTGTTCTTTTCACAGTTTTAAAGATTTTTAAAATATATACTTTAATTTTTTAATTATTCTGTAAATTTTTCAAATCATTCTGTAAAACTGCAAGTTTAATCGATTGAACTATGTTCAATCAATCTATGGTTCAATCGATCGAACCTTTCTCGATCGATCGAAGTGTGACAGATAAGTGAGATGTTGTTTTAAGTTCTAATTCAGTATGTAAAGAAATTATGTACTATGTGAATCAATTAGGAGTTCCAATAGTTACATATATTTGTTATATATGCGTGAATGCGTGTACGACTAACCCTTTTGCAGTAAGATTAGTCGCTATCTCCCATGGCACCGATCATCAACAAATATTTTGTTTTTGTTTTTAAATATTTGTGTTTGGTGAATGTTGTATTTAATTATTGGTTTGGTTTTAAGGCATGTGTAAAGGGCGCTACGGCTTCAATCCTACAAAAAGGAAAGTCGCACCGGTTTCCCTAGCTTTATTTATTTTCATGTTGTTGATTTCTATTTCTAGATAAATTGTAAGCTTCGAAAGAGGCATATGACCAATGTAATAGAATTAGAAAATTACACAAAGATAGAGGAGCAAGCCATTGTCCATGAAGATGGAGGTGGAGGAGATCAAACCAAGGAGGAGGTTCTATGGAGATAGAGCCATTGGAGATAGAGGCATTGTTGAATGTCTTTATTTTCCAATTTTAGTTTTTAGTTTTATGTGCTTGGTTGTGATTGACATTTAATTATATTGTTACTACTTGCATGCACGTAAAAAAAGTTTTCTAAAGTAAAATTCAAAAACCGTTTTAACGCATTAGTAAACATTGGATGTTTATGGGTAATGTGTGGAAACAATTTTTTTTTCTAAAAAGCATAATCCTTATTTACTAAATCTAGTGGGAGAGGGTCTTAATAAAACACCCGCGATCTTCCATTAATGGTTCACTGTAAGATGAGTAGTGCATTCTGTGTCACCTTTCCAGGGTGATCATTCCATACGGAGGGTACACTACTCATTAGTTACTAGACGTGAAATTCCTAAGGATAGGATCAATCAGACGTGTTAGAGTGACCACCACACGGAGGCGCTACTTGAGGCGATTGTGATTGGATCCTAGTTAATGGTATACACTAGCTAAGCTATGGACAAGGGATCCCACATGGGGTATTATTCAAAAACTTAGTGTCACACCCCAACCCGCCTCGAGGGAATTAGACGTGTAACAATGCCACTAAGGCACGTCCCAAATGAATATAACATAAATCAAGTTTAAACTCTCTTTTAAACTCTTAATAAAACTCATTTGCATGTAAATAACCTCAAGGGTAAAATTGTCTTTTAAGATTTTTGTCGAGTTTTCATCTCAAAAGGTAGCTTTTTAAATAAGGAACTCAATGTTGAAAACGGCGCGTGAATACAAATTTCCTAGACCAAGTTATGTTCTGTCACGCCCCAGAACGGCAAAAATAGAGAAAAATAAATTTCCTTTTTGGGTCCAAAGGCAGCGACGGGTGAAGTCACATGATTGTCCACACCACGCAGTACTAAGCAACAAGAGTAATAGTGTAACAAGAATGAAGTCTAGGTTCTAATCACAATGTAACATAAAGTCAACAGAAGTTACTAACTATTACACATCAGAGTCTCGAATCAAATATAAGACAGCGGAAGTACAAATGCCAAGGCAACATATGCCTGACTACAAAAAGGGTTCTAAAACGGTAAAGACAATTAGCTACAATTCTAGTCTAGTCTTCAGTTGGCGTAGAGGTAGTCCTCGGCGTAGTAGTCTTCTTCGGTCTGACCTCCGTCGGGGAAATCCTCCACAGGGACTCCGTCATCGGCATAGTAGTCCTCTCCTGCAGGCCCTTCACCTGTATAGTCATAACCAGGGTGCGCTGGAACGTAGAAATGTCCAGCGGCATAAACGCCGTCAGCTTAATGAAAGTCGAGTGAGTTAAATACTAACAGGGTATCGACTATTGATATTACCACAAGTTATAAATAGTAACCAAATTAGAATTCAGTAAGGGTAACTCCTTTAATCAAACCAATGATCCGATTACTGACGTCATATTCATTTTAAGATCGACAACGCGTCCTGATAGGGGAACAGACTCGACAGTAGTTCAACTCTATAACACACCATTGCTCATCCACCGCTTTTAAGAACATATGCACAGTTCACCGCATGTCATGGATACCACGTTAGTCCATCCGCCGTTTTTAAGAACATATGCACAGTCCATCGCATGTCAGGGATATAACGCTTTAAGCAATAGTACATCATTCTATGCCACGACTTAGCGACGTCTACCAGTGATCACGGTCCACCGCATGTCATAGACACCTTCGTCTGTCTACCGCTTTTAAGAACATATGATTAGATCATCTGGCTATCTTAGGGCAATTGGTCCGGTTCACCGCAAGTCATAGACACCTTCGTCTGTCTACCACTTTTAAGAACATATGATCGACCAAAGCCCGCCCACGCAAATTTCCCGAATCTTAGCAAACCTACTTAAGTTCAACTCTATCACCGATACATGACAATCCCAATGTGGCCCGACTACTCTGAATGAAATGAACGTTAACTCCAAAGGATTCACGACTATTCCGTTATCTAACATTATAAACATTATCCGTTAGTCTTGTTGTTACTACGACCCTACACTGCATTAACTCGTTATCATGTCTGTATTACAATAATAAAGCATGCTGGGAAAATACTGAATAGTAAATAAACAACTAAACAGTTATTATAAGAAAACAGTATTCTGAAGCTTCCAATCAATTGGTATAAAGGTTCAATCGATTGGTATAAAAGTAGCATCAATCGATTGGAAAGGGATTCAATCGATTGGCATAGAAGTAGTGTCAATCGATTGATAAAAGGTTCAATCGATTGGATCACAATCCATGCCAATCGATTGCACAAAATGTCAATCGATTGGGACCTGAAAGATGTCAATCGATTGGTAATAGTACCAATCGATTGATACTTCGTCTTCTTCACAGAGAAGACTGTCCGGCAACATATAAACGGGAATACATGGTTTCTTCTCCATTTCTTCATTTAAACAAGTCATAACATCAATGACAAATTACCCAGTGAGTTTAGAACTCACCTTAGGCGTTAAGGGCGTGTTTGGTTGTGTGTAATGAAGCTTGGAGCTTCAATGGTGGCTCCTCTCTCTCTCCTCTGCTCTGTCTTCTTCTTTCTTCTTCTCTTCTTTCTTCTTCTCTCTTCTCTAGTCTTCTTCTCTTCTTTCTTCTCAGTCCATCTGTGTGTGTGTGTGTATAAATATATGTATATATGTGTGTATATATATATATGAGTGTATATATATAAAATACACACACAAGACTCTCCCTCTCACTCTCTCTGATTTCTGTAAACAGAAATCCGCCCAAAATGGGCTGGTATATATAGAGGGAAAGTGTTCACGTGGCCTCTCCCCAGCCAGAGCAAAAGAATCTGCCCAGCTGCCTCCAATCGATTGGCATAAGTGTCAATCGATTGACAAAAGCAATCGATTGGTATAAAGTTCAATCGATTGGTATCCAAAATAAGGCAATCGATTGGAAAACTTGTCAATCGATTGGTATCCAAATTATACCAAGGGTAAGGCCAGGCTCAAACAAGTATTAAAAGAAGCATACAGGGTCTTATTCACATAATATATTACAAAAATACAGGGTATTACTTGTTCATTTTTATCTTGGATTGACTATACTCAAGCACTAGATCATTCTGCCAAGAGTTGGATTAATTCAACTTGAGTTCGCTTGATCCAACTTTCAGCAAAATACACCTAAGGACATTCTTCCAAGAGTTAGCTCAAACATAATTATTATGTACTCAATCCATCTTCTGCAGAAACCATTCTGCCCAGAGTTCGCTCAACCCAGGACAGAGTTTGCTCAGTCCAACTCTCTGCAGCAAGTATTTTGCTGCTGCTAAAAAAAACAAAGTCTTGTTGCAAGTTTTACAACATATACAAAACCAACCCAAACCTCATGGAACTTTAAGGGACCACTCTAAAACCATTTAGGAACACTCTCTAATATAAATTTAAACTCTGTAAACAAGAATTCATGAACATAACCTCAATCAATTCAACAAATTCCTTTAAATCACTCCCTTGTACATGAACTTATTAGCAATGGATTCAATTCAAACCAACACTTTCCCAACTTAGAAAAAACTTTGGGAGACATGACAAGCAGCTATATAAGTTCTCTCCCTCATTTAAAACAAATGTACACCACCTCAAATCAGCCAAACAAATAATCAGTCCTAGTTGATTTCAAGAACAACCATTCATATAGCCTTTCCGAAAAAGATTACAAATCATTTAAAACATTTGGTTACAACCATTCCAAAATATTTAGTTACAAAGCAGAACATACCCAAAAGCTACAACATACGTATCCGGACTTGCCGGAATAATCAAAATATACAACTTACCCAATGGTAACATTAACATAGAAAATTACATCAGTTCCTTCATGTTAGCATTAAACACACGAGTCAAGACTTCAATCCATAAGTTAAGGATTCTAAGCCTCAAGTTACATTATAATACAATTTAAAAACATTTCCACACGTCCTAAATCTCTCCCCCATTCCCGAGCACGTTACTTTCTCTCCGGATATTGCTCCGTACCTACGGTGGTTGTTATTTACCACAACAGAAACAGAAAAAGGTTTTCTTAAGCATTACGCTTGGTGAGTAATCTAAACATGGCTGAATGTTTAACATGCACAATGCAACAATCAACATATATATATCATATTTGTAATCGCCGAGTCACCGGTTCAATGATTCATTCAGACCCGAAGACCTCCCTTGGTCCCGTGGCCACTTTTATTCCTTGGACTTCCGTATTTCTCGGATTAATCCTCTTCACCACCCTTATTACTCCCAACGATGAATCATTTTTTCGGTGCTCATTGATTACCACATAACCATATAAGCACATAAACATGTAGGCACACATAATTTCATCAAATTAACATGCAATTCACATTTTAATATCTCCATGTCTTCTAAATATGAATAATCAAAGCAATAAGAACATTCATTTGGCTCCTACGCATAAATCATTAGCTCTAACATCATTGATGTCTTGAACATAGTTAAACACAACCATTCTTTAGTGTAGAAAACTCACCTTAGCAAGATCTACCCAAATTTAAGCTAGAGGAGTGCTGAATTTACCAATTCCTAGCCCAATTTCTCTCTAAAGTGAATCCTACAAGATTTCGGTAGACGGCGTCTCATCGATTAGTGTGAGCTACCAAAATCCGACAGTTAAAACGTAAATTAAAGGTATAGGAACAATTGTCTCACCTCCACGAGTCTGAAAACGGCTTCGGTTTGCGAATTGGACGAACCACGGCAACGGAACGGCAGAATTACGACGTCAGCGTCTCGTATTCTTGTTTCTCTCTCCGAGCTCTCTTCTTCTCTTCTTTCAATTTCAGCAAATATGAGAGTCTCTTCTCTCTACCTTGACACATACACACCCATGCATATACATGATGTGTCTAAACCTCAATTTCCTCACTTTGCATTTACACTCCCAGAATTTATTAAGTTCCTATTATGAAATGCCCCAAACATTCCATTAACTACCCAATTATCTAATGAGTATTTGTCTAAGTTGCGTATGGGTCCCAACGTGGGTCCCAAATATTTTGTGAAGTTGCTATTGTACCTAATAATTATAATTCTTTTTCAATTATACCCTTATTTGGGTGTCCAAACTAATACTAATTGCTAACGCATATATCATCATAATATGAAGCATTTAAACAAGTAATCATTTAAACATATAAATGCATTTAATCATGTAAAATGCAAATATTTTTATTCAGGCCCTTCACTGGGGTCCCACTCTAGAATCTGTCCCACCTCACTCGGGACTTTTCCAACTAGTGTCCCTTTTCTGAACACTTTTCACAGGTGAGTCCAAGCCTCCCCTTAATCCATTTTATACACTAATTATATTAATTAATGCATATAACATGATAATTAACCCGTTCTCCGGTTACGGGTGTTACATTTCTCCCTCCCTGAAAGGGAGTTTAGTCCCCAAACTTACTCTTACCTCAAGAATCGAATAAGTGCGGGTACTTTGCTCGAATCTCATCCTCTCGTTCCCAAGTAGCTTCTTCAATTGAATGGCTTCACCATTGCACTATCACAAGTGGTATCACCTTGGTTCGCTATAATCTGATCCTTCATATCAAGGGTTTACACCAGTTGTTCAACACATACTAGATCTTCCCAAACTATCAAGGGTTCTATAACAATAACATGACTCAAATCCGTTACACAATGTCAAAGTATTAAAACATGAAATGCATATACCAAACGCCATTGATCTCGATTTACCACAACTTTTAACTTCGCGTTATCAAATTCCCAAATAGTACCCTACTCACATGCCATACTGTGGATATCGCAGGTTTTCAAATTTTACCCACTTTTAAAACAAAAAATTTTAATTTTCAAAGAGTCGCCACTTAATTTTTAAAAGGAAAAATTAAGAAACCATTTTAAAAGCAAACTGATCTTTTGCGAAACCAAAGATAAACTGGGTTCGGGGATTATGGAATGAAAGGGGAAGGAGCCCGGCGGACTAAAACACCCCCTTTCATCCTATCTCACGATAGGCCTCTACTCAACATCCTTTTTAATCAAATTAATAATCTAAGCATGCCCTCAATTAATACATATATGTAGGTATACATAACACAAGCATGTTGAAAGGGTGCAAAATTGCTAACGGTAAAATATCATTCATAAGTCACATAATTCAACTAGCAAACATCATGATATGCAATAGAGAACTAGAAAACATACCCGGGATCCGGCCGCGAATATCAAACGTGCAATGCATGCAAAAATAAACCTAAGAGAGGTCTCTAATACATATATACACATAAGGCAAAACCTAAGCTAAGGTGTCGCACATGGGGTCGAAAAATCAATTAAAATCAATAAAATAGATTAAACTAGAGAAGGGTTGAGAAATTGTACCTCAAAGCGCTACAAAACAAAGGTTAGTACACATGCCTTAGACAAGATATAATATCATAAATAAGTAAATCCTAAGTCATGTTCAATTAGATACATCTTAGGCAAGAGATAAGTCCTACTTATGGATATTAACATGTATGAATGAATGCATGAATATGAACAAATATGGGACATGAATTTATTCACCAATTTGGATCACTAAGCCTCTGGATTTAATCTAAATTATCATTATTCAAAACATGGTTTGGGTCTCAAGACATTAGGAGACCATTTGAGTTAAAATAAATAAGATTAGATGAAAACAGTAGCAGTTTTTTGTGATTTACAGAGAGCAGACCAGACGTTCAAAAATGGAAATAAAATACTTTTGATGGTTGGATCTTATTGATTTTTGGATATGTTATGCCTCTGTGAGTCTAGTTTCTAACCAAAAAAGAAAATCGAGGTTTCAACGGTTAGATCTCCGGGAATACGGAAAATACTAGACCTCACTCAGGATTCTGCAACTCTCTGTCCAGAGATCTTGTATGATTTTCTAAAAATAGTAAAAAAATGAGAAACACTTAGATCTTTTTAGGGTACCTTCCTAACACATTAAGGTACTTATAAAAAATTATTTGAGACCCCAAAAACTTAATTAAGGTTCTGATTTATTAATTTCAAAACGGACTTATTATTCTGAAAGTATTCTAGAACTCTGGACAGATTATGATTAGCTCACAAAAACCATGATCGAACCCTTCTAATCACAAGATCTTGCTAAAACAAAAATCACAGTGGTAAAACAATGTGTTATGAACATTTTCCCGTTGGTTTCATTCGATTCCAACGGTCGGATTTCAAACTAAAAATCCTTGATCAAAAACAGTTTATGAACCCACTGTTTCATTTTGCTAGTTCAAGTTTATTGATTGGCCTCAACTATTAGAACATGAAGTTGGGGCTCAAACCAAATCATTTCTTCTACCATTTGATGGTCATTGAAGACTAAGGACCTCTTTAGACTTATGGACTTTTAATGAAGTATGAAATGGACTTCACAAAATCCCAAACAATGAACTCAAACTTATGGACCAAAACTTGAGTTCAAATCATTACTCCTACCACTTGGTGGTCATTGGAGGCTAAAGACACACATACATGTAGGTTTTGGATGAAGTATAGAGAACTTCTCAAAACCCAAGGAAGAGATTAGTCTAAGCCATAAAGGTGGACTTAAACTAAACTACTTCTCCTACCATTTGATGGTCATTGGAGACTAAAAACAACAAATCTACTCTAATCTCCATGGAATATAGTATGAATTCCATAAGATTCATAGTAAGGAGATCCTAGTCATGAGTTGATACTAGTATCTCACCAACTATGTGTAGATTAAAATCATGATTCATTTTAATCTCCATATGGATCATAAGATCATAGGAAACTAAGGAATCAAATTCAAAGAGTTTCAATGAGATATAGAAGATCTCATGAACCTCATGAATGAAGTAGAAATAAAGGAAATCAAAGTTTTATTTAGGAACACAAATTTCTTCAAAACTAATTTATCTCAAACCCAAGGCATTAATTAGATCCAAATTAATTAGATGTCATGAGATTCAATCACAAGTTCTTGGTGGTGTGTGATGAAATGGGGTAAGAAGAGAGGTTTTGAAAATGTGAAAAGTTCCTAGATCTAAGAACTTGTGATTGAATTATTATTATTATATATATGTATATATATGAAGGCTTTACCTCTAGATCTTCTCAAAACTTGTAGAGATGTTGAGTTTCTCAAGCTTTTCCTCTTCTTCTTCCTCAAGCTTCAAGCTCCTTCAATGGTGATTTGATGGTTGGGTAGAGTTTTGGTGGGATTTGGGTAAAATAATTGGTAGAGTTTCTCTCTCTATATTTCTTTCCTCTAAAGCTCTCCCAATATTTTTTCTATATCATTCAAGTGTCTCCCCCCCAAAATGAGAGAAAATGGGTTTTTTTATAGACTTTCATTATCTTAGGGGCCAAGATAAGGGTAGATAGGTCAATTTGGGGTGGGTTAGGAATATTCTATGGCATCTCTAACTCTCCATGGCACTTCTATGTAATTCCAATAAACTTGAAAGGCATTTAAGTTGGCAAAAATAAAGGAACATTCTAGAGCATCTTCAAAACACATGGGAGATTAGTGCCCAACAAAGGGCTTTTTGGGTATTTCTTAGATAAGGAATATGCCAAGGGATCTCTAACTCTCCAAATCACATGGGCTACTTTCTTTTATTATTTTCTTTTTCCTATATATATATATATATATATATGTATAGACACATTTTTTTCTTTTTTTCTTTTAAATCTAAATTAATCATATGAGTTACCAAATAATATTTTTTTTCTTTTTAAATCTAAATAAAATACAGGAAACAATGTTATTTTTAGAAAATATAATAATAATTATTATTATTATTCAATCTATTCTATTTTTTTAGAAAGTAACCCATGATCCAGTGAGCTCAAGACAGATGGTCAGTGATTGGCCAAATTTAGGGATATTAGGAGTAAGGTTTGGGAACTTGAAGCTTTTCAGAAGTCGAAGCGATGAACTTGAAGAAAATCGTCGGGACATTATTCATCATTGATTTCTAGAGATAAATCCCCCTAAGTTTAATAGTTCGGTCAAAATTGGGGTGTCTACAGTTTGCCCCTCTTCGGCAGAGCTTGTGAAGCAACGCGTATCACAAGTGAATGTCGAAGCCTGTGTGAAGACAAGCCTTTGACCGGGCTATTGAACTTAGATAAAAATAAAATGCGTTGCAAAACATTCGCAGAGACGGTCGGTGCTGGTCGTGCTCAATGGTGAGCTGCCTACGTATCCACTCAGGAATCAGACCAAGACGTAGTTCGGGTGAGGGGCAAAACCTAAACACAAATAGTCACACGGATGAATGCACCTATCCTATCGTGATGCACGTGCTCATGGCATAACGACTGTCAATGCAATTTCATGCTTCATGCTATGTAGATGCCAAGATCCAAGATCATGCTCTTCCTGGTGATATGAATGCATTCTATGCCTTACACCGATATGTATTGCCTTAACTTAGATGACTTCAACAAGGATTTACCTCAATCAAGAGGACTTCAGCAGATTTGCCTCAATCTAGAGGGCTTCAACAAGGATTTACCTCAATCTAGAGGACTTCAACAACGATTGCCATTGAGGACTAATATCGACCAAAAGATGCTGCCATCGAGGACTAACGCAAGTTCAAAGAGATTTCCATTGAGGACTAACATGAAAAATGCCATTGAAGACTAATGTAAGGTTGCCATTGAGGACTAACACAGATCGCCTTTGAGGACTAACGAGGATTAACAGAGATTGCCTTTGAGGACTAACGAGGATTAACAGAGATTGCCTTTGAGGACTAACGAAGATTGCCATAGAGGACTAATAGATGATGCTGCCATTGAGGACTAATGCAGATTGAAGGGAAGCTGCCATTGAGGCCTAACAGGGATTGCCATTAAGGCCTAACAGAGATTGCCGTTGAGGACTAACGAGGATTGCCATTGAGGCCTAGTACAAATGATGCTGCCATTGAGGAATAATGCAGATGCCATTGAGGACTAACACTGATGATGCTGCCATTGAGGACTAATGCAAGGTTGCCATTGAGGCCTAACACAAATAATGCTGCCATTGAGGACTAATGCAAGGTTGCCATTGAGGACTAACACCGATAATGCTGCCATTGAGGACTAATACAAGGTTGCCATTGAGGACTAACACCGATGATGCTGCCATTGAGGACTAATGCAAGATTGCCATTGAGGCCTAACACAAATGATGCTGCCATTGAGGACTAATGCAGATGCCATTGAGGACTAACACCGATGATGCTGCCATTGAGGACTAATGCAAGGTTGCCATTGAGGACTAACACCGATGATGCTGCCATTGAGGACTAATGCAAGGTTGCCATTGAGGCCTAACACAAATAATGTTGCCATTGAGGACTAATGCAGATGCCATTGAGGACTAACACAAATGATGCTACCATTGAGGACTAATGCAGATGCCATTGAGGACTAAGATAAATGATGTTGCCATAGAGGCCTAATGCAGATGAAGAGAAACTGCCATGGAGGACTAATGTTTATGAAGAGAAGCAGCCATTGAGGACTAATGCTTGTTCAGGAGTCTCGTCGTGCTTAAAGAACCAAATTTCAATATTCGGAGTCATTTCGGACTCAAAGAATTGATTTCACAAAAGTTCGGGAGTCCGTGGACTCACAGAGTTAATTTTTCAAAATTTGAGGAGTTTTCAGATTCAAAGAATTTGAACGGAGCTGATAGAAAGAATAATTTTCTGCATTTGCGGACCTTTGGAAGAAATACATCGATTTCGTCAAAAGAGGGAAGTCACCTTTGCCCCTAGTATTGGACTCTTCTTATATTGCCACTTTAGCACTATGTTGTGATAGTGTTCAAAACCTCTGCTCGTATTGCTCTTAGGATGCTCATGGAGACTTTTCAAATCTTTATTCATCATCTTAAACCCACACATTTGAGACCATTTATTGACTCATCAAAGGAGGACATACCTAACAAAGCTAGTTACTCAAGATGACTGACTCAAACTCTACATTCATTATGAATCAATGTGCTTTCATTGCGAATAATGTATCATCTCACTTTTCATTTATTCATCATCTTACAAATGGTAGTGTTTTGCTGATAAACCGATACTTTGAAAACTTTCCCTTTTCGATTTAGCGAATTCTTTGCCTATCTAGAGTGTGCTTCAAATTAGTGCTTTAGCTTATAGAATGAAAGGCACTCTATTTCGATCCTTTCAAAACAAACTTGATTACTTGAGAACTTACCTCTAGCACAGAGGGATTTTGGCAAACGAAGTTTGCCCCTAGTCTTAAGGGCAAATAGGCTCATCCAAGGGTTTTGAGAACATGATGGTACAGGATGCCTGTAGTGTATTTACTCCCAACCTAGAGATAATCATCATGAATGTGGTGGGCCGAAGCGGGAAACCCAATACTGATGGGAAAACTTTGTTTGCCCCTGGTTTGGCAATACATATAGGGCTCCAGGCAAACACAAGTTTGCCCCTAGTCTGAAGGAAGGAAACCAAAGGTGCAAAGGGTGATGCTTTCGGTTTAGGAATGGTTATGGACCGAGAACCTTGGGAGGTTCGCCTACTTATCCCCAAGTGGGAATCAGGTCCAAAGTAGTTCGGTCAAGGCCTGAAAAAAAAAGATAGCATGAGATGATGAGGTGATGACCGAACCGATCAGGTTGCCTACGTATCCCCTAGTGGGAATCAGGTCAAAACGTAGTTCATCAACTCTGGAAGTCTCGAAAGAATAAGGCTTCAAGAAATAGTGGGCTTTTCGAGCCATGTTTCCATTTAGGTCAAATGAGTGCTCTTTCCGAAATGGGCCACTTGTGGTAGCCTTTGAACAGGATGATGAGAACATGAACTTCTTCTCCGCTTTATTTTCTTTTCTTTTCTTTTCTTCTCTTTTCTTCTTTCTTTTTTTCTTTTCTTTTCTTTTCTTTTCTTTATTTGACGATTGATTCTTTTAACCCTTTCACTAGCCAGTCAACTTTGCCATTCTCATATTGTATCGTGTTTTTATCACACTCACAAAGCAATATCAACCCTCCAGATTACTCTTTATTTTCCTCAAAGATATCTTTGCATTGTTTTGGGCCCACTTAGCCATTAAGCCTTTCACAAGATTTTTTAGACTAATTGATACTTTCAAATCTCTCTTTTCCAAATCTTTTCTTTGTTTAGAACAACACAAAGTCTTCAGATAATTCATGTACCAATGATGTACTTGAAGTGCTCAAGAATTCTCAATCTTATTTATTCTCTCTCTCTCTCTTTTTTTTTTCTTTTCTTTTCTCTATCTCACTATCTCTTATTCTCTCCATGATTTTGACTGGCCAAGATTAGGATTTTGAAATCAACACGCATCTTATTTTTGCTCTAACTTTTGCCTAAGCGCCCTTCCGGGTTTTCATCCTAGCGAGCTCTTTCTTTTTTTTTTCTTTTTCTTCTTTTTTTTGGAATAAGAAGTTCATTTAAAATGTCTGGCTACCATCAAGGACCAAGCTTATGGCTTTAGACTGGTTGGGCTCATCTTTTAGGCTTGGTATTTGAGAGAAGGGGATGGTGAGAAAGCTTCAAGTTCCAAGTTCATCTTTTCAAGATTGAGCAAGAACATCTTTAAATTCTTAAAGTAAAGCTAATCAATTCTCTACTCCTCTTTGGATTTGGCACAGAATTTGCTTGATCGCTTGGGATCCTTTCCAATGCAAAGATTTATTAACAAAGTATTTTCCATGATCGTTTGAAAAAGTGATTTTTTTTTTTTTGGCTTAATGATCCATACATTCACGACTTAGCACACTGAATCAAGAAAAATGAGATTTTATTCAACTAGTAGGAAAAGATGATTACATCACTTGACTCGATAAACTCGACAAAGACTTGCAAACAAACTTGATGACAGACTGACCAGAAGACTCGACTGGACTTGACATTTGACTCCAACTTAACATAACTCGACTACAGACTAGACTCGACTTGGTCTCAACTGGAGTGTCACAGACGATTTTCAAATTATTGGGTCCCCAGGAGCATCCACATTTGCTTTAGCAGCAGCAGTTCCAAACACTATCACCTCACTAGCATTACTTGAACCTTCGGGTTCACCACTCTCCAACAGCATGTGTCATAACTCCTTTCTCAACCAGGCTTCGAATTTCATGCTTCAATCTCATACAATGGTCAGTATCATGACCCAACATCTGGTGATAAGCACAATACTGATCAACGTTATATCCTTTTGGGATGGGGTCAGGCACGGGTTGTGGATCCAACTTTTTCAAGCATCCTTTCTCTACTGCTTGTTCTAATAACACGCTCAACGGTACCCCAAATTTGACGGTCTCTCCATGTCGACCTTGATTGGACCTTGACCGATTACCTTTTTGATAATGGCCCTTCTGTTGAGGTGGTTGTGCCAAAGTGTTAACATCGGATCTTGGCCCCACATAATTGTTCGCCTGATTCTCTCTTTTGATTACCCCTTCGCGGATAGCGTCTTCAATTCTTGCCCCCACATCAAAAACCTCAGCAAAAGTATTGATTGATTGGAACCTCATCTTCTCTTGGTAAACCGACTGTAAATTTTTCATTAACATCCTGATCTGCTCTTTTTCGGATGGCCTTTGAACCATTTTGGCTGCTTTACCCCTCCATCGGCTTAAAAACTCAGCAAATGATTCATTATATTCCTGCCTGGTGGTCTCCAAATCCCGGACTGTCACATCTATCTCTTGGTTGTATTCATATTGGGCCACAAACAACTTCACTATTTCTTCCCAAATCCTAGTTTTACTTGGCTCGATCGTGAGGTACCACGACAAAGCAGCTCCGGTTAATGTTTGCTGAAACAAGACAGCCATCATAGTTATGCTCAAGCCACTTGGTTGGAAAGCCCCAATGCACATCCGTATATGACTGCGAGGATTACCGGTACCATCAAACTTGTCAAAAATCGGCATCTTGAAACCGATAGGCAATGTTTCTTGCACCCCTTCATACAATCCCTCTAGTTCAAGCAAATAAGTGTCAACTCCTTGAGCCTTACGGACTACCCTTTCAAGTTTCTCTACTTTTTCGGCCATCAGTTTCTCTTTCTTAGCTCTTTGTGCTTCTGGATCTTCAAACCCATCCTCTTCCCTAACCGGAGGAGGATCGACAACTGGTGGCGGCTGTCGTGCCAATGTTTCCATCATGGTCATCATCCTAGTCATCTGCCCTGCCTGCTCCTCTACTATGGCCCTCAATTCTGCTATCTCTCTTGTATTTGTTTCTTGCGCCATTTTAACTAAAATCAAGGAAAAAGAACCCAAAAAGTGTCCTCACTAAGGGATCTAGTTGTTCCACTCTTTCAACATAGATAGGTAAAAGGTCCACATGCAGAATTGATTTTCAGGAGGCAAGAAATTTTGAGGAACTTTTGAATTACTTTGATCTTGACTGGAAAGAGGATAGTCTAAATTTGGATTCTACATGCATGCAATGCTTTGATGACTAAATGCATGCACCGCACACACGGATGAAATGCAAGTGTGTGTGTGCCTATTCTATATGCAAAAGAAAGGAAAATTCTAATCCTAACACATAAACATATAATCACATAGAATCCTCATTCATGTCAAGTGCGCTAATTTCTCCTCATTGTGATCCTTACTACCCCTTCAAGGTTTACAAATTTAGAATTTTTGAAATCCATTTGACAAGTATTTCTTTGGACGATGAAGTCTTTCAAAATAATTCTCGTGAATTTTGAATATTTTCTTCGAAAATGAAGATATGAAAACATTTCTCAATAAACGATGATTAGGTTTACTTGATTTAAAAAAAGATAAACCTTAGATCCCCCTCTTTTTTTTTTTTGAAAGAGTTATTTTTTTAAAAAAACTTTTCAGATAAAAGATGATGGATAATCAAAATCTGTCATTAGCAATGAACTTTGAATTCTTGGGTAGGAGTATCACATGATTGGATAATTATCGCACTTTTCATGAATTCGGATACATACAAGGTCAATGATGCTTAGCTAACGAGATATAAGATGTGTAACCTTATAACCAAAATCTAACATATTCCCAAATGTCATGGGACATGAAGAGGAATTGCTCGAAAATAATTAAGAGGTTACAAATCCCACATCGAACTAACATCGTCATCATCTCAAATAATCCCTTTCGGGCACACAAAACTCCCTAGCACATAACCCTAATCAAGAATTGAATTCCTAATCTTGAAAGGTTCTATGGAAACTACTATGCAAAGGCCGGGTTTTGGTCAAATAAGGGACCCTTGACACACACCCGATAGGATGCTTCATATACCAAAACATGGTACGAGATCAAGGGTGATCACACGGCCCCATGATGGCTTGACCGACCGGGTTGCCCCGAGCCTCCAAGGTCATAGTTCCGTGCAATCAACTGGCGAAACATGCAAGTGCGATGCAACAGGCACACAAAAAATTAATTAACTTGATTAAAAGGATGCTTTCAAGTCTAATCCTCGAGTGAACCCAAAATCAGAAATTATGGTCTGCGAAACCAGAGATTCTGGGTTCGATCCCCAGCAGAGTCGCCAGATTGTGGATATCGCAGGTTTTCAAATTTTACCCACTTTTAAAACAAAAAATTTTAATTTTCAAAGAGTCGCCACTTAATTTTTAAAAGGAAAAATTAAGAAACCATTTTAAAAGCAAACTGATCTTTTGCGAAACCAAAGATAAACTGGGTTCGGGGATTATGGAATGAAAGGGGAAGGAGCCCGGCGGACTAAAACACCTCCTTTCATCCTATCTCACGATAGGCCTCTACTCAACATCCTTTTTAATCAAATTAATAATCTAAGCATGCCCTCAATTAATACATATATGTAGGTATACATAACACAAGCATGTTGAAAGGGTGCAAAATTGCTAACGGTAAAATATCATTCATAAGTCACATAATTCAACTAGCAAACATCATGATATGCAATAGAGAACTAGAAAACATACCCGGGATCCGGCCGCGAATATCAAACGTGCAATGCATGCAAAAATAAACCTAAGAGAGGTCTCTAATACATATATACACATAAGGCAAAACCTAAGCTAAGGTGTCGCACATGGGGTCGAAAAATCAATTAAAATCAATAAAATAGATTAAACTAGAGAAGGGTTGAGAAATTGTACCTCAAAGCGCTACAAAACAAAGGTTAGTACACATGCCTTAGACAAGATATAATATCATAAATAAGTAAATCCTAAGTCATGTTCAATTAGATACATCTTAGGCAAGAGATAAGTCCTACTTATGGATATTAACATGTATGAATGAATGCATGAATATGAACAAATATGGGACATGAATTTATTCACCAATTTGGATCACTAAGCCTCTGGATTTAATCTAAATTATCATTATTCAAAACATGGTTTGGGTCTCAAGACATTAGGAGACCATTTGAGTTAAAATAAATAAGATTAGATGAAAACAGTAGCAGTTTTTTGTGATTTACAGAGAGCAGACCAGACGTTCAAAAATGGAAATAAAATACTTTTGATGGTTGGATCTTATTGATTTTTGGATATGTTATGCCTCTGTGAGTCTAGTTTCTAACCAAAAAAGAAAATCGAGGTTTCAACGGTTAGATCTCCGGGAATACGGAAAATACTAGACCTCACTCAGGATTCTGCAACTCTCTGTCCAGAGATCTTGTATGATTTTCTAAAAATAGTAAAAAAATGAGAAACACTTAGATCTTTTTAGGGTACCTTCCTAACACATTAAGGTACTTATAAAAAATTATTTGAGACCCCAAAAACTTAATTAAGGTTCTGATTTATTAATTTCAAAACGGACTTATTATTCTGAAAGTATTCTAGAACTCTGGACAGATTATGATTAGCTCACAAAAACCATGATCGAACCCTTCTAATCACAAGATCTTGCTAAAACAAAAATCACAGTGGTAAAACAATGTGTTATGAACATTTTCCCGTTGGTTTCATTCGATTCCAACGGTCGGATTTCAAACTAAAAATCCTTGATCAAAAACAGTTTATGAACCCACTGTTTCATTTTGCTAGTTCAAGTTTATTGATTGGCCTCAACTATTAGAACATGAAGTTGGGGCTCAAACCAAATCATTTCTTCTACCATTTGATGGTCATTGAAGACTAAGGACCTCTTTAGACTTATGGACTTTTAATGAAGTATGAAATGGACTTCACAAAATCCCAAACAATGAACTCAAACTTATGGACCAAAACTTGAGTTCAAATCATTACTCCTACCACTTGGTGGTCATTGGAGGCTAAAGACACACATACATGTAGGTTTTGGATGAAGTATAGAGAACTTCTCAAAACCCAAGGAAGAGATTAGTCTAAGCCATAAAGGTGGACTTAAACTAAACTACTTCTCCTACCATTTGATGGTCATTGGAGACTAAAAACAACAAATCTACTCTAATCTCCATGGAATATAGTATGAATTCCATAAGATTCATAGTAAGGAGATCCTAGTCATGAGTTGATACTAGTATCTCACCAACTATGTGTAGATTAAAATCATGATTCATTTTAATCTCCATATGGATCATAAGATCATAGGAAACTAAGGAATCAAATTCAAAGAGTTTCAATGAGATATAGAAGATCTCATGAACCTCATGAATGAAGTAGAAATAAAGGAAATCAAAGTTTTATTTAGGAACACAAATTTCTTCAAAACTAATTTATCTCAAACCCAAGGCATTAATTAGATCCAAATTAATTAGATGTCATGAGATTCAATCACAAGTTCTTGGTGGTGTGTGATGAAATGGGGTAAGAAGAGAGGTTTTGAAAATGTGAAAAGTTCCTAGATCTAAGAACTTGTGATTGAATTATTATTATTATATATATGTATATATATGAAGGCTTTACCTCTAGATCTTCTCAAAACTTGTAGAGATGTTGAGTTTCTCAAGCTTTTCCTCTTCTTCTTCCTCAAGCTTCAAGCTCCTTCAATGGTGATTTGATGGTTGGGTAGAGTTTTGGTGGGATTTGGGTAAAATAATTGGTAGAGTTTCTCTCTCTATATTTCTTTCCTCTAAAGCTCTCCCAATATTTTTTCTATATCATTCAAGTGTCTCCCCCCCAAAATGAGAGAAAATGGGTTTTTTTATAGACTTTCATTATCTTAGGGGCCAAGATAAGGGTAGATAGGTCAATTTGGGGTGGGTTAGGAATATTCTATGGCATCTCTAACTCTCCATGGCACTTCTATGTAATTCCAATAAACTTGAAAGGCATTTAAGTTGGCTAGAATAAAGGAACATTCTAGAGCATCTTCAAAACACATGGGAGATTAGTGCCCAACAAAGGGCTTTTTGGGTATTTCTTAGATAAGGAATATGCCAAGGGATCTCTAACTCTCCAAATCACATGGGCTACTTTCTTTTATTATTTTCTTTTTCCTATATATATATATATATATATGTATAGACACATTTTTTTCTTTTTTTCTTTTAAATCTAAATTAATCATATGAGTTACCAAATAATATATTTTTTTCTTTTTAAATCTAAATAAAATACAGGAAACAATGTTATTTTTAGAAAATATAATAATAATTATTATTATTATTCAATCTATTCTATTTTTTTAGAAAGTAACCCATGATCCAGTGAGCTCAAGACAGATGGTCAGTGATTGGCCAAATCTAGGGATATTAGGAGTAAGGTTTGGGAACTTGAAGCTTTTCAGAAGTCGAAGCGATGAACTTGAAGAAAATCGTCGGGACATTATTCATCATTGATTTCTAGAGATAAATCCCCCTAAGTTTAATAGTTCGGTCAAAATTGGGGTGTCTACACATACCAGTTTCTTATTCATAAGAATAACGTTGTCAAACTCCAAGCACTAAGATATGCCAGAAATATTAAATTATGTGTCCGATAATTCTCTTCATAGAATTCTAATCTCTTGCAAGTATAAATAAATATCACTTCAGCATATACCCAATTTTCCATAATGAACCTCATTGTAGCGAATAAATTCTTCGGTGCCCATAATACTAATCCAATCATCATTTTAATTCTTACCGATACCCATAGAAACTCTATTTTCCCCACGTAGTACTTTTGAGAACACAATACTTATCCCAATACATTGTTAGTTATTGTGACCCCATACATACCTGAATACAGTCTGAACTTACCCTTATACATATCTCAAGAAGTTCATACTCACCCTATCAGATGTTAAGCTCCATCTTTCTGCTAGTCCCTTCTTTTCAACTAATAGATTTCAATTCATTTCTAGGAGGAAAATATTGGTGCCACCTATCACCCACTAAACCCATTATCTATTCACAAAGAAATTACCCACCATAGTTTATTTATTCGCATATGCATTATACATATACTCACAACAGTGCTCCCCCGGTGACATGGTTAATTGCACGCATTTCCTCACTTAATGCTTCATACCAACGGATTTCCAATTCTTTTAACTTTACCGATGCTATTTGGTTAAAACCTTTGATGACGATTCCATTATTACCAATGCAACAATTCAACTTCTTCGATACCGTTAAACCACATATGAAATAATAACATTCTCCTTTATAAAAAAAAATTTCGCTAACTAATTTCAAGGTAAATAATCATTTTACATTTGACTCAAACTGTATGTCAAAACATAGCTTTTCAAATTAGAAACCTAACGGTAAAAATGATGGGTGGAAATGAACTTCCTAAACCATGCTTTGTTTGTTTTTTTTTTTATTATATACATATTTTTTTTTTTTTTTTTGCAAAATTGTTACCAAGTCAGAGGAAATTTGGATCTTGCCATCCTTTTGGTTTAATAAAATGATTCAAGATTCCCTTCTCAAATGGGGTAAACTCCAAACATTTTTAGGTCATTCTAACTCAGTTGGAGATAGTTCTCAACCCTTTTTAAAACCATTTAAACACTTTTGTTTTGTTTTTTTTAAAACATCCCACACATTCACAAATCAAAGTTATAACACTTCCTTTTGAAATTTGGAACTGATAGAATTAAACTCCACCACTAGTACATGTGTAAGATCTTCCAAGGTAAAAGTTAAGTCTATTACGCAACGCTATCTAGTCTAACCGAAAACGATTCGTTGACTCCACGATTTAGTACTCAAGATTATGATACAAAATCTTACTTTGATTACAATCACACTTATCTCTTTGAACATGGTTCTGTGGCTAAAATTGATTCCATCATACGTTAACTGCAGCTATGCTTTATATGTATTATGGTCATGCACGGCATGGAAATCTCTTACTGAACCCATACTCATTCATGTCTCCTCTTGAAGAAAGACTCTAGAGAAAGATAATAAGAATACCCAAATAGAAGCATAACATATCGAGTTGAGAGATTCCTCAACACCCTATATATGCACACCCATGTAACCTCTGAATATCTTTCCATTAAACTGCAAATTCGTAGATGTCCGAATTACCACTCCAATCCAAGAATATACATATATCTCCCATAATACTGCACATTTCCTTTCCTCTATTTATGGATTTTCGATACTCTCCAATACTTCCAGACGGTTTATATAAACTATAGCATGTCTTCGAACCGAAGAATAACACTCTCCATTGATGATAATCAGTACATCACCATGTACACAATAGAAGAGAAATATCCGTAATGTGATAGATGTTCTCAGAATATAAAAATAGAATGCCCGAGTACAACCAAATAACCATAATATCGATATTATAAGAATTCCAGAATACCATAATCTTAGATATCACAACCAACACTGTAAGAATTCCATAATTCAATTGATAATAGAAGACCCTTTGATATGACGTACCTAAATTTATACAGAAAGAATCTTCTTCAGTATAATACCTGATGATACACCATATACGGAAAGAAGTCTGTATCCATACCATACACAATACTCAACTCACGACTCCACCCCGTAACAATGCCCTTGTAACTAATACTACACAAGCACCATTCCAGTTCTTTCCTCACTTACCCCTTGCATACTAAAGCCAAATCTTAGGTCTAGAGATTCCCTGCTATTATCCTTGATTACTCAAGAACTACTATGATATAATAAATCTGTATCCCTTGTGAAAATAGAATTTCTCATATGACAATAATTAATAATTTTACCTGTTGCTTGAAGTACATGGCAACTCAAACATAAGTTAGGAGCTTCTATCCTCTTGTTGTTCTTTTCCTTTTGATGGTTGAACAGATCCTGGAGTAGCCTTAGATATAGAAGAACATGGACCTTCTTATTGTCTTTTAGGACAGTTGTGTGCCCAATGACCCGATTGACCACATTTTTAGCACCTACCCTTATTCTTTGTACTCACACTTGGACAATTCCTTGCGATATACCCGACCCGTCTATAAACATAACAGACTATAATGTGACAACATTCATCCCAGTGTTGCTTATTACACATTGAATAACGGGGCTTTCTCTCTATCGGTGTACTACTTGATGAACTTTCTACATCTGCTCTTTTACACTTGCCCAGCTAGACTTTCACTTGCATTTTTTCCTGATTTTTTTACCTTCTTGATGTTACCGGAGCTCTGTTGGAAACTCCTCCACGGTCGGTTATTCCATTCTTACCTCAAGATTTGGGTTTTTATGTTCTTCCTCAGCTGAGGATGCTCTGATTCCCACTACCCTTACTACTATTTCAACAACTCTTTCCACTTGGTCCACTCTTACCGAAGACGTTTATCTCTTTCCCGGATCCATTACTAGACAATAGCATCCATAAGATGATTCCCATGCATGCTACTATAAATAACATGCTATGCATGCTAAACAACTTTTTTTAAGCATGCTAAACAAACGTGTATGCATGTTCGTGCAACTACGTGTCATTGTGTGCACACTACGCGTCGTACATCTCTCGTCCCCAAAGGCTCTAGCCTACTGCTCTGATACCAAAAATTGTCACACCCCAACCCGCCTCGGGGCGAATTAGGACACGTGTAACAATGCCACTAAGGCACGTCCCAAATGAATATAACATAAATCAAGTTTAAACTCTCTTTTAAACTCTTAATAAAACTCATTTGCATGTAAATAACCTCAAGGGTAATATGGTCTTTTAAAAAAAAATTCAAGTTTTCATCTCAAAAGGTAGCTTTTCAAATAAGGAACTTAATGTTGAAAATGGCGCGTGATTACGAATTTCTAGACCAAGTTATGTTCATTTTTATCTTGGATTGACTATACACAAGCACTAGATCATTCTGCCAAGAGTTTGATTAATCCAACTTGAGTTCGCTTGATCCAACTCAGCAGAAACCCAAGGACATTCTTCCAAGAGTTAGTTCAAGCACAATTATTATGTGCTCAATCCAACTTCTGCAGAAACCATTATGCCCAGAGTTCGCTCAACCCAGGACAGAGTTCGCTCAGTCCAACTCTCTGCAGCAAGCATTTTGCTGCTGCTAAAAAAACAAAGTCTTGTTGCAAGTTTTACAACATATACAAAACCAACCCAAACCTCATGGAACTTTAAGGGACCACTCTAAAACCATTTAGGAACACTCTCTAACATAAATTTAAACTCTTTAAACAAGAATTCATGAACATAACCTCAATCAATCCAACAAATTCCTTTAAATCACACCCTTTTACATGAACTTATTAGCAATGGATTCAATTCAAGCCAACACTTTCCCAACTTAGCAAAAACTTTGGGAGACATGACAAGTATCTATACAAGTTCTCTTGCTCATTTAAAACAAATGTGCACCACCTCAAATGAGCCAAACAAATAATCACTCCTAGTTGATTTCAAGAACAACCATTCATATAGCCTTTCCGGAAAAGATTACAAATCGTTTAAAACATTTGGTTACAACCATTCCAAAACATTTAGTTACAAAGCAGAACATACCCAAAAGCTACAACATACGTATCCGGACTTGTCGGAATAATCAAAATATACAACTTACCCAATGGTAACATTAACATAGAAAATTACATCAGTTCCTTCATATTAACATTAAACACACGAGTCAAGACTTCAATCCATAAGTTAAGGATTCTAAGCCTCAAGTTACATTATAATACAATTTAAAAACATTTCCACACGTCCTAAATCTCTCCCCCATTCCCGAGCACGTTACTTTCTCTCCGGATATTGCTCCGTACCTGCGGTGGTTGTTATTTACCACAACAGAAACAGAAAAAGGTTTTCTTAAGCATTATGCTTGGTGAGTAATCTAAACATGGTTGAATGTTTAACATGCACAATGCAACAATCAACATATATATATCATATTTGTAATCGCCGAGTCACCGGTTCAATGATTCATTCAGACCAGAAGACCTCCCTTGGTCCCGTGGCCACTTTTATTCCTTGGACTTCCGTATTTCTCGGATTAATCCTCTTCACCACCCTTATTACTCCCAACGATGAATCATTTTTTCGGTGCTCATTGATTACCACATAACCATATAAGCACATAAACATGTAGGCACATATAATTTCATCAAATTAACATGCAATTCACATTTTAACATCTCCATGTCTTCTAAATATGAATAATCAAAACAATAAGAACATTCACTTGGCTCCTATGCATAAATCATTAGCTCTAACATCATTGATGTCTTGAACATAGTTAAACACAACCATTCTTTAGTGTAGAAAACTCACCTTAGCAAGATCTACCCAAATTCAAGCTAGAGGAGTGCTGAATTTACCAATTCCTAGCCCAATTTCTCTCCAAAGTGAATCCTACAAGATTTTGGTAGACGGTGTCTCATCGATTAGTGTGAGCTACCAAAATCCGACAATTGAAACATAAATTAAAGGTATAGGAACGATCGTCTTACCTCCACGAGTCTGAAAATGGCTTCGGTTTGCGAATTGGACGAACCACGATGACGGAATGACGGAATTACGACGTCGGCGTCTCATATTCTCATTTTTCTCTCCGAGCTCTCTTCTTCTCTTCTTTCAATTTCAGCAAATATGAGAGTCTCTTCTTGCTACCTTGACACATACACGCCCATGCATATACATGAGGTGTCTAAACCTCAATTTTCTCACTTTGCATTTACACCCCCAGAATTTATTAAGTTCCTATTATGAAATCCCCCAAACATTCCATTAACTACCCAATTATCTAATGAGTATTTGTCTAAGTTTCGTATGGGTCCCAACGTGGGTCCCAAATATTTTGTGAAGTTGCTATTGTACCTAATAATTATAATTCTTTTTCAACTATACCCTTATTTGGATGTCCAAACTAATACTAATTGCTAACGCATATATCATCATAATATGAAGCATTTAAACAAGTAATCATTTAAACATATAAATGCATTTAATCATGTAAAATGCAAATATTTTTATTCAGGCCCTTCATTGGGTCCCACTCTAGAATCTGTCCCACCTCACAGGGGACTTTTTCAACTAGTGTCCCTTTTCTGAACACTTTTCACGGGTGAGTCCAAGCCTCCCCTTAATCAATTTTATACACTAATTATATTAATTAATGCATATAACATTATAATTAACCCGTTATCCGGGTACGAGTGTTACACTTAGAGATCAAATAGGTTCGGGAGTCATAACTTATTTTGCAAGAGTTGCATAGTGGGCAAGTCATGATTAATCGAAAAATCGAGTATTGACCACCACACGGAGGCTTTACTCTTTCGTTTTGATATTTCGGCGACTTTGTTTTTAAAATAAGAGTTTTAAGGATTCTTTTATTTCAAACTGTCAAATTCTGATATCCATATTTATTTTGTTTTGATTTTTTCAGTAAATCATAATGTCTGGATCTGCATTTAGTCCACTTGCCACCATACTCACTCAAAACAAGTTAACTGAAAATAACTACACAGAATAGAAACGAAACCTTGACATTGCTTTAACTGTGGAGGATCACATATATGTCCTCATCACCCTATGCCCCAAAGAACCCGTGGCAAATGCTTCGGTAGCTGCCAGACGTGAGTTCGACAAATGGAAAAAGTCGACTAGAATGGCTCGTTGCTACATTCTGGCCTCAATGGCTGGTGTGTTGCAATACCAATTCCAATCGAATAATTCTGCCAGTGACATTATCAAATCCCTGAAAAAAGATGTTTGGGGAGCATGGCAGGCCTGCCAAACAGGTAGCTATGTAGAAGATAATGAGTGCTAAGATTTCAAAAGGGACTCCAGTCAAAGAACATGTTTTGAAAATGATTGGTTATTTAAACGAGCTGGAGACCCTAGGTGCCAACATCGATGCACAGACCCAAGTTGATATGATCCTCAATACGTTGTCGCCATCATTCGCTTAATTTAAACTAAATTATAATATGAATAAAATGGACTTCGCAATGAGTGAATTAATGAGTTCTTTACTGGCAACGGAAGGGGTGATCAAACCTCGGGGCAACGTTCTGAACGTTGAGAAAAGCTCTTCCTCTTCCTGATCAACGCCGAAAGGTAAAAAAGAGAAGAAGAAGGCTAGCACTGGTGGTCCAAGTGTTGGACCGGTTCCTATGATTGCAAAATCTAAGGTAAGGCCAAAGGGAAGGTGGGTGGCCAAGGCAAAGGAAAGTGTTTCCAATGCGGTAAAAGGGCCACTAGAAGAGGAACTGTCCAGAATTCTTAGCTATAAGAGTTCAAGGTATGATTGAATCATATGTGATTGAAGTAAGTTTTATTACGGATACTTCAAACACTTGGTGCATTGATTCTGGTATGACTAATCATATCTATAATTCATTACAGGGGTTCAGATCAACCAGGAGATGCAGTGATGGGGAAATTGTACTTACTCTAGGTTCTAACGCAATCGTATCTACGGTTGCTATAGGAGTGGTAGTTTTAGAATTTGAAGAAAATAAGACTTTAGTTTTATCAGATGTACTTTACGTCCCTTTGATGAGACGTAATTTAATTTATGTTTCAGATTTATCGAATAAAAGTTATTCTTTTCATTTTGGAACAGAAGTTGTCATTAAAAGAAATGGTTCTTTTATATGTTCTGGTGTTAAAACTAATGGCTTGTATATGATCACTCCCAATATTTCTCAAGATTTTTTTATGGAACTTAATAACTCAATAGTAATTGTACCATCTAAAAGAAAGGAACCTTCCACTAATCCAACAAGGCTTTGGCATATGAGGCTTGGCCATATCAATCTGAATAGGATTGGCAGACTAGTCAAAGAAGGGGTCTTAGGTGATTTGGTTCTCGGACCAATGGATCTCTGCGAGTCTTGTTTAGAGGGTAAGATGACCAAAAGGCCCTTTCTTGCAAAGGGCAATAGGACCAATGCATTGTTGGAATTAGTTCATACTGATGTGTGTGGACCAATAAATATTAGAGCATGGGGTGGTTATGAGTATTTCATAACATTTACTGATGACCACTCTAGGTATGGATATGTGTACCTAATGCAGCACAAGTCTGAAGCCTTTGAAAGGTTCAAAGAGCTTAGGGCTAAAGTGGAGAAGCGATTGGGCACATATATCAAGGCCATTCGATCTGATCAAGGTGGCGAGTACCTCTCTAATGATTTTATTGATCACCTCATACAGAATGGGATTGTGTCACAGTTGACTGCACCTGGTATTCCTCAGCAGAACAGTGTAGCGGAGAGAAGGAATCGGACTCTTTTAGACATGACTAGGTCGATGATGAGTTATTCTGAGTTGTCATTATTCCTTTGGGGTTATGCTTTGGAAACCGCTGCTTACATACTAAATCTAGTACCAAGCAAATCTGTTCCCAGGACACCAGGAGAGATGTGGATTGGGCGCAAGCCTTCGTTGCAACATCTCCGGATATGGGGGTGTCCGGCACATGTGCTGAAAGGAAAGACGAGCAAGTTGGATTCTAGACCGGAAGTATGTTACTTTATGGGGTATCCAAAGGGTACATATGGATGGTATTTTTATGATCCAAGAGAATCGAAAGTATTTGTTAGTATAAATGCTATTTTCTTAGAGGATGATTATATCATGAACCATAAACCTAAGGGAAGGATAGATCTTAGAGAGATAGAAGGGGAGCCCTCAGTCCTACCCGCAGTTGATAATGATGTAAGTCAAGAAAATACCACTTCTTCACCCATTTTCGTACTGGTACCTCATCGTAGTGGGAGGATTATTAGCCAGCCTGATAGATATATGTTCTTAGGAGAAGTTTTTGAAGTTGTCTTCATAAAATCTAAATCTGATCCTACCATGTATGAAGAGGCAATGGCTGATGTAGACTAAGCTCATTGGGTTAAAGCTATGAAGGCTGAATTTGAATCTATGGATTCCAATCAGGTCTGGGATCTTGTAGAACTTCCAGCCAATGTTAAATCCATTGACTCTAAGTGGGTCTATAAGAGGAAAAGAGGATCTGATGGAAAGGTTGAGACCTTTAAGGCAAGGCTTGTAGCGAAAGGTTGTACTCAGAGGAGGGCATTGATTATGAGAAAACCTTCTCGCCGGTAGCTATGCTCAAGTCCATCAGAATACTCTTATCTATTACTGCATGCCTAGATTATGACATCTGGCAGATGGATGTCAAGACTGCATTCTTGAATGGCAATCTTGAGGAGGACATCTATATGCAGCAGCCAGAAGGGTTCATAGCTGGTCGAAAAGGTAACTTGGTATGCAAGTTACAAAGGTCCATTTATGGGCTTAAGCAAGCATCTAGAAGTTAGAACATTCATTTTGACCAAGCAGTCAAATCGTTTGGTTTCATACAGAATCTGGATGAAGCTTGTGTATACAGGAAATGTGAAGAAAAAGTGGTGGCTTTTCTAGTTCTTTACGTTGATGAAATTCTACTCATTGGGAATGATGTACTAGTACTTTTGATATGAAGGATCTAGGAGAGGCGAGCTACATTCTTGGGATAAAGCTCTTTCGGGATTGCAAGCGAAAGATAATGGGATTATCTCAAGCTGGTTATATCGATAAGGTGCTAACTAGGTTTTCAATGGATAATTCGAAGAAAGGTTTATTACCTTTCAGGCATGGTTTAGCGTTCTCCAAGGACCAGTGTCCTAAGACACATGAGAAGAGGAATCGCATGGCAGGAGTTCCTTATGCCTCGACAGTGGGAAGTCTCATGTATGCGATGTTGTGCACTAGACCAGATATCTGCTTTGCCGTTGGCATGGTTAGCAGGTATCAATCGAATCCAAGTCCAGAGCACTAGACAGCCGTTAAGCACATTCTTAAGTACTTGAGAAGGACTAAAGATTACATGCTTATATATGGCGGTAGTGAGTTAATTCCAGTAGGATACACTGATTCGGACTTTATGTCAGATAAAGATTCAAGGAAGTTAACATCCGGACATCTCTTACCTTGGGAGGTGGTACTGTTAGTTGGAGGAGCATTAAGCAGAAATGCATTACAGACTCAACTACAGAAGCTGAGTATGTGGCTGCTTGTGAAGCCGTAAAAGAAGCTATTTTGCTCAAGAAGTTCCTTATGGAGCTCGAGGTGGTACTAGCATTACTGTCACCTGTTACGCTTTATTGTGATAATAGTGGGGCAGTGGCTCAGTCCAAGGAGCCAAGGAACCATGGGAAGGGAAAGCACGTAGAGTGGAAATACCATCTAATTCGAGATATTGTTTAACGTGGAGATGTGACTGTCACCAAGATTGCCATCGCTGACAATCTTGCAGATCCGTTTACAAAGGCCTTGCCACAGAAGGTCTTTGATCGTCATCTAGATAGTCTAGGTCTTAGATGTAGTTCTAAATGGTTATGATTGCAAGTGGGAGTTTGTTGGGTTTGTTCCCTCTTTATGTATGAGACATTTACTTTATAATATATGGAGTTCTACATTTCATTGTGTATGTTTCTTTCATGAGATGATTGTTAATCATTAAGTATCATACTAGGTAATTTGTGCATGTATGAGATGCATGCAAGTGAGATACGAATTACTATTCATTGATACTTAGAACTTGTCATAGTGGATGATGAGACTGGATACCTCATCAGGTTTAACATGCTAGTGCTTATAGTGCATTAACGGACCTGAGCTTTCCTATTGACGCTTAACACTGTCAACAGTCGATAGGAACTCATAAGTTGTATAAGGTACATGTTCTTACTCTTGAGACGATTATGAACACAGACTGTAGATATGACTGCTTTGACTTACCAATCAATGAGGTCTATAGAAGATCAACATCTGGGTATCTTAGGTATGTCATGTTCACAGGGTTGTGAACATATATTGTCAAGATAGAATCTACCCTCTGATTCTGAGTAAGCATTCCCTTGAGAATGTCACCAAGTTGATTACTGAGAACTGCAGTCTTGTTGATAAGTAGTTATCAATATGTTTGGAAATCATAAGAGGTGAATGGGACTTAAAGAATATAAGAAGTAATCATGATTCAGGTTGACGGTATCAGTTATCCGAGTACCTGAATATGATTATGAATGCTGATGGTAGAGGGACATTAGTACACCATACAAGTCTAGCTATCACTTCGGATATGTTCTTTTGATTTGGAGTTTAGTTATCGTTTTATAGTGGAGTAAACGTTAATTGACCAGCTGGTTAGTTTGCTGATCAAAGAGTTTGGTCATGGGAATTAACAACTGGTCTAAGCCAACAATAAAGAGCCTAGGAGGTCTCACTCTTAGCTCCGCAAGGATGCTTGAAAAGGCCCATAAGGATCATGTTAAGACAGGTTCGATCGATGGAACTAGTTTCGATCGATTGAAGTCTTGACATGTTCGATCGATCTAAGGTAGTTCGATCAATTGAAGGTTCGATCGATCGAGGTCACTTCGATCGGTCGAAGGTTAAAGTCGGTTTTGGAAATCTATAAATAGGGCAGCTGCGTTCATGGTTTAATAATCGTCATTTTTCCTATACGATAGTTGCAGAACCTGTTTAGGGCTTCCCAATCCTTCCTATCCTCCGTATTAGAGATCCCACCATCTCTAGTCTCTCCGGGAAGCATCCGCAGGAAACATAAGGGTGAAGAGAACCTAGTGAAGGCTGTGCATCATCAAGAAGTTTGAAGATTTCAGAATTGGGTTCAAGACACTAAGGTATAATTCTTGTCCCCTCTTATATGCATCTATAGAGTTAACAAGTAGTAGATCCGGGCTACCAATAAGTTTTTATAACTTGTTCTTTCCGCTGCACGTGTAAAATAGTTTTATACCCATTCTCCTTCAATAAAAAGGACCCAAACACGGCCTAGCATATTCTGGACATTCACTGCTAGAATCTGGAGAAGACAACTTTTGAGCGATCGAACTAGGTTCAATCGATCGAGACCACATTCATTTCAATCGATCGAGACTACCTTCACTTTAATCGATCGAGAATACTTCAATCGATCGAACTTCACTTTCTGCAATCGATCGGAGATGACTTTAATCGATCGAACTTTAGTAGAACATGAGTGTTTCCTTTAAGTTTATAATTCATAACACTTAGTTGTTTAATTTTTGTTCCATGTTCCTATTATGAGATATTATGGATTACAAAGGTAATAGGATACGATAATGAGATTGAGATAATATGGTGCGTAGCGTAGTCGAGTTTGGAACGTTAGTAATATTGACACGATAATGAGATAAGGTTTGGGTAACATTGGATGACCTAGTGACTGAGTCAGTAGGGTATTAGTACGTTCGATGTAAGTGTGTCAGTATTAGGGATTGGTCGTGAACACATCTGCGTGGGGTGTGAGCGTTATGAAAAATGACTCCCAATTTTGGAAAATGGATTTGATATAAGAGAGTTTGGCTCCAATTCTTTGAAAATTGATTCAAATTGAGCCTGATTGGTTCTGATTCTTTGAAAATTGATTTGACTTGAGCCTGATTGGCTCCGATTCTTTGAAAATAGATTTGAATTGAGCCTAATTGGTTTCAACTCTTTGGAATTTGATTTGATAAGAGAGTCTTGTTTGATTCTGGAACTTTGAAAATTGATTTGGTTCGACTCCAGGTTAGGAGAAAATTCAGCCGACTTTAATGTGATTGATCTTCGATTTCGAAAATTAAAAGCGAATATGAATCCAAGTGTTTCCAGGTTTAGGAAAGTTAATTTGAAATTTGATTCAGCTCCTGAAAGTTAGGAGTTATGAATTAAACCAAGTCAACTTTGATTTTTGAGGCAGTAAATTTGCATCTCATCTTTCAGCGTGCTACCTGATTCGGCATTATGTCGATCAGATGATTTTTGGGGATTTTGAGCATAGAGCTGCTCAATCTCTCTGCGTGCTACCTGATTCGGCTTAGCCGATCAGATGATTTTGGGGGATTTTGAGCATAGAGCTGCTCAATCTCTCTGCGTGCTACCTGATTCGGCTTAGCCGATCAGATGATTTTGGGGATTTTGAGCATAGAGCTGCTCAATCTCTCTGCGTGCTACCTGATTCGGCTTAGCCGATCAGATGATTTTGGGGATTTTGAGCATAGAGCTGCTCAATCTCTCTGCGTGCTACCTGATTCGGCTTAGCCGATCAGATGATTTTGGGGGATTTTGAGCATAGAGCTGCTCAATCTCTCTGCGTGCTACCTGATTCGGCTTAGCCGATCAGATGATTTTGGGGGATTTTGAGCATAGAGCTGCTCAATCTCTCTGCGTGCTACCTGATTCGGCTTAGCCGATCAGATGATTTTGGGGATTTTGAGCATAGAGCTGCTCAATCTCTCTGCGTGCTACCTGATTCGGCATTATGTCGATCAGATGATTTTTGGGGATTTTGAGCATAGAGCTGCTCAATCTCTCTGCGTGCTACCTGATTCGGCATTATGTCGATCAGATGATTTTTGGGGATTTTGAGCATAGAGCTGCTCAATCTCTCTGCGTGCTACCTGATTTGGCTATGGAGTATAAGGCGCAGGGCGCATCTCAGTCAATCAGACGATTCTCATATGCATATGAAATGAACATACATCAGTCATAATGTTCCTAGAGTAAGACGGTGTTATAATAGGATGATTCGATGTATTTGGTGCATTTCTGATAATAGGAAGAGTAACGTGATTCGGGATCATCACATTTAGGAGCACAAGGTATAAGATTGCATGAGCATGTGCATCACGATGAGATAGGTGCATTCATCTGTGTGACTACTTGCGTTGGTGTTTTGTTGTCCTTTGCCTGAACTACGTCCTGGTCTGATTCCCATTGGGATACGTAGGCAGCTCACCTTTGAGCACCACCAGCTTTTGGCTATCTGCACACCCGATTTTGCAACGCACTTTTGTTTTTACCTGGATTCGACTATTTGGTCAAAGGCTTGTCTTTCACACAGGCTTTGACATTCATTTGTGATACGCGTTGCTTCACAAGCTCTGTCAAAGAGGGGCAAACTGTAGACACCCCGATTTTGACCAAACGTCAAATCCAGGGATTGGTTACCTCTTAAAAGACCGATGATGACAATGGCCGGTTACACTCGAAGATTTTCCAGGAAATTCAAAATCTTCAATTGATTCTTCAAGGCAAATTTCAAAATTAAAAATAGAAAATATAAAAAAGGAGAAGGAAGAGAGAGAGAGTTTGGGTATTCGGGAGAAACCCGAACAATGAAGAACGTGTGAGAAACCCAGTCTGGGAACCAGTTTTTAAGAAGATAAAAATAAAAATAATAAAGAGTTCTTTTGAAAGAGATGGGAGGACAAAATAAATAAAAAAATCTTGGAAAAAGAGAAAATACAAAAAGAGAGTAGTATATTCAAAATATACCATGCACATGGTTGATACCATGCACATGGGGGATCTTAATACAAATATATATATATATATATAGAATAGAAAAAAAAAATGTGTTTATACCAACATACTTTTGGAAAATCAAAAAGAGGGACAAAATGCAGTTAGCCCCGGCACGCGGAAAACGCGGCGGCACTCACTGAGTGCCGCGCCGGCACTCACTGTTTGCCGCCCGGCATTCCGCAAGTGCCGCCCGGCACTCAGTAAGTGCCGCCGGCACCCAGCGAGTGCCGCTGGCTGTAGCAGACTGCATCTTCTCACATGTTCTAGAAGAAAACCTTGCACATGGGTTTTCACCCGAATTTACCCATCTATCCCTGGAATAATGGCCTATATAAACACACCTTCTCTTCCATTTTGGGAGAGACTTTTAAAATATACTTGAACTTGAAAATCAAGAGAGAGATATATACAAGAATCATATAGATTTTAAGAGAGAGAGAAGAAGAATTTCTTGAAGAACTTGAAGAATTTGAAGAATTTTGGGAAATCTTGGAAGGTCTTCACAAGAAGTTGAAGAAATACTTGAGGTCCTAGAGGTAACCTCTTAACCCTTGATAGAATTAGGACTATTCAATCACAAGTTCATAGTTCTAGGAACTTTACACATTTTCAAAACCTCTCTTCTTACCTCATTTCATCACACACCGCTTAGAACTTGTGATTGAATCTCATAATATTTTATTGATTTGGATCTAATTGATGCCTTGGGTTTAAAATAAATTCAATTTTGAAGAGCTTGTGTTCTTAGTTTCTCTAAACAAACTTTGATTTCTTATTTCTACCATCTCTTGTAAGGCTCATGAGATTTTACATATCCTAGTGAGCCTCTTTGAGTTTTGATTATTTAGTTTCCTATGATCTTATGATCCATATGGAGATTAAAATGAATCATAGTCATAATCTACACATAATTGTTGAGATTCAAGTCTTAATCCATGACTTGAACCTTTTCATTAAGAAATCTTATGGAATCCTTACTATATTCCAATGAGGTTTTGAGTAGATTTTAACTCCATTTAGTCTCCAATGACCATCAAATGGTAGGAGAAAATGTGTTAATTCAAGTTTACTCCCATGGCTTGGATTAATCCTTCTCTTAGGTTTTAAGAAGTATTTCATACTTCATCTAGAACCTATGAGCATGTATGTCTCTAACTCCAATGACCATCAAATGGTAGGAGTGACAAGTTGAATTCAAACTTGGGTCCATAGGTTTGAGTTCTTTATTTGAGGATTTTGTGAAGTTCATTTCAATACTTCATCAAGATCCATAAGTGTGGTATGCCTCATAGTCTCCCATGACCACCAAATGGTAGGAGAAAATGTGTTAATTCAAGTCTACTCTCATGGCTTGGACTAATCCTTCTCTTAGGTTTTAAGAAGTCTTTCATACTTCATCTAGAACCTATGAGCATGTATGTCTCTAACTCCAATGACCATCAAATGGTAGGAGTGATAAGTTGAATTCAAACTTGGATCCATAGGTTCGAATTCTTTATTTGAGGATTTTGTGAAGTTCATTTCAATACTTCATCAAGATCCATAAGTGTAATATGCCTCATAGTCTTCAATGACCATCAAATGGTAGAAGAAGTAGTTTGGTTTGAGCCCCAACTTCATGTTTTAATAGTTGAGGCCAATCAATAAACTTGAACTAGCAAAATGAAACAGTGGGTTCATAAACTGTTTTTGATCAAGGATTTTTAGTTTGAAATCCGACCGTTGGAATCGAATGAAACCAACGGGACAATGTTCATAACACATTGTTTTACCACTGTGATTTTTGTTTTAGCAAGATTTTGTGATTAGAGAGGTTTGATCATGATTTTTGTGAGCTAATCACAATCTGTCCAGAGTTCTAAAATGCTTTCAGAATAATAAGTCTGTTTTGAAATTAATAAATCAGAACCCTAATAAAGTTTTCGGGATCTCAAATAATTTTTTATAAGTACCTTAATGTGTTAGGAAGGTACCCTAAAAAGATCTAAGTGTTTCTCATTTTTTTACTATTTTTAGAAAATCATACAAGATCTCTGGACAGAGAGTTGCAGAATCCTAAGTGAGGTCTAGTATTTTCAGTATTCCCGAAGATCTAACCGTTGAAACCTCGATTTTCTTTTTGGGTTAGAAACTAGACTCACAGAGGCATAACATATCCAAAAATCAGTAAGATCCAACCGTTGAAAGTATTTTATTTCCATTTTTGAACGTCGGGTCTGCTCTCTGTAAATCACAAAAAACTGCTACTGTTTTTGTCTAATCTTATTTATTTCAACTCAAATGGTCTCTTAATGTCTTGGGACTCAAACCATGTTTTGAATAATGATAATTTAGATTAAACCCAGAGGCTTAGGGATCCAAATTAGTGAATAAATTCATGTCTCATCCTTGTTCATAATCATTCATTCATTCATGTACATTGATGCTTATAGTTAGAACTAGTTCTTGGATGAAGTTTGACTTAGTTGAATTTAATTGAACATGACCTATGATTAATTACCTTTTGATATTATATCTTGTCTAAGGCATGTGTACTAACCTTTGTTTTGTAGCGCTTTGAGGTACAATTTCTCAACCCTTCTCTAGTTTAATCTATTTTATTGATTTTAATTGATTTTTCGACCCCATGTGCGACACCTTAGCTTAGGTTTTGCCTTATGTGTATATATGTGTTAGAGACCTTTCTTAGGTTTATTTTTGCATGCATTGCACGTTTGATATTCGCGGCCGGATCCCGGGTATGTTTTCTAGTTCTCTATTGCATATCATGATGTTTGCTAGTTGAATTATGTGACTTATGAATGATATTTTACCGTTAGCAATTTTGCACCCTTTCAACATGCTTGTGTTATGTATACCTATATATGTATTAATTGAGGGCATGCTTAGATTAATAACTTGATTAAAAAGGATGTTGAGTAGAGGCCTATCGCGAGATAGGATGAAAGGGGGTGTTTTAGTCCGTCGGGCTCCTTCCCCTTTCATTCCATAATCCCCGGACCCAGTTTATCTTTGGTTTCGCAAAAGATCAGTTTGCTTTAAAATGGTTTCTTAATTTTTCCCTTTAAAAATTAAGTGGCGACTCTTTGAATTTGAAAAATATTTGTGTTTTAAAAGTGGGTAAAATTTGAAAACCCTGCGATATCCACAGGGATGTATTTATTTTCTGAGATGGGAAAGAAAGTCAGAGAGGATATTTGTCTTTCCTTTGATATGGATAGCATCAAAACTCCATTGTGAAAACCAGTTTGCTCATCGGAGAAGTTGGGCTGGTGGGAGAGTTTTCTGTTTGAATTTGAGCATTTGGGGAAAACTCATCAAATCTGTTTCAATGAGAAAATGATGGCCAATAAGATGGAATTTGAATTTTTCAATGTTTGCTTTCATGATGGCACGGATTTCCTTATAAGTGGAATGATAATGTAACTCAGCAAGGGTGAATGCTCCACTTTTATATCCACGGATGTTTCTGGTGCCATTTTCTTCTTGTTCTAGCCCCGTTTCTTAACAACAGCCCGTAGAGTTTATAGATTCTGATGGTGGATTTTGATTCCACTCTGTGGTCATTAGTAATTTTAAAATGCATTCTTATTTGGTTCGTGAATTATTTATTATACTGTGGATCCCATTGAATTTAGAATCCATCCGAATGTCGAAAATATGATGGATTCTATATCATAGGTAGGAGGTGTGTGTCCAACGTAAAACCTAAATAATTTAGGGACTTTTGGTCAAAAGTCCTTATTTTGGAACTTTTTTAGTATTAAGTCCAATCAATATATTATTTTAGTGAAAGGTCCGTTGTATATTTTTTGGACAATAATGTCCATTTGGAAAACTCACGTGGTTTCTTCGTTTCTCTTCATTTCCAGCAACACTGACAGCTGAACATTCTAACTAACTGTTCAAATTTCCCCCAACTTTAAAAAATTCATAACTTTCAATCTAGAATTTACTTTTCCATAAAATTTATATTTTTGGAATCTACTTGAGGAGATCTATCAAACAAGTAGCATTGTCAGTATGAAATTCCAAAGAAAAAAAAAATTTATGAAATTTCACACAACTAGTGATTAGAAACTTAATCAAATATATTATAAAAATAGTGCTACAGAAAGAAAGTGCAAACAATAGTTAATATTCAATTTGACTTATTATTAAATATTACAACAATCATACAAGATTTAAAAAAATTTCACTCAGAACAGTTATGATAACAATATTATATTACATACATGCAAAAGAACATTGTTGTAAGAGTTCTATCATATGTAAGTTGCATATTTATTTGGAATATTTATATTTTAGTCAGTTTTTTGTATGAAATTAAAAGTCAGTCTAATACTTTTTTAAAATTAAAAAATTATCAATAATAATTCAAAAAATTTAAAAGTCATCAACAAAATTCAAAAAGCATAAACTTTTAAATAGTTGTTTTGTGTTTTAGTCTACTTTATGTTTCTGTGACGCCCCGCCCCGCCACGGTTCCCGGCGACGGGGTGTCAACCGGCGGAAGTACAACAATAACAGTAATAGGCTTTGACACCATTCCGTAACTCCCCGAGTCCTAGACTCCGAGGGTTACATGAAATATATGTTTATCCTTTGGAAAGCATTTATAAATCAGAAATCTGGTTTTCATTTGAAATATTCTTTCTTGAAACAACACGTTTAATAGAAGCAGCGGAAAATCAGAGTGAAGTTATCCTTTAATTTAAAAGCTGGTGGACTAACATTTGTCCAATTGAAACATAACATGTTCTTTGAAATCAAAGTTTTATTACATTAACTAAATGATAATCCCCACACACGGGTCTTCAAACTATAGCGGAAGCATTGTCAAGTCTCGGGGCCTTGCCCTTATTTATATCACCTGAAAGAAAGGTTTAATAGTTCATAAGCCAAAAGGCTCGTATAGTCATATAACCGCACAATAACATCTGTTATATAACATGCATGAGTGCAATGAATGCCAATATCAATGCATGAAAACCATTTTCATGCCTTTTCAAACACTCATCCTCAATCGTCAATATCATTACCCGGACCATGGGCTTCCCGTCCACGTAGGCCTAGCCTCAAACGTGAGGGATTTTGGGCCTTACGAATTACACGGAGGCCTAGCCTTTACCGTTACGGGGGTTTCTTGCAGCACATCCCGCAATTCGAGTTCCTAGTGGTACCCATCTCACATGCCTACCCACAAATCCGGGATTTCTAACTTTTCAAAATAAAATCCCTCCTAGAGGGTTTTATGCATGGAAGCCTCTAAGGTCTTCCCTTTTTAAAAACCTGGAAGTCTATAAGATCTTCCTTTTTCAAAAATTGAAAGCCTCTAAGGTCTTTCATCCCAAAATCATTTTTCGTGATTTTCGTGTTCATGCTCATGCTTATGAAATGATATGACATATGCGAGCTCTAAGCATCCAGACATATTCAATATATCATAAGACAGATTATCAAGGCATGCTATCAATTCAAAGCAACACAATAGACATGCTGAAATTATCCAGGTAAACACATAAGGCATAGCAACTCAAGTAACCACTTAAGGCATAGCAGCTCAAGTAAACATGTAAGTACACTATTAACATGTTATAAAACTTTATTGAGGGTCATACGGAACTACCGTTCACCGAGGATAGACTGAATTTAATCAGAATAGAAACCGGAACTGCTCAATCTGTTACAAATCTCAATATACAATAATGCGCGTATATCAGTGAGGTACAACACCTCTAAGCATGAGTACAACTACTATTAAAGTAAAGTACAACTCTTAAAGCATAGGGAACAAGGCCCCTTAGCTCATAACAGACTTAAGTATAACAAAATAGAAGATTTTATTAAACTGTCCGAGGTCGCGCGCACGGGCCGCTCGCGCGGGACCTCGCTCGCGTGGTTCGCTCGCGCGGAGTGTGTTCAGAAGGGTCACGTGATTATTTAAAACAGTTTTCAGAAATAGCCTGGTCGCGCGCGCGGGCCGCTCCCGCGACCCCTCGCTCGCGCGGGTCGCGCGCGCGAGATGTCACAGTTTCGTCTTCTTCTTTCTTTTCTTCCCCTGTTTTGAAATTCAACACTGGTTTTGACCCATTTTGAAAATTTAATCCAAACAGGACTTTCAATATATGAAACTCTTCGTTTTTCCGCGTAGATTTCAAATATGACATTAGTTTTTCATGAATCAAATCACAGCTCTTGATTTTATTGAAAAACCGAACGATGACCAAACTTTAAATCGACCGTTCGTCGCAATCGTTGCGAATTAGCTTTTGAAATTCGAAATGGAGCCTCATGGGATTGAGACCTTTCATTTGATATAAAGAATTCACGTTTCTGTGATAGTTTTTCTGTTCGCTATTTTTGGACCCTTAACAATACACATATGAGATGTATATATATGTATCTATATACACAGCTTATAGTGAACTGATATAAAACAAAAGCTTAACAAATCTAAAGCTTGTATTTAAAACTTGAATTTCAATCACTTGAAATTGTATACATGAATCTGATTATATATATATATATATGTTCATACACATAACAGTTTAAATAAACTGAAATTAGAATAAGAAATTTGAGTAAAAGCTTACCCAAAATCAAAGTCCAAAACTTTGAATCCAAAGCTTGATTCCAAACTCACTGAATAAGTATCCAACTATATGTCTATGTATGAGATAATATATGTATGTGTGTATAGATCAATATGTGTGTGTGAAATTGTAAATCAATATATGTGTGAGTGTGCCTTTGTACCCGAGAGAGAGACAGTTGAGGGAGTTGTGAGATTTTGATGTAGGGGGGGTAGGTAGTGTATAAATAGACTTTAAAAGTCTTGGCCCCCAAGATTAGTGAAGTATAAGCTTCACTTCACAAACGTACACATAGGTACATGCACACACTGTGCACCCAATTCTTTGGCTCCAAGTTTTATAAAAAATCATCGTGTGTGTTGAGCTCAAGCGATGATACACACATGCGGTTAAAAATTAATACAGAACAAATCTCTAAACTGGTATAATTGCATATTAAAACACGAGAATAAATAACGGAAATTACATCCTACCCACCTTAAAAGAAATTTCGTCCGCGAAATTCGCACACAGATAATCATTAGCACAGAAAACAAATAACTCAAGAAGCAAATAATTGCGGATATCGATCGCGCATCTCCTTCTCATTCTCCCAAGTAGTCTCCTCCGTACCATGGTGTCGCCACAGTACTCAAACCAAACGAATAGTTCTACCACGAAGCACATGCTCCTTAGCTTCCAGAATCTGTACTGGTTGTTCCTCGTAAGACGCATCTTGCTCCAACGGTAAATTAGTCCAATCTAAAACATGAGACGAATCAGGTTCATACTTCCGAAGCATCGAAATATGGAATACATTATGAACTTTTGCCAACTGCGGAGGCAAAGCCAACCGATAGGCAACTTCACCCACACATTCTAAAATCTGGAAAGGTCCAATGAAACGAGGTGAAAGCTTCTTATCCTGTCCAAAACGAAGCACACCACGACGAGGTGAAACTTTGAGAAACACATGATCTCCAACTTCAAAGGACAACGGTCTCCTCTTCTTATCAGCATAACTTTTCTGTCGGCTCTGAGCCGTAAGTATCCTCGCACGAATCAATTTTATCTTTTCAGTAGTTTCCCTTACTAGATCTGGTCCGAACAGAGACGCTTCTCCAACTTCTGTCCAACATACGGGAGAACGACACGGTCGTCCATACAGGGCCTCAAACGGTGCCATCTGAATGCTTGCTTGATAACTATTGTTATACGCAAACTCGATCAATGGTAGGTGGTCTTCCCAACTACCTTTGAAGTCCATAACACAAGCTCGTAACATATCTTCCAAGGTCTGTATAGTACGTTCTGACTGACCATCCGTCTGAGGATGAAAAGCCGTACTTAATCTCAATTCTGTCCCCCAAAGCTTTCTGGAGACCTTCCCAAAATAATGAAGTAAACCGTGGATCTCAATCCGACACTATCGAAACAGGGACTCCATGTAACCGAATGATCTCTCGAATATACAAGCGACTAAGGACATCAACCAAATCGGTCAAACGCATTCCCAGAAAATGTGCAGACTTTGTCAAACGATCCACAATGACCCAAACGACGTCATGACCACGTGGTGACCTAGGAAGTGCTGTTACAAAATCCATTGTCACGTGCTCCCACTTCCACTCTGAAACTGGTAATGGTTGCAATAACCCTGCAGGTCTCTGATGTTCGGCTTTTACTTGTTGACAAGTCAAACAACGAGATACAAACTTAGCAACATCGCGCTTCATGCCCTTCCACCAAAACTGACGTCGCAAATTATGGTACATCTTGTTACCTCCCGGATGCACCGCTAATCTTGAATGATGGAATTCCTTCATCACTTGTTCACGAACTGCCAACGGCACAAACAAACGGTCTTTGAACTTCAACCCACGCTCGGAGTCAAAAGTCCAACCTTCTATAACATCACCTCGAAGAATTCGCATACGAAAAGTAGATGCTACCTGATCAGACTGTTGCTCATCTTTTACTTGTTGAATGATCGACGGTTGAGCCATAACAGAATACAATGAAGCACGATTCTCATAATCGTTGAGCTCAACCTCAAACTCCCCAATCTGATTGAGCATATTCCATTCCTGAATGGCCAGACTAGCCAATGAACCTCGTGACTTGCGACTCAGCGCATCGGCCACTACATTTGCCTTCCCTGGATGATACTGTAGTTTGAAGTCATAATCCTCTAAGTACTCCATCCATCGACGCTGTCGAAGATTCAAATCGCGTTGAGTAAAGATATACTTCAAGCTCTTGTGGTCTGAAAAGACATCAAATCGTTCCCCATACAAGTAATGACGCCATGACTTTAAGGCAAACACAACGACAGCAAGCTCTAAATCATGAGTTGGATAATTCTGCTCATGAGGCTTCAACTGGCGAGAACCATAGGCAACAACTTTGCCTTCTTGCATAAGCACACACCCCAAACCAAGGAGTGAAGCATCACAATAAACTGCGTAGTCAACACCACGCTCCGGAATAATCAAAACCGGTGCAGAAGTCAATCGAGTCTTTAAAAGCTGAAAAGATTTCTCACACTCCTCAGTCCAAATGAATTTCACCCCTTTACGCGTAAGCTTAGTCAAAGGTGAAGCAATACGAGAAAAGTCCTTTACAAAGCGACGGTAATAGCCTGCTAAACCCAAGAAACTACGTACCTCAAATACGTTCTTAGGTGGCTGCCAATCCATAACAGATTCAATCTTTGATGAATCAACTGACACTCCATCTCTCGAGACAACGTGTCCCAAAAATTTCACTTCTGTCAACCAAAAATCACATTTAGATAATTTACCGAACAATCGGTGGGTACGCAATACTTGTAAGGCAATCCTTAAGTGTTCCTCATGAAGTTCCTTAGAGGAAGAATAGATAAGAATATCATCAATAAATACAATCACGAACTTGTCCAAATAATCGTGAAATACTCGCTGCATAAGATCCATAAATGATGCTGGGGCATTGGTCAATCCGAATGGCATAACCATAAACTCAAAATGTCCATATCGGGACCTAAAAGCTGTCTTCGAGATGTCTGACTCTCGAATACAGAGTTGATGATAACCCGATCTCAGATCAATCTTGGAGAAACAAGTGGAACCTTTGAGTTGATCAAACAAATCATCGATTCTAGGAAGTGGATACTTATTCTTGATCGTCACATGATTGAGTTTTCGATAATCGATACACAATCTCAACGTTCCATCCTTCTTCTTAATAAAAAGAACAGGAGCTCCCCACGGGGATACACTCGGGCGAATAAAACCCTTACTCTGGAGATCTTCCAACTGAATTTTCAACTCCTTCAATTCTGCTGGTGCCATACGATATGGCGGAATAGAAATAGGCGAAGTGCCTGGCACAAGATCGATTGCAAAATCGATAGCACGAACAGGTGGCAATTCTGATAAGTCTTCTGGAAAGACGTCAGAAAATTCACAAACAACGGGTGGCAATTCCACAAGAGGAGTGCCCCTCTCCATGGCCAATAAACTAGCCAGAGTTCCAAGAGAAGAATATAAACTACTCCGTGAAAACAACGAGGTAGTGGTAAATCCAACTAATCGCCCTCGAATCTACAACTGTCTCCCTCAGGAGTGAAAAGAGTAACCCGACGCTTAAAACAATCTATGAAAGCTCGATACTCGACCAACCAGTCCATCCCAAGGATGACATCGAATCCTAGATTAGGCATAACAATCAAATCAACACTTAACTGCCGGTCTGCTATCAAAAGCATACAACCACGGCAAAACTGATTCAAATGAATGACACCTCCAATTGGAGTATCAACAGATAAGACATGCTCTAAGCATTCTATCTCTAACCCCAATACTGATGCAAATGCTGATGAGATGAATGAGTGTGATGCACCAGTGTCAAACAATATAGATGCCCCAGAGTTAAACAATGGGAAGATACCTCGGATCACAGACGGTCCGGTATTTCCAGAAACATGATAAGCAGGCAAAGCAAAATTCCTTCCTTTGGGTTCTTGGTGTTGTTGTGGCTGAAAACTACCGCGGTTTTCTGTCCTCTGATAAATACCTTGATTACCTCTGTTCTGGTAGGGTTTCACGCTCTGAGTGGTTAGTGCCTGAGATGGTGGATAATACGGTATTGAACCAATCGACTGAGATTTCTTGGGTGGTGGTTGAGGACAAAACTTGATGAAATGATTCGGATCACCACATCGGAGGCAAACTTTCTCCCCAGCGGCATTCACACCTCGCTGTAACCCCGATTGTTGAGAACTTCGATAAAAAGATCTCTGTTGTGAATATGATCGTTGTTGTTGCTGTTGAGGAGGTTGGGACTGAAATTGAGACCTAGTCTCTGTCTTAGCTTTCTTAGACAGACCAGTGCTCTTGGCTGGAGTAATGATCTCCCTGGCCCTTTTCAGATCCAAATCTACACTTTCAACACCCAACGCCCTTGTCAAAGTATCAGCATAAGTGGTGATAGGCGTGCTAGCCAGACTTTCCGAATGTAGGGTCGAAGACCAGAGGCAAAACGTGTAGCCTTGAAATGATCACTGACCAACTGCTCTTGTGCAAAACGAGCCAAGGTGGAAAGCATAGTAGCATATTCTGTCACTGACATATCTCCTTGTTGAAGGGTAAAGAACTCAGCTCTCTTTGCGTCCCTCTGTACTTCTGGGAAGTAGTTATCGAGGAAAAGATTCTTAAATGACTTCCAAGTCATGCCAGCAAGTGGATGAACACTCACAGTGCAATCCCACCAATGGGTAGCTTCTCCATAAAATAAGTACGTAGCCAACTTGATGCGGAGAGCATCCTCATGAAGATCAATGAATTCGAATATCTTCGAGATATGCTGAAGCCAATCCTCTGCAGCCATCGGGTCAGAGCTACCAGAGAATTGTGTCGGCTTACTAGTATCAAAATCTTTGGTAATCAGCCGCTCCCGAGCTCTAGCGGGATTTGTCTCATCTCTCGGAGCACGAGGGGGAGGAGGCGGCATAGCATCTCTAACTGCCCTTGCAATTACATCGGTAACATTCTGTAACCCTTGCGGTCCATCAGGAATATCAACTGGTCCTGTGGAGGCTTCAGACTCAAATGCAACATCATGCGCGTGACCTCGACCACGACCACGACCACGACCATGGCCTTGACCTTGACCACGGCCTCTAACTGGACGACGTCCTCGAGCATGACCCTGACCTCGGCCTCTCACTGGTACCGACGCAGCCGATATTTGCTCGTCAGCCTCTAGCTCAAAACTGCGACTCTCACGACGTGACGGCATAGCTATAATAAGATCGAATCGAGTAAACGAATCACACAACATGATCTAATCACGAAGTGCAATCGGCAAAACACGTATATGTCAAGTAAGTAGTTAACATCTCAAGTTACCAAGTAACAAGTTAACACATATCAATCATATGTCGTTTATCAACTAATCATGTCTAACATGTCAACAAAACTAAACATGCGAGCACATAATCCGGCGTCCAAAGTATTCGACCCGGTTAAGCTCTGATACCATTCTGTGACGCCCCGCCCCGCCACGGTTCCCGGCGACGGGGTGTCAACCGGCGGAAGTACAACAATAACAGTAATAGGCTTTGACACCATTCCGTAACTCCCCGAGTCCTAGACTCCGAGGGTTACATGAAATATATGTTTATCCTTTGGAAAGCATTTATAAATCAGAAATCTGGTTTTCATTTGAAATCTTCTTTCTTGAAACAACACGTTTAATATAAGCAGCGGAAAATTAGAGTGAAGTTATCCTTTAATTTAAAAGCTGGTGGACTAACATTTGTCCAATTGAAACATAACATGTTCTTTGAAATCAAAGTTTTATTACATTAACTAAATGATAATCCCCACACACGGGTCTTCAAACTATAGCGGAAGCATTGTCAAGTCTCGGGGCCTTGCCCTTATTTATATCACCTGAAAGAAAGGTTTAATAGTTCATAAGCCAAAAGGCTCGTATAGTCATATAACCGCACAATAACATCTGTTATATAACATGCATGAGTGCAATGAATGCCAATGTCAATGCATGAAAACCATTTTCATGCCTTTTCAAACACTCATCCTCAATCGTCAATATCATTACCCGGACCATGGGCTTCCCGTCCACGTAGGCCTAGCCTCAAACGTGCGGGACTTTGGGCCTTACGAATTACACGGAGGCCTAGCCTTTACCGTTACGGGGGTTTCTTGCAGCACATCCCGCAATTCGAGTTCCTAGTGGTACCCATTTTCAATGCTGTAAACTTGCACCAAAACGTTGTGATGATTGCTCGCAACAGTGGCGGGGCCAGGAATAATAGCTGGGGGTGGCCGGCCAGTCGGTCTACTAGGAACTAAGAACTACACAGGGGTTCATGACCAATGTCCGTGAGCTAAAATTTTTTAGGTCTATTTATATATGTTTTTGCATAAGATTTTGTCTTAGAATTTATAGTTTTGCCTGTTAGGTTTTTTGTCCTTAATGGAAAGAATGACAATAATCAAAAGTTAGAAAATTTTCTCAACAATCAAAAAGGTCACTTAAGTATTGGAATTCCCTAGACAGACTCTTAACTTGGGATAGATGGAGTAATTATTTACACCTAAGGGGCCGTAAACAACCAATTAAAAGTTTATGAGCTTGATCAATAACCATTTCGGGATCTAAATAAAATTTGTTTCTAAAGTTACAACATTTTGGACCTAAAACTAAAGTGTTATCAAAATAACAACATTTGGTTCCTAATACTAAAGTGGTTTTCAAAATTATAATATTTTGAGACCTAGTTACAAAATTGTGGGACCTACCTGAGACATTTTAGTAACCAAATTGGGATGAAATATAATTTTTCAGTATGTATGAATCAGCTAGGTTTTTTCTACACTATATTATAAAAGAGCCTTAAGAGGGGTTTCAATTTCAATTGTCTTTATTTGTCATTTTATCAATTGTTTTATCCTTATATGTCATTTTGCTTTTATACTACATAGCCTTTACTAATCTGCTATATATATATATATATATATATCTACACTATACTATAAAGATTAGAGTGGTTTCAATTTCAATTTTGTCCAATTTTGGTATTTCTTGATTTGTTTGAAATGACGGTTTTACCCTTACTTTTATCTTTTGTTCCATTTTCCTTTAATGATCACTTTGAGTTTTTGTCATTTTGTGAGGGTAGGTTGGTCATTTCACCCACAAAACAACCCTTATTATTATTAGGTCAACTTTAAAAATTAAATTATTCTAGAACTGATGATTCAATCAACTTTTCAACAAATAATTATTCTAGAAATGATGATTCAATCAACTTTTCAACCAATAATTACAAATATTTACAATTGATTCAGTTTTTAAAATTATTTAATCTACAAGTGATTATTCAATCAACTTTTCAAGCATAGTTACAAATATTTACATTTGGTTCAAAACACCCAAAAGTCAACAAATTGTAAGTGATGCCTTGTTGGCACAGCCACTTTTTGGCTTTGTGGTTTGTATGGTTTTTCGTTCTTCCCAAGCAAGTCACTAACTTATTTGGTTTTGTTTTGTTTTGTTTGGTTTTGTTTTTATTTTTTTGGATTTTCCCAAATAAACCACTAACACAAACAAGGCACAAACACAACCCGAATTGGGCTACGCCTTGTTTGGTTTTCTTTTGTTTTATTTTTCTTTTTTTGGTTTTCCCAAACAAAGCACTAACATTTTGTTTGTGTTTTTTGTACTGTTTCTTTGAATTACCAAACAAGCTTTAGATAACTTTTATAAATTAATTCTTGTTTGGCAAGCCTTATTTGAGCCTTAAGACAACTTTTTAAGGAATCTTTGAATTACCAAACAAACTTTTAGTCACTTTTCTAAAACAAGTCTTAGAGTTCTTTTGAAATTTAATGCTTATTTGGCAAAGCTTGTTTGAGCCTTAAGACAACTTTTAAGGAATCCTATAATTACCAAACAAGTCTTAAGTTACTTTTGTAAATTATCTTTTCGTATATGTGTGTGTATATATATATATGCATAGATATTATAATTTATTAATATTATTTATGTGTTAAAAGTGTGTACAATTAAAAATTACCAAATTACCCTTTTTTTAAATAGAATTATCAAATTACCCTTTTTGTAATTACCCTTGTGTGTATATATATATACATATATTATTTTATTATATTATTAAAATTTTCATTTTGCCTTTTGTAAAGTACCCTTTTGTCAAAGTTTAAAGTGTGTATAATTATAAATTGAATAACCAAATTACTCATTTGTTAAATTGATTACCAAATTACCTTTTTGTTTTTTGTAAATTGTCCTTTTGTATATATATATATATACATTTGTATATATGTGTATAGGTATATATATATATATACAAATTATAATTTTTTATTATTATTATTATTACTTATGTATTTAAAGTGTGTACAATTATAAATTGAATTATCAAATTGCCATTTTTCTTTTTGTAAACTACACTTGTATGTGTATATATACATTTATTGTTGTATTATATTATATATATATATATATATATTGAATATATTATATACCAAAATTGAATAAAACTGTGTGCAATTATAAATTGCATAGCCAAATTACTCTTATGCCTTATGCAAATTATCCTTTGTTTCTATGCCTTAAAGAAAAGAGCTTAAACTTTAAAGTGTTTACAATTATAAATTCTCGTTTGTTAAATAAAATTACTAAAAACCCTTTTATTATACTACGATATATATATATATATTGAATAATCTAATTAATTACCCTTATACCTTTTACAAATTACCATTTTGGTTTAATCAAATTACCAAATTACCCTTTTGTCTTTCATAATTACCCTTTTGTATATACGAGTGTGTGTGCGAGTGTGTGTGAATATATATATATATATATATATTATTTTTTTTATACGTTAAAGAAAAGCCTTAAAGTTTAAAGTATGTACAATTGCAAATTGAATAATCAAATTACCCTTAAGCTTTTTGCAAATTACTCTTTTGTTAAATCGAATTACCAAATTACCCTTTTGCCTTTTTATATTACCCTTTTTGTATATATGTATGTATATATACATATACATATATATATATATATATATTTAGTATCTATACATTAAAGAAAAGAGCCTTAAATTGTAGGTTGACATCAATTAATATAGTTGCTGTTAAACCATATTTTTCTAACACCATATTAAAAATTAATAAAACTTATTTCTCTTTCTTGTCCACATTAAAAAAATATATGAATTGTATTTTTTTTCTACAAAATCCAACACCCGTGCATTGCGCGGGGGCCGTCTTCCTAGTATTTATAAAAGTACCTTATAAGGATGGAGTATATTGTAAATCTCGTAGACTTGAGGGGGCGAATTGGTAAAAGTATTTAGAAACTTTAGTATCACACATACACACTAACATTTTTATAAAATCTACTAGGGCCCAAAGCCACCCTGTCCTGGCTGTGGCTCCGCCAGTGGCTCCCAACCACGTGAAGAGCTGCACCTAACTTTGAAATGAGTTGCTCCATGCATTCTGAACAGTTGCTCCCAATCTTTAAAAAGAGTTACTCCAAACATCGTGTAAATTGGATGACTTTTTATTTTTACAAAAAAAGTTGATATTTTTTAAATTTTGAAAAAGCAAAAAACCAACTTTTAAATTCTATATAAAAGTAGACTGAAAGTTAATTATCCGTATTTATTTTGTCCACTGCTTCATGCATTAATCTAACACTTTACTTAATTTAAGTTATAAATATAGAATATAAAAAAACACATCCATGCGTAACGCACATGCCACACAACTAGTATATATAAATATGTATACATACATACATATGAATTTGGCATTTTTGAGAAAAGATTGAGAGTAAAAGAAAATGTTGGAAGTTTTAGGGTTAGGGTTATTTTGGAGATGAAGGTGGGTGTAGAGAGAAATTTACTTTAATTTAAATTAGAGTGGTAAGTGTAGAGAGTAGAAAGTAAAATAGGTGAGTGTTGATAAAATTTCCCAATGGCATATCCTCTCTTTTCTTAAAGGTATAGAATCTATAGATTATAGACATGTAATTTGAATAGTGAGATAATATTGAGTTGTGACATTGTGTCATCAAAATAACCATTCGACAAAATATTTCCTCAGCATATACACACAAGGAGGAACGGTAAAAACAGCCAGATTAGAGGCCAAGGATCTCTTAGAATAAGTGCAACAGAGATAGAGTCATCAAAACCTCCAACGAATTTAATGACATTTCAAAAGAAAAACACCAAAATGTGGTTAAGAGAAAATAACAGAGATAGAGTCATCAAAACCTCCAACTAATTTAGCTATTCACAAGTACATAAAGCTTAAACAAACAATGCCCCATTAACTTAATATATGCTTGCATATATGTACATATTATAAGGATTCTAACTATCACTCCGTAAACATAACCACTGCATTCCGAGAGGATCTTGGGCAGTTCAACAATTTTTTAGCCACTTTCAGTAATTCCTTCGATGCACAACATGAATGTTTACCACTGACCTTTCCAGTACTGATTTCCATCTTCTCCAACACACAAGCATTTTTGAGTAGAAACGCCACAAATGGAAGTACAAGTTCGAGATCCGATCCATGAAACCCAACAATCTTGACAGTTTTTAAATGTAGCTGGAGACACGGGAATATCCTCTCTCTAGATGTCCAATACGCCTCTGAATTGAAAGGATCAACAATGCTCGCTCCATGACACTACAGATTACAATTTCTAGAGTTTAAAACTTCATCCAAATGCAGTACTGCAAGTTGTCACAGTTGACACTCCATTTTTTCATCGAAAAACATTTCTGGAAAATGTCGTTCGCAAAATTTTTTACGAAGATTTTCAGAAAAAATGAAAGTAGCTTAAAATACAGAAAGTGACTTAACTAAAGAAACTTTGCTGTGGCATTTTTCTGAGACGATATTGAGAAGTGAAATACTTAATTAATTAATAAGGAAGTATATTTAACATAAGTATATATGCATACTAGCGTTGATCCGTGCTCGGCACATGATGTTCCAAAAAAAAAAAAAGGTATGGAAAATAAACCTTTCATTGCGATTTTAACATCAATCTCAATACTTTACGAAGTATAGTGATATATGTATATATATATATATGCATAACCATGAACAAAGTAAATTCTAGAAGTCTCTCTCTCTTGTTAGTAAGTTGAAACCATAAAAGAAGTAGAAAAGGATCAAATATAAATGATATCAAACGATAATCCACGTGAAGAATGCTATCCAAAGATGAATATAATGATATCAAGTTGAGGTACCCATACATCACCAGATAAAGTAAAATTGTAGAAGTCTACTCATCATTTATACAAATATACCAAAACACGAATCACACAAACAATCCTACAATCCACATGAACAATGGAAATAAACTGAAAATATAATTTAAATTGAACAAATATAATAGAGAATGAAAATCTCAAGCCACTACTCATCTCTACTCTAAATTTCTCTCTCATCATTCATCAACGCCTTACTCTGGTTATGTTCATTGTCTGTACTTATAACCCGCTTCTATAGGATAAAATTAAGCGGACAAGGGTTTCTACGTTACTTTACAACTTTGATATACAACCCCCAAAAAAAAATTCATCATTCTTTATCGCGGAATGATTGTGAATCTAGTGAAAGAGAGAAGAACATTGATGTTCTATTTATATTGACAGATAAGATATCCGTTAGAATGATAACTTAGAGAACTATGCCAAAAGCTACTGCTACGAGAGAGTCCATTGCAATCGCAATGAAGATTTTGGCGTCAGAGCTTTGAGAGGGATCTTCGCGCAGCGGTGACCTGCTGGAGGGCAGAGACCGCCATCATCATGATCAACACGGCAATGAATAGCTTGATCTTCCTCCATTTCTCTTACAGAATAAACTAGATAGAGAGAAGAAAAAGAGGAGCAGCAAGAAAAATCTACCAAGAAAGTCTATAGAGAGGAATGGCAGGGATAGTGGGATGAGAAGGATGAGTGTGATGGCTATACTCATAGTTGTCAAATCAGGATTCGTATTGTGAATCGAAAAGCCATTTTTCCGAATCTTGCATCGTAAGATTCGGGGACAAATTGAAAGCACCAAAATACCACCCAAACTTGTTAAAGCACCAAAATATCGAATCACCTTTCTTTCTCTTCCGTTTTCAATGTCATTTCAAAAGAAAAAGATTTCAAATATGCGAACATTGAAAATAGAATATAGTTACACAAAAAGCTTCTAACTTACTCAAAAGTCTTAATAGATGCCTCTTATAACTTCAAATTTGACAGTAGAAATACGCGGAAAAAAATGGAATTCAACTTGGACTCTTGCAGAGAAAGATATTTCAAAATGTTCTTCTTTTGAAAGTGAGCCCTAGAATATTAGAAAGAAGATAAAGTACAAGAAATATGGGTAGGTCAATTAAATATAAATCCCAAGTGGCTTAAAAGATGACTAGGTTTTTTTTTGGGGGTAAATATCACTTACCTCCCTTGAGGTTTGACTTAATAACACTTACCTCCCTCCAAGTTTCAATGGTAACACTTACCTCCCACCTAGTAGATGCCGTTAATAGAGGTGGTTTTTTTTACTATTTTACCCTTATACTTTGTTCAAATAAAAAAATCAAAATTAAATCTTATTTTCTCTTCTTCATTCTCTTCTCCCCTGTTTTCTATGTGTGTGTATTTGATTTCATCTCTCTCACTATAAATTTCCTCCACAAAAAAATGAACAATCCATCTCCAACTAATCAACTAGATTGCAAACCCAAAAAGACCACCACAAATTCAGCCCTATCTTCTAGTCACTCCCTCTTTGAGCAGAACAACCACCAATTGCAATCCTAGTCGCCATCATCAAACTCACCCCTCTCTTCTCTTTACTCTGTAATTGGCAGTATTAATTATTTTATTCAAACCAATGTTTCATTGAAAATGTGGGCAACAATTGATTATTTGGTTTCAATTGAAACCAAATTGGGTTTCCGTGTTGGATGATTCGCAGGGTATGTTTGGCTTGATGGGTCTGTTAACAATTGATGATAATCGAATGGTATGTTTGGCTTGATGGGTCTGTTAACAATTGATGAGCCGTTGACAGATTGATTAAGTGGGTCCCGTGGCCGTGAGTTTGAGTATGTGATGGACGGTGATAAACCATCTTGGTCATGAAGGAGCTTCCTGTTGGTTATCATAGACATGTGTGTGTGTATATATATCTGTGTATGATACTATGTTTGGTTTTCAATTTGGTCTAATATTTAGAGACAGAAATAGGTAAGAAGGATGAATAGAGGTGAGAAAAAAAGATGAACAGTAATGGAGGAAAATTTTGGTATTTTAGATTATTATTAAGTGATGTCATCATCATTCCGTTAATTTTCTAGCAGTTTGTTAACGGAGGGGAGGTAAGTGTTACTGAAATTCAAAAATAAGGGAGGTAAGTGTTACTCGTGAAATGTCAGGGGAGACGAGTATTATTAGGCTAAACCTCGAGGGAGGTAAGTGATATATACCCTTTTTTTTTAAAAGAAAAAAGAAAAGGCAAAAAAAAAAAAAAAAACCTTATAGATCCTACAACATGAAACGTAAGATTCATGTGATTCGGAGCAAATTATAAAATAAACCTCCAATTACTTTCTGTAGATAGATTCGGCATACCTATTCGACTCGTTTAGGGAGTGAATCGAATCGAACATAGGAGAGATAAATCAGGGGGTTAGTGTTTGTCATCTTTAGAGAAGAGAAACTGTGAATAGCATCTTCAAAGGTTGAATTTTGACGACTCAAGGGATTCTTTATTCGAACAATGGATTGAGATGGAGAGAATTTGAAATTTGAATTTAAAGAAGGGGAAAGAAGTAATAAAAGAGGGGTTAGGATAGGGTTGTTAAAAAGAGGGCAATTAATAAAAAAAAATTTAGTCAAGTCAAATTATTTTCTCAGGCAAACGTTAAACGGTAGACAAGTGAATGAGAGTTTGTATGATTATTTTTCAAAATAATCATACACAGCTGGCTCTCTCTCTCTCTCTCTCTCTCTCTCTCTCTCTCTCTCTCTCCGGCCATCACCACCACCACCGGCCGCCGCCTCCACCCCCACCCCAAATTCCAACCCAAACCCCAACCCCCAACCCTTCTTTATCTCTTCACTCTTTGGTCTCCTCTCTACCCCCAACACACTTCTACAGAGAGAAATAACCCACCCATGACACCAAAATTTCATCTTTCAACACTTTGATCCCAAATTCTTTCAACACCACAATTTCATCTTTCAACCCACAATTTCATCTCTGTGTGTATATATATACTAGTTATACCGCACGTGCGTTGCACGTGAATTATGTCATATTTATTTTGTATCTATTAACTTAAATTATGTAATTTGTCAACACTTAATGCATGAAACTAAAAGTAATAAACAATATACATAGAAAATTTATATACGCAGTTATTCTTATAATAATGTATTCTTTTTGGTTTTAAGTATTTTGATAACAATGTTGTATGACAGTAACGTTATGATATAGTATCATAATAATTTTGAGTGAAGAATTTAAAAACATTTACAGATTGTGTTAATAGATATAGTACTATTGATTCAGTCAAGTTGAATTTAGTTGTTCTTAGTACTTTCTTATGATAACACTGTAAGTTGAATATTGTTACTTTGAACATACGTAGCATAAAATAAGCATACAAGTTTTATTGACAACTGTAATTTAAAATTATCAATAGCTGAAAATAAGGTAATAAACCAAAAAATTGTACATTGTAATTTTCAGTTATCATAAATTAAAATCAACAAAATATTCAAAGCGATAGGATGCTCTCAAAACCAATCATAGTAGACTATTTAAATGTAGTAGAAAAAGTGCAATCAAAGTAAACAATCACTTCAATTCTTTGAGTGGGAAAAAAAAAATTCTAACATGAAATTGTTCAGTTTTTACTTTTAAATATCAGTCAAGTGTCTAAGCAAAGTATTGTAGATATAAATTTTTTTTTGTATTTTAAATATGTTTTTAGTTTGACCATTAATTCAAAAAATCAAATTAAACTTTGTCATCTATTATCAAACCCCTATATTTATTGTTTAATTTTATTTTTTGTATAGTAACATTGACTTGATGTGTTTAAAAACTTTTTACATGAAAATTGAGCCTCACTTGCAGAATAAAGGTCAACTATATCCCTTTTGAAGTACTTCACTCTTCTTCGATGAGCACTTTTGAAATGCTTAAACAAAAAGAGATGTCTTATGTTCTATTTTTAACACATCCCTTTTCACCAAAGCATTAGGTATCAAGGTTTTAAAAAAAAAAAATCCGATACTCAAGAGTTCATATAAAGTGATACAAAAGTTGGATTTTTCGAAAATTGACCATTTAGACAACCAATGGGAAGATTTCTTTTAACAATCAACTTTATTTGAATAAATTTCTATTAAATTGTTTTTTAATAAATTCATATCAACTTGATTAATTAACTTATTTTTAACATGTTATTAGGTAAAACTTAAATTCATATCATCTTTTTTGGTTTTGAATTCATTCATACTATGATAGGTTGTTAATTTACTAAATTAAAACTACTGCTTGTGAAAGCATTTACAGGTGTTAAGCACAATCATAAAGATAATTGAACAGCGTAAAAAAGAATTTTGGAGTTGCTATTGTAATAAAGTACTAAAACATGAATCAGCAGATATGGCTAATTTTTTTAGTATCACATATCAATATTTAATATAATCAATTTGTTATTGTTATTTCAGTCATTATAATTTTCCATACTTCGAGGATTGCCCTAATTTTGACCTTACCCCATGGGGAAATCAATATAATTCCCCCTTGCCGTTTTCACTTAAACCAACAGAAATTGTAACCTTATTAGGACTCACTATTAAACAACAAGTAAATGAAAATCATTGACTATTGGATTTAAAGAACCGAAAAATATATATATAAAACAATAGATACGGTGTGTTCATTGAGTGGAACGAACCTGGTTGAAAAAGTGAAAAACATTGAAACTAACGATAGATATTGCAATGCATGTGTGAATGGTGGCACAAGAGGCTAGATAACAACAAACTAAAAGATCAAACTGGCTAAACAACTATCACATACTTGAATACTTATAAAATATCAAACTGGCTGAACAACTATCACATACTTGAATACTTATCACATGCTAACAATTTCTTAACTTCTTTTAGAGAAGTATCATCTCAGATATATATATACAAATATGTATATAGAGCCTAGCTCCAGTGCGCACTGGGTAAGCGCACTGGGCTTTTAAGCCTACAAAAATCATGAGTCAGCGGGGCGGCGGGACGGGGCGCGGGTCAGTGGGGGGCCCCACGGTTATTTTTAGGCTTAAAAGCCCAGTGCATTCACCCAATGCGCGTATCCAGAGCGCACTGGAGCCGAACTCTATATATGTATATATATATATATATCAAGTTTTAAATTGTCTAAATTGCAAAATATCGCTAATTGTTTAAATTCTGAAATATCCTATTAGTATTGAGTGAAGTACTCTAACACGTCTTACTTGTTTGCTTTTAATAATCTTTCAATTTTTCTAATTTTAGTTATTTGCTTTTAGTTAGTCTTTAAAATTTTCTAATTTTTTCTTACCATGTTGACTATGTTTGGTTTATGTGGTAACTATGCGTTCACATTCTTTTTACATTTGATTATAGCCATTATATATCCTACTTTATTTTTTCCTTTTTTTTCTTTTTGCTATAATGGACAATAAGACAAAGATATAGAAAGGTGACTATAGGGAGTTCTTTTCAAGAGTAGAGAATGTAACCTTATAGGAATTGTGTTGTCATTAAGCGAAAAATTGACTTTAAATTCTTCTACAACATTAACAAATCTAATATGAATTATGTAACCAATAGATGAGATGGGTCGTGTCTAAATAAAATACTACCTCCGTCCCATTTTATGTGTCCCTTTTTGGGAATCCAACTATTTAAGGGGACAAAAGGAATCTACACCTACTTTCCACAATTACCCATAATCATTGCACTTTCTTTTTTGTTTTGTTTTGGTATTGGTTGTAAGGAAGGGCAATTTGGGAAACTAAGTAAAATTTAAATACTAATTTAGGAAAGTGAACAACAATTTTGGGACATACCAAAATAGAAAGGGGGACACATAAAATGGGACGGAGGGAGTATATAGAACACTTACCGGGGTTTGAACACTTAAAAGTACCATTATAGAAAAGAACTATGAAAAATACCATGAACTACAAATTAAACGTTGACAAAAAAAAACAGTAAAGACAAATCGCAACTGAAAAATTAGATCATTTCATGCTGTAAATACAATTTAAAACAAACCATCATCTGTAAAAATGACAATTCATTCAACATAAAAATCACTTCATGTTTACTACACATTAAAAAAAAACATTAACATCATCTATTTAAGCAACTTTAATCTATAAAAAATGTCATGATAAAGTACATTTCACAACAAACCATAATTTGTAAGTGATGATTATTCGTTTTAACCAGGGCAACTCATTTGACAACACACACACACACACTATTTTCTTATAAAAAATCAATTGCTTGTAAGTTAAATACAAGGCATGTATCTAACTTTATTTGCATTGGGAAAGAACAATTAACTTCTTATATATAGGCATGTATAATTTATACTAAAAATATAGTGTGCTTTCTAACGTTACACTTCAATAGGATGAAGGACATGTCTCGTATGCTAACCAATATTGTAAGCTAGGTTAGATTGTCAATAAAATTTCATTTCTAGATGACCAATGGTCATTTAAAATTTAAGAACTTTTAACATGTTGGAGATAATGCAAACAACTCTTCAAATTCTACACAATGAACACTTTCTGTTTATCTTTTGTTTTTTAAAAATCTTCTAATAGTAAAACGTAAAGCGTAACAAAACATAGTAATAAGCCACTGAAACAAATAGATACATAAGTTGAATGTTTTAATGAACATATACATCACCAATAAAGGTCTTGGGAAAGTTTTAGAAGCAGTTACGGAGAAAAAAGAGCAATAAGTTGAAGAAGAGGCAATGGTTAATTTAAGGGTTTCTTACATTTTACCCCCCTTGTGATTAGACCCATTTTCACTTTCCCCCTATAGTTCAAAAGTGGACACTTAACCCCCTTGTGGTTTTGGACCAAAGTGAAACTATTACGATTATCTCAAAATAGCCCTAGATGGGAATTAAGTGTCGAAATTAGCCCCACATAGGAGAGTTTAAGTGTCAAAATTAACCCCACAGAGACAATTTACTCTAAACTTAGCCCCACAACAAGCGGTAATGTTAAAAATTAGCCCCACATAGATTGGTTAAATGACAGCATTTCCCCACAAAGGGGGTTAACTCCATAATTAATCTCACAAAGGGGGTTAAGTGTCAATATTTTTAGATAATTTTAGAATTTTCATCAGTTCTAAGAAAAATCTTAACAGTTCCACTTTAGTCCGAAACCACAAGGGGTTAAGTATCCACTTTTGAACCACATGGGGTAAAGTGAAAATAGGCCTAACCACAGAGGGGTGAAATATAATTAATCCTTAATTTAATACAGCTAGCTACTACAATATATTTGATTTAGCGACATTATTTTAGCTTCAGGTTTAACTAATTCAAATGAAAAGAGTAGTATTTTATGTCACAAATTTTTTAGCTTCATTAGGATTCTTAATTCCATTATAAGAGTAGGTTTCTCTAATAGGCCCTTAATGTTTTCCCGTTGTGCCCAAGTATTCAAAAAAATGTAGCACAAAAGTAGATTTGTGTTCTTAGATAAGTACAAATGTAGGTCAAATTTGAAAGTGTAGTGTTTATATAATTCCTAAAAAGCTTTTTAGTATATTAGGATTTCTAATTCAACTAAAAGTGAAGGATTTTTTATTTTTTATTTTTTTATTTGCCCGTAAGACGCCTATTGTGCTCCAACATAAAACTAAAAAAGCCCAAAAAAGGACAAAGGTAATTCAAACTATTATAATTATTGTGGTATTTATTCCTTAAAAGGTTTTTGTTCTCTCTCTCTCTCTCTCTCTCTCTCTCTCTCTCTCTATATATATATATATATATATTAAGATTCTAATTCAACTAAAAGCCTATGTAGATATACATTGCATATTATATATACATTATACAAAACATTACAAGTAGGACACTCATGGACGGACCAAAAAAAAATAGTGGCATATCAAACTTATTAAAACTCTAAGACAAATCACTTTCGGTGCACTTATATATAGTATAGATAGATATAGATATAGATATAGATATATATATAAATACATACATATGTATAATGTATAAATACATACACATTATCTTTTCAATCTGCAAATTTGGGTTTGGGGCTGAGTGGTGGCGGCGGCTAATGATTAATTTGGGTAAGGTTTTCTTCCTCTTTCACTTTTCTCTCTCTAGAAAAAAACAGAGCACTCTCTCTCTCTCTCTCTCTCTCTCTCTCTCTCTCTCTCTCTCTCTCTCTCTCTTTGGTGGTGGAGAAGGTGATTTGGGAGGTGGGGTTTGGTGGTGGTGTGGTGGTTGTGGATGAAAGAGAGAGAGGGGTTGGGGTTAGGGTTAGGGTTTGGGTAGGTGCTGGTGGTGGTGGCCCTGTCAGAAGAGAGGGAGAGGAGACCAAAGAGAGAAGAGATAGAGAGAAGTTGGGGTTGGGGTTGCGTTTGGATTGGTGGTGGTGGTTGCTGCCGGTGGTGGTAGTGGGGGCGGCGACCGGTGGTGGTTGTGGCGGCTACTGGTGGTGGTGAAGTGGAAGAAGATGAGGGTAAAATGATAATTTTATTGTGTTTTATTTAGGAAAAGACCAAAAGTTGATGTAAACCTAAATTTGTAGTTCTAAGTAGATTTCTTTTGTATTTTTAAAAAAGCATATGACTGTCCTTTAAAATCTCACAAATTATAGACTGATTTTTAATTCTCCCTTCTTTCATTCACTGTTATACGAGTTATTTATTTTATTGTTTTTGTTAAAAACATGCATATATCAATTCATACACATGTTTTGTACACATATAAACGTATATACTTACCTGTGCATTCTGCATTATGGCACCGGACAAATGGGCGCCAAGCTAAGAACAAGGAAGAAAAAATATACATTCATATGTGGGTTGGGTCACCTCGAATGGTGTGAGCCACATGCAGGGAGACCCACACATATAGTTTTTTGGGGGGATTTGGTCGAAAGACCGACCGGCCCCAACCTAACTAGAGGGACTGAGATTAATAGAGTACAAAACTTACCTTCAAACTTTACCTTATTCTGATCGTTAAGGGTATGTTCCTATATATTAATATGAATGTAAGCTAATGCAAAAAATAAATAAATAAATGAATAAAATAGTTCTTATCAAAGTGCCTAAAGTGCATTGTCACCAAATTCAGGTTTGCCTAGGGGATGGATGAACTGCATTTAAGACCAAAGATGGTTTAAATGAGTAGTCGGCCTTGTCACTCAGGCTTGTCTAATGCTCCTACCCCTTTTATGCTGGTCATGACACAAGTATTGCATCCGAAAATGATCAAACATCGCAACTCAATTTCTTATGTTTTTTGATGATATACGCAAGTAAGCAACTATAATGAACTGAAAGAGACTCACTTGCCCCACCTCAAACAAGTATAATGCCCTGAGGGAGGCAAGCCTATACGTCAAACCTTAAAAAACGCTTTCTTTGTTGATCAAGTCATTTTCCTAGGCTATGTAGTCTCTTCCAAAGGAGTGTCTATTGACCCGAGCAAGGTTGAAGCAATCGTAGAATGGCCAGAACCCAAAACCATACATGGGTTGGTAACTTTCTACCAAAGCTTCATTAAGGGGTTTGGCAACATCATGTCCCCGATTTGTTTGAGTATTACCAGACCGCCCACTAATGAGTTTTTACCACCCGGGAAATGGGTGCGCACACTAGATCAATTATCACAACGTTCTCGAGATTTTATCACCGTCGCCGCTGGAGGACAGCCACCCCGATCATTTTGTGGTTGGGTGACTATTACGTTTGAGCATACTAAGGGCCCGAGCTGATGAATTTGCTTATTTTATGTCATTTTTATTGATTCTGTTAGGATTCAGTTGAGTTTCTCTCTCATTTATCTTTTAGGCTAGTATCTATCTTTGTCTTGTTATTATTTCAATAATTGTAAGCCTGTTTAAGAGGACAAAACATCTAATATTGGGTAATGAAGATATTGATTGCAGCGTGCATTACCAATCTTTCTAGAAGGAAAAATACTAGCAGTAAAAAACTTAAGAGGACCAAAGCACAAACTTATTCTAGGAAGAGTCTCAAAATGACATTGATTAAAATGACTAAACTAGATTAAAAGAATATCATTCAGAAGCCATCTTTGTTAAAGTTCCTTCCAAAGCCACCTCAATAAACAAATAAGAAGCAAAAAAAAGAGGAAAAAAGACCTGAAAATACGCACCTCTACGTTATAAGGCGATGGATTATGTATAATCAAGGTCTCCAAATCAACCGAACTTTGAAGCAGGTCTTCTATTCCAGGAATATAGCTTGGTACAATGTATGTACATAGTCTCAACCATTTGCGCTTTGACAGTGAGTCTAAATGTTTCATCTCCAACCTTGACATATCCTTTGCACGTAATGGAACAAGCAAGAGAACAAAAAAAAACCGATACCGAGTCAATATAAAGAATTCTGCACAAGTGTTTGATATTGTAGAGACACATTCTTTTTCTATACTATAGCTAAGTCACACACGCAAGATATGGACTTCCACTAACTAAGAAGCTAGATGCAAACTTTGCAACCCCATCTCAAGATAAAACTATGAACCACTCTTTTTTCTGGGATGACTGAATCTACCAATCTGAAAGAGAATTGGCATGTACAATTAAGATTTAAGAGTATCCTTAGCAAGGTCAGAGAAGTTTGAATAGATACCAGTTACTGAGAGTAAAAGCAAAGAAGACTGCACACTACATACTATGATACTATGCAAGGATTGTCACACTTGTATATGGTTTTTTTCTCCAATCAGCTCTCAATAACTCCACGAAATTTGAGTTTTGACCTAGGCAAAGAGAGTGGAAAAATACACACTTTAACTCCCTAAAGATCACTAATTTTCAACTTTTTTTTTTAGCATTTTAGACTTGAAGTTTATGACAAATTAATATTGCCTATTACATTTCTCAAAATTGAGCATATGCATTTACAGCACAAAGGAGTTCATACAATATCCTCATTGAGCTGCAATGCCAATTTTCAGAAGAAGAGTGTGTATGGAATGACATTTTCAGAATGCATTCTCTGCTACTGTAATTACTAAGTATGTCTGGAATGAAATCTTCAGAATGCATTCTCATCGAGTATAGTTCCCTTATCTTCTGCATTGTCAACTAATATTTAAAGATGCATTCTAATAAGATTTTTGGTTTTCTGAAAGAAAAAAAAAAGAGCTTTAAGCTGGAGATGGTGTCTTACATATGCGGACATGAGATGGGGGATGACGTATCCCATGCTCCTCGACTTCTATAGCAAATAACTTTCACTTATCATGTTTCCATCCCCATCTCTAGCCTCTTTTATAAATTTTTCTCGGTCTATATCTGAAGTAAAACAATATTGATACATGTAATTCGAGAAAAAGTTGCTTCCGTTCCAGACGGAGCACTATCCCCGTCATTTTTATTTTATTCTAAGGTGCATTCGAACATAATTTTTACTTTTCAAAAAATCAAGTCTCACTTGCTTCTACTTTTACACTGTGTTTGGTATGACAGAAGAGGAAAAGGAAGGAGAGGGGCAAAGGGAAGAGAGTAAAATCACTTATTTGGTAGGATAGAAAAAAGTAGAGAAAGGAAGTGTTGAGAAATGACTCCTCCCTCCGGGCCCACGAATTTAAGCCTTCTTAAAATGGATGGATGAGGAGAGACAGAAAATTTCCCTCCTCTTTTGACTTAGTTGCCCTTCAAAGAAAGCGAGTGTTTTGTTTTGTAGGGGTAAAATAGTAAAATACACTATATTTTCTTCTTCCCTTCTTCCCTTCTTCCCTTCCTTTCCATTTAACAAAACAAGAAGTAGAAAGGCCCCCATCCTTTCCTTCGTGATACCCTTTCTATCCTTCATCCTTTCCCTTCTTTCATTTTTCCATCCCTCCTGCAATCCTACCGAATATAGCATTAATTTAAGGGGATGGTATTTTGGGGCATAAGTTGGGGTCTAATGGACCCCAAGCTTCTTTAACTTATTCAACATATGACTTTCACCATAGCATTTTGTGCTTTTCATGTCTATCCGATCCTCATTTTGACATTGATAGATACATCATACACAAGGTAGCATGGACTCTTCTAAAAGGTCGAAGCACCGACACTCCAAAAGCACCCTCACGCGCACTGGTGTGGGATCTTCTCGGATGCGGCGGGGTGTTTCTTTAGATTTTTTTATTTTATTTTAAAAGGACTATAATAATTTTAGACAATTTCGAGTCAATTTAGGAATGTTGGGAGTTGGATTACACGTCAAAATGCAAGTTTGCTTATTTATGCTTGTTATTCATCTTAATTGCATTAAAAAATAAAAAATAAAAATAAAAAAAAATCAAGACAACTTATGGTCTATAGAGTGTATAAAAGTACGTTTTTAATATCTATACAAGTACCCCCGTACCACCCGCACTCTTGATTTTAAAAAAAAGTTGATGAACTCCCCACAATTGCATCGCCGCACCCGCACGGTGCTTCCTAGATCATACATGTACTATACTAAAAAGAAAATGTCATGTCTGTACCAAAAGCAGCATAAGTGACTGCGAACAGGAAAAAACAGGAATGTTGAATAAGGGAAAGAAAGGGAAAAAAAAAAAAAAAAGGATTGCAAAGAAATACTAACCCCAATATATATATATATACCCGAGTGTAAGTTCGTTAACATGACTAAGGTTTTGAAGAACTTCATTATACATATTTGGCTCTGCACGAAAGCTAAGGTAAGCATCACCCAAAGATAACATATTAACCAGCCGACAACTCCCCCTGTAAAAAAGTCCAACAATCCTCAATGACTGAAGATTGGGAGCCGAAATTTCCAATATAGACTCTTGTTCTTGTATAGAATCAGGAATAAAACGCGGACATCCATTAATGATTAATTTTCTCAAGCGTGTAGAACCAATATCCAGATGTTTAAAGCCGGCACAGAGTTCCAATTGCAAAAGTTCCAACAATGGACTACCCGATAATATGTTGTGTATAGCATCATCACTCAAATCTGAAATCTGTAGCCATAGAATCTTAAGAGAATTCCAGGTAATTAATCCCATTGGCACAACATTGCAGTACCTCAATTTCAAGTTGGTTATGGATGAGCAACTAAATATGTGGTTCTGGCAAAGTGTATCTACTAATTCCCTCAATCTCTATGGAGAGGTGTTGCACATCGCACCTCGTGGCGAATTGAATCCACTTGTCTATATGGGACTCAAAATGGGGTTCATATTTGAAATAGAGACTGAATTTGTGTACCTTGGAATGTCGGCATTGAATTAGGGTTTGATCGACGAAACCTACGAAATCAGAAACGCGATCGGCTGGTTTATTATGGTTGGTGAAAACGAGGTTGGGGACGGTAGTCCAGAGGTGTTGCCAGTTTTTGGAGAGAGAAGATGTTTTAACGACGTCGTGCATGGACAAGAGAGAGAGTATGTGAAGACGGACAGCATCGGGCAACGCACTGATTCGGTCTAGGGTGTTGCTCTTCCTCCGCTCACTCCTTTCGTCGGACCGATCACTCCTTTCTTCTTCTTCTTCTTCTTCTTCTTCATTTGCTGACCGCGACGACGACATCATTTGACTCCCAAAGTCCCAACTCCCAGGGGCGTAGCCAGGAATTTTGGCCAAAAATTTTTTTGGATCTATTCATACATAATTGACAAGTTTTTTTAGGGTCTACTTGTCTATAATTGTGATTTTTTGGGAATATGCTTATAATATAAGTCTATTCGGCGACACGTAAATATTATATAGTGTCTTTCAAAATTTTAAGGGGGTCTATTTCTAAAACGCATAAAATTATCACACTAAAAGTGTAATTTATAAAATTTTAGGCGCATTTCTTTTGAGTTGTATATACCGGTATATCAATATATATGTAGTTGATAGCATTAAATTGGGCCTTGGACCCCTTTGAGGGCCTAAATATAAGTTGAGGGAAGCCTAAACATAATTTAAGGGGGGCCTAAACATAGTTGAAGGAGGCTTAAATATAAAATACTTAAAAAATTTAGACTAAAATTTTAATTTTCAAAATCTCAGAGTAGACTGGACCCCTACACTGCCTCCGCCCATGCCAACTCCCAACCTCTCAGTAAAAACACAAAAAATAAAAACTCCACCTCCAAGTTCTGTTTCAGCCTCTCTCTCCTCTCTTTAATCTCTTTCTCTCTCCCACTCCCACTCCCACTCCCACTCTTTCAAATCAATCAAATTTTAAAAAAAAAAAAATGTATAACTGCCCTACAATCACTCTCTCTCCCCCACTATCAACTCACACATTTGCAATTTTTTTTTTTTTTTTTTTTTTATAAATTGTCCGCATGATCTATATATACCAATACTAGCCGCCGGTGGTGACATGGTGTCATCTTTTTCGGCGAAGGAGGAAGGAATGGTACTTTCGAAATGGTTAAGTTAGGGTGTGTTTGATAACCCCATTAAGTGCTGAAACTGAAAAGATTCAGCACTTATTCTTTTTCAGTGCGTTTGATAACATAGCACTTAATTGAAAAAGTAGCTCCAAAACCACTGAAAACTTTAAGTGAAAAATTTCTACTGAAAATAATCACTGAATGCATTCCACTTCAATAGTTGAAACATTGTTTTAAGGAATAAAACTTTAAGCGCTTAAAATTTCCAGTACTTAAAATTCAGCACTTAATTTTCAGTACTTAATTTTCAGTTTTATCAAACGCACTCTTAGTTTTATAATTTGGGCACCCATTTAAGTTTAGGACAAAAAAAATAAAAATAAAAATAAATAATTTTAGAGAACTTCGGCCATAGCCCCTCAAATAAAACTCTTTAAAATTAAAATTTATGCTACTTTTTTTTATTACATTAGGCTTTTTTTACACTCAATTTGTTATAACTTTTGTTATACAAGTCCATTTTTCGTAAAATTTGATGTTTTGAAATCAGTAAAACGAGATCTATCAGTCAAGTTCAATGTTGATCATGAAATACTGGGACAAAAAAAAACTAAACATCAAACAAATATGAAAAATTACATTTTTTTCGCATACATATAATAAAAATATTTCTTTCGTACAATTGGCACCATAGATGCATAGATCTTAAAAAAAAAAATACACGAAATCAAAAAAAAAAAAAATCACCCAAAAAACCCAAGAATTGATAAAGTTATGGTAGTTTAAAGTTAACGGATAATATTATCTATTAGACACACAGATAACAGATAATATTATCTGTAAGATAGATAAAACCTCAAAATTAGGCTGCAACTTGACTTTTTTTCTTAAAATTTCCACGCCTATTGCGTAGATCTCAAAGAAATACATGAAATCAAAAAAAAAATTTATCCAAAAAGCCCAAGAATTGATAAAGTTATGGTGGTTTAAAGTTGACAAATAATATTATCTGTTAGTGTAAACAGATAATATTATCTGTTTGTGTCTGAAAGATAAAAATGAAAAACGAAGTTCTAAATTATTTTTTTTTTTTTTGTACAACTTTCAAGTCCGATGCGTAGATCTCAAAGAAATACATGAAATCAAAAAAAAAATTATCCAAAAAGCCCAAGAATTGATAAAGTTATGGTGGTTTAAAGTTGACAAATAATATTATCTGTTAGTGTAAATAGATAATATTATCTGTTTGTGTCTGAAAGATAAAAATGAAAAACGAAGTTCTAAATTATTTTTTTTTTTGTACAACTTTCAAGTCCGATGCGTAGATCTTAAAGAAATACATAAAATAAAAAAAAATCACCCAAAAAGCCCAAGAATTGATAAAGTTATGGTGGTTTAAAGTTGACAAATAATATTATCTGTTAGTGTAAACAGATAATATTATATGTTTGTGTCTGAAAGATAAAAATGAAAAACGAAGTTCTAAATTATTATTTTTTTTGTACAACTTTCAAGTCCGATGCGTAGATCTTAAAGAAATACATGAAATAAAAAAAAATCACCCAAAAAGCCCAAGAATTGATAAAGTTATGGTGGTTTAAAGTTGACAAATAATATTATCTGTTAGTGTAAACAGATAATATTATATGTTTGTGTCTGAAAGATAAAAATGAAAAACGAAGCTCCAAATTATTATTTTTTGTACAACTTTCAAGTCCGATGCGTAGATCTTACAGAAATACATGAAATCAAAAAAAAAAACAAAAATCACCCAAAAAGTCTAAGAATTGATGAAGTTATGGTGGTTTAAAGTTGACAAATAATATTATCTGTTAGTGTAAACAGATAATATTATTTGTTTGTGTCTGAAAGATAAAAAATGAAAAACGAAGTTCCAAAATATTTTTTTTTTGTACAACTTTCAAGTCCGATGCGTAGATCTTAAAGAAATACATTAAATAAAAAAAAAATCACCCAAAAAGCCCAAGAATTGATAAAGTTATGGTAGTTTAAAGTTGACAAATAATATTATCTGTTAGTGTAAACAGATAATATTATATGTTTGTGTCTGAAAGATAAAAATGAAAAACGAAGTTCCAAATTGCTTTTTTTTTTACAACTTTCAAGTCCAATGCGTAGATCTCAAATAAATACATGAATTAAAAAAAAAATCACCCAAAAAGCCCAAGAATTGATAAAGATATGGTGGTTTAAAGTTGACAAATAATGTTATCTGTTAGTGTAAGCAGATAATATTATATATCTGAAAGATAAAAATGAAAAATGAAGGTCCAAATTACTTTTTTTTTTGTACAACTTTCAAGTCTAGTGCGTAGATCTCGAAAAAATACATGATATCAAAAAAAAAAAAAAAATCACCCAAAAAGACCAAAAAAATGAGTGAGTTATGATGATTTAAAGTTCACAGATAATATAACATAAACTGTGAGCGGAGGGGCTTTTCATCAAATACGAAAAGTAGCGAGGAGCTTTTCATAAAACTGCAAAAAAACGTGGGTTTTTTTTACTAAAACACATAATTTTAAGGGGTCTATGACCTAATATCGCATAATTTTAGATGTGGATCCCTAGAAAATATGGTGGTAAAAAAATAATTAGTTATTTTTATTTTGGTTTAGCTCCCTTATTAAACAAATATTAAAAGGATTTAAAAATCAAAAAAGACGAATTTAGCCTTATACACGCCCTCACATCACTAGCCAGCAGTGCACCACGCATGCGCCACGCTCTGTGTAATAACCTGCATTTTTATTTAATTTAATTGTATTTGCATTGGCATATTTAAATTCAATTAGCATTGTCTGCTTTTATTTTAATTTCAGTCACATGTTTGGAATATTAATTTCTTATCTAATTCACATTTAAATTTTATTGGGGGCCAAACTGCAATTTTACAAAGTTAGTAATACCTGTATGGATTTCAAAATCTGTATTTCAAAAACGGTGAAAATAACTTCTATTGACTCAATCAGTATTTTTATAAAACAAGAAAACCAATTCTTAAGTTAAAATGAAATTCCCGTATTTTTGGGGTGACCACCGCGCCCCGAAAATACCAGTTTATGTCCAAAACTGTCCGCGTTGTGCTAAACTTGCACAGTTTTTGGACATAACGTAAAGTATGACATGACTTGTACTTTATTTCTATTAATGGAAACTCATCATTGCTTAGGCCTTGTTTGGCAATGCCTTGTGTGAGTGTGATGATCTTGTGCCAAAAGCTTATTTTCCCAAACACTTCATCTTGGCCCCTACTAACCTATAGCACCCTTTCAAACCTCCTGCAGCTAATGTGTATACATACGTATGTATAATTCAGTTTAGATTAACCCTCTTAATCTGCAATTGCTTAGGAATTAGAATGGTTAATCAATTTAGTTGGTTGAGTGAGTATCACAACTTACAACTTGGAGCCCAAGTTCTTAAGCTCTATATAACAAAGCTCTTCATCACACACACACACCTTTCATTCTGCTCTTCACAAACACTAAACACAGAGAGTAGAGAGAGTTACACAGAGAGTTATACAGAATTTTATAGAGAGAGCTCTTAATCCCCATAGCCAAAGCTTGGGTTTGAATTTCTTCATTTGGTTTTCTTTCTCAACAATTCTCTGCTCCATTAATCACAGTGAGTATTTCTAACTCACTAAGAATGTAATCTCATACTTATTTGCTGTGTATTGGGTTAATTTTGTTAACCTCCATTGATGATTTTATGTATGAAGTTCATGGCATGAAAACCATGAATTTCTAAACTCAATCAAAATTCGCATTTAGAGATGAATATGGAAGATTATACATCCTACATGCCATGTTTGAAGTTATAGAGCCTAATTTGTTCATACCACAAAGTATATTAGAAATTAAGTTTTAACATATTTTAGTTTTTCATGAAATTGGAGAATTATAGTTAGAATCATGTTAAATTAATCTTAGATTCTTAATCCTTGTTTAAAAACAAAGAGATCCATATATAACATGATAAACATACTTACAGATTTGAAATGGGTCAATTCTAGACCCTGTTTTCTGAAACAGAGCAGTTTCTGCGGAGAAGATGAAACCTCAGCTTTATCTCGCGCGAGAATCGCGCGAGCGGCCCGCGCGAGCGATCTTTCGCGCGAGCGGCCGCGCGCGCGATCCTTGCTTTCTCAGGCAGACATAAAAGTATATATATATAAAGTGAAAATTTGGCTGGTCGCGCGAGCGAGGGTCGCGCGAGAACCCTTTCGCGTGAGCGATCCGCCCGCGCGACCTTGATTTCCACAGGCAGACAGAAAAGTTTATAATAAAAGGAAATTTGGGCATTTCGCGCGAGCGGCCCGCGCGCGCGAGGTGTGGCAGTTTCTGTTTTTGTCTGTTTTCTGCTGAGGGACAGTTTGGTTCAACTTTTTAGTACTGTCAAGGTTCTGTTTGGGATATTTAGTTAATCAGAACTCTATTTGGTTATGTTTTGAATGATTAAAACTTATATTGCAAGTTATCAATCCCCGTACGCGTGTTGTTCCTTTAATTCAGTGTTTTGCTTAGGTTCATGTGCATATCATTCATGTGGGGTCAGTGGTACATGCATGTGGGTGTCAGTCTGTGTGGAAAGAGTATGCGTTTGAGTTTGTGGTCGTGGTTTGTGGTTGTGGTTAGAGATTGTAGTTGTGATTGTGGTTGTGGATTGAGTTGTGGTTGTAGTTGTGATTGAGTTGAGTTGTGGTTGTGGTTGTGGAGAGGGTATCTTTGAAATGCGACGGTGGCAAATATGGACACTCCCTGACGCCCATGGAAGCGTTAAAGTGTGTGAAGCCGAACTCGGACATTCCCTGGCACCCATGGTAGTGCTAAAGTGTGGCCTACGGACACTCCCTGATACTCGAGTCTGGATACTGCGTGAGGGGTTGCCCCGGTATTTGCATGGCGGTTAGGGTATTCAAAGTGTGAGGCATTGGACACTCCCTGGTACCCCGGACCAAAGTGTGAGGCAAACTGGACACTCCCTGGCGCCCCGTTGCTAAAGTGTGGCTATCTGAGTGTTTCAAAGATACCAGGAGTAAGATAGTGGGTTGTTGTGGCTGTCGAGAGAAAAGAGTCGGCAAGATGAGTGTGGTGCATTGTCTCATTACACGAGTATCTGTTCTTATGAATGATCGACCTTTAATATATTCCTTGTTGTTTTATAAATGAATTCTTTCTGCGGTTTAACTATTGATTTTACAAAACTGATAATGGAAAAAGGTAAATGGGTATGTTTTACATTTAAAGTCATGTTTTTAATACTCACCAGCTTCTTGAAGCTGACGACGTTGATGCGTCCTGGACATTCGTGTTCAGGCTTTTCAGGTTATAACCAGGAGGAATCATACGACTATGCTAATTGAGAATGACCGCTTCTGGAATGAAGAAACTGTTTATTATTATGTTTTAAGTTATGAACTGTTTTGTTTTATAAGGATGACTGTAACAGACATTAAGCTATTGTTTTAATTCAAGGCGGTCTGTGCCTTTAGATAACCCGTGCTGTAATATTCTTTAAGTTAGAAAATATTTGTAAGCTTTGATTGCTTTACTCTGATTATTATGTTTTGTTGTTCGACGTTTGGGACGGAATCGATCCTTCAAACTGTCGCGACCTACGGGTCCATAAAGAAAATTAAACGCTTTCCTTATTTATGCTACGTCGGGGCGTGACACTCTGTTTCTGTCTCTCTGCTCTCTTAATCTCTTTCTCTCTCCCACTCCCACAATAGTTTCAAATCAAATCAAAATTGTAAAAAAAAAAAAATGTAACTCCCTACAAATTACAATCACTCTCTCTCTCCCCTTTTTTAATTTATACCAATCTAATCTAATCTAATATATATATATATATATCTAATATATATATATATATATGAAAACAAAGGATTTTACTTTTGCCAAGTGGCACATTCTATAAACTTTTCCTATTTTAGAATTTTCTTATTAATATTCAATGAATATGTCAAATTTATCCAATTCAAATTTTATTGGATGATAACCCCCCTCCATAACTCACTCACTTAATTCACCCCTAAACTCATTACCTCTATCTATGAGGAATAATTTTCTTTTTGCATATTAATCACATAAGATACAAAATATATATACATATTAATCAGATAAGATACAAATTAATTATATATACATATATATTAGTTGGATAACATATAGTATATGTTTAAGTTTCTTATTTAAAAAAAAAACATATGCTTAAGTTTATTCAAAAATCAAGTGGTGTTTTTTTTTAATTTTTATTTTAATACTAATCAAATGGTGTTTTTGAATTTTATTAAAAAATTACTTGAATGTACCTATTAATCTTGGTAAGGTTTGAAACCGTTTCGTATTTGAAATTTACAATTAATGATAACAAATAGTCTTTTTAATATTGTTATACTTTGTAAAACTAGATATACGCATAACAAAATTTTTTATATTTATAATATCATAGATATTTTTATCCTTAAAGATTTTAATGTGAACCAATATTTATCATTGATTTATATATTCTTCATCTCCAATCCTCATCTTTAACCTCCTCCATGTCCAACCATTATCTCTAACCATCTTATATATTTACAGTTTTGTGTTCTATTTTATTTCCACACTTGGCTTGATATGTTTATGTTTGATAGGTTTTTATTTTTTCTTTATCTCCTACCATCTCATATATTCATAGTTTTTTTTTTTTTTTTACTTCCAAACTTGGCTTGATATATTCCTGTTTGATAGTGTTTGTGTTTCTATTTACAGGGGCAGGAAGATGAACTATTTTCTTTTCTTCTTCTTTTTGGTAGCAAGAGCAAACTGCTTAATGAGACAAGAGGTGCAAACATAAAAGGCAAGTTTATTTACTTTTATATTCTGTTTATGGAATAATCGTGTATTTGCATTACAATGTATACAATTCAATTTTTAAAAGGTCTAATGCTTTGATTTATATATGCATATATATATATATATTAGATGAGTATATAAGACCGGTCACAACATTCTTCATAAGAATGTCATAACAAATTTTTGTTTGTGACTTATGAATATTGGGGGTGCAATTTATGTGGTTGTTAATAAAACCCGTTAAAAGATGGATGATACTTTTGAAATTTGAAATAAATAATATATTTACTCTTTTCAACCTTCAAATAGATTTTGCATTGATTCAAGCTTAGCTTATCTCTCTATATAAATCATACAAAAATAAATTATTTTGTACACAAGTATAACTATCTTTCCTTTTATCTTTTAAATTTGACTTTAATTAGTTTTCAGTTTTCTTTGAAAGAGGAGCTATGAAGATCAATTTGAAGAAGATTACAAGAGCAGGTGAAGATTGTTTATGAAGAAGGGTTAGTTATTATTATTTTTACTTTTGAAATTTGAAATAAATAATATATTTACTCTTTTCAAACTTCAAATAGATTTTGCATTGATTCAAGCTTAGCTTATCTCTCTATATAAATCATACAAAAATAAATTATTTTGTACACAAGTATAACTATCTTTCCTTTTATCTTTTAAATTTGACTTTAATTAGTGATACGCCCAAAATTATGGGCAGTTTCCTACTCAAGCTAGAAGACTATGGAAAGTGCATCTATTTCCTAATCCAATTGGGAAACTCCCACAATTAATGTCAATCAATCCTAATACAATTAGGAAACTTACTTGATTGGTGTCAATCACACCCTAATAGGATTATATTTCCTTATCCATGTATGAGTAGGTCTCTTGCATCTATAAAAGAGACCACTCACCCCCCATTGAGGGGGCAACCAATTCTGTAGTCTACACTGCGCCTCTATAATTCACCATTATACGCATACACCCGGCCGGTATTACTGGTAGTGCCGCTCCTCTTTGTTGGCTCACCAGGCCCGCCGGTGATCTGCTAGTGAACGTGCTCAGACACACCCGTGGACGTAGGTACCTTCATTAACAGGGCCGAACCACATACAAAAAATAGTCTCTCACTCTCTCTCTCTCCTTAAATTGCTCTACTTTACTCTTACCAATTTTTGGCATCATCAATTAGTTTTCAGTTTTCTTTGAAAGAGGAGCTATGAAGATCAATTTGAAGAAGATTACAAGAGCAGGTGAAGATTGTTTATGAAGAAGGGTTAGTTATTATTATTTTTACTTTTTATTTTTTTATTGCATGGATTTGTAAAATTTAATCTACTTTTATGAGACATTTACACACGTCATCAATATATATATATATATATATATTTGATAAGACGTCATTAATAAATATACACATGTCATCAATATTGGCTTTTGAAAAACTAAAACGAAAAGAAAGTAAAATGAAAATAATAAAGAAATGCTTTATTTGCTTTTTCCAGAAACAATAATGTGGAGCATGTAGTCATATTGGCTTCTTTTTTTTTTCACACTTCTGAAGGAAAAAAGAAAAGAAAAATAGATGTAGTTGGGTGACTTTACAAAAAAATCATATTATTTAAATATTTTTAAACTTTTTAGTTGGACAAATATCTCTCTTTTATGAGACATTTACACACGTCATAAATAAATATACAAATTTTTTTTTTGTTTTAAATCAATTGCAATATCTTTCTTCTATTTTTTAATATAAATCTTTTTTTTTTGTTCTGTGATACTTTATCTTACTAACTCTCCCGTGCATTGCACGGGGTCATTACTAGTACTAGTAATTGCCCGTGCCCATGGGCACGGGATCAAAAAAATGGTAGCTAGATAGGAGTAATGCTATATAGTGGTGTGCATCAATTGGTTAGGTCGAATTTTTTTTTCTTCGTGTTTTTGTCCGATTCAGTTTTTCAGCTGTGTAATTTTTAGAAACCGACCGCGGGCATGGCGGCGCAAAAAAAAAAGAAGAAGAAGAAGAAGAAAGAATAGAATTTAGGTAAGATATGAAAATTTATTTACGGTCAAAGAAATGACACAACCATTAAATCATGAGTAATGCTATGCTTTCTAAATTTCTAACCCAAACGTGCTTTCCAAATGATGTACCAGTGGACCAGGTAAACAACTTCGAATCAAAATTCAACTGGTTCCACTGTATTAGACCTGACCCCACTACTACACTATTTGAAAAACACTTTTAGGATAGAAATTTAGAACGCATAGTATTACTCTTGAATCATATAGTAAGAGGTGTATGCAAACAAATCTAATTTCTTAGAACTGCAATTCCTATATCCCAATCCATCTAGTGAACCTCAGTACATATTATGGAGAGAAAAAAAGTATGCAATTGCTGTATCCCAATCCTAGGAAATTATGAATGTGGTGCGGTGGCAATGGTTGTCATTGGGACTCATTGCCACGAAAAATTCTTTCTTTCGTAAATTTGGGTAGTGCTTACCCGCACAGACAATTTAAATTTTTTATGTGAATGTATGCATCTATATTGTAAAATACTGCCGCTTTAGAACCTATTTTTCGTTGAGAGTATTTTTGCTCACTCGGGTCTCTATTGGGTAACATGTGTCAATTACAGTAATTATATTGATAATACATGGATAAATGAGAATGCAATGAGACTCATGTCACCTAATACAGACATAGGTGAGCAAAAATGCTCTCATTTTTTGATGTGGATGTCTGCTTTCTGCCAATTGGAGCTGACAAATTTCCTAAATGGTGAAATGCAATGGACAAAACTTATTCTTCAAATGTCATAATGGCCATGGGGCAAACTCGAAGTGTTTTGACCAAAAGTATCTTTCCTGTAAAGTTCATATGTACGTGTGCTAGTAAAATCCTCATTCAAGCCACTCCCTTCACAATTATGGAATGTGTCCGGCAACTTTTTTTTCTCGAAGAAATCAAAGATCAAGTTTTACGATATCATCATGAAATTCATTAAGAGAACGGAGAAGAGATTGAGCTCAATTGTGAAGTTTAGCCTAAGTTTTTCAGTCATAAAATAATTACATTAACCTTCAAACTCGTAATTTGTACAAAAAAACCTAGAAATTGTATATGGGAAAACAAAAAGAGCAACTGTCAAACGTTTATTAGCTAAAAATACCAATTAAATGGTACAACTTTACAACATTTCGACACAGAGGACTGTATTACATATAAACGTTGGCAAAGAGTTAGTACGTTTTACTAACATAGGAGCTGCAACCCAAAAGTCTGCATCAAATATAAGAAACAGAGTGTTAGCAAGTGTGCGAATTCTAGAAAATAACAAATTTAAAATAAAAGACGATTCCAATCTAAATGGTAACTCAAAATTGAATACCCAACTATTATTATTGAGATAAAGGAAATTTTTTTTTTGGATACAACTCCAATCTAAACCGACTTTTTTCTTCCTTCTTTGAATAAAAACAAAATCAGCCTTGCTCATACTCTCTGTCATCTTGGACAGCTTTCTCACACTATGTGAAGAAAAGGTGAAAAAACACTACAGAGGCTTGTTTAGAGATATGAGAACATAAATAAATATCAGATATGAGAACTTACAGAGGCTTGTTTAGAGATTTGTTTCAGTCCATAAGCATCAGGAAGGCAGTTACATTCTCAGTCCACTGTACAAATAAATGGTTAAAATAACAAAAGGAAAGAGAGGACATAAATACAACTAAGCTCTGGGATTTTTGGACTGAAAATTTACTCACATAAAACACGACAATGTAGAAGCAGATAATACATATAGTCTAAGTTGATAACAAACTTTACCTTCTTCCCTCTTTTCTATGCATTTGATGCAAAAATAGGAGCCTGTTTCAAAATAAAGGAGCCCTAAGAAGGATACAGAGACTTTTCAAAATAAAGGAGCCTCTTTTCTTACCTTTGTTTTATGCCTTCCCAAACCCAGCAAATGAAGGGAACAGAACTGTTTCAAAATAATAGGAGGCCTAAGAACAAAATCAGTTTTATATATAAAAAAAAAAATTATAAATTTAAAAAAAAAGGGGGGGGGGGGGGGGGGGGGGGGGGGGAGGGCGGGGGGAGCAAAAATATGTATTACCCATATCTGCTACTCACTAATAAAGAATTAAAGAACTGCTATTGTATAACCATAAAAAATGAGACACATAAATCTCTAAAATGCTATGGTTTCCAAATTTGGTTCCCAAATGATTTGATAGGTGTACCACCTACAACAACTTCCATTGAAATTCAAAGCACAATCTGCAAGAAGTTACCATTACCATCAAATTCTGCCATATGAGCGAAGTTTACCAATTCAAATGAAAACCCAAATTTTAGGGCTCCAGTGTCGAGGCTTGAGCACTACGATAGTATCCCAATTTTCGCTGACGCCAAACAATAGCTATAGGTGGGTCTTTAATGGGCATCTCTTAAATGTCCTGTTATACCTTTCTTTTCCTCATATTTAACTCATTTGAAATTGAAGTCTTGAAATCAATGTTTGATATTGGACACTTGGTTGATTTCCGTATTCATATTGGTACATTCAATATTCAAACATTGTGATTTGAAATCTTCTAAAATTGTGCTTTTAAAGTGTTTGATAATATACTTCTAAGAGTTTAAATTCTACCTAATAAAACAATTGGTAAATTGTGCTAAAAAACTGACCAACGGGTGCGTATATATTTTTGTCAAGGCAATAGTTTGCTTGCTGAAACAGTTTATTGAGAACAGTGAATACTATGTTTCTTCTCCACTCTATTTGTTTTAAGGTTAAATGTTTGCATCTTACCAAGCTATTGAAAATGACATTCAATGTACCCAATATTAAAACCCTAAACCCTATAAAAAAAATTGAAGCCCTTCTATAGATATGGACGGCAAGAATATATTATTTGCACAAACATATCAGTTATACAAACTTAGAAGGAAAGAGAATAATATTAATTAACTTACTTGATATGGGTAAGTTGTTGTTGCCGTTGGCAGAGGCCATGGTTTGTGTTCTTGTCACCCTTCTGATTTGCTGGAATCTCTTTTGGCCGCCTACGAATTAGAATTGCAGAGAGAGAGAGAGAGAGAGAGAGAGAGATTACAAAATGACGGCTTTGGTAGAGGATAAGTCGTGACTCAGGAAAATTCAAAAAAAAAAAAAATCAGATCAAACAAAAAATTCACGAATACGAAATTTACCAAAAATCACCCTTTCTCCCATCAGGATGTGTAATTACAATGTACGTATCCCCACAATAAGGTTTACCACATATGAATGATCCTCCACATATAACCGCCTTCAACAAAGATATGATAACTCAGAAATTCCAACTTCTAGTTTTACAAAAACTGAATCACATACATTTCAAGTCCTGCTTAACCCAGAAACCAAAAATCTAAAATACCGTTTCATGGATGGACAAAGGTGCAATACGATAATCAATTGACTAAACAGTAGATCAATGTGCCTCAACTTGGTTCTCTGTGGAAATGAGTAATATTAATTATAATAGGATAAAGCCAGCAGACACCCAAAGCTCTTGTAAGTGAACTTTCGGATTGAGGGACTTGAGGTGTATCATGTATGGATCTGATACTAAAAAAATTTCAACCATATAACTTTGGAAAAAGGAAATTTATATCATATCCTCTTAAAAAAAGTAGGTGAATAAATCCACCACAAAAAAGTTATAGACGGCCACCTAAAAGAGAGTATATCCAATATTCATTGTATCACAATCTTTTATGAGATTTAGAATTCCATCAAAAGGCAACATTTAAAACAACCAAAAGTTGAACAATCCCCATATCATAATGACATAACAATTAGTGTTAAATTAAAAAGTACAACCAATACAACACCTTATTGAGCCTGACTATTGTTGCAGCTGAAAAACCTCCTAGATCGAGGAGGCACAACCCCCAATCAATGAAGAAACATGATCACTGATTATAAGATTGTCTTGGAAGACTTTAAACCTATACAAAAATTATATAACATTTAAATGGGTAAAGATATGGAAATTATTTCTCATTTAGACATATTTACAAACAGGTAATATACGTTATGTGTAATCACTTAACCAACAAAGAAACTGATGAAACAAAGGAGAAAGAAGACAGAGACCACAATTTCTCGATCTATTCAATTGTGGTTTTTGCAAGTTCTTCAATTCTTTTATCCATGAATAGCTTCATGGGCTCTGCAAAACCATTCCAAAAAAAAAAAAAATAATAATAATAATTATTGTTATTGAAAGATGGATATTGTGCGTACAACATTTGAGAGAGAGAGAATAGGGATAGAGGAATGTTACGTGAGAGAAGAGAGGGGACAAAATCACATAAAGTAAAGCACTGCCAAGCCAAAGCAACTAAAAAAAACAAACAAAATAACCCAACCTTCTCTAATAAGCAAGAAAACAAACACACCAGATGCAATTTCACTGCATGAACCGGAAAAACCCCAACAAATTGAAAGCACTTCCAAGTCAAAGCAACTAAAAAAAAAACCCCAAGCCACTTACATCAGTTTCTCAATCTATTCAATTGGGGTTTTCGCAAGTTCTTCAATAATTTTATCCATGAATAGTTTCATGGGCTCTGCAAAACCATTCCAAAAAAAACAACATTAATAGTAATTATTGTCATTGAAAGATTGATATTGTGCGTACAACATTTGAGAGAGAGAGAATAGGGAGAGAGGAATGTGGCATGAGAGAAGAGAGGGGACATTGGGGTGAGATTGAGAGAAGAAAGTGGATAAGTAAGAGCAGGGGAGAGAGATGTATAACTGAGAGATGGAGGGGAGGCTGAGAAAGAAGAGAGGGGACATTGGGGTGAGATTGAGAGAAGAAAGTGGATAAGTAAGAGCAGAGGAGAGAGATGTATAACTGAGAGATGGAGGGGAGGCTGAGAAACTACATGGGATGGGAATTAAAAGAGAGGAATTAGGGGAGAGATGGAGGAGAGACAAATGTAGTAACGTATGGGTGACCTAAACAGGCTAAACTTCATATATTATTATTCAGATATATATAATTGAAGTAAGATTTTTTTTTTCTAAAATGTGACACGTGGCGGAAGAGATATCTTCCGGTTTCATATATATATATATTAGACTAGTCGATAACCCGTGCAAATGCACGGAATTTGCCCAGAAATTTATCAAAAAGTAGAAATTACAATGGAAAGTAAACTTCAACTTTTCGGAGGGGAAAAAACCCCACTTTCTTTACTTTAAGAATGGTGTTATACGGGAATGTATATGACAGCCGATGTAACAGAGCCTACCTTCTCTAATAGGTTTCTATATTTTTTGAGTAATAGTTGTAGTGCTATGCTTCCCAAATTTCTATCCCAAAAAGTGCTTCCCAAATGATGTGGCGGTGGAGCCAGGTCTAATACAGTTGGACCAGTTGAATTTTGATTGGAAGTTGTTAACCTGACCCCTCTGCCACATCATTTGGGAAGCACTTTTGGAACATAAATTTAGGAATCATAGCATTTCTCATTTTTTTTTTTTTTTCAACTCAAATTTGTAATGAATTCTTTTTAATTTAGGGACTACATAGAACGCCAGTGTTTCCTACTTGGAAAATGGGTTTGGAAAGATTTTTGTTGTAGCCATTTTTCACCAAATAAGACTTTGTTGAAACCTCACAATGGGTAGCATTTTCTAACATGGCATAAAAATTGAGGGCCATTTCACATGATTGTTCAGATAATCTTTGCTAATATTGTTTCAAGCTATTTTGTCCATATTATTATTAGCAGTTGGTAACGTTAAGGTTATGTGAAGAGGAAAACTAAAAACGCAACATTACAAACTAGGTTTGCTTCAATGGTTATGTGATTTGTGAAATTGAAAATGCATTTTTTTCATTCACCATAGCTTCACTTACCCCTTTTTTTCCACCATTTTTTACACAGCTGAAAGAGTAAAATTTGGGACACAACCAAATACACAACTTTTGGGACACAACCTAATTAATGTGTCTATCTCTCTCCTGTGATGTCACTGGATCCCACAATGACACAGGAGAGAGATAAACACATTAATTAGGTTGTGTCCCAAAAGTTGTGTGTTTGGTTGTGCCTCAAGTATTACTCCAGCTGAAAACCGAACAGAGCAAAAACACAAAAAAAAAAAAAAAAAAAAAAAAAAAAATCGACCTAACCATTCTAGGTTTTTTTTCCATCAAAGATTTATTGGCTTGGGAGTGCTTTTGGATTGATAGGCAGTGTTTGGAGCTTCAAAAGAATAAAAAAAAATATTGGTGGTTCCAAAATGATGGTAAAGTAATTGATATATCCCTATCATTAAAAGAGGGTTTTGCATTTCTTAGTGTGTTAGAGCATCAACAATGGTAGTGTTTTGTAGGACAACTTAAGAAAACTTAGTTAAAAGCCACTAACAATGGGCGAGTTTTAACTAATGTATAGGATACAAAACTTTGTCAAACTTAAGTTTGTGGTAGCACTAAGTTTTTCTAAGTTTCAGCTAATTTAGGGAGTAACGGCAAAGATTGAGCCGTCAAGCACACGAAACGTCACAAATTATGCCGCATGAATCTAGACGGCACAATGTGTGCCGTCCAAAGGCCACACGGCACTCCTTGTGCCATTTCACAATGTGTGCCGCATGAACCAAACGGCACAATGTGGGCCGTACCACTGTACACGGCACAATGTGTGCCGCAACATTATTCACACGGCACAGTCTGTGCCGTCCCCTTATTCCCCATTGCTAACACTTTCTGCCGTGTACAACAACTTAGTGTAAGTTTTCGTTAAGTTTAATAACCCCACTGTGGATGCTCTTAGTAAGCTCTGTTTTTTATTTTTCCTGAAATCTGAGGTCAAGAATGGCTTTAACTGCTTGCTTTCCAGGTTTATATCTCTGATATATATCTCAGTTTGTTGAATACTTTGATATATATAATTGATTTTCTATTGCTCTCTCATGCTTCCGATTTTCTTCTTTACTAAAATTTTATTAACTTACATAGTTTATTTATGAATCCGCAGTTCATGGGATGGCTGTCAGCAATGGTGAGACAGGTATATTCAGGAGAAAAAACTCCAGATTATTTTAACCTTTTCTGCGTTAATTTGCTGCTAGACACGGAGGAGCTGAGAGAAAACAAGCAATGGATATGTCACTCGCATAGAAGATTATGGAATCAATCCACATTGGATATGTAGTAGGTAAGGCCTATCAACTATGAACATAATTGATTATGTTAATCGAGAGGCTGTCACAAATTTCCTTAATTTAGTGAAGCCTTAATTTAACATTTTGAATTATATAAGCTCCATTATGGTTTGTTTAAAAAAAAAATAATTATAACAACAAATTAATACATTTATGGTTGTTTGGCTTAAAGATTGTTTAGCTTTTCGACTTTAAGGGCTTTTTCATTTAAGAATTGTATTGGGAAGTGCTGAAGGCATGTAGAGTTGGTCATACCCAAAGGCACGCATGGTTAGAATTTTTTGGCGATAGAATCACCTTTACTTAAAATGTGATTGCATAGTTTTTCATTAAAAGTTGCTCTAAAGGGTCCAACTGTTACACCACAGTGGATCTACATTTAGCACACATGGATAGAACTTATGGCATTTCAAATTACATTTTGTTTTCACCGATAGATGTTATAAGATGAATGGCTTATGATGAACTTACAATAGGCCAGAGATTGGTTTATGAATTGTTACTCAAATCTTTTTATTTAATTTTTATTTTTGCACGAAGACAAGGAGAGGCTTGAGAAGCAGCCTCATGATGTAGTAGTGAGGGTTGAGATATTGGAGTGCAGTAGACAAAAACTTCTATTGGAGGTTGAGATGCTTTTTGAAGAAAATTCTGAGTAAAGGAGGCTACTAATTTCGCAAGTCAATGCTCGAGGTAGTATTTTTTTAAAGATAACGAAAGCATGTCTTATTATATTAGGTAATATATAGTATTTTTCCCTTTTTCTAACCAGCAAAGCAAACAGAACTTGAGGAGGAGAAGTTCCTTTGCTTTTCTCTTCTTTTTTTTTTCCCTCCTCTAGGTGGGTTTTGAACTTTTGATGTCCTGCATTTAGTTAATAACCCTTTGATGTATAAAAGACGTACAAAGAATTTCTCAAACAGCTTTGCTCTCTGAATTGATAGATCTCTTCTTGCATATAACTAAATCAACCACTGGAATGATGAAAGAGAAAGAAGATTAGTTTGAGGGTTCTAAGGACCACACTAGCCCCCACATTAATGGAGAATTGAAGCTTAGATTGGAGTTAAAACAAGTTTTATGAATATTGGACATCTATTAGATTGTTATTAGAATAATTTAGTTGCTGCTTGAGGGTAGAAGAATATTTAACTTACAGCGCTAGAAGAACATCAGTTGTTCCTATAGTCTGAGCTAATTTCCCTTCAGAGTTTCAAAAGCAATTACTTCTTTTGAAGCCTGGGCTAATTTTCCCACCTTAAAGGCTTTGACATCACTAATGTCAAAGTATCTTACAAGCTAATAATATTTCATTTACAAGGAATGTAGTTAAATTAAATGATGGGAAACTAGGTTTATGTCCTTCCTAAATCCTAATTGCCCACAGTTTGGTTCCTTAGCCCACATTAGATGTCCCATGTTTTAAAAACACTATTTTATTACATACACTAATCGATTAGCCTTGGAATGTTTCAAAGTTAAGAAGAATCTAATGAGATTCTTTGGGTGTATTAGTTATATTGTTGGTTTTAATATGACAGGAGCCAATTTGTGCAAAAAACAAGAAGTTAGTTCTTTCTAGCACTGTACCCATGCTTTTGATTCCTATAGTATAAATCTTTACTGCACTAAAGATGAAACTTTTACTAATTTTCTGTAATTTGAGTTCATCACCGCCAAATCTTTACTTCACTAAAGATGAATCTTTTACTAATTTTCTATTATTTGTGTTCATCACCGCCATTTTTTTGTAATTTTCAAGTCGAATTTGTGTATTGTGTCTGTGTGTCCATGTTCTTCTCCTTGGAGTACACGACAGTAAAATGGACACAAATCCCAAGCAAGTTGAAAGTTGTTTGATTAGTAATTCTTCCCTATGGTGTTAATTCTTTGCTACTATAAGATCTGCTCAATTTTTAACTACCGATTGCTTTATATTCTCTCTCTGCTTATATTTTTCTGTCTATTGCATTACAGGCTGGTAGTGGCATGGCTTTGTTGTCATTTAAAGCTGCTATGGTTCGTAACGACAAAGAACAACCTTATTGGTCGCTTTTGATTTGTACCTACACACTATTCATTTAGTCTTAGTAGTTTACATTGCAACTAACTTGACTCGCACTTGAGACTGTTTTTCTTTGTATCCATACAGTCCTTTCATCTTTCATGGACAGTGCATTCATCTTTCTAAATTGAATGAAATTTCACTTTGTTTGGTCTGAGACCATTTGTAGCTTTGCTTATTTGGATTAGTAGATTTTTACTTATGTGAGAAAATTGATATTTTTTTCCCAGGAAAACAGTTTGAAAAAGTTTAAAGTTCTACTGAAATTGGAGCCCTACAAATTTTAACTATTTCACCTCAGTGAACTAAAGTGTTCTCAAAAATCAAATGAGAAAGAAAAAAAAAACCAAAAGTGAGAACCCAAACGAATTTGTCCAAAACATATTTGTGTTTTACTGAATGGGAACCCTAATTTTTGAGATGTTTCTTGGCAGTTGGCAACGAATTTTCTTAGAAGGCTTTTCTCGCATTGCTGATTATGAAAATGGATTCAAGTTGGTTGATTAGCAATAGCAGTGTAAATAAGATGAAGTCGTCAAACAATAGCAAAAGGTTTTCTTAGGTTGCTTTTAAATTGGTTCTTCCTCACGTCAAGTGGTGAATGTTCAAATCCCCCTCCCCATGTATCAAAATTATAATAATAATATTAATAGTAATAACTCGGCTTTTCATTCATCTCCCTGATTTCCACTTGGTTGAGGTTATACCAGGCAGTTGCCGCGGTCAAACCACCGTTGAAGCCATAGCCCACGGGCACGGGTAATTACTAATTGTTAAAGACAAAGGAGGGGTATCCATTATATTTTTACTACCACTCATAATTACATTAAAACCATTAAACTTATCTGTTCAAATATATATATATATATATATAAGTCCTAATTTGTCATTACAACACTCAAACAAAAACTGCATCACTACTAAGAATCCGGCAACTCCCATAAACTGCCTTTCAGTTTCACTTTCAATTTTAAAGGTTCAACTTTTTAATCTCTTTCCCATTTCTTAATTGTTATTGTTTTATAGTAAACGTGGCTTTTTTTTTTTAAAATGGCTTTTGATTGATCTGTTTTGTTGTTATGATGGGAAAAAGGCAAGAAGCTATATATGGAATTGGATATGCGCAAAGACAAAGGTTCAGAATTACTTTATCACTTTTACGTATGTCAGTTTATCTACTTTTTTTTAATCAAATCTTTGTATGTGCCCATCATTAAACATAAGATGTGATGTTCCCAATTGTCATGGTGTTATGATTCTTCATAATCATTCGTTTCTGAAATGCCATCGTGAGACATGTTCAAGCCGGTTAGAACTCATCGACGTAGATGTGGTGCATATGTTAGTTTCGAAGATAACAATTGCAACCACCAAGTTGCAAGCATATTGGTTTCTTATTTTTAACATTAATACTAAGGTGTCGTAAACATTATGTTTCTTCCTTTCTCTAGTTTCCTTGTGAGGTATGCGGCTTAAATGGGCATATGCCTTGTGACTGCCCATCGTCAAGGCCTTTCCCTATGGTAGACAACTACAATGATGGACAGTTGTCTGATATCGAAATGCATGAGGAGTCTGTCCGATATTTGTTTGACGAAAGTGAATGCTCACATGGAGAATTCACTTCAAATTTTGATGTCGACCGTGTATTCTGTGATTGGTGTGACGAAGAATTAGAAGATCTGTAGGAGAAGCAAGACTTGATTGTGCTGGCCAAAAAAAAAAAATTTAAAACAAGAAGTGATGATTATGTGTTTGGTTGCAGGAGAAGGCTACGACTCAACAAATGGGACGGAATGTGTACTTTTTAATGATTTGTTTGAACGATTTATGGTTGTAAGTAATCTAATTGACCAATGGATATAATGATGGCAACAAATTTTCCCCGTTGACCACTCTTCCTATTTAGTTGCCAATTGTTGCATATGTTTCGTTTTTGCTTGCAAAATCTGTTACTTGTTAATTGCATGTGGCATCAATTGGAGGCACAGCGTAAGTGAAATTTATCAAATCTAGAGCTCTGTTACACATGCATTGCTACCCTATCTCCCAATTTGCTTTGTGCGATGGTGAATGAGCACATTTTCTTTTTGCAAGGCAGTGTTACATTTTAATATAATGTTTTAAAATGCTCTCCCTTAAAAATATAATGTATGCTTTGTTAGGATTTTTTTGATAACCATGAGGCATTGTAAGGTTTTAGTTTTACATAATTAGGTCATTTAATCTCTGTTGTTTTTTTTTTTTTTTTGGTACAGTCCAGTTTGGCAATTTGACAATTGGTTCATATACCATACAGTCCGTGCATAGCATGGGATATCGACTAGTTTACTACTATCCTCCGTGCAAATTGGTTATATACAAAATGTTCATATGGTATATGTAGAGCTAAGTGGGCTACTATTAATAACTTAGGCTTAAGTATTTTAAAGGTCAACCCGTCAAATTGTTGGGTTAGTGGACCAAATGGGTTTCCTTTCAGCTTGGAAAAAATGACTTGCTCCATGCTAGAAAATTTGGAACCATATTTAGGTTTCCTAATGGTGTATCATACTATTTTTCTTTTGGTAATATTGCAAGAATGTTTCTTATTGTGTTCTTTGAATTTTGGTAATTACGTTTCTCATATTTAAATTCCAATTTTGAATCCTAAAGTTGGCGTAATGCATTTGGAATAATGATATACCTTTCAGATTCCTAGTAAAATGATTACTAGTATAACAAATTCCTGATAATCAAAATGCAGCTAAAACAATCCATGAACCAAACGGACCGTAAAGGAGATTACTAATCTCATTAATCAAAGTACTACAAATATACCGATATCCATGGGTATATATGTAATAACCAGCATTTTCATTTAATTTCTTGTAATTGTATTTGACATATTTAAATTCAATTTGAATTTCCATGATTAATCTGTATTGTTAATCTCATTTTTTATTTACAATTCTTATATGTTAAATCTGATTTCTTGTTTTATTTCATAATTAAAATTCTTTTGGGGTCAAATTGTAATTTTTACAAAAGTTAGTAATACCTGTGTGGATTTCAAAATCTGTATTTCAAAATGGTAGAAATATTTCCTTTTGACTCAATCAGTATTTTTATGAAACCAGGAAATCACTTCCTACGTTAAAATGAATTTTCCGTATTTCTGTGGTGACCACCGCGCCCCGAAAATACCAGTTTATACTCAAAACTGTCCACGCGGTGTTGAACTTCCACAGAAGTTGGAGGTGACTGATTGGACAATTGCTTTATTTCCATTTATGGCAAGTGATCATTGACTTAGTCCTTGTTTGGCAATGCATTTGGTGTGTATGTCTATTTAATGCCATAAACTTTCATTCCCAAACACTCCAATTTGCCCCCTATTAGTCTACTTGGCCCTTGGTGAATTGATTTAGTTGATATATCAGTATGTATAACTCTTAATCCTGTTGTGTTTTCCTTTGATTAGTTAGTGTAATCAACTTAGTGTAGAGTAAATATCACAACTCATAACTTGGAGCCCAAGTTGTGGAGTTCTATATAACCCATACACTCATACACACTTACACACTCTCTGCACATTGATATAGAGAGAAAACATAGAGAGTTTCAGAGAGATAAGAGAGAGCTTGAGAGTTTAAGTTTCTGGAGAGAGTTAAGCTTAATCACCATTGCCAAGCTTGAAGTTGGGCCTCTTATTTTCTTATCTTTCTCAACATACACTTCAAATCTCTATCATAGTGAGTATTATTAACTCACTCCCAATGTAATTCATAACTTGTGATTGTTTATATAGCTTGAATTGAAAATCACCATGGCTAAATTTACGTTGATGTTCATAGTTTGAAAATATGAAGTTTTTCCAACCTTAACCAAAATCTGTTTTTGGAGATAAAAATGAAAGATTATACATCATAGTTATCATGTGTGAGGTTTTAGAGCTTGATTTATTCATATGGAAAAGTATATTAGAAATTAAGTTTTGACAACTTTTAGTTTTTCATGAAATTCAAGAGCTATGGTTTGATTTGTGTTAAATTGATAATGGATTCTTAATCCTTGTTGAAAAACAAAGAAAATCATATATTACATGTCCTATATACTTTCAAAATTGAAAATGGGTCAATTTGGACCCTGAAACTGAAAACAGGGCATTCTCCACGAAGAAGATGAAGCCTCTGCTTCATCTCGCGCCACGATCCCGCGCGCGAAGATCGCGCGAGCGACCCCTCGCGCGAGCGGCCCGCGCGCGCGATCCTCGTTTCCCCAGGCAAACAGAAGAGTTTATATTATAAAATGAAATTTAGGCAGGTCGCGCGAGCGACCCGCGCGCGTGAGGTGGCTAATTTCAGGCAGAAAGAAAAGTTTTATAATAAAATGAAAAAGGGGCAGGTCGCGCGAGCGGACCGCACTAGCGACCCTTCGCGCTAGCGGCCTGCGCGCGCGATATCTGGCAGATTCTGGTTTTGCTTGTTTTATGTTAAGGGACTGTTTGATTCAACTTTTAGGGACTGTTAAGGCCCTGTTTGGGAATATTATTAAAACAGAATCTTAATTGGTTGTGTTTGCACGAGTAGAACGACGTATTAAGACTTATCAATCCCCGTACGTACGTAGTGCCGTTAATTCAGCGATTTACTTTATGTTTGTATTCATGTCATTCATGTGGGGTCAGTGGTACATGCATGTGGGTGTTAGTTAGTGTGGAAAAGAGTAATGGTCAGTGTGGAAAGAGTATGAGATCGAGATTGAGATTGAGATTGTGGTTGTGGTTGTGATTGTGGTTGTGGTTGTGGTTGAGATTACGGCGAGGGTATCTTTGAAATGCGACGGTGGCAAGTATGGACACTCCCTGACGCCCATGGAAGCGTTAAAGTGTGTGACGCCGAACTTGGACACTCCCTGGCACCCATGGTAGTGCTAAAGTGTGGCCTACAGACACTCCCTGATACCCGAGTCTGGATACTGCGTGAGGTTGCTCCGGTATTTGCATGGCGGATTAGGTAGTCAAAGTGTGAGGCAATGGACACTCCCTGGTACCCCAGACCAAAGTGTGAGGCATACTGGACCCTCCCTGGCACCCCGTTGCTAAAGTGTGGCGATCTTAGTGTTTCAAAGATACCAGAGTGAGATAGTGGGTGGTTGTGTCTGTCGAGAGAAAAGAGTCGGCAAGATGAGTGTGGTGCATTGTCTCATACACGATCATATGTTTTATGAATGAACGACTTTGAATAATATATTCCTCGTGAGTTTATAAATTAAATTCTCTCCATGGTCAAACTATTGATTTTTGCAAATTGAAAATGGAAAAAGGTAAATGAGTATGTTTTACATTTAAAGTTATGTTTTTAATACTCACCAGCTTCTTGAAGCTGACGACGTTGATGCGTCCTGGACATTCGTGTTCAGGCTTTTCAGGTTACAATCAGGAGGAATCTTATGACTACGCTAACTGAGAATGGCTGCCTTTGGAATGAGAAAACTGTTTATTGATTATATGCTTTAAGTTATATGTTTTAAGTTTTAAACTGTTTGTTTTATAAGGATGACTGTAATAGACACTAAGTTATTGTTTTGTTTTAAGGCGGTCTGTGCCTTAGTTGACCCCGTATCACAAGATGTAATAAGTTAGAAAAATTTTATAAGCCTTGATTGCTCTGCTCTGATTATTGTTTATTGTTGTTCGACGTTTGGGACGGAATCGATCCTTCAAATTGTCGCGACCTACGGGTCCATAAAGGAAATTAAACGCTTTCCTTATTTATGCTACGTCGGGGCGTGACAATATATACACATGCTTTTATCATTGGCAGTGGTAACAGATGAGGAAGCTAGAGTATGAAAACAAATTACTGCAGATATAATTAATACTCCGTACAAGTTTTTTCAAATCAGGTCGGGTTGAGTTCGATGAACGATGAGCCGACAATCGAACCAAACCTAATAAAAGTAGGCTCTGTAACCCATGGCTCAACCAACCACCTCTAAACAGAAATATTGTCTTCGAGTTGGGTCATGTTCGGGTTTTGGTTTGACAGCCCTAAAATTCATAGGCATCAAGATAAGTTGGTCTGGTGATAAATATATACTGCACTACTGCTGACAAGCGGGGGTATTTGTAAAATACAACTGCGCTAAAAGAAGAAAAAGTATTTATTTAGTTTACAATTCCTTTATTTATCTGCAATTCGAATTACAACACCAATTTATACACATTTTGATTAATCTATGATAAGTTGTGTGTTTTAGCTGTAATTTGTGCAGATTGCAGTTGCTGTGTGAAGAATTGAAAGATAACGATAAAAGGAAATGCTGAATTCTAATAAAGGCAATTGGAAGCTGAAATATAGAGTTCGAACGATTGAAGACCATTCGATCGATCGAGAAAAGCTCAAGTGATCGAAGTCCCAGCAATTCAATCGATCGAGAATTGTTCGATCGATCGAACATGCCTTTTATCAGATTATACGCGCACGCAGCAGAAACGGGTTTTTAACCCTAGCATTAGGTTGTTACTATAAAAACTCGTATTGTGTACGTCCAGAAGAAACGCCCACTTTGTTTTTATCAGTTTTGGGAGAGAGAGATAGAGTTTTTACATGTTTTTGTAGGTTTGCAAGCTTAAAGATTGCTTGTGGACTGATTTTTCTCTAGTTTAATAATAGTTCTTCATTCCAGGTTACTTATTTATCGTTTATTTAAATTCTGCACGTAGTTTATCTTAGTATAATCTGGTAGATTCATAGTTTGCATGCTAGATAAGGTCACACTATTAGTTTTCATAGTATTCATGATTAAAACACAAACAAACAAGCCCTTAATGGATATTTATATTAAAAACGACACTGTGATACTCCAGACCATGTCTGAGTAGTCCCCGGGTTGGGAGATCACGACAGATTAATTTTTGTGTTCGATCGATCGAAGGTAATTCGATCGATTGGACCAGAGACATCGTCGAGCGATCGAAGTTAGTTCGATCGAACTTCGATCGCTCGAAAGAAGAAGATGTTCGATCGATCGAATGCGCGTCGATCGATCGAACACCCTTTTTCTTGAGGACATTGTATGCAGTATTCCTTGACTTTCTGTTTTACTGATTCGTTATCAAACTGTCCCCAAATGCTCAGTTTGTCAAAACAGTCTTTAAACCTAAAGCCTTGAGGCATTTTTCTTCAATATATTTTGCAAACCACCCTCAATGCTAATACCATTGTAGGTGAGAGTCTAAACTATTGTTTTAAACTGCTTTTATGTATTTCAAACGTAAATGTAATGATATAGTCCCGGTCATGAAAGAACTATGGATTCTTTATCCCAAGAGAAATACGGAATACTGTATAGAGTGTGCTCCATAGAGCTTCAATGTAATTGTATGGTAGATGGCTAGGTCGCGGTGGATTCGTGTAATCCCAACATTCCTTTCAATTAAGAAAAACACATTTTAAATCAGTGCTTTAGTTAATTAGTTAGTAATTAGTTAATCTAGTTTAATTGTTTCAGTTTAGTAGTTGTTAAACTGTGGAACTTTGTGTTCTACATCTTTAAAAAATATTGAATTTTATTTTCCTGTTTGAGAATAATCTAAGTAATTAGTTTAACACCTTCCCTGTAGGATCGACCTGGACTTAATCCAGTTTACTACTTGCACGATTACCTACACTTGGGTATAGCACACAAGCGCATACAGAAAAATCTTCATGTCAACTGCTAAGATTATACATGTTTTAACAGTTTTCAGGCAATATGAGTATGTCCACTTACATAGAAATTATAGAATGACAAGTTCATAAATAGTTGGCTGTATATGTTAAGACCAAGAACCGAATGTGCGAGTCTGTGATTGATCAAAAATCACTCTTAGATTTTGACTAACTTAACGTGATCTTGTTCTATAGAATCTATACATTCTCAATCAAGCACAAATCTCAGAACATAAAAACTACCAATTATTACCTTCATAAGAATTAAACCCCATAGTAATTTATGCATTCCCAAAGGCCCAAATGCCGAAACATAAAACCTACCAATTATTATCTTCATGAGGACTGAGTGATCGCGATATTTATGCATTCCCAAACAGACCCAAATGCCGGAACAAACAAACTGGCAGGTACTACTTTGAGCAAGTTGTGTCACACAAAAGCTAAAAGCAATTTAAAATTCATCGTCTAAAAAATGCTTACTGCCCAAGAAGTTCAACCTCTATAATAAATGAAACAATGTCCCATAAAATAACAGCATACAAAGTTTAAACAAAAGTCAAGAGGATGATACTATTAATGACTTCGATATCATTCAGAGATTATAACAACTGCATCGGTAGAAGAACCTGGAAACCTTAATAACGTTTGCTTCACTTTGATGAAATTCACGCGACCAAAAACACTAGATGATTGGATTGCAACCAATCGTTCTGAAATGAAATCCATTCTCTCTAGGATCCTGGTATACTTAAACAGAAATTTGGCAAATGTAAATTTGATTTCGCAACAAATGTCCATGACACCAACGAACTTAACAGCCTTGAAGTGCAGCGAACACTCGCGAAAACTCATTCGCGATGTCCAATATTCATATCCATCAAATCCGTATGAGTCAAGAATGTATGAGCAGAGAAACTACAGGTAAAGATTCAAATATGCTAAAGGATCACCTCACCTGATAGCTAGACGGTAGGTGCAAATGGTACTTGTGTTTATATTAGAGAAATATAATTTGTATAGACTTTACTACAATTACGCTGCCTTGATTTATTTTTTCTGTCATAAAAAATAACAAGCACAAAGGTTAGATAAAGCAACACTAGCCTTTTGACTTGTAATTCAACTCCTAACATTATTAAATTTATCCAAAACTTTTGACAATTACGTTAGAGACCCCAGTTTCGAAGAAAATTAAAAAAAAAACACCATGCTCCAGCTGAGAAGAAATCACTGCACTGTGGATGCTGGTGCAAATCAGGGGCAGATTCTTCTGCCTTTTAGAAGAATCCGTGTTTCCTTGTCTGAAAACTTTTGGAACAAGAACAAACAATGCCTCCTCTGGTCTGCCTAGCCACCAAATATATCTTTAATGCTTACTTTCAACTCGTAAGAAAATTAAATTATATGTACAGAAAACTTTGCTAAAGGGTTCCCAAAAACTTACCCCTTTTTGACGATGGAAGTCCAAATTTATTATTAATGTCTCTAGATTGGGTGAACTTCGTAAAAGACTTGATATCCCAGGGGTTTCCCATCTGGTGATCTCAGTGTCTAGCGTTAAACATCCGCAACTTGGAAATGAAACACCAAAGCACCAGCATATAACTATAAGTCTATAAGAACCTTGCACAATAAATCAAGCAGCAAACTAGTGATTGCAATCAGATTTTCCTCACAAAAGGTAAATGGCATAGCATAGAACCAAGAAACTTGTAACTTTCTTTTAAAACAAAATTTGTTTCAACTTATTAAAAAGAAAAAGAAAAAGAAAAAGAAAATACTTTCGTTCTAAAAAAAAAGATTCGCTCCTTGTTTTAGGAGCAAAGAATTCCACCTAAACTGGAAGAAAAGCGAAATAGAAGTTGTCTCAATCACCCACGAACAACAACAAAACAGATCTAAATTCAAAATGCATAGATAGCACTAATAACACAAAATATTTATACTGCTATATGTCGGTGCATATATTTTTGTTTCTTGTTTCAATCAGTCCTTCCAATCTAAAAAATAAAAATAATAATAATAATAATAATAATAAAATAAAATAAACAATCAAAATTTTCAAATGTTAATCAAATTGGGCGTGTAACATAGTCAAGACTGGCATCTGTCGAATATACAGCGTAATTGTGGAGAGGCAAAAGAGTTCTACCCTTACCCATAATATTCATTGTTCGGTATACTTTACATGCTTGGAATTTTTCTATTCAGTAATTCACACCAGATTGGGAATAACGAGCGACATTCATAACTCGGAAGTGAACACAAAAATACTTACATACACAGATCAGAAGAGAAGATTCTTATTGTCACATGCATTTACTCCAATGGTTGCTTTCAGGAAGATTATATATACATATATATACCAACTTATCTGTGCCCTTGTGTGAAAAAATTAACAAGGGTGAAAATCAACATCAATGCTGCCTTAAGTTGGAATTCAGTCCATCTAGTCAATACAAACAATCATATGTAATACATGACAGTGAAGAGTAACATGAGAAGACTAACCTGAAGACACCAATTCCCTAGTTTAAGTTCCTTAACATGTCGTAGGCTCTCAAGAACTTCCCTTAATAAGTTCAGCACCTGGTGATCATCATCGATACATACTCCGCCATAGTAACAAGTAAAAATGATGTTAGCAACAACTAGAGATGGTACATTTATCAATTGAAACTTTTTCTGACAAAAGGCTCCCAAAATATCCAATGATTGTATGTTAGGAGCTGAAATTTCCAGCACAGATTTATCTTTCCTGTCACAGTTATAGTTTTCTAATACCAATTTCTTTAGGCTCACAGTGGTAATGTCCAAACGATTGAAGCCACAAAAATTCTTCAATTTTAAAAATTCCAACACAGGGGTTCCGGATAACACTTTTCCAATCAAATCATTATCTATTATAACAAAATCAAGTGTTAAACTTTTCAGCGACTTCCAATTTACAATTCCACTCCGCAAAAAAAAAAAAAAAAAAAGAAGCAATCCCGCAACTTTAACGATTCCAACGAATCAATGCAATTAACAATCTGAGGCAACTCGTAAGTACTACGCCATTGAGGGTCAAAATAGAAATCCAAATCAAGGTGTTTCATTATTTTGAATCACAAAGCCGCTAAGCCAATGACTAAAATGAGACGTAAAACAGCGATGATAAGTGAAATATACTGCAAAATCTCTTGATATCGGAGCATTTGCAGAGAACTTGGCCTTTACCTACAAAGGAAACAAACTTGCTAACATGAATATATTCAAATCAAAGGAGTCGAAAATGAGTGAATCAATGAAAATCCAGATGTATTTCCATCGTTTCGACAACGCACTAGTTCGTATCGCTTCTTGCATTGGCAAGAATGAGAGAATGTGAAGGAGAAGTGAGTCTGCTAAATTGCTGTTTCTATCTAGGGTTTCATTATGCGGCCATGTTCGTGGCCATTTTGGTGGTGTATAATTGCAATAAGTTCTTTCCGAATCGTTGTCCGAGTCATATTTATTGTATCTAGTCTTAGCAAATATACAAAGAAGAGAAGGCAGAACATACACCTAGTCTTAACGCCGACCAACTCTAGCGCAGACTGCCACGAAGTCCCGACTGGGTGAGCTTGCCACTGTTTTTCCCTGGTACCGGTGAGCAAAATATGCCCCTTGAGTCTTTAATTAGAACAAAAACAATATGACTGAAGATCCGGTGGTGGTGTGGTGTCTGTTTAGAGTGGAATGTGTGACCGAGTGATGGAGGAAGAAGAAGAGGATGGAAGAAAAAAATACGGTTCTTTTTTGGTTAAGAGCTTAAAAGAATGAACCTTCTAAGAAGTCACACTCTCACCTCATACTCTTGATTCTGCGCTTCACTTACGTAGAAACTTGTTGGAGCCTCGCTCCAATCATATAGAACCTTGCTCCCACCCCACTCCCATCACAACCAAGTCTCAAAATAGGGTATGAATAGATTCAAGTTCTTATCTTGCTCAAACATTTTATCAAAGAAATATTTTTATGTCGGAAAATATGGTTTAAGACTTTCATAATCAAAATCTACGTCAAAATATCTTATTTCAATAAAATTCCTCTTCACTAATTAAATACAGAATTTATCTATCTGAAATATTTGGAGGCTTCTTGGAGGCTCCAAACCTTTGAACTTCTTAAAGTTTAAAGCTTCCTCGCTCCCACCCCCCTTCCGTGCATCTATAATTAATAGTTATAAGAGGACCTGCTCTTTCAAAGTGTCCACAGAGCATCTGAGGTGTGATGAAAAACAAAAGACTGTGCCATTCTCTCACTTTTACGATTTGCGAAACCCAAGGACCCACCTACGAACCAACCCTTCAACGCTCGGTCAAAACAAAAGAGAAGACGAAGAGGGGCAAAACCGTAACTCCACACTAATGTGACACTTGAACAGTGAAAATGCCATATCTTCTCTTTTCTTAAAGGTATAGATTAGGATAGATATTTATTTTGAATAGTGAAATTATATGGATTGTAATATTTTGTCATTAAAAATAGCCATTCAACTAATATTTCTTCAGCATATACATAGGAACGGTAAAACATCAAAGATTAGAGGCAACAAATTTCCATTGCTTAGAACAAGTGCAACACTACCAACAAGATACCAATTACAAAATGTCGTTATGAAATAACAGAGATAGAGTCATCCAAAGCTCCAGTAAATTCAGCTATATTCACATGTATATAAAGCTTAAAACAAAAAAAATGCCCCCATAATCTTAGCATATGCTACCATCATACCATGTGTGTATATATACATACACATTTATATGGAGGCCTTTGAATATCACTCTGTAAACATAACTACTGCATTCTGAGAGGATCTTGGGCAATTCAACAATTTTCGAGCCACTTTCAGTAATTCCTTCGATGCACAACACGAATGTTCACTACCGACCTTTTGCGTACTGATTTCTATCTTCTCCAACACACATGCATTTTTTAGTAGAAACACTACAAAGGGAAGTACAAGTTCGAGATCCGATTCATGAAGCCCTTCAATCTTGACAGTTTTTAAATGTAGCTGGAGACATGGGAATATCCTTTCTCTGGATGTCCAATATGCCACTGAATTAAAAGGATCAACAATGCTCGCTCCATGCCACTACAGATCACAATTTCTAGAGTTTAAAAATTCATCCAAATGCAGTACTTCAAATTGTCACAGTTGACTCTCCATTTGTTTCATCGAAAAACATTTTTGGAAAATGTTGTCAGCATTTTCCAATGACTGGTTGCCCACAAAATGGTTTACGAAGATTTTCAGAAAAATGGAAGCAGCTTAAAAAAACTGAAAGTGACTTTAACAAAAAAAAATTTGCAAGTCGTTTTTCGAAACGATACGTAAAAATGAAACGCGTAATTAATTAACATGGAAGTATATTAACATATGTACATATGCGTACTAGCGTTGATCCGTGCTTTGCACAGAGTGTAACCAAAAAAAAAAACCAACCTTTTCATTGGCAATTTTAACATCAACTCAACCTCTCTCGTTAGTAAATTGAAGTCATAAAAGAAGTAGAAAAGGATCAAATATAAATGATATCAAACAATAATACAAGTGAAGAATAATATCCAAGCATAAATATCTCTCCCTCACAAGTTAGTAAATTGAAGTCATAAAAGAAGTAGAAAAGGATAAAATATAAATGATATCAAACAATAATACAAGTGAAGAATGATATCCAAGCATAAATATAATGATATCAAGTTGAGGTACCCATACGTCACCACCCGACAAAGTAACATTCCAGAAATCTAACTATAGTTTATACAAATGATCAGGGGCGGATCTAGAAAATCAATACAGGGGGACTTGATGTACGGGGGCTGCCCTCGAAAAAAAAACTTGGACCTATGTATACATATTTTGGACTTATTTATGCACATTTTGGACGTATTTATACATTTTTTGTGTATATTTTGGACCTATTTATACATATTTTCTATACATATTTTATAATTAGCCCAAAAACTTGAGAGAGAGGGAGCTTAGTATGATAATTTTATAATGTCAGGGGGGCCTTTTATAATTTTCAGGGGTGCTTAACTGTAATTTTTTTTTAAGTGTATATGTACAATTTATCAAAACTTTGGGGGGAGCTTGAGCCCACCCCCTCTTGTATGTATATCCGCCCCTGCAAATGATCCAAAACATAAATCACAGCCAAATCAATCGAAAATCCAAGGAAACCATCAGATCTCATTCCCATGCGTTCTCACGTTAGAGTCTCCGCATACTATGTAGCATGGATACGGACACGCGACACGACACGATACGATACGGACACGCTGACACGTCAAATCCTAAAAATGCAGGATACGGACACAGCTGGGATACGACGAATAAATAATTATATCTTTAAGTTTAATTTACAACTCCCAGTTTCGTGTCCACTCTTGTTCCATAATTGTAAAATAGAGCAATTGCTTATCCCCAAATTTACTATATTAAGACTATTGCCTCAAAATTTCAAAAGCATTTCTAATGAGAGGCCCCCATGCCGTGTTCTCTCACGTGTCCATCCATGTCGGCCACGTGTCCGACACGTGCTCAAGGTGTGTCCGATGTTAGAAAATGTAAGACACGTTTTTAGCGTGTTTGACACGTGGTGACGTGTGTCCGACGAGTGTCGGTGTCTGACACGGACATGATACGGAGACAGCACCCAAAGTGAAGTGTCCGTGATACATAGAGTCCGCATATACAGAATCATTTGCACAACATGTCCATGACTTGCATGACACAATCAAAAAGTTAGATTCAAGCTAGTAATGAACAATACAAAATACAAGCTAATTTACAAATGGGTAACTCTTGGGGGCACATAAGAATCTCACATAAACAAGATACATAATCCACAATGTGTCTATCTCTCTCCTGGTGGGGTTCACTGACACAGTGGGATCCACAGAGGAGAGAAATAGACACATAAAGTTTATGTATCTTGTTTATGTAAGATTCTTATGTGCCCCAAAAGTTATCCTTTACAAATATGCTTTATGTCGTTTCAGATCGGTGATTATGTTATGATTCGAATTAGGCCTGAACGGTTTTCTTCAGTCAAGAAACTGCAATCTCATAGTGCTAGACCATTCAAGGTTTTAAGTCAAATGGACCAAATGCTTATGTCATTGACCTTCCACCAGACTATGGCATTAGCTCCCCTTTTAATATTAAGGATCTGTTGCTTATAACTTATAAGAGTCATTTTTCCATCCCGTATGACCCTTGATTTCACCACCTCCCGATTTACCTATATCCCAGATCTCATACCCTTACCCGTTCCACCTACACAAAAAGACCATATTGATGCCACTTTGGATAAGCATATGGTGTCCACTAAGGAGAGTGACATTTACTAGTTCGTTACCGCGGATGACCTGAATCAGATGATAAATGGATCCAGAGAGGTGTAACAGCATATAGATCGCGATTTGTTCGAGCATTACTAGACCCGCTCACTAACCCACTCGCCACTCGAGTTTTTACCACCCCGGAAAAGGGTTCGCACACCAGAGCAATTATCATGCCGTTCTCCAGATTTTATCACCGTTACCCGATCACTCTGAGCTTGGCTGACTACTACGTTGCAGCATATTAAGGTTTGGAGCATATCAAGGGCCCAAGTTGATGGATCAATTTATTGATTTTGCAGGATTCAGTGTAAACATCTTATTTTGGGTAATGAATATTTTGACATCTTATTTTGGGTAATGAATATTTTGATTACCGTGTAGATTACCAGTTCTTATGCTCTAGGTACATGGGTACCTAGAGCCCCCATCTTTCCCTTCTTCCTTTTCTTCGATTTGTCCTACGTCATGACACAACAGAATAAAAAGTAAAAACTACTCCACAGTAAAAAGACATAAAGGACTAATGACAAGCTTGTTCTACGAAGAGACTAAAAAATGGCATTGGTTAAAATGACTATACTAGATTAAAAAAAAATTCATTCACAAGCCATCTTTTTTTTAAAGTTCCTTCCAAAGCCACCTCAATAAACAAATATGGAGGCAACGCACCATTAAGTTAGAAGGCAAGGGAATATCTATAATCAAGGTCTCCAAATCAACCAAACTTTGTAGCAGGTCTTCTATTACAGGAAGAAACCTTGGTACGATGTATGTATATAGTCTCAACCATTTGCGCTTTGACAGTGAAGGCCAGTGTTTCATCTCCAACCTTGACATAGCCTTTGCATGTAATTGGAACAAGCCAGAGAATAAATAAAACCGATACCAAGTCAATATAAAGAATTCTGCACAAGTGTGTGATATTATAGAGACAAGTTATCTTTTCTGATGTTATAGCTAAATCACACACGCAAGATATGCATTTCCACTAACTATGATGCTAGATGTAAACTTTGCAACTCCATTTCAAGATTAAACGATGAACCACTCTTTTTTCTAGGACGAATAAATCCTACCAATCTAAAAGAGATTTGACATGTACAATTAAGACTATTCTTAGCAAGGATGAGAGAAGTGTGGCTAGATACCATACCAGCTCCTGAAAGTAAAAGCAAAGAACACTGCACACTACATACTATGCAAGGATTGTCACAATTGTGAATGGTTTTTGCTCCAATCAGTCCTCTCAATAATTCCAACATTTAAGTTTTGAATCAATTTCTAGGCAAAAGAGTAGAAAAATATACACTTTTAACTCCCTAAGGCTTTGTTTAGTTCATGGATTCATGAGGGAAAAGAGAGGGGAAAGAAATACTAACCAGAATACACGTATACCCGAGTGTTAGTTCTTTAACATGACTGAGGCTTTGTAGAATTTCTATAAACATGTTTCGAACTGCTTCCCCGTCTAGATCAGAATTCATAAAATTAAGGTAAGCATCAACCAAAGACAACATATTAACCAGCCTACACCTCCTCCTGTAAAAACTTCCAATAATCTCCAATGAATGAAGATTAGGACCCGAAATTTCCAATATAGACTCTTGTTTAGACTCATTACTACGACACCGATACCCATCTATATTTAATTTTCTCAAACTTGTAGAACCAATATCCAAACGTTCAAACCCTTTACATTGATCCAATTCCAACAATTCCAATAATGGACTACCAGATACTAGTATGTTCTGTAAAGTATCTTCACTCACATCTGAAACATGTAGTGATAGTTTCTTAAGCGATTTCCAGTTAATTAAACCCTTTGTCACAACATTGCAGTACCTCAATTTCAAGTTTGTTATTGTTGAGCATCTATATGTATGCTCTGGCAAAGTGTAGATACTAATTTGCTCATTGCATACGAAATCTATGGAGAGAGATTCTACATTGCACCTCGTGGCGAAGCGAATCCAGAGGTCTACATGAGATTCAAAGTGCGATGTAAATTCGAAACTGAGACTGAATTTGTGAATCTTGGAGTGTCGGCATAGAATTAGGGTTCTATTGACGAAACGGACGAAGTCTGAAACGCGATCTGGTGATTTGTGGTTGGTGAAAACGAGGTTGGGGACAGTAGTCCAAAGGAATTGCCACTTTTTAGAGAGAGACGATGTTTTGACGACTTCGTGCATTGGGAGGAGAGAGAGAATGCGAAGAAGGATAGACTCCGGCAACGCGCTGATTCGGTCTAGGGTTCGCTCTACGGCGGCCGTTTTGGTCGCCGTTCTTCGTTTGACCCCATGACTTCTCTGATCCATCAGTCTAAACCTTCAACCAAATATTTGAACGATCTGGTAGGAGATAATGATACTCACGTTCTTTATTTAATACAGTGACACACTGACTATGTGAGTCTAATACCAATTTCAAAGGAGAAGGCAAAATTTGCACATCAAATGACTCATTCGATGTAATAATTTATATTTGCTACTTGAATCAAACCAATGCACTCCAAAGATACACCAAATATTAATTATTTTAATCTATCTTTAGTTTTCCATATTTTTATATTCAAACTTTTTTTATCACTTTTTATCATCCTACCACATTCCTTCTCTCTTCCCCTCATTTTTTATTCTCAAAAAATTCATTTGATGCAACAAGTAAATGTAGCAAAGTTGCTGCATATGACAAGGGCAGCAAAGTTGTTGCTGCTGTTTGATGCTCCCTTTGGAGCCCATTTTGCTGATGTGGAGCAGCAAAATTGCTGCATTTTTTAGTTTGATGCCATTGTTGGAGATGGTCTAAGTGCTAAAAAGAAAGGTAAAAAGGATTCTGTCCCCTCAAACTACACATGTTTTTGTAATAAAAAATGATACACACACACCAAACCACCCACTAAAACACCCTCAGGCCCTTCTAAGCAATTTTTTTAAAATCCCTGTGGGACCCACACCCAAAATCCCTAATACTCAAATGTTTTCCCTCCATGTCCAAATCAATCCCCCCAGAGCCCAGTGCCCCCCCACCCGCAAACCCCTGCCCCCTTCCCCTCACGGCCGTCGACGCCGGGACCGGACCGTCGCCGGAGCACCGTCCACTGCATGTCGCCGCCATCCACTACTTCTTGGTAAGTCTTCTCTCTCTCTCTCTCATTCTTTGTGTCACTTTGAAAAGCAAAGAGTAATATTTAGTGTTTCAGTAGAAGAAATGTGCTAATTAGTAAACTTCATAGCTAGGTGTCTCTCTCTAATGAACTATTAGAGTCTTTCAATGGTTCTTTCACTCAGAATGGTCATATATAGCATATTGTAAAGAACATGGTCAAATTAGTTGAGTCTTTGGTTGAAGATGCTAAGTTTGACAGATTCATGTATGAATTGGAAATTAAAATCACTTAATACAATGGATTAGTTACTTGAAGAAGTAAGAATGACATTTTAGTCATGTTTGGTACTTGTCTGCTTTTTTTTTTTTACATGATTCAGTTACAAAAACCTTATGAAGATTGAATAGTTAAGAAAAAAAAAAAAGAAACTAATATCTAAAGAACTAAAGACCAGCTCTTCATATCATTGACCTTTTATGTTTTAAGTTGAGCAACAAAAACCCGCAACTTAAGCAGAACAATCTATGTTTTTTAGGTAAAAAGTACTGGGAGAATTCAATTAACAATAACAGTTTTTCATAATATAATGAGAATTTCTCACTCTTATCAAGTGGGAAATTTCTCATACATACTGAGAAATTCTCAATGTTTACTGAGAAATTACTGAGAAATTCTCAATGTTTATTGAGAAATCCTCAATCTTCACTGAGAAATTTCTCATATAATATGAGAAAATTATCATATTTACTGAGAAATTCTCAATGTTTACTGAGAAACCCTCAATATTTACTGAGAAATTTCTCATAGTTTAGTGAAACATTTCTCATATAATATGAGAAAATTCTCATATTTACTGAGAAATCCTCAATGTTTACTGAGAAATTTCTCATAGTTTAGTGAAACATTTTCTCCAAAATAAATCCGTATAAATTGATGATTGTATTATATATTGTAGAGAAATGGAAGAAGAAGTTTCAAGTGGTTCGGTAAGCATTCATGAGGATATTATCGAAATTGATCATGACAAGGAGTAAATAAGAGACGTAGAAAAGCAAATTGATGAGCCGAAAAAGGGGATGGAGTTTGATTCTTTGGATGAGCTGATGGGGTTTTATGCCGAATATGCTAGAGACAAAGGTTTTGCTGTGGCTAAAAGAAGCTCTACAAAGAAGGAAGGGGTCGTGAGATATGTGGCATTGCAGTGTACTCGTGGTGGTATGTTAAGGAGTAGATCAACCAACCCGTTAAATGTGCGCCCAACCGCAAAAATTGATTGTAAAGCAAAGCTTAGGGCATTTCATTGTCCCAATGGGAAGTGGTCTGTGACATCAGTTGAACTTTCCCATAACCATGAAATGAGTCCAGGTAAATCTCGATATTTTAAATGCAATCGGTTGTTGCAACCACATGTGAAAAAGAGACTAATGTTGAGTGATAAAGCTGGAATTAGAATAAACAAGAATTTTAATTCGTTTGTTATTGAGGCGGGGGGCATGAGAATCTGTCATTTACTGAGAAAGATGTAAGAAACTACATCAATAAAGTTAGGCGTTTACAACTTGGGGAAGGTGATGCTAATGCAATGCACAACTACTTTTTGAGAATGCAATCTAATAATTCTGACTTCTTCTACATGATAGATTTGGATGAAAAGGGTCGCCTAAAGAATGTTTTTTGGGCTGATGCAAGGAGTAGTGTTGTATACAAAGAATTTGGTGACGTGGTTACGTTTGATACTACATATTTGGTTAATAAATATGACATGCCATTTGCACCTTTCGTAGGGGTGAACCATCATGTGCAGTCAGTATTGCTAGGGTGTGGATTGATCTCAAGTGAAGATACTGAGACCTTTACGTGGTTGTTTCAGTTTTGGCTTACATGTATGTCTGATTGTCTGCCCAATGCAATAATAACAGATCAAGACAGAGCCTTGAAGAAAGCAATAGAGGTTGTTTTTCCTAATGCACGGCACCGATGGTGCTTATAGCATATCATGAAAAAGTTGCCTGAAAAATTGAAAGGATACAAAGAATTTGAATCGATCAAATTTATGTTGCAAAATGTTGTTTATGATTCATTAACCATTCAAGAATTTGAAGATGCTTTGGGGCAATTTCATTGAAAAATATCAGCTAGAAAGTAATGAATGGTTACTTGGTTTGTAGGAGAGGCATCGATGGGTACCAGCTTTTGTGAGGGATATTTTCTGGGCAGGAATGTCAACCACTCAGCGAAGTGAAAACATGCACGCTTTCTTTGATGGCTACATCAACTCCAAGACTACTTTGAAACAATTTGTGGAACAATATGAGAATGCCTTGGCAAAAAAGGTTGAAAATGAAAAACAAGAAGACTTCAATTCATATAACTCATGCTACCCATGTGCTACACCTTTAGGGATGGAGAAGCAATTTCAAAGTGTTTACACGCGGGCGAAATTTAAAGAGTTTCAAAACGAGTTATTTGGGAAGCTTTGTTGTCATTTGCTTTTACTTAAAGAAGATGTTGGATTTAGAGAATATGAAGTACGTGAACGGGTTCGTTTTGGAGATGGTCATCGGTCTGCAACTTTCAAGCTAATTTTTTATGATAATACACAGGAAGTGAATTGTAATTGCCGATTGTTTGAGTTCAGAGGAATAATGTGTAGGCATCAACTTATGGTGTACAATGATATGGACATTTATGATGAAGTATCCGCTAAGTACATTCTACAAAGCTGGAGTAAGAATATCAAAAGGAGACACACCAAGATTCGGATCAGTTATGACAACTGGGCGGACAGACCAGAGGCACGACGTTATGATAAAATGTGTAATATTTTCTATGAGTTGGGTGAAGTGGCAGCGGAATCTGAAGCTTGGTGTGATGAGGTGATTGCACAAATACAACAAATGAAAGAGGGATACAAAGAGAAGGCTGCAATTTGTGGAAGCAATATACCCATTTTTACTAATCATTCGAGTAAATCAACTTCACATGGAGATGGTATCGTACTAACAAAAGAGAGTACGAATATACTTGATCCATTTATTACTCATAGTAAGGGGCGACCGCCAAGTAAAAGGAAAGTGGGCAATGTTGAGAAAGCAGTTAAAAAACAATCAAAAGCCAAAAAAAAAAAACAAACAAAAGCATCGACAAGTGCAAAGGTTTGACAATATTAATGTTTTTCGTTAATATAAGGTCACTGTGATTTTTTTACTTTGCATTTTGCATTTATTTTTAGGGCTATGACGAGAACAGGAACGAGCATTGTACACAAGAGAGCCGAATGAGCATACAAGGAAGTCTTACATTTCAACCGCCAAATGTGGGAATAGACTCAAGTCTTGCATTTCAAGATCCGAATGTGGGAATAGACCCAAGTCTTGCATTTCAAGAGCCGAATGTAGGAATGTCCCCAAGTCTTGGATTTCATCCAAATTTGGGAATGAGAGGAAACTTTGATTATTATGACTTTATGTGATGGGTTCATGAATTAGACAATGACTGTATTTGATGGTTTGAAAGCATTTAGTATGACTTTATTTGATGGTTTGGAAGCATTTAGTATGACTTTATTTGATGTATGTTGGCTGTGCTATGGTGTTTAGCAGTAAGTTTGGTTGTGGTAGTGCTTATGTGAGGGATATTTTGCTAGGGTCTCAGTCTCGTGTTTGCTTACAATTTGTGGGAGTGGTATGTTTGGGATGTTTTGTTTTGTTGATATGTGTATCGTTAATATTAGGGTGTAACTTTCATTTTGGCCTGTGGCTTTACTAATACATTTTGACTTGTTGCTCAAAAAAAAAAAATAACATGACTATTATAGAAAACATTTAGGCACAAATACTTACACAAGTGTTCATTGATTCCTTACATGACAAATTATAAAAAAACTAAATAAAGAGAAGTTCTCAAACGGAAAGAAACTACATTTGTTTTCCTAATAAAAACATCAAAACACATATGACTAGCATTCTCAAAAAGAGCTTATTGCCCATTTTTTTTATTTCAACACATATTTGATTTTCTGCATGTTGTATCGTTGTCTTCACTTCATGTCGACAGTCTTTCATTTCGTTGACATCACACTTTGATGAAGTTGCATCAGCCTCAATGTCGTCTTTACTGTTGTCTTCGCACCATAGAAAGAAATTGCATGGTTGTTTGTGATCCTATGAATGAAACAAGTTGTTAATATAAAAAAAACCTTATAAAAAACAACATATATTTAGTAATGCAATCTATTCAAAGAACTAAGCCTTACTAGATATCCTGGGCATGAGTAAAACAAACAATCCTTGCTCCATTCCTTTTGCGAAGTTTTCAATATTGCTACTCTTCCACACCAACACTTCTTTAATGGCACTTTCACACAATTCAATGGAGGGGCTATATTACTTGATGAAGACATTGTTCTATCAAAATACATCACTAGCACAATTAATCGTAAGATATTTGTTTGATGATGCCATTTTCTGGAAGACTGATGTAATGGCTTATACTAGTATGAGAAGGATTTCTCAGTAAACTATGAGAAATTTCTCAGTAAATATGACAATTTTCTCATATTATATGAGAATTTTCTCATAACTATGATAAATTTCTCAGTAAACATTGAGGATTTCTCAGTAAACTATGAGAATTTCTCAGTAAATATGAGAATTTTCTCATATTATATGAGAAATGTTTCACTAAACTATGAGAAATTTCTCAGTAAACATTGAGGATTTCTCAGTAAACATTGAGAATTTCTCAGTAAATATGAGAATTTTCTCATATTATATGAGAAATTTTTCACTAAACTATGAGAAATTTCTCAGTAAACATTGAGGATTTCTCAGTAAACATTGAGAATTTCTCAGTAAATATGAGAATTTTCTCATATTATATGAGAAATGTTTCACTAAACTATGAGAAATTTTTCAGTAAACATTGAGGATTTCTCAGTAAACATTGAGAATTTCTCAGTAAATATGAGAATTTTCTCATATTATATGAGAAATTTCTCAGTGAACATTGAGGATTTCTCAGTAAACATTGAGAATTTCTCAGTAATTTCTCAGTAAACATTGAGAATTTCTCAGTATGTATGAGAAATTTTCCACTTGAAAAGAGTGAGAAATTCTCATTATATTATGAAAAACTGTTATTGTTAATTGAATTCTCCCAGTACATTTTACCTAAAAAACATAGATTGTTCTGCTTAAGTTGCGGGTTTTTGTTGCTCAACTTAAAACATAAAAGGTCAATGATATGAAGAGCTGGTCTTTAGTTCTTTAGATATTAGTTTTTTTTTTTTCTTAACTATTCAATCTTCATAAGGTTTTTGTAACTAAATCACGTAAAAAAAAAAAAAGCAGACAAGTACCAAACATGACTAAAATGTCATTCTTACTTCTTCAAGTAACTAATCCATTGTATTAAGTGATTTTAATTTCCAATTCATACATGAATCTGTCAAACTTAGCATCTTCAACCAAAGACTCAACTAATTTGACCATGTTCTTTACAATATGCTATATATGACCATTCTGAGTGAAAGAACCATTGAAAGACTCTAATAGTTCATTAGAGAGAGACACCTAGCTATGAAGTTTACTAATTAGCACATTTATTCTACTGAAACACAAAATATTACTCTCTGCTTTTCAGAGAGACACAAAGAATGAGAGATAGAGAGGGAGAGAGAGAGAGAGAGAGAGAGAGAGAGAGAGAGAGAGAGAGAGAGAGAGAGAGAGAGAGAGAGAGAGAGAGAAGACTTACCAAGAAGCAGTGGATGGCGGCGACATGCAGTGGACGGCGCTCCGCCGACGGCCGTGAGGGGAAGGGAGCAGGGGTTTGCGGGTGGGGGGGCGCTGGGCTCTGGGGGGACTGATTTGGACATGGAGGGAAAACATTTGGGTATTAGGGATTTTGGGTGTGGGTCCCACAGGAATTTTAAAAAAATTGCTTAGAAGGGCCTGAGGGTATTTTAGTGGGTGGTTTGGTGTGTGTGTGTATCGTTTTTGTTTTGTAATTCACACTTCAAACTTTAAAAAGTTGTAATGTCCCCCCTGAACTATCTTAAGGGTTGCAATCTCCTCCCTGAACTTCAAAAAGTTTAATGTCCCCCTGAACTATCGTCAGTGTTGCAAAGTCACCCCTGAACTATCTTTCGTGTTGCAATGTCAATCCTGGCATCACATTCCATCAAAAAATGTGATGAAATTTGCTCATGTAGGACGCACATGCCAAACTCAAGGGCATTTATGACATTTCACCTATGTAGCACCAGTGTGGGTGCAGGGATTCGGGTACAGGGATGCGGGTGCGAGGGATTTGCCAATTTTCCAAAAAGTGCGGGTGCGGGTGAGGTAGGAGTACTTGGATAAAATATGAAAAATGTATTTTTATATAATAGTACATACAACTTATTTTATAATTATTAGTGCATTAGTGTATACCCTAGATAATTGCTACCCTAGATAATTGCTATTATTATTTCTCTTTTAAACCCCCAAAGTTTTCAAAATTATACGAATAATTTGTGTTTTTTTTCAAAAGAACGCTACAAAAAAAGCCACAGCCACACTCCAAAAGAACTCAAAGAATCCGCGGGGCACCCAGTACGAGTGAGCACTAAGTGCAGGTGCGGCGGCCTTTTTCAAAGATTCCGTGTTTCATAGCATTTCACCTTTCGCTTCTAAATTAACAATTATAAATATCATAAAAATTCAGTAAATTTCACTAGATTGTCATTTTCTTTAATCTGTTAATTTGTAAGTTTTTATGATTGTTAATTTAGAAGGGGGTAGTTAAATGTCAAAAATGCCTTTGAAATTTAGCACCTGCGTCCCACACGAGCAAATTCCGAAAAATTTCTTGACGGAATTAATGGCAGGGTTGACATTGCAACACGAAAGATAGTTCAGGGGGAACTTTGCAACACAGACGATAGTTCAGGAGGGACATTTCAACTTTTTGAGGTTCAGAGGGGACTTTGCAACCCTAAAGATAGTTCAGGAGGGACATTGCAACCTTTTAAAGTTCGGGGTGTGAATTGCAAAAGCGTTGATAGTTTGAGGGGGCAAAATGCTCTTTACCCTAAAAAGAAAGTGAGGTGAGTAGTTAGGGAAGTTATTTTATTTAAATTTTTTGAAATGATATTTTAGTACCATTGTAAAAGTATTTTAATTGAGAAATTTAGTAGGCTTTATTGTAATTATTGAAATGGGCTAAACACTTTTTGGTACCCCTCCCTTTCTCTTTCTATATTAGTATATAGATTTGTAGAGAACTAGAGATTAATGAGATAATTACATTTCAGGGTTTTTTTTTTCCCTAATTTAAATTTAAAAGTCTTTCTACTACTTTTTCAAAATTAAAAATAAAATAAAATAAAAAATAAATAAATTATATCAACGTTTTGTGCAAAATTAAAAGACATCAAGTTTTACACCACGTTGGGAGCAACTCTTTATAACGTTGAGGAGCAACTTTGCACAAAGTCATGCTCATCACAACGTTAGGAGCAATTTTCTCAACTTAATATTAAGAAAAAGGGCATCCCGTTGCACGAAGTTCGCGCAGTGCGGAGTCCGGAGAAGGGTCGGATCACATTAATATTATGAAGGCAAATTGCTATCTTAACCATTACCATTAAGGTGAGGCGTTTGCAACCTCCTTGTAATTGGATTTGAATTTCAGAATTTTATAGTGATGAATTGGAATTTGATAATTGGTGGAATGACGTTGACACTCTATTTAATTACTATAATGTAAATTAAGAAAAGAAAATGTAATTGGTGGAGAAGTGTTTAAACGGAAGTGTTGACGATTGGCGGTAAGGAATCAAAACTTTTAGATAGAGAATGGGAAAACCTAAAATCAGAATTGGAATAAATAAAGAAGAAGTTGGAGGGAAGTTTTTACCCATTGGTCATCTTTCAATCAGAAGTGTGGAGTTGAAAATTTTTATAAGTTGGACTTAATGATAAATCAAAGCTTGATGAGTACATGAATGTGGAACTAAAGTTTGATGAGCACTTGGATGATGAGAGGATATTTGATGATTATTATGAAAGAGGGTTTGATGAATATCTATGCAAAAATAATGCAAAAATAGATGAAAAGGAATTAAATGTTGACCCACACTGAATTGGAATTTATTCAACTTCTTTGGTCTTCAAAGGGGGGATAGTGTCTTTTCAACAAGTTGTAAGGATGAGTATGGCTATCAAAATAAGAGGCTAGAAAAAAATGTGATTAATGTCTTGAAGATTCTCTTTATATTGAGGATGAGAACGCGGTTGATTTGGAAGTATTTGTTCATTGGTTTGTGAAAAGTGACGAATTCAAGAAACCGACGTTGGATAAGGAAGAGATTTCAAGATAAGGAGTCTATGGGACGGTTTACGGTTAGAAAAGAGACTTGTGCAATTGAAGAACAGAGTTGTCTTGTTTCCAATCTTAAGAGTTTGTAATGCAAATGATTGTTACCGTGATGTTTTCCAAGATAAAATGTCAAAGAAAAGCCAGGGCCGAAATTCAAATGAGGAGTTGATTCTTAAATTTGAAGACAAGTTTTTTTTTTTTTTTTTTTTTAAGGGGTGGGAGTGAATGATGTAGGAAATTGAATAACAGATTGCACTTTTTGTTAGGTGCTGATTTGGGTTGTACATCATGTTAACTTGTGCAAATAAGTGGCTGAGTGTGCCGTTTCTTCTGTACGCGATGCTTAGTAGGTTGTACTTTACAGATGGGTTATGATTTGATTGTCAACTTACTAGGTAAGAAACATTTTAAGGGTAGCCAAAGCTAGGGAGGTTATAGAAGTCTCTATTTAGAAGCAGCTTTTGATTGTAAACATAATTTGTTTGTTGATTACAAACAGAGCCTAGAGCTCGACTTTGTGGATTTTCCAACCTCAAACCATAATTTCATCTAATTCTTCTTGAATTCTCTGGAATTTGATCATCAATGCAATCTATTTGCCTCAAAACTGCCAAGTAGTACCTTCCGGCAAGTTTGTCACAGAATAACAAAAGAGAGCATTTTTGCTCACCTATTTTTGGTTCACCATGGTTTCACTGGATGACACGTGTATCATTTTATTCCCATTTTGCCCTTATACTATCAATATAATTACTGGAATAGGACACATGTCACCCAGTAAAGACATGAGTAAGCAATGATGGACCAAAAATGAGTGAACAAAAATGCTGTAATAACAAAATCAGGATAGGTCTAGAAAAAAGGCAATTCAAAAAAAAAAAAAATCATCTAAATAATACCTACTGACCAAGAAGTTCAAAAGTTGAAGTAAACGTTCTATAAAACTATATTGCATAAAAAGCATTAAAAACTGCCAGATTAGTAATGCTAATAAGGTGAAATTAATAATGCTAGTTAGTTATATCACCCACCCAGAGATTAAAATCACTGTGTACTGGAAGAACTTGAAAACCTTAATGACTTTTATGTTTCTTGGGTGAAATTCATGAGAAAAGAAATTCATTCTCTCTAGCATCCTTGTATTCTTTACCAGAAATTTTGCAAATGCAAATATATGTATGAGCGGAACTACAGGTAAAGATTCAAATAAGTTGAGCCATACACTGACTGTACATCATCCAATATTAAAGGATCATCTGAAAGCAACTCCTTAAAAGAACAAAAACCCTCTGTTATTTCTGTCCATCGAATAGATTTTTAGTGCTTACTTCAAAATCATCTTTAAAAAAAAAAAACTCAAATTAGGATAGACATGTTTTGCCACTCTAATCCTGCAGTAATAGGATTTTGTTATCTACATTAGGGCTAAACTATGAAGCACAAACTCTTTGAAAAAGCCACCGCACCCGCACTGGGTGCGCTAGGGATTCTTTTGAGTTCTTTTGGAGTTCAATTTTGATTTTGGGTGCACTGGAATTCATCTGGGTGCCTCACAAGTGTGGTTGGGACACTTCAAGGGTGTGGCTAGGGCTTTTTTGTAACGTTCTTTTGAAGGGGAAACAAAAAAAACACAAGTTCTTCACACAATCTTGAAAACTTTGGGGGTTTAAAAGAGAAATAATAGTAATAGCAATTATCTAGTATACACTAATGCACTAATAGTTATAGAATAATTTGTATATAATATCATATAATGTAATATTTTTAATATTTTATTCAAGTACTCATACCGCACCCGCACCCTTACCCTTGCTTTGTGAATAATTGGCGAATCCCCCGACGGGCAGGCTGCATCCGAATCCCCGCACCCGCACCCGCACCGGTGCTTCCTAGGGGCTCAAAGATATTCAATGATAGCACACCATCTGTATCGCCACTCTATTACATGCAGATGTGGTGTTCTTCCATAAAATTACGATAGAAATGCCTTTTTGAATTTCGACTTACCTTTTTGAATTTCGACTTGCAATATCGCATCATCGAACTACCAATTATATGAGCATTTCTCAGGATATACCCAGGATTTGCAAAAACTGCCAGATTAGAGGCGCAGGTTTCCCCCATCCCAAATACAAATGTGGCTAAGAGAGAACTAGAGATAGAGTCATCAAAAGTTTCATTCACGTGTTCATAAAGCTTTAAACAAATCAGTACCCCATAAAGTTTTAGTTATTCACATGTTCATATAGCTTTAAACAAATCACTCCGGAAACATAACCACTGCATTCCGAGAGGATCTTGGGCAGTTCAACAATCTTCGAGCCACTTCCAGTAATTCCTTTAATGCAAACGAGGAAGGTTTACCACCGACATATCGCGTACTGATTATCATCTTCTCCAACACACATGCATTCTTCAATAGAAACTCTATAAATGGAAGTACACGTCTGAGGTCCAATCCATTGAAGCACACAATCTTCACAATTTTTAAATGTCGCTGAAGACACGGGAATAACACCTGCTCTCTGGATGTCCAATACTTTCCTACATCGTCAGAATTAGAACTGCTCGCTCCAAACCACTACAATTGGGAATTTCATTAGCCTGAACTTCATTCAAATGCAGTAATAAAAATTCTCATATGTTAGTGCTCTATTTGTATGACGTATAACATTTTCGGAAAACAGTGTCAACTCACCCGTCAACATTTTCCCATGTATAGTCGCCAGTAAAACGTTTTACAAAGATTTCAGGAAATGAACAACATTTTAAAGATATATATATGTGTGTGTGTGCGTGTGTGTGTATGTATCATATATGCATGTTAGTACATGTTTTTGTGCATATACAAATGGACACAATATATTCACTTGATACTGTCCTAAGAACTACAAATGCAAGCATAAAATACTATAATTGGCCTTTTCTTCTTCTTTTTTTGGGTCAAAATTAATCGTCCTTGTCAAAACCTCCAAAAGTGCATTGTTTTGTTACTTGTAAATATTAAAATACTTTTCAAGTCCAAACACCAGAAAATACACTTGAAATATTTTACAAGTAACAAAATCTCCTTTGCTAGCGTAAAACCTAATATACATCGAAACAAACAGGATCTGAAGAGTTCGTTAAAAGCAACTCTCAAAAGAATGACTGAAATTGTTGATGTTTAACTTTCAAAGGCTTAATTACATTTCTCACCCCTATAATTTAACCCTTTGTGTCAATTTGCTCCCTAAATTTCCAATTTGGACAGTTTACTCTTTCATGTTTTCAATTAATTTCAATATACCCCGCCATTAAAATGAGACAAAATCAAACGAGAGTTGGTCAAGTGGGAATCACGAACGTAATTTGGGCATTTCACCCATTCCCCACAAGAATACAATAATGCACACACCATCTACCACCGTCACAGAAGGGGATGACTTGTACTTCGACACATGGGGAAAGGAGAGCAAGGGTAGGAACCATACATTTGGGGTTGTAGTTGTAGGGGTCTTGCCTGAAATTTTGTGTCCTAGGCTTAGAAGTAGGAACCTGCTAAAGAGGTCACGCTCCCACCCAAACTTGCGATTTCACGCTTCATACTCAAAAGCATGTTCCTCTCGTGTTAGAACCTCACGTCCACCCCGCTCCCATCACAACCAATTATCAAAACAGCTTCTGAATAGAGTCAAGTTCTTATCTTGTTCAAATTTTTATCAACGACTTATAATGATGTACAAAAATATTTTAGGAATTTTGGAAACCAAATCTACGTTCAAAATATCTTGATTCAATCCAAATTCCTCTACACTAATTAAATAAACAATTTATATGCCTGAAAAGTTTGGCGCTTCTTAGACGCTCCAAACCTTTTGTACCTCTTAAAGTTCAATGCTTCCTCAATCCTCGCCCCCACTCCCGCTCCTAGGGTCTAAGTCCCACAAAAAATTAATTGTATACCAATATAAATGCAAGCTAATACTAAAATACTATTATTGTTCTGGTCACGTGCCCAAAAGTGCATTGTTTTGTTACTTGTAAAATACTTCTCAAGCGTCGACCAAATACCGGAAAATCCACCTTTTTTTTCTTTTCTTTTCTTTTTTACCTGAAAATCCACTTGTTAGAAAAATATATCTATATGTTGGCTAAAATCCATGAATGATATCATAGTCTCTGTATTTTTTCTTTGGACCGAGTCCATGAATCACCATGTACAAAGTTAAGACTGAAGTATCTACACGAAGATCACAAACCCGGTTTTGCCCCTTCATAGATTGACAAGTGTCCTTATATAGTTTTATAAAATGAAGCTGCATTTTGATAGCCGTTCAGACGGTTTGAGGTAAATGTGCTATGTTCCCAAAAACTGTAACTATAAAAATTCATAGGAGACCTAGGAGAACTTTTACCTGCGAATTTGAGAGAAGCCAAAAACAGATCTAAAGCATTCTAAGCTTCTCTAATCATTTTTAACCAATAAAACATTGCCTTTAATCAACTTGAGGGTTAGTTGCACACAACGAGCGATTCGTTGGTGGTGTTGCAATCGGTGCAAGATCGAGGCTTTGAAGTGAGAGCTGTGAAGATGAAGCGAAGTTGTCAGGTGCGTTTCACGGAAGGTAAAGTGCAAGCTCAGCGTAGGTGTGATACGGAGGCTGGTGATTCAGTATGATTTTGGTCCGAGTTGAGTTGAGTTGTAAGTTTCTTCTTCAGTGGATTCTTATCGCTTGAGGTTTTTCACCCTTCACAGGGTTTTACACATTTAACTTCTGTATTGTGTGATTCATTTATCCTTACTGCTCACAGGCACTTGAGCATGATTGCGATTGGTTTATGCATAATTTTTTAATTTGGTAACAATCAGCGTAAAGACCTATTCACCCTCGTCTAGGTAAGGGCGTTTTCACATGTGAAATATATTCTAAAAGTAACAAAATTTCTTCTTTTTACGGGGGGGGGAAAGAAATTTTGTTACTTTTCTTCATGTAAAAGATTTACATGAAAAACATTTTCTAGTAGAAAACATCGTGTGTCGAAACAAATGGATCTTAAAATAGATTAAAAGCAACTCTCGAAAGAATGACTTGAAATCGTTGATCTTTACTTTCAAATAAAGACAACAAAACAACACTAAGTAGTAATATATCTACTCCAGATCTGTTTGTTAAATTGGAGCATCTAACCCAAAACCAATTGGCAATGGGTGGAGTAGCCCCTTAAGCTTATATATTGAATAGGTAGGTTATACATCCCAGATGTGGAGATGTGGGACAATTTCAACACTTCCCCGCACGTGTGGCATGACTGAGAGCCAAACACGTGGATTATTGAGATAGGGTGACGTGGAGCACACGTGGACAAATTGGGCCCAACAATAACTTGCTCTGATACTATGTTAAGTTACCAACTACTCCAAAAGCTTAAGCTTTTAGATAATGGGCCCAACAATGTATATCAAGCTTCAACACCCTACCTAAAAGGAAAATCTCTAGGTGTAAAAAAACATAAGAGGATTGGAACACAAGCTTATTTTAGGAACGGTCCCAACAATGACATGGGTTAAAATGATTAAACATGATTAAGCAATATCATTCAGAAGCCATCTTCATTAATGTTCCTTCCAAAGCCACCTTAATAAACAAGTATGCAGAAAAAACACGAGTACAAAGAACTGAAATACGCACCCCTGAGTTAGAAGAGCAGGGCATGTCTATAATCAAAGTCTCCAAAGCAAGCAAATTTTGCAGCAGGTTTCCTATTCCAGGAGAATTCAGTAGTACGACGGATGTGTTTAGTCTCAACCATTTGCACTTTGGCAGTGACGGCCAGTGTTTCAGCTCCAACATTGATATTCCCTTTGCACATAATAGGAGCATGCAAAAGAGTCCAAAAATAAAAAAAGAGTCGATAGGAAGTCAATATCCATAACTTTGCATCAATGTTTGACATTATAACGATCTTATCTCTTCCTGATACTGCAGCACTGCATTTGCATTAACTAAGAAGCTTGAAACAAACTTTGCAACTCCATGTGAGCATAAAACTATCATCAACTCCTTTTTACGGGAGTACTTAGTCATAAAATCTAAATTAGTTTTGGTAAGTGCAATTAAGACTATTCTTAGCAAGGATGACAGAAGTTTGGCTAGATTCTAGATCCTGAGAGTAAAAGCAAAGCAAACATACTGTGCAAGGATTGTCACAATTGTAAATTCTTTTTTGCATCCATTAATTCTCTAAATAATTCATACCCAACAAGTTGCCAATGTCTGTTATTTGTGGATTGACATGCATCAAGTCCGACAAAATTTGAGTTTTGAATCAATTCCTGGTAAAGATAATAAAAAAACATACAATTTAACTCTCTAGAGACCACTAAAGTTACAATTTTTCGACATTTTAGTTCTTATGTAGATGACAAATTGTAGAATATTGCCTATTATAATTTTCCAAATTGAGTATATGCATTTATTGCCACAAAGGAGCTAATACAATAGGTTACACACACCAACTTTTCTCTCTGCACCCACCACTTAAGCTTAAAACATAAAACTTCGCACTCTACACCCACCATTTATTCAATGTTTTAAAAGGCGAAAGCGCTAGGCGGGGCATTTCACCACCCTCAAAGGCGTGAGGCGTAAGCTTTTCGATTTTTTTTTTTTATTTTATGATTTAAAAAAGTCACAATAAATAAAATAAAGTAAAATAAAAAAATAGGATTAACAACAAAAAATCAAAAGGAAAAACATTTAACACCATAAAAAATAATATATATATATATATATATAAAGTGGAGTCCCAAATTAACCAGCCAAGATAACAGAATTGTTCCAAGCCATCTCCAAGTTAACATATCAAAAAACAAAGGAAGAAAACAAGTATATCACAATAAGTCTTCTTCATTCAAATCATCTCCATCCGATGTACTCCCTCCGTCCCAAAATAAGTGTCCACTTCCATTTTGCACAATGTTTAAGAAAGTTGTTTTATATTAATTTTTTTGGTTCCTTAAAGAGTCACTTTCCAATTTTACCCTTAGATGTGATGGGTGTTTGACTTTTTGCTTGTTTTGGGACCACAAATAAATGCTACTTTGTCTTTATTATAAGGGTAGTTTGGGAAAGTAAGTAAAGGCTATATACCAATTTAGGAAAGTGGACACCTATTGTAGGACATCCAAAAAAGGAAATGTGGACACTTATTATGGGACCGGGGGGGGGGAGTATCAATTATTGGAGATGCTCCACAATCTTCTCCTCCTACTTCCTCTAGATCATCATCCTCATCAATTAGGAGTAATGTTGATGTTTTGCCTTTGCCTATGTCTAAGATTTAGAAGCAACAAAAGGCTTAAAGCCTAAAAAAAAGGGGCCAGTGTGTAATGTAGGTGTAATACCCTGTATTTTTGGAATGTATTAAATAAATAAGACTTTTACACCAATTCTCATCCCAATCGATTGCCCTAGTGTTCCAATCGATTGCCACTTTTTGGTTACCAATCGATTGTCATCTCTTTCAATCGATTGCCATTCTGCCGACCTATATGTATTATGTGGCACTATCTCAATTGATTGTCATTCTTTCCAATCAATTGCCATGAAATATCTGCTGCCAATCGATTGCCATCAGTACCAATCGTTTGCCACCTGCAGAGATAAGTTGTCACAGCCCGGTCCCACAATAGCGGAACCGGAGCCCGTGGCACGCCACCGAGGCTATTCCAATTCATTAACGTTCCCAAAAGAATAAGTTCAAGAATACGCAGCGGAAAGAAACAACTCATTTTTAAAACCAACAGTCCAGTCGACTGGGTCGGGGTCTCAGTCAACTGACTTGGAATGCAGAGATCAAGAAATCTCCAGTACCCACTCCAGTCGACTGACTCCGAGGCCCGGTCGATTGATGCTTCAATCTTTCAGTCGACTAGGCTTGTCCGGTCGACCGAACCCAACCCAGGTCCCAGCAGAATATACGTTTTGAAAACAGATTCCAGTCGACTGGTTTTAATCATCCAGTCGGCTGATGCCCTTTGAAAACCAAATGGATGTTTTACTAAAACAGGGTCCAGTCGACTGTGCCCCCGGTCCAGTCGACTGTTTTCTTGCAGCAGCCCTTTCTGCAGAACTTTCCAAGTTAAAAGCTTTTCTGAATTCTATCAGGGAGCAAACACACACTCCAAACTTATGCCAAAGCGATCCCAACTGGATTAGAACATTACCAAAACATAATTACAAAAGAATCCAAACTATTACAACATTATGAATCCGTTCTATGATTCTAAGTTAAACATAGTTTAAAAGCACTAAAATCTTTATTACAACATTATTATGTCAAAACTACAAGATAAACTTGCTAAATCGCCTTCTAGGTGATTCCTCACCGGCATTAACGCCTGAAATGATTATTTGAATAACCACACATATTCGATTTGTTTAAGCTAACGCTTAGTGAATAACACAACAATGCACATGAATGATAAACATACTCGCATTCACATCTCTACAATTCATACTAGTCTCCAGAGTCTCACGTGTACGCTCCACACTCCTAGTCCGCGACTCCTCGCCAATAAGTCCACGCGACTAGGTAAGATCCACATTTCTTTTCTTCAAACATGCGACCTTATGCTTATAACAGCTCCACAAGATGGCTTGATACACGCACTCCTTTGACCAAATAGCAACTAAACATGCTCAAATACATTTCACCGTGCTATCGACATAATCAAAACATTTCACCGTACAACTGGGCCTACTTATCAATATAGACGCCCAATACGAACTAAACAATATATATCTATAATCTAACACATGCTCATCATACAAAATATGAATACATGTCAAGAATCATTCCAAAACACATAGTTGAATCACTCACCTCCGATAAACGTCTCTAAACTTCGTTCTAAAGAAAACCCAAGCATAAAGATCGTGTAGAAGTCCGTCTAGTACAACTCCTATCGATCAAAAGTCCAATTATCAACTTTTTATGAAAATTTAGAAAATGAGTTTCGGAGAAACTTAGCCAAACAAGGCCTAGTGGGTATCAAAACGACGGTCTTACCTCGAGGAGTTCAAATATGAAATTTAGAAGAAAAAAAAATCAACGGACGAACGGTCGTCGTTTGGCGTCGTGAAGATCGAAGCTCCAAAATCACCCTTTTTGGCCTTCTCTTGATTTTAGGTTAGAAAACTTATAAATGAAAATATCTCACCTCTTTCTCTATATAGGCACGACCCTCGGAAATTGAGTTTACCTCCCCATAAGTTCTCAAAACTCCTAATTATCCTCCGAAACTTCTTACACACCTATTTCATTGCTTCACAAGTAAAAACTAAAAATTATAAAAGTTTTCGTCTAAGTTCCGTTTGGTTGCTAAAACGCGATTTCACATGATTTTTACGAAATTACTAATTAGCCTACCAATTATACAGCGTGTTAATTTGTCCTCACAAGGATACTAAAACTAACACCAGAAATATATTCTAAACCAGAAAATAATACAGATAGTGAAATACACAGGTAAACATTTATTTTCAGATAAACATTTAGGGTATTCCACAATGACCGTCCCAATCTCGGAGAGACGTCACAACATCACAACACTCATTCAATACAATCTCAAAGGGTTCTCTTACACAGACACCCAAATTGACATTAGTTTGGATTCAATCGATTGACATGTTTCTTCAATCGATTGTTATATATTTTATCCCAATCGATTGACCTTTGTCCCAATCGATTGGCATTAACAGAACATGGATGGTTTCTTGTGTTTATTAGATAAAGGGTTCGATCGCTCGATTCTCTATTCGGACTTTCAGTATACGATTATGGGTGGATCGTGAATAATGTGACAACAAAGATAAGTACGATTAAGAATAACAGATTAACGTGATGACGTTAGATGCTATGTGGTTCAGGTATGAGTTCGGTATCCGTTCATTTCAATCAGAGTAATCAGGCCACAATGGGATGTCATGTATCAATCCTAGTACGAAACTTAGATAGGTCTTGATAAATTTCTAGGAATTTATACGTGGGTGGACACTTGGTCATACTATGCCCTTAACGAGCGGTGGACGGTGAGATGTCCTTAACGAGCAGTGGGTGGAACCAAGTAGTTCAAAGATAGCCAGGTGATTTATACTATATCCTTAACAAGCAATGGGCGGGTTATGTCCTTAACGAATGGTGGATGGGAGATCACTGGCAAGATGTCGCTAAGTCGTGGCAATAGAATAATATGCCGTTGCTCAAAACATTGTATCCAAGACCTGCTGTGGACTGAAAATATGCACTCTTTGTTCTCAAAAGCGGTTGACAAAGCAGTGGTGTATCCCGAAATGTTACAATCAGATCAGTGTCAGTGTCTATAGGTCTTTGTATAATAAGACGTGGATTCGGGTAAAGCGGGGTTGAATAAAGAGAAGATATTACTCAGTAGAACTATATCTTATGACTTTCATAACTTGTTATTACATTATATAATTGGTACCTTGTGAGTTTCTATTCACTCAGCTCTCAGTAAGCTAACAGCCGTTATTGCACGGACGTTCCCCGTCCAGATTATATCGTCCCTCCTAATGCAGATAATGGAGCTTATGACGACGGCTACTACCATGATGGGGAATGTGCAGAGGGTGGCCCCACTAATGCTGGTTATGCCGGAGAAGACTGTTACGTTGACGACTACCCTTACGCCAACTAAAAACCTGAAGATAGTAATTTAGTTTACACTTATGTCAAACTTTATTAGTTTAGTGGGTACTTGGGCATATGTTGTATCTAGACCTGTTATGATCCTGAGGACCTCTGATATTGTAATGGATAGAATTGTTATTATATATTCAGTTTGTTTATTGTTCCTATTTATTAGTTGGACTAGTACTATGTAGTGTGTACAATTTAGTGACATTCACTCGTCATTCCCTATGGACCCAAAAAGGAAATTTATTTTTCTCTATTTTTGCTGCTCCGGGGCGTGACAGGATTTTTGGTATCCGAGCCTTAGGTTTGATACTTTTGTTCAGTATTCGTTCCACACCATCTAGTCCTAGTATTTTAAGATTCCCTGAGATAAGATATGAGTTAAGATAAGTTCGCCCTCCTGACGATAAATAGTTCCTTTACAAGTTAGCATGGATCCGAATTTCCACCAGTTTGTGGATGATTCTTTTGGTGGACATGTTATCCATGGCGACACAGTGGAGCCAGCCATTCCAGAGATATACCAGAGCCATATTTGCTAGACAGCTAGTCGATACTGGGAGGAGAGGATGTGAACTTCTCTCTATGTTGTGGGCCCGACACACCCGACAGAGATACGCATGAATACGTACCACTACGCTATGACCCGAGCAGCCATATACCAGGAGATGGCTAGATTGATTCAGAATAAGCCGGAGGTAGATGAGATAGAGTTGCGAGCTATTACAGTCAGGCCTGTTCCTCCAGAGTCTGCAGCTGCACCAGCACCGACAGCCCTACCATCACCGGTACCCGACGTACCAGTTCCAGAGCCTGAACCGATTCAGGGTGAGGAGAACCCAGAACCAAAGGATGGGGACGATGAGCACCCAGCAAAGGAGGCTACAGACAATGACGATGATGATGAGCCGGTGGATGATCCGAAGGAGCCAGAGTATGCTTCTGACGAGGAGCTTGAGCCAGAGCTTGAGCCAGAGAACCCAGTAGAGGAGCCCGAGGCTGTTGAGGCAGATATCGTGGTTGGAGAGGATGATGCAGTGGTAGAGGGAGATGTGATCTTGGAAATAGTAGAGGTTGTTCCTAACGAGGAGATAGTTGTGCCGGAGGTACCCGTTATGCCTGAGTTACCAGCCGGACCTATAGTGCATATGGCAGCCATGGCCGATATGGCAGTAGAATGGATAGCTGAGATGGTCGGTCAGCCAGTTAGATTTGTTATGGGAGAGGCTGCATTAGCCGGGGCTTTGGACATAGCTGATGGATTTGCTGCTATAACCGTCGACGTCACTAATCAGGCAATGATGGCAGACATGGTAGAGGACGCACATGTAGAGATAGTTGAGGATGGGGATATCGGAGTGGTACTCGGAGATTTTGCCGCACCTGTTGAGGATGATCCACCAGTAATGATGGATATCGCATCCGAGGATGAGGCACCACCAGCACGATCAGATGATGTCGACTTTTGAATTAGGATCTAGAAGGGGTTTAGTTTTTGCTAGTTTTATATTAGGATATGTTGTCCACATGATTTTTGAGAGCTTGAGAAAAAGCTATTGGACCATAGCTTTGTATAGATATTATTAGTAGTAGTAACATTGTAAATAGCAGACCTTAGTATTGCATTAGCCTATGTCCCATGTGGTACACAGTTTGACTAGTGTGTGCTGTGTGGTACATCTTTTGATATATATATATATATATATATAAATATACGAGCAGTACTTTTGATATTGATTGTATGTTTGAGCTGATATATGCTGATTAGTAGAACTGTTAGTTCTTGACTTCTCGCTTTATCTTGATTTCGTTTCTACGAGAAGACTTTCAGTTAATCAATAGGTCTTTTGTAGGTACATGACATACATTACCACTATGGTTAGACCGAGGAATCAAGCACGATTAGGAGCCCTTATTCCGGAAGGCATGGATCCAATGGGCATTTTTGAAGCCTTCATGCAGGGGATGGAACATGTGGTGGGAGATACTTATAACCACTCTACTCACCAGAGACCTGTTGCACCACCGCCACCGAGACAGACTGGTGATAAGTTACTCGAACGTTTCCGTGGATTACGCCCCCGAGAAATTTGACGGATTACCCGAGCCATGGAAGACGGAGCAATGGATACGGAAAATGGAATTGATTTTTGAAGTTTTGGACTGAGCAAGATAAGCGTCGTCTTGCCACCTTTCAGCTCACCTACGCTGCTGCAGATTAGTGGGAAGCCGAAAGAGCTACAATAGGAGCTAAAGCTGCACAGAGAATGCCTTGGGGGATATCCGGGAAAAGATTTCTGGAAAAGTACTTCCCAGAAGATGAGAGAGATCAACAGGAAAGAAATTTCATGAGCCTGGTCCAAGGAGTATGAACTGTACGAGAATATACTACACAATTTGAGCGATTGTCTCGATTCGCTCCACACATGATCGATACACCACAAAAGAAGGTGAAGAGATTTCACCAAGGATTGAATCCCCACCTCAGACATATGATGGTTGGTCATCTGAATCAGTCGTTTGAGGGGATTGTCAGATTTGCTGCAAGGTTGGAAAAGGACGCTTATCTAGCAAAGCAACAAAGATAAATTGACCCCAGTCGTCAAGAGATTTTCAGCAGCGGAGTTTCCAAAACCACCCACCAAGAAATACCCAGGGTTGAAGACCTCAGGGTAATTTTAAAGGGAACAAGCGCACCTGGGAGGGAACCAGGAAGCCTCAGCAGGGTTATCCTCGACCCCAGCAATATCACCAACAGGGACCACAGCATCAGGCACTGCTAACAGCCCCGCCAACCAACAACGAAGGATGCTTTAATTGCGGAAAGCCAGGGCACACTGCCAAGTTCTGTACAGCTTCCAAGGTTAACCACCGAACGGATGCTATCTGCCGGAACTGCAATAAGCCAGGGCATGTGAGCAAAGATTGCCGTGCACCACGTGGAGGGTATTATAGGGCACCAGTTTAGGGGATACAAGGACCCCCAGATCAGACACAGATGAATGCCATCATTCCCGCAGAAGCAGACTTTAATGCTGATGAGCAGCAGCATTTGGAAGGTACGCTTGTACTCTTTCATAGTCCAGTTAAAGCTTTATTCGATACTGGAGCTGCGCGTTCATTTATTGCTATTAAGATTGTGCGTCGGTTATGTTTAGAACCCCAAACACTTGAGCCAGCACTTAATGTTGTGTCACCATTGGGAGTGACTGTTAAGTTGGGTAAAGTGTGTAAAGATTGTCCATTGACCTTGGGAGATAGGAATCTTCCGGCAAACTTGGTAGTTCTGTCAATGTCAGAGTTTGACATTATCTTAGGGATGGATTGGCTTACCAAGTACGATGCCAACTTAGATGGCCCTACCAGGACGATTGTATTTCCAATACCAGGACGACCGACGATCGGATTTCAATGTCAGCCGACAAGTAATATGTTCTTGACAAGTAGTTTAGCTGCAATAGGGGGTACAAGTACGGAACCAACGATGGATCGGATTCCTACCGTACAAGACTTTCATGATGTATTCCAAGATATTAAAGGACTTCCATTGAAAAGAGAAATAAACTTCTGTAGTACCTGGCACATTACCGATTTCTAAGACTCCATATACGATGGCGCCAACTAAGATGTTGGAATTAAAGAAACAAGTTCAGGAACTTGAAGATTTAGGATTTGTTCGCCCGAGTACGTCACCTTGGGGAGCACCAGTTCTATTTGTGAGGAAGAAGGATGGAACACTTCGACTTTGTATAGACTACAGAGAATTGAACAAGGTTACGATCAAGAATAGGTATCCACTTCCTCAGATAGATGATCTATTCGACCAGTTACAAGGATCCAGGATCTTTTCAAAGATCGATCTGCGTTTGGGATATCATCAACTATTGGTTCGACCAGAGGATGTGACGAAGATTGCGTTCAGGACGAGATACGGGCATTATGAGCTTCTAGTGACGCCATGTGCCATTTTTCTGAATATAAAACCTTAGAATTTGCCATGTGCCATTTTTCTGAATTTCTAATATATATAAATATCTATAATATATATAATCTGATTTGCAAACATAATTAAGCCTAAACAGAAGCTACCTGAGAAGATTTAATCGATATACCCATATTACTCCTAATTTCAAGCAAAGGGATTTTATAACTTCCTATTTTAGTTTAATTCTTTTTTGATCAAATCATTCAAATGCTGTTATGTGTCTATAACGGATGATTGATTAGTCAACTATCATCATGTGCATGACTGTATAAATAGGAAATGCATTTTGAAGCATATCCACATGTGTCTATATATTACAGAGTAGCTATTTAGATTAGCTATATATAATACATATACATACACATCTAATTATTTCTACCTTCCGTAATTCTTTCTGACATTCTAAGCTGCCCACTAACACTGCTGAGAAAATCTTCATATGCCTGTAAGAAAACTCTTTTCCCAGCCAAATTCTTGGTCTCGCCTATATAACATTGATGAATTTCAATTATATTATATGTAAAACATACACACATATCTGTACACCACCTTGATCCACTTAAATCTCTCTTATGTCTCTTTCTCTCTCCATCGCAGCCAACATTGTCACTGCCGGCATCACAACCCCTAATCATCTCTCCATTTCTCTTTTAGTATTTTACTACGCGAGTCTTTAATTTTTTATGATCTTCAACCCCTTATTCTTTTTGTTTAGAATTAAAAAACGGCCCATTTAGTTCAGTAGTTGTTTTGACTTTTTTGTTTCTATTTGGTTGTTTTGTAAGGATTCTAATTGTTCAGTTTATTGTCAATTTTGGTTCTGAGATGAGCCTTCTAGAGAGGAGGTGCTGATGGTTTATGAAGAAAAAATGGAAGAAAAAATGTGATGAACAGTATGTTATATTAAGATTTTCTAACATTTTGTATTACATTTATAGCAAATATTGTTTTATAATTTATGACTATTTTTTCAATTGTAGAAGACGGATCATAAAGTATTTGCACAGTAGTTTTAAAATGAAAAGAATGTGCCATTGCGTGCAATCTATGTCCGTAGTTAATAAACAACTGCATTTACAATTACTTCATTTTGCAGGAATCTTCAATTCTTCTGTCTTCAAATTACGTGAATTTCAGGTGAATAAATACCCAATCTAAACTAAATTGAACATAACTAAAAATACATCTAATTTTTCGTTTACATTTCTAACTTTAGGTTTTGTTTTAATTGCAGGAAAACAGAAGAATTGAAGAAAGTGGCGCAAAATAACTGTCAATTAATTTTAATTGATTCTGATTATCAAAAAAATTGTAATATTTTTTTTGTTGAAACTATTGGTATTATCCCGTACAATTATCAGTAGAACCTTCGCTGGTGTTTTTGTTTTTTCAATATCCCATGCATTTGTACTGGGGCATCTGCAATGAAGGCAATGCATAAAAGCAACATTAGTAGCATACAACCAACACCCCCCCCCTCCCCCCCCCCCCCCCCCCCCCCCCACACACACACACACACACATTGCTTAGATGGATGGACGAATTGCATAAAAAAATATATATGCTTTCTTTTATCTCTTAATATTTTGATTTCATACCTATGTGATATATTTAATTTTAAATATATTTCTTCATTTTCTGTAACCTTCCTTTAGGTTTTTTTTTTTCCTCTGCGTGCCCTCCCCGAGGGCACGGGCAATTACTAGTTACAATGAAATGGTAGTATTAGTTCAGCCATTACAACCCCATGGATACAATTTTGTCTTATGGCACTAAGGCCTTACAGGAAATATTACAAAAGATAGATAAAGTCTGCTAATAGAGGTTACAACTCAAAAATATATACACGAATACGACCACTAGTCTTCTCACTAACTAGCATAACCGTAGTCATCCTCGGTGTATTCTTCCTCCACATCCTCCTCCTGGGTAGCTTCACATCCTGTGTACTCATCCTCTGTAAAAAATGGACATGGGAATGTCCAGCGACATGAACGACGTCAGATTATGAAAGCCGAGTGAGAAAACTAATCAAATGGGACTTATATAGCCATACACAAACAAGATACGGTTACTTCTTTTATTACGTCTTTTAAAGAACCTCGCGTTCACACCATCGAACTACGACCACAAAACTTGCCCGAATAGGTAATCAAAGAGAATACTGACAATCAACACAACTAATCCCAACATCTCGAAACGCTACAACAGTCCACTACTAGAGCCTGACATGGAGTCCCAACTTTAGACAACAACAGAAGAGCGTCTAACACCATTCACGAACTAAACCACTACTAACCTTCACGTTGTCACGAAGAATCGAAGTGTTCTCACAAACGTTCACTTCGTCACGAAAAATCGAAGTGTTCACACAAACTCTCACTTCGCCACGAAGAATCGAAGTGTTCACACAGACCTTCACTACGTCACGAAGAATCGAAGTGTTCTCACTATCCCTCACTTCGTCACGAAGAATTGAAGTGTTTTCACTATCCTTCACTCTGTCACGAAGAATCGAAGTGTTCTCTCTAACTTTCACTTCATCACGAAGAATTGAAGTGTTCACACAACCCTCACTTCGTCATGAAGAACCGAAGTGTCTTAACTCAACCTAACAAATAAGTCTGACACGGAGTCCTAGCTGTCCCAACCAACCCGACACGGAGTCCTAGCTGTCCCAACCAAGAAGTCCTAACATAACCATTCTGAGTCTAGCACGGAGCCCCAACTCATCACGCTAATACATCATCACACTAGGCCTCTCGTAGCCACCAACCCGACAACTAAATTCTTCTTACACCATCCCGGCCTTCGCGGCCTGGTTTACCTATGCGACACTTAATCTCAACATAAGCTGCTCCTGACATAGCACAACTCACTCTCACGTATCCCCGACCACGCGCGCATCACTCATTATGAATTTTGGTTCATTATATGACTTTTGATTATAACTAACAAGTCTCACGTATATGTCCGTCAATCTGTTTTACGTCATATTACAATTACGAAACCCGAATAAGCGTTAACATTCAGCTCATGGCTACAAATATAACTTAAGGAAACTTTTCCAAAAAAACACCCACAAATTGGTTACTCCCACTAATTGGTTTCTGACACAAATTGGTTTCCCCCGTTCAGCTCATGGCTACAAATATAACTTAAGGAAACTTTTCCGAAAAAACACCCACAAATTGGTTACTCCCACTAATTGGTTTCTAACACAAATTGGTTTCTCCCCCAAATTGGTTTCTGACACTAATTGGTTACTCCCACTAATAGGTTTCTGCCACAAAATTGGTTTCTGGTACAAAATGGCATCTCCCAGAAATTGGTTTCTTCCACTAATTGGTTACTGGTACAAAATGGTTACTCCTAGAAATTGGTTTCTTCCACTAATTGGTTACTGGTACAAAATGGTTTCTCCCAGAATTGGTTTCTCCTACTAATTGGTTTCTGGTACAAAATGGTTTCTCCCAGAAATTGGTTTCTCCTACTAATTGGTTTCTGGTACAAAATGGTTTCTCCCAGAAATTGGTTTCTGGTACAAAATGATTTCTCCCAGGAATTGGTTTCTGTAAAAGTGTGAAATCACAATATATTGAATGAATTAGAAGAAGAATATAAGAGCCTATATATAGGCGTCTAACTCCTAGACTAATAAACTAACTAAGCGATGTGGGACAACCCAAAATACAATAATACACACTATTAACACACTATTAACACTCCCCCTCAAGTTGGAGCATACATGTCATATGCACCAAGCTTGTTACAAATATATTTCACTCGAATCCCTCCTAACGCTTTAGTGAACAAGTCAGCTAATTGATCTGCAGACTTCACATGCACTGTATGAATAACATTTTCCAAAAGTTTCTCTCGAACAAAGTGACAATCGACTTCAATGTGCTTTGTCCTTTCATGAAAGACAGGATTAGAGGCGATATGAACTGCAACTTGATTATCACAAACTAAACTCATTGGAGTAGTGTGAGTAAACCCAAGTTCCTCTAATAAGTGCTTCATCCATACTAGCTCACAAATAGTGTGGGCCATGGCTCTGTACTCTGATTCTGCGCTAGACCGAGCTACCACAGTTTGTTTCTTGCTTTTCCATGAAACAAGGTTGCCTCCAACGATAACACAATAACCTGTAGTGGATCTCCTATCACCAGGAGAACCTGCCCAATCTGCATCAGTGTAACCTTCAACCCGTATGTGACCATGATCTTTGTACAACAAACCACGTCCTGGAGCACCTTTGAGATATTTCAAAATGTGTATCACATCATCCCAATGGGTTGTTCGAGAACAATCCATAAACTGGCTAATCACACTCACAGCGAATGCAATGTCAGGTCTAGTTACTGTTAGGTAATTAAGCTTCCCTACCAGACGTCTGTACTGTCCCGGGTCATCAATGAGCTCTCCCTGATCTGGTAATAACTTAGTGTTAGGATCCATAGGAGAATCCAAGGGCTTGGATCCTAAAAGGCCTGTTTCAGAGAGGAGATCAAGAACATACTTTCTTTGAGAGAGACAAATCCCTTCACTAGATCTAGCCACTTCTATGCCCAGAAAGTATCTAAGTTGTCCCAAGTCTTTAGTTTGGAACTGCTTTTGCAAGAAGGTCTTCAGTTCCTGAATTCCCTTGAAATCATCTCCAGTTATAACAATATCATCAACATAAACTACAAGTAGGATTTTACCTGCTGAAGAATGCTTATAAAAGACAGAGTGATCAACACCACACCGCTGGAGACCAAATTCGGCAACAACTTCACTAAATCTTCCAAACCAGGCACGAGGAGACTGTTTCAGACCATATAGAGACTTCTTCAACCGACAAACCATACTAGGCTCCCCCTGAGCAACAAACCCAGGTGGTTGCTCCATATATACCTCCTCCAAGAGAGTGCCATTGAGAAAGGCATTTTTGACATCTAACTGATGTAGCGGCCAGTGATAAGTAGCTGCGAGGGAGATGAAGAGACAAACAGAAGCAATCTTGGCAACCGGAGAAAATGTCTCGGAATAATCAAGACCATAAACCTGAGTATAGCCCTTGGCAACAAGACGTGCTTTCAATCGATCAATAGTGCCATCAGGATGCATTTTAACAGTAAACACCCAACGACATACTTCCCAGGTGGAAGAGGTACTAATTCCCAAGTACCAGTTTCTCTCAAAGCAAGCATCTCATCCTCCATAGCTTGTTTCCATCCTGAATGGGAAAGAGCCTCTGCAGTAGACTTAGGAATAGAAAAAGTAGACAACGAGGCAACAAACGAAGAGAAAGTAGGAGACAAATGATCATAAAGGGTGGATATACCTGTGAGATGATCAGTGGCAGCAGAGTCAATTACCCAAGGACGAGTACGGGAAGTAAGACAAGCAGTGGAGGTACCTTTCTGAGCAAGAGATGTACTAGGAGCAGAAGCATGCTGGGAGGCCTGGAACTGAAGAAATTGAGAGTACTCTTCACTGGAGATGGAAATCGGATCACCCGCAGTAGGAGCATGAGAAGATGACGAGGCATCACTAGAGACAACAGCATGTGCAAATCGAGCAAGGCGACCAATAAGATCCCAACATGTCTCCTTATAATGACCGTCCTTATCACAATTGGTGCAATGAGAACGACCACAACCACGACCCCCATATCCACCACGGTAACCACCACGGCCACGACGGGGATTACCATCACCCCGACCAGCAGTGGATGGTGCAGCCTGAGTAACTAAGGCGGAATGATCAGTAACAGAGGAATTAGAACCCTAATCACGAGATGTACTCCGGAGAACACGCTGGTAAGTCTCAGCAAGAGAAGGCAGAGAGGCACCCCCTAGAATCTAGGATCGAACAGGCTCAAAATCAGGTTTTAAGCCAGCAAGAAACTTCATAACGGCCATTTGTTCCCGCTGTTCTTGCTGTTTCTTTGCATCAGTAGTAATAGGCATAATGCCGTTCAATTCTTCAACTAACCGTTTGAAGGAGGCAAAATACTCCGTAACGGAGAGATCACTTTGCTGCAACTGAAAATACTGAGAGGAAAGATCATACATCCGAGTGAGATCGTTGGAGAATAAGTGATGAGTATACTCCCAAATATCCTTACAAGTGCCCAAGTGACAGCACATATTCGCAATGTGTGGTTCCATGCAATTCCAAAGGAGGGCAACGATTTGGGCATCCATTTGCTTCCATGTCTTGATGGCCTTGTCATCGGTGGTAGGAGAAGACTCGGTAAGGTGAGCATCAAACCCCAAGCCAGTGAGAGCAATATGGACAGCGCGAGACCATTGGAGAAAATTGGATCCATTCAACTTCCTAGTGGTGAGTTGAGGAAGAGCTTTGGATTCCATGGAGAGTAAGGATCTCAAGGAAAGAATGAAACCAAATGGAACGAGATCTGAAGCGAAACGAAGTCAAGAAGTTTGTCACAGAAGCAGATCGGAGCCACAAACACCAAGAAAAAGAGACCACAAGGCTGCTGGAGGGTCGTAGGGAGCTGCTGGAGCAGATCGGAGCCACAAAACCAAGAAAAAAGAGACCCCAAGGCTGCTGGAGGGTTGCAGAAGACTGCTGGAGGGTTGCAAAAGGCTGCTGGAGGGTCGCCGGAGGGTGGCCGGAGTCAGGCGAGGGTCGCCGGACTCAGGCGAGGGTCGCCGGAGGATGGGCTGGTGGTTGAGGGTTGCGGTTGTTTGGTTTTGGCTGTAGCTGCTTGGATTTGAAAAGAGGCTGCTGGAGCTAGGGTTTGGCTGCTCCAACTGTTTAGGGTTTGGTTGTGGCTAATTGAACACAGCAATGAACAGAAAACCTCTCGAACTTCTCACGGAAATCCGGCAACAAGAATGAACTCTCGAACCCTAACTAAGGATCAACAACAAGATGAGCAAACCCATGAACGGTTGCTCTGATACCATGTAAAAGTGTGAAATCACAATATATTGAATGAATTAGAAGAAGAATACAAGAGCATATATATAGGCGTCTAACTCCTAGACTAATAAACTAACTAAGCGATGTGGGACAACCCAAAATACAATAATACACACTATTAACACACTATTAACACACTATTAACAGTTTCTCCCACTAATAGGTTACTGGGACCAGTTCAAGAATCCCTTTGTTTTATGCGATGTACAACACATTAAGCTCGGGGTACTAAGCATATATACTCCTATGGATAGTACAACATCCTCATAGCTATACTCACCAACTATATAGGTCCATTGTTTAGTCAAAGTACAACTATCAAAGCATATTCCATAAGTTCAAAGCACATTTCGTAAATCTAACACATAAAGCACACACATAACTTCATTAATACGTTCGGGATACTAACATGCAGTTTCTAATAAACATATAACAAGGTTTCATACTGATAAAGTCGAGGTACAACAGATTCTCGATTCGGACTTTCAGTATACGATTATGGGTGGATCAGGATAATGTGACAACAAAAATAAGTGAGATTAAGAATAACATATTAACGTGATGACGTTAGATGCTATGTGATTCAGGTATGAGTTCGATATCCGTTCATTTCAATCAGAGTAGTCAGGCCACAATGGGATGTCATGTATCAGTCCTAGTACGAAACTTAGATAGGTCTTGATAAGTTTCTGGGAATTTGTACGTGAGTGGACGCTTGGTCATACTATGTCCTTAACGAGGGGTGGACGGTGAGATATCCTTAACGAGCAGTGGGCGGGACCAAGTAGTTCAGAGATAGCCAAGTGATCTATATTATATCCTTAACGAGCGGTGAACGGGTTATGTCCTTAATGAGCGGTGGCTAGGAGATCACTGGCAAGATGTCGCTAAGTCGTGGCAATAGAATGATATGTCGTTGCTCAAAGTATTGTATTCAAAGACCTGCGGTGGACTGAGAATATGTACTCTATGTTCTCAACCGCCTTTGATAGAGCAGTGGTGTATCCAGGAATGTTACAATCAGATACAATCAGATCAGTGTCTTATGAGTCAGTGTCTATAGGTCTTTGTATAATAAGACGTGGATTCGGGTAACGCGGGGTTGAATAAAGAGAAGATATTACTTAGTAGAACTATATCTTATGACTTTCATAACTTGTTATTACGTTATATAATTGGTACCTTGTGAGTTTCTATTCACTCAGCTCTCAGTAAGCTAACGGCCGTTATTACCTAGACATTCCCCGTCCAGATTACAATGTTCTAAAAATCGCTAGGCGCTAGTCGAGCGGCGGAGGGGGGCCTAGCGCCTAGGGACCTAGGCGGATGCCTAGGCGGATTTTTTTTTTATAAATAAAATTTATTATATAATAGATATATATACAAGTTATGTGGTGTTAATTAAAATAATTATAGATTTGTGATTCAAATAATATATATATATATATGTATATATATATAAAGGTTATGTGGTGTTTTTTGAAAATAAGTAAAGATTATTAGAAGGTTTTAATATTTAAAAAACTACTGGGGATCTCTCCATAATTAACTTAAACATTAAGTATATATATATACTAATGTAAGAGTTTTTTTTTCCAAAGAGTCGGACCCAAATAAGACTTTCTAGTATTCTCACCCTAGCCCGCCTAGCACCGCCTAGCCCGCCTAAGCCCCGCCTAGCACCGCCTAGGCCCCGCCTAGAGGCCGACTAATCCACTGGCCGATTTTCGCAAACGCCTAGGGAAAATCTCGGCGGCCGGGCACCGCCTAGGCCGATTTTTAGAACACTGCCAGATTATCCCGTCCCACCTTATGCAGATAATGGAGCTTATGACAATTGCTACTACCAGGAAGGGGAATATGCAAAAGGGTGGCCCCACTGATGCTGGTTATGCCGGTGAAGACTGTTACGATGACGACTACCCTTACGCCAGCTGAAGACCTGAAGATAGTTATTTAGTTTATACTTATGTCGAACTTTATTAGTTTAGCGAGTACTTGGGCATATGTTGTCTCTAGACCTGTTATGATCTTGAGGACTTGATATTGTAATGGATAGAATTGTTATTATACATCCAGTTTATTTACTATTCTATTTATTAGTTGGACTAGTATTGTGTGGTGTGGACAATTTAGTGACATTCACCCGTCATTCCCAATGGACCCAAAAAGGAAATTTATTTTTCTCTATTTTTGCTACTCCGGGGCGTGACAGCAGGGACAAAAAGCATAAGCCTCGGTACAAAAGGCGTAAAAAGGCAAGCCTTTTAAAACACTACATTTATTCCAAAAATAACCCTAGCCTTTATCCCACCATCTTTGAGTTAAGCACCAAACTAGCTTACCTATCTAGTACTACTCAAAAATAAAGTACCATTATAAAACTCCTTTTGTCATCTCTGTACTCTTTATATGTTTGTCATTAGGGTTATGGCTACATTTAGGAAATAAGGGCCACATGCTCCCCTTAATATTTGAAGTTTATGTTTTTATCTATGCATTTGTAATTTTGTATCCTCTCTCAGCTTTTTAAATTTTATCTTTTTACTTTGCAGATAATATATTATATGCATTTTTACTACTCCTGATTTTTTAATTTATCCCTTCTCAACTCAAAATCTCACTTTGATCCTTAATTTCTTAATTTTTCATACAAATAAATACATTATTTACTTAACTAGCCCAAAGTATTAAGTCCTACAAAATAATTTTTTGAACATACTAACGATTATTTGTTTTACAAGTGAAACTAGTAAAAAAAAAAAAAGAACAAGACGAATAAAAAGAAAAACGTGAAGAAACAAAGATTATTCAGTTTTACCCAAAAGCTTACAACTCTATGTTTCCAAATCCTCAATCACTAAACCTAAAAGATAATCTAGAAAACCTAGAAATGGACGATTTCTCTACCGGTGGTAATTACATTAGAGTGTGATAGGAATGACATCTTCATTCTCATCAACTATAATTACATTCTCTCCTTCATTTTCAACTAATTCTAAGGATGCATTGTAATACAATTTCTACTTTTTTATAAATAAATTAAAAAACAAGTCTTCCTTGCTTGCGCTTTTAAGATAGAGATGGCATTTCTACATTTAAGGACGTGTAATTGGGGGATGACGAAACCCCCTACTCCATGACTGTCACACCCGTCCCGGGAAATCTTTTTATTTTAAAATACAAAATTGATTTATTGTGAATTATTAATGTTGATTAATAATTGTGGATGTGGTTGACGTGGGTCAACGGTGAGTGTCAATCGAGGACACAGAGATTTGATAATCAATGAGGGATTGACATGAGTAAATGGCATTTATGTGATTTTAAATGTTTTTTGACTTTACCTGATTTTCATGAATAGTAATTATACCTGTTTTGTATAATTTCTGGTAGTTTGATCCTATCTTAGATCATTGTGAATACTGTGGTGAGAACGTGAATAATGCGTAGCATAAAAGGTAGGTGGTCTAGAGATTTCACGAAATTAGTTTCAGAACGTGATTTTTGGACCCAAACGGAACATAGTCGAAAACTTTTATAAATTTTAGTTTTCACTCGTAAAGTTATAAAATGGACGTGTGCGACGTTTCGGGGTATAATTAGAAGTGTAGAGAACTCCCGGGGAGTTAAACACGATTTTCAAAAGTTGTGCCTATATATAGAAAACCATGAGATATTTTCATTAGTTATAATTTTCTAACCTAAATCAAGAGGAGGCCAAAAGGTGGATTTATTGCTTCAAGCTTCAAGACACAAATCGACGAACTTCCGATCGTCAACTTTTCTCCAAATTTCATATTCGAACTCCTCGAGGTATTAGCTACGTTTTGATGTCTATTAGGCCATGTTTGGCAAATTATTTCCGAAAAGCTAATTTTAAGAATTTGGGGAAAACATGTGTATACTTGTAGGAATCGCTTGTAATCGGATATTCGACGTTTAATTGGTGTCCTAGTACTTCTCCTAAAGTTTGAGACTTATAGCTTGAGGTATGAATTCCGAACCTATGTAATATAGGGAATTTTGGATGTTTTAGATATTTTGCATGAATTGTGATCCGGGCAAACTTATGTGTTAAATTAGGTCCGTTAATTTTAGCGAGTACGTATAGAAAAGCATGATGACATGATTATGTGAGTATGCTAAATGTTTATGTGGGTCAAAGGGGAGTTCGATATAATTTCATGCCGGTGCACGCCTCTCGATGTTTGAGAGTTTATAGTAGTGACGACTACTTGCTTGGTGTGGGAAGTGGCCAACCAGAGCAGATGGATGCAATGGTTGAGTGATTCTTGGCTAACCATTGACATCGCGGTTTAAGATTTAAGACTTGCCGATATATTGGGTGAATGCGTATCTCTCTCCCCGGAGACTAAATTATGTGATTTAGATATTTAAAACATGAATTGCCTCATATGCATTTGTTTAGAATTGTACACTCAGCATATAGCTGAGCAATGGAGATTTACTCCATTGCAGGTATGAAGAAAGGAAAGATGGAATGCGAGGGATGAGGCCGTTGGGATCATTCGAAGGAATTGGGTGTAGATTTTTGTAATCGAATCATAGAAACTCTGGATTATTATTATTGAGTTGATGTAATATTCTTTTGAAAACCTTTTTAAGTTGGTTGGAAGTGACTTGGAACTCTTGAGTTCGCGTTTTGATGTTTAACACGTTGAATTTCATGTTTTTATGAATTTATTGTAGCACTTATGAGATTTGATCCAAACGAGTCATTGACTCGTTCCGTTAATGTTTTCAAAACTTAGACATGTTGTCTAATATGTTTATATACCTTTGTTAAAGTTTCTGAATGATTGGGAATTTGTATGTTGAGTTTTGTCGTGTTTGCGACGTTTTCAAAAAAATAAAAATAGGCAAAAGTGGGCTGCCCGTGAATAGTGTTTTTACAAAGAAAGTACCTTTTTCGAAAAATATTGAAATGTTCTATTTTGCTTCTAGGGTACCTTTGGGGTCCCTAATAACACTTTTATGGTTAATTTGAAATATAATTAACTTTTCCAATTGATACGGATTTTACGGACTCGTAGTTCAAATTTTTTTTTTCTTCCAAAATGAACTTTGTTTTAAAGAGTTTGTTTAAGTTTCTTTTCCGCTGCTAGAGTTATAGAATGGATTGGACGAGCCTCGGTGGCGTGCCACGTGTCCTATTTCCGCCCGTAGCGGGATGGGTCGTGACATTTATTGGTATCAGAGCTATAGGTAACAAAACTGCGGGAACGTTCGACGACGAGTGGAGTGTTGAGTGTTTTGCCACATATTCCAGATGCATCCACACATTGTAGAGATGATTGATGCAAATGGTATGTTGTTATACATACATGATTATGATATTGTTATACATGCATGGTATTTATGCATTTGTGAATCGGTGGAATCATACGGAGGTGGAGCCGTATGATGAGATGAGGTTTACCATGCGTTATCATAGGCTTTGTGTGGTGGCACGAGGGAGAGATGATATACTGGTGGTGATGAACCGTTGAATTTTCTAAACGAAAATAAAATGATTTTTGATCGAATGGTGAATGTTTTAAACATCAGAGGAGATTTCCTTATATTGCACATAGAGAAAGAAAGTTCATGGTTGAGTTTTGAGATTGAGATTGATTGATAAAACTTCTACTTCAGACATGGGTTAAACGTCGTGATGTGAGAGAATAGAGATGTGCAGTTGGGTATTATGGTAGCAAGATAGTCCAGCAGCATGTATTGCTCTTGTATGGGATAGGTGAGGAATCTTTCACCTTATCTTACAGTGTTATCTTACGGTGTGATCATACAGGTTATCTCGTGGTTTTCTCTCACAGTGTATGTTGGGTAGTTGAAGAATCTTTCAACTTATTGTTCGGTATTGAGATGACTGAATGGTTGAGGAATCTCTCAATCTATCTTACGATATGTATTGGATGGTTGAGAAATCTCTCAACCTATCTTACGGTAGGTATTGGGGGTTGAGGAATATCTCAACCTATCTTACGGTAGGTATTGGGGGTTGAGGAATATCTCAACGGATTGTGTGTATCATGGTTGTTGAGGAATCTCTCAATTGAACCTGGTTTCGAATGGTTATGGCACCAAGGTGGATTCAGATATAGTATAAAGGTTAGTAAGGAAAGCTACCAGATTGATTGTATAAGTGGGAAGTGGTATGTAAGAATTAACCTAGGATGAGGGATTATGAACGGGAATGATAGAGTATACTTTGACGATTTGAAACTACAATTAGTAGAAGTAATGGATTTCAGTCAAGTATTGGAAATGGCACCGTATGAAGAGTTGTATGGGTGTAAGTGTCGATCGCTGATTTGTTGGATCGAGGTTGGGGAAAGAAAGTTGTAAAGATATAAGATGATACAGTTGACTACGGAGAAGGTAAAACTAATCCAGGAGCGACTTTTAAAGGAGGCTCACAGTACTAAATATTCAATTCATCCAGGGAGTGATAAGATGTACCGGAATTTGCGAGAAAACTTTTGGTGGAGAGGTATGAAGCGAGAAGTTGCCAAGTTTGTGTCCGAGTGTTCAGCATGTTAGCAAGTCAAGTCAGAGAGATAAGTACCTGCGGGGCTATTACAACTATACTAGTGTCAGAGTGAAGTGCGATGGGATCATGATGGATTTTGTTTCGGGATTTCCACGATCGTTCAATAAGAATGATAAGATTTGGGTTATGGTTGATGGATTGACGGAATCAGTGCATTATCTACCGATCAATACGACTAAACCTTCAAGGTTGGCGGAATTGTATGTGAAAGAGGTTGTAAGACTACACAGAGTTCCAACAGTGATTGTATTGGATCGTGATAGTAGTTTTACATTGAGGTTTCCGGGAAGTCTACAGGAAGCCACGGGTACTAAACTGAGTTTCAGTACTACATTTCATCCTCAGATCGATGGACAGTCAGAATGGACGATTCAGATATTGGAAGACATGCTTAGACTTTGCGTACTAGACTTTGGATAAGTCAATATAGATTGAGAACAGGAAATATAAATTGGAAAGACAAAGCTTTAATGAGTAAGTGAACAAAAACGGTAAGAATGGGAGGAAGACATGGTAGTATGTTGAATACATTATCAGATATGATAGTAGAAATGTAAAATGGTTGGAGGACAATGGTGGATGCTATGAAATATGATCTCAGTGTCCTAGATTCCAATAAGGTTGGAGAGTTTTGAGAATGTCTAATTTCACCCTAAGAAAATTTTGAAGTGTTTAAAATGTTTTTAAATAAAACTTTCGTTGAGTAAGAAAATTTGTTTTAAATACTTGTGATTAGGTATCAAGTAGACCTTGGAAGACGGTATCGTGGAAAGATATGGCATGCCTAGTGCTTGGGACATAACGGTGGTTGTCAAACGAATGAGTTTTATGTGGGCAGATTGTGAACATAGGAATTCTAAAGGAGTTGGTGAAATGATGTGTACCTAAATTTGGCTAATTGGAAGTTATGACCTTAAAGGAGTAGTCGTGAGTATTGTTCCAAAGGCAAGTATTGGAGTAACCTGAGGTAATGAATGATTTGAGGCTTTGATCAATCAAGAACTTGATGAGATCCGCAAAGTGTGAAGCACTTAAAAGATGACAGTTAGGAATCGGTTGGCATTGATGACCGGAGTGAGAATTTACCTTGGGGTATTGCCGTGAAAGGTATGTGAATTGGAAGTCAATATGGAATTTATTGAACACAGTGATGCTATAGTACTTTGTGGGAAGATTTAATTACCGGCTTATCCTCAGATTGTATGTGGGGATTGTATTAATGCTGTGAGCAATAGGTTATTCAGGAATAATGGATTGGAGACCCGAATAGCAATATTTAAGGACTAGAGAGTTTAAATTGGAAATTGAGTCAGATTTGACTACGGTTATGAAACATTGAATGTCAGAATAAGGTATGGTGCTTTGAGATTTTATACGAAGAATATGTGCTTAGTGTGAACGGTTATTAGGAACTCAGTGAGAGTTGAGATACAGAAGTGTGATCGATATGGACTTGTGCAAAGGTGAAAGTGAAACACCAGAGACGTATGGAGTCGTAAACTACATAAATGGTAGTGGATCTACTTGGACTGATATGAGAATGGACTACATTGCAGTTGAGATCTTCGAAAGAAAAGTGATTGGCTCAAGAGTGTGAATACACTAGGTAAACATGATGGATTGTGAATGATCAACGGATTGTGACAGAAACAGGGTATGTTCTGAACAAGAGGATATGTTTGATAAACTATGTGGTACGTGCATGATTGGCTAAGTCAAATTTTGATTAACAATGCTATTCGTTACGATGGATATTGGGGTGGTGGTGTTGAGAAAAAGAGATGAGGTATTATGTGAGATTTCAAAATAGTTGTTTTAAAACCTAAATGAGAAATGTATTGGATTTTGTTAAACATTTTAAAGTGAATGTTAGGGGTAACCTTCTATGTTAATTGATGGTAGTTCGAGTACAAATTTGGGAACGATGAACGACGAATGTAAATTTGGGAACGATGAACGACGAATGTGTTTGACCTCACTGTAAGTGATTTGGGACATGTGTAGACTCGAACGAGTGAAATGGTGTGAAATTTTCAATAGAGAATTTGATTGATACCTTACGAGGCACAAGTGATGGGAGTATAGTACGAGGTTGGTAAAACGGGAATGGAATGATAAGAATTAGTAGAGACAGAGGGAGAGTACTAATGTGACGCACTACCGACTATGTGATAGTCATTTCAACTGAAGTTGCCGTGATATGAATTTATTAGGAAAGAAGGATTGGAAATTGATAAGAACTGGGGAGTCGTTTAAAATGCGTTATACTGCTACAAGTGGTTTGGTGATTAACAGAGTAAGAGATTGAATCTATAGTACGTGAAATAATTGATTGAAGCATTGACTTATCGACGGGGTATATATGTGTGATAGTACTCAGTTGTGGTTCACTTCGGGACGAAAAATCGTGTATAGATATTAACTAGTTGAGACGTAATGTCAACGACTTTCAGTCGAAAAGAAAGATAGGTGAATGGAAGCTGAGTTATCTCCCTTGTTTTGGGTATTATGATGAAACTATTGAGTTCGGAAATATATGTGTGACAAGTACGATGAAATGATATCTGAGTTGACGTTGTGATATGATTTAATGTCAGGATCGACTGTTGAGTGTGTTCTACTCAGGTATTGACATTCTTATTTATTGGGATGCTTCGAGGCATTGCTAGGATTTGGTTGAATCTTCTATCGGATTGAGACGAGGGCTCTGAGGATTTATTTTCCTCAAGAGCCTGAGGATTTACTTTCCTCGTGAGACTGTGACTTCTCAGTAAAGTGGTTGGTTTGTGTATGAGGCAAATGTTTGAAGTACTTGTGTGAAGTCTTGGTGACTTGAGAAGATGGTTTAAGTTTGGGGACAAACTTCCTTTTTGGAGGGGAGAGTTGTCACACCCGTCCCGGGAAATCTTTTTATTTTAAAATACAAAATTGATTTATTGTGAATTATTAATGTTGATTAATAATTGTGGATGTGGTTGACGTGGGTCAACGGTGAGTGTCAATCGAGGACACAGAGATTTGATAATCAATGAGGGATTGACATGAGTAAATGGCATTTATGTGATTTTAAATGTTATTTGACTTTACCTGATTTTCATGAATAGTAATTATACATGTTTTGTATAATTTCTGGTAGTTTGATCCTATCTTAATCATTGTGAATACTGTGGTGAGAACGTGATTAATGCGTAGCATAAAAGGTAGGTGGTCTAGAGATTTCACGAAATTAGTTTCAGAACGTGATTTTTAGACCCAAACGGAACATAGTCGAAAACTTTTATAAATTTTAGTTTTCACTCGTAAAGTTATAAAATGGACGTGTGCGATGTTTCGGGGTATAATTAGAAGTTTAGAGAACTCTCGGAGAGTTAAACACGATTTTCAAAAGTTGTGCCTATATATAGAAAACCATGAGATATTTTCATTAGTTATAATTTTCTAACCTAAATCAAGAGGAGGCCAAAAGGTGGATTTATTGCTTCAAGTTTCAAGACACAAATCGACGAACTTCCGACGTCAACTTTTCTCCAAATTTCATATTCGAACTCCTCGAGGTATTAGCTACGTTTTGATGTCTATTAGGCCACGTTTGGTAAATTATTTCCGAAAAGCTAATGTTAAGAATTTGGGGAAAACATGTGTATACTTGTAGGAATCTCTTGTAATCGGATATTCGACGTTTAATTGGTGTCCTAGTACTTCTCCTAAAGTTTGAGACTTATAGCTTGAGGTATGAATTCCGAACCTATGTAATATAGGGAATTTTGGATGTTTTAGATATTTTGTATGAATTGTGATCCGGGCAAACTTATGTGTTAAATTAGGCCCGTTAATTTTAGCGAGTACGTATAGAAAAGCATGATGACATGATTATGTGAGTATGCTAAATGTTTATGTGGGTCAAAGGGGAGTTCGATATAATTTCATGCCGGTGCACGCCTCTCGATGTTTGAGAGTTTATAGTAGTGACGACTACTTGCTTGGTGTGGGAAGTGGCCAACCAGAGCAGATGGATGCAATGGTTGAGTGATTCTTGGCTAACCATTGACATCGCGGTTTAAGATTTAAGACTTGCCGATATACTGGGTGAATGCGTATCTCTCTCCCCGGAGACTAAATTATGTGATTTAGATGTTTAAAACATGAATTGCCTCATATGCATTTGTTTAGAATTGTACACTCAGCATATAGCTGAGCAATGGAGATTTACTCCATTGCAGGTATGAAGAAAGGAAAGATGGAATGCGAGGGATGAGGCCGTTGGGATCATTCGGAGGAATTGGGTGTAGATTTTTGTAATCGAATCATAGAAGCTCTGGATTATTATTATTGAGTTGATGTAATATTCTTTTGAAAACCTTTTTAAGTTGGTTGGAAGTGACTTGGAACTCTTGAGTTCGCGTTTTGATGTTTAACACGTTGAATTTCATGTTTTTATGAATTTATTGTAGCACTTATGAGATTTGATCCAAACGAGTCATTGACTCGTTCCGTTAATGTTTTCAAAACTTAGACATGTTGTCTAATATGTTTATATACCTTTGTTAAAGTTTCTGAATGATTGGGAATTTGTATGTTGAGTTTTGTCGTGTTTGCGACGTTTTCAAAAAAATAAAAATAGGCAAAAGTGGGCTGCCCGTGAATAGTGTTTTTACAAAAAAAGTACCTTTTTCGAAAAATATTGAAATGTTCTATTTTGCTTCTAGGGTACCTTTGGGGTCCCTAATAACACTTTTATGGTTAATTTGAAATATAATTAACTTTTCCAATTGATACGGATTTTATGGACTCGTAGTTCAAATTTTTTTTTTCTTCCAAAATGAACTTTGTTTTAAAGAGTTTGTTTAAGTTTCTTTTCCGCTGCTAGAGTTATAGAATGGATTGGATGAGCCTCGGTGGCGTGCCATGTGTCCTATTTCCGCCCGTAGCGGGATGGGTCGTGACAATGACTTCTATAGAAAATAAGTTTCACTCTATCATATCTCTATCCCAATCTCTAGCCTTTTTTCCTTTTACAGTCTTTCTATCTAAAGTATATCAACAATAATACAAGTACTTCGCAAAAAAGTTTCTCCAATCCAAACAGGGCATTACCCTTTTCATTTTTAACTAATTCGAAATGTACATTCTAATAAAATTTTCACCTATACTAAAAGCCAAGTCTCACTTATACTTTTACGAAGTGAAAGGAGATAGGTAGAGAGAAGAGACGAGGGAAAATGGTAGAATCACTTGTTTGATAGGATAAAAGAGAGGAGAGAAAGGAAGAGGGGATGGATGCTTCCTCACTCCCAGCCCGCAAATTTAAATCCTTCAAATAATGCACGAATTAGAAGAGAGGAAAACCTTCCCTCCTCTTTCGACTTTTTTGCCCTTCAAAGTAAGTTAATTTTTTTATTGTAAGCATAAAATAGTAAAATATTCACTATTTTCTTATTTCCTTCTTCCCTTCTTTTCTATTCAACCAAACAAGAGAACTGAAGGCTCCCCTCCTTTCCTCAGGGATACCCCTTTCCTCCCTTTCATTTTTCCATCCTTCCTACAAATATAGCATTAAGTTGAGGGGATGGTATTTTGGGGCATACGTTGGGGTTTAATGGCCCCAAGCTCCTCAATTTCTACAACATAAAAATTTCATTGTATCATTTTCTATCTTCATGTGTATTCATTCCTCATTTTCCCTCTCCGTATCTAAAGCGTTCTGACAATGGTAAATACATCGTACATGTACTACGCATGAAAATGCTATGTCTGTACCAAACACAGTATAAACTGAATGCAAAACAATGCATTCCCTGAAGACGAAGAATCATGAATGTAGAGCAAGAGAAAAAAAAAAAAAGAGTATTGCAATCATCATCAGTTAAGAAATGTAACGCTTCTACAATATGACCTGCAATGAAAGGAGGATTGCAAAGAAATACTAACCCGAATACACATATCCCCAAGTGTAAGATCTTTGACTTGATTAAGGCTTTGAAGAAGTTCTTTAAACATGTTTAGAAATGCTTCGAATTCTTGAGCAAATATCGGGCGGGAAAAACTAAGGTAGGCATCAAGCAGAGAAAACATATTAACCAGCCGATACCAACTTCCATTCAATTCTCCAGTAATCTCCAATGACTGAAGATTAGGAGCTGAAATTTCCAATATAGACTCTTTTTCAGTACTATTATAAGGACACCAATACCCATGGACAATTAATTTTCTCAAGCTTGTAGAACCGATATTCAGACGCTTAAAGCCAATACAGTGATCCAATTCCAAAACTTCCAACAATGGACTACCCAACAATATGTTGTGTATAGTATCTTCACTCACCTCTGAAGTATGTAGCCATAGATTCTTAAGTGATTTCCAGGTAATTACCCCTTTTGGCACAACATTGCAGCACTTTAATTCCAACCTGGTTACTGATGAGCAACTAAATGTGTATTCGGGCAAAATGAAGATACGAATTCGCTCCTTCGGTACGACATATATGGAGAGCTCTTCTACATCGCAGCTCGTGGCAAAGCGAATCCATAGGTCTACGTGAGATCTATACTTTACATTGTATTCGAAATCGATAGTGAATCTGTAGATTTTGGAGTGCCTGTGTAGAATTAGGGTTTTATCGACGAAACGAACAAAATTTGGAATGCGATCTCGTGACTTATGGTTGGTGAAAACAAGGTTGGGGACAGTAGTCCAGAGGTATTGCCATTTTTTGGAGAGAGAACCTGTTTTTACGACTTCGTTCATGGGCAAGAGAGAGAGTATGCGAAGAAGGATAGCCTCCGGTAACGCACTGATTCGGTCTAGGATTTCGTTCTTTTCCGGCCGTTTTGGTGACGGTTCGTCCGACCAAACACTCCTCTCTTCTTCTTCTTCTGCTGAGAATTCTTCTTCTTCTTCTTCTTCTTCTTCTTCTTCTTCTTCTTCTGCTGAGACTTCTTCTTCTTCTTCTTCGTCTTCTTCTTCTTCTTCTTCTGATGAGCCATCACTTCTTTGGTCCATAACTCCCAAGTCCCAACCTTACAGTAAATATTCAATCATGTGATGAAAGTGAAAAAACAAGTCATATAGCTCTTCTCTGTTTAGAAATTAATAATTAAAGGAAAAATGTGTTTAATTATATCAATAAACCAAAAAGAAAGGATTTCCTAATCCTCAATTGTGTAAGAAAACTTGTTTTTAACTCCAATCATACAAAAATCACATTAACTCTAAATCAGTAATAACCTGTACAAAAACCTAATTTTGTATCAATTACAAAAGAGAAAATTTCAAGCGTTTTCAATTCAACTGAAACAACCAATAACGCAAGTACACCTTCACAACGCTTAAAGGTACATGAATTACAAATGGTGGAGATTATCGTGATAACTTGCAAAGTCTATTCAACTACTGCGTATGTCGAAAATTATAATTATTTTTGTGGAGATTATCGTGATAACTGATAACTTGCAATGTCTATTCAACTACTGCGTATGTCGAAAAATATAATGTTTTTTAGTAAGTTCATTCTAGAGGATGAAATTCTACACAGAAATGCATTGTAAAACTGGAATAAAGCAATTCAATAAAAGGGGAGAAGGCCATTACTAAATCATTTGATTCAAGACAGTGTTGATCAAATGCATTCAAAGCCTTCCAACTTACTGTAATCTCACCAAAGTATAAAAAACCCATATTAAGGCTTGTTTGGTTCATGGATTTTATGAGGCAAAAGAGAGGGGCAAGGAAAACAAGATGGGAAAACAAGATGGATAAATAGTTCTTTTTACCTTACAGCAGGAACTAGTTTTCCATCTTGTTTTACAGTTTTAGAAGCATGAATCCGTCGCTTTGGTGCGGTTCTCACAGAGGATCGTTTAGGGAAATGCTGACTCTCACACTAATATGATTCGCGAGTCTCACAGCAGCAGCAGCATCGTCCAAATGAGAAATTGTAAACCCTAGTTCGAGCAAAGTGACCATCAAAGAGAGGAAAAGCTTTGGGAATGTGTAATGTAATTTGATAGAGCAGGTTTTTTTTTCGGGGTCAGAGATAGAGCAGGCCCAGCAGGGTGACTGTAAAGGGTTTTGGTGTTTTATTTTATATTTTGTAAAGTAACATATATGGGTTTTTTTCCGGTAAAGAAGCTTTTGGGCTTTGGGAGATGTGTACTTGGACAAAAAAATTGCCATAAAATATAAGAAAGCTTCTTTTTTTTTACTTAACATGGATGAATGCACGCCACACACACACACACACACAAAATCCAAGTAGTCAGAGCTCCAAGAGAATCCTACGCACTAATGAAGGACTGGGTTCGACAAAGAAAGGAGGAATAAATCCCTCGCACTCCCCATAGAGAGATTCGAACTCTCCCCACCCACTTGGGGGGAGGAGGTGGTACCATTGGGCCACTTGGGCCTTTGGTACAATAAGAAAGCTTTATTTTGCAGTTTTTTTTATAAAAAAAATCTGTGTTTTTTACAATTTTTTTTTAATCAGTGTTTTTACGATTTTGTTTATATCTTTTTTTAAGACGATTTTTGCTCCCCATTTTTCTCACTTGGGCCTCTATTAAATGACATATAAGACCCCTCAAAAAAAAAATTTGACATATAAGACAAATGGAAAAAGAATGCAATCCTTTTTTCTTTTCTTTTTTCGGCTCATCTCTGCATTCTTTCTTTCAAGTCCACTTTTTTCACTTTAGCAAAAAAAATGCCCACTTGCTTCAAAAAGCTGATGTGACAACTCACAGTAAAAATTAAAAGCTATTTCCGTCCTCTCCTATCGTCCTAAGTCCTAGCCTTTTCTTTGGGTGGCATGTTTGTTTCTTGTTCAGTTTTTTTTTTTTCTTCAACTGAAAATTGTATCATATGTTAATGTTCCCTATTAAAAAAAATGTATCATATGAAAATTTAAAATGTTTGCATTTAAAAAATAATGACATAATCTCAAAATAAATAATTTTATAAAAGAATAATAATATGCTTTTTATATTTTATACTCCCTTCCTCCTTTTAAAAATTTTTTAAAAAAAAATTGTATCATAGAATATCCTTGTATAACCATTTTAGTGATAAAATATTTATATAAAATTAGAAAAGAGGCTTACAGAAAGTATCTGTGAATTAATTTTTCAAATCACATTTCTCAAAGGTTGATGAGACAGCTGCCAAACCAAATAAAAATTAAAGTTACTTACATTAGTTCGGTGGAAAATGATACATTTATTTTTTGGGGGATGTGAAACAATAGTGGTATTTCATCATAATAAAAAATGATACTTTTTGCCCTCTTTTCCCTACGAGATCCATGAAGCGGACAAAGCCCAAAACAATCAACATTTATGTAAGAAATTACCTAAACAAATAAGAAAGTAAAAATAAAATCCTAAGATAGTCAATCCATTGACAACAATAGCTACCCACAAATCCTAAACCACAGCCTGAGAAGAAGCTTCAAAATAACGTAAATAACAACTTATCCAACACTAGCAATGGATGTAGTAACTGAACTTCAGTTAGAGATGAGTGATGAAAATAAAAGATGTTTGTTGTGAAAATAGGAAAAGTTTGTTGATTCAAAGAGAGAACTTGAAACATTCATTTGATCACTCCCATAAGACCATCAACCCCTGCTCAAAACTAACCAGTCTATTACAAAACTGTGACATGACAATACCATAAGAAAAGCTTCAACGTGTGATCTTTTAACTATCCAAAACAACATCATGGGTAAATACTTTGTGCATCCATACCTAACACGTGATCTTTATCATGTTGGTGTGCATTTGTATTACAACATTAGATGTAACTTTCATCTTCTCTATTCCCCAATTCATCTAAGGTCTAGTAAGGATTGACTTGGATGATTATAACATCTTCGGAAAAGCGGTAGAGCACTTAGAACAGCTAGCAGTATGAATTTTAGGATAAAGCTATGATTCCCAAAGGCTTTGCCATTTGTACCACCTATAGTGGTATGGTACCACCAACGACTGCCGCAGCATATGGTACAACTGTTAAAGCATTCGGGAACCAATTTGGAATTCAAACTTAGGAAGCATAGCATTACTCTAAATTTTAGTCATGAATAGGTGAGAAACTTGAACACAAAGTTTTAAACATAACATGGAAATCATGAAGAAAGTCAAGAAATGAGAGCAAACCCAAAAATAAATTCACGAACAGAACTAGGAGACTCCTTGATTCTATCCTTCTTGTTTCACAACACATCCATCCTAATAATCCAATATATTATAGAAATGTTTTATGAGAATGACAAAACTCGTCTCTTGTCTGCTGACTTTTACTCAATCAGTTAGTTTTGGGCTACTCATGTCACCAGAAATTACACACACAGCCACTTAATGACCCCTTGAAATCATAAGCATTACCCTCAGAAAGTCATGTAAGAAGCATATTGTTCCTACAATTCATCCAAAACATAACCGCCTTGGGATTCAACTTCAACAATAAGCTTCTTTAGGCTCTGTTTGGTTCATGGATTTAGAGAGGGAAAAGAAAAGGCAAAAGGAAAACACGAAAGAAAACTAGTTCCCTCGCGTTTTCCTTCATACTTAAGTAACATTAAAAATTGAAAATCTCCAAAATATAATTATAATATATGAATAAAGGAAGGAAAATAACTCACAATTTTCAAAATGCTTTCTTTATTTCCCAACTTATTCTCTTTTCTAGCCAATTTTCCTCACTGTTTTCCTTATGAACAAAAACAAAGAAAAAGCTTTCCTTTATGTTTTCTTTTCTTTTCTCTTCCCTCACTAAATCTAAGAACCAAACAAAGCCATAGGAAGTTTTTCAAGTAAGGTGCATAGCATTTTCTGTCCTGCACCATAAATCCAAACTGAACAATAAACCAAAATCTATAAACCAAACAGACCCTTAAAAGAGCTTTTGGATTTTCAACTCCTTTTTCTTGCACATTTGAGCATTTATCTAATCACCTAAAAAAAATCCATATTACTACTTCATTCTGCAAAAGTAATTCCAGATAGTAGGCACTGTTTGTGGCTTAGCTTCTAAAGCTTCAAAAGTGTATAGCTAATTTAATTATACATGTACTCAGCAAATTAATTAATTGATGAAAAGTGAAAACTTGTACATCTGATCTAGCAAACACAACTTGGTCAAAGATTTGAAATAACTACAACAATCCCTCAAACCCCAAAACGTAAATTAGCACTATGAAACCTAATTAAACAAACAATTTCTCGATTACATACCTTTAAAGAGAGAAGTGGTGAAACAAAATGCTTTCCATTGCTTGCTGGAATGTGTGGTGATGGTCCGGCTGTGGACAGAGAGAGAGAGAGAGAAAGAAGAAGAAGAAGAAGAAGAAGAAGAAGAGACAGAATGAGAGCTCTGCTAGTGTTCCAATAGAGAGCTGACCGATGAGGGATTTGTTTGTGAGTTCCAACAGAGAGACTGACCGAGAGGACACGGAGCAGTGAAAAAGAGAGAAGACGAAGACGACTTAGGAGTTAATCAATGATCCGGGATCTTTGTCACCTAGGGAAAAATATTTTGATTTTATAGAACAACAATGCTAGGGGCACCAAAGGATACAAAGAACTTCCACAAAATGAGTGGAAAGTCTATGTGGCACACTGGGACCCGCCAGCAATTAAGCATTGTTTCCATTAATTGCTGGCGGGTCCCCCTGTGCCACATAGACTTTCCACTCATTTTGTGGAAGTTTTTTGTATCCTTTTGTGCCCCAATCATTATTCTTTATAGAAACTCTTTGTTTGTAAATTGTACCCCTGTTTAGGGGAAATTCTTTCTAAATTAGCAAAATTTTCAAATATGTGAGTAGGGTTATAGATCCTAACTGTATCCCGTTATATCCAACATTTACTCGTCACGTAAGGGCTAAGGACCCTCGACCATGGTCTGCAAGTTGCACAGTAGCACTCTAGCAATGTTCATGTGGTGCTGCCATGATTATACGATGAGTTTTTTTTTTTTTCATAGGATCACACAATGAAGTTTTTTTTTTTGCATTTTTGCCGATGAGTTTTTTTTTTTTTCATAGGATCACACAATGAAGTTTTTTTTTTGCATTTTTGCAAAAAAAAAAAACTCATCGTGTATTCGTGTCGTCTTGCTAGCGTCACGTAACCACTGCCCGAGCAGTTCACTGCTGCAAATCTGGACTCCGTTTAGGGTGTCATCGGTTTGGTTCGGTCAATTTTTGGAAGGTTTCAAAACCGATTTGGATAATTGTTTTGTTTGGTTTGATTTTTACACTGCAATATTTTGATGAAAATCAATCGAACCGATTTGTTCGGTCAGTTGATTCGGTCTAATCGATTTTATTGACACCCCTAGCCATGTGGTCGTTGCGACCAGTAGATGACTGTCATGTGGCAAAATTGTTAGACTTTTGAGAGATTAAAAGTTCACACTTGGCCACATAACAGTCTACTACTGGACTACTAAGTAAAATTATTTCTTGGAGAGAACAACTGAGAGTCAGAGAGTAAGGCATTAACTGTCGGACCTGAGTGGCCGCAAGAGTGGTACTGTCCACTCAGTAACACCAATCAACTACGAGAATATGTCATTTTTCTTTTTCTTTTTCTTTTATCTTTTTTTAACAAAAAAAAAATTGGAAAAGTGTGATTGTTGTCATTTGGACATTTTGGGTGGGTAGCAACATATAACACCCGCATGCGTGTTATTGCATTTCATTATATTGTCATGCATGATAATGTGATGTGTTGTGTATTTTGGCACATGTTTGAGTGAGTTTTGACTCACGAGTAGATTTGGGTGTCTGTATTAGAGAACCCATTGAAACGGTGTTGATGAGTGTTATGATGCTGTGACGTCTCTCCCAGTGTGAGACGGTCATTATGGAATACTTAAATGTTTACTTGAAAATAAATGTTTACCTGTGCATTTCAATATCCGTATTATTTCTAGTTTAGAATATAATTATGTTGTTAGTTTTAGTATCCTAGTGAGGACGAATTAATACGCTATTAATTTGGTAGGCTAATTAGCAAGTTGGGAAAAGTCATATAAGAATTTGCGTTTTAGCAACCAAATGGAGCTTAGTCGAAAACTTTTATAATTTTGAAGTTTCACTTGTAAAGTTATGAATTAGCTGTGTATGAAGTTTCAGAGAATGATTAGGAGTTTTGAAAACTCGGGCGGAGGTAAACACAATTTTCCGAAAAGTGTTGCCTATATATAGACAGAGATGACTTTGGATATTTTATAAGTTTAACCTAAAATTTTAAGAAGGAGGCCAAAAGGGGGATTTGATTACTTAGAGCTTCTCGACGCCAAACGACGACCGTTCGTCCGCTGGTTTTTCACCAAATTTCATATTTGAATTCCTCGAGCTAAGGCCATCGTTTTAACACCTATTTAGACCATGTTTGGCTAAGTTTTCAAAAAAGTTATTTTCTAGAATATTTCATAAAAGTCGATAATCGAACTTTTGATCCATAGGAATTGTACTAGAAGATTTTATGCATGTTCTTTATGCACGGATTTTTCTTGGATCGTAGTTTAAGAGCGTTATTCGGAGGTGAGTGATTCAACTATGTTTTGGGAATGATTTCTTGACATGTATTCATGTTTTTGTGTGAATAGCATGTATTAATTCATAGAGATATATTGTGTAGTTCATATTGGGCAATCATATTGTTAAGTAGGCCCAATAGCACGATGACATGTTTTGTTTTTCGCGAGTATGGTGATATGTAATTGAGCATGTTGAGTTGCTTATTTGGGTCAAAGGAGCACGTGTCTACTGAGCTATCTTGTGGAGCCGATATAGGCATTAAGGTCGCACGATTGAAGAGAAGAATCGTGGGTCTTACCCTTTCGCGTGGACTTATTGGTAAGGAGTCGTGGATTAGGAGTATGGGACGTATACGTGAGGCTCCAGAGACTAATATGAAATGTAAAGATGTGAATGCGAGCATGTTTATCATTCATGTGCATATATTGTTTTATTCACTAAGCGTTAGCTTAAACAAATCAAATATGTGTGGTTATTCAAATAACCATTTCAGGTGTTAATGTCAGCGAGGAATCGAGGAAGTAATCACGAGATGTTGGGAGTTCACTTAAAAGACGACTTGTGTTTATACCATAAAATATAATTTTACTATATTACTATTGTCATGTCATTTTAATATATTACCATATTATTCTATAATAACAATATTATTAATATTATTATTATGAGCTATTTTGGCTTGCCATGGAAGGCATTTGAAAAGTACTTGCAAGACACTTGTCATTGTAGGATTGAAGCAAAGGAGGTTACTTGAAGATCAATGGTGATGATGAAGATGGAAGTCATTTTGGAGGAAGCTTCTCTTGGAAGAAACACATATGTAATTGAATTTGAATTGGTAGTTAAATGTAATAGGAGGAAAATATTCAAATTCAAATGGGTAGTTATAGGTTTCTTCTATAAATATATGTAATATACTCCTTTGTAATGGTCCTTGACCACACAAACAAATGCAATAATATATCTACTTTATCTTCTTCATCTATTCGGCCACCATGGCCATTAGTTTAGGTAATTTAATTTAGCCTAGTTAGGAGTAGTGTACCTTTACTTTGCTTTTACTTACAATTCTTAGGAGTAGGAATAGTTATAACATAGTTTAATCACTTCGAAGGTATCCTTCGAACTCTCTCTTCTTCTTTTTCTTCTCCTTTCTTCTTTTTTGTATTTCATCTCACACGTTTGAAGTCCTTATTAAGGCATCGAACGTCACCACAATTTGCTTGGTGAGGCGCAGTTTGGATCATCACATTTACACATTGGCAATTTGCTTGCCTGGCACGCTCGCACACACTAATAAAATTTTCCAACCAAACATTTTTGGCACACCCGGTGGGACTTGAGTGTCAAGATGAATTTTGAAGAGTTGAATGTTTTACCCTCTTCAACACCATATTTTGGTGATAACAATTTCGAATGGTTGTATGTTTTACCATCAACACCATATTATGGTGATCAAAAATGGTTCACTAATTTTATTCCATTATTGGACCAAGTAAATGACCAATTGTTTATTTTAGAAAATGAATTTCACAAAATGGCTCAAGAAGTGTCAATTATTCTTCAAAATTATGAACCAAAGGATAAAAATAAATTGATTATGAAAAATTTTCAATATCCATCAATGGTGGAAATAAAAAATTCACCAACATTCTCATCACCCATATTGGTTAATCAATCAAATAATAGTGATGAAAATGTACCCGGGGGGTGTATTTTTCAACCAACTTTGGTTGAGAATCATGAACAAACTTTTGTTCATAGATTTGAGTTTTTCAACATTGTTCAAAGTGTTGAAATCTATGAATTATTTAAGACATCCATGGCTTTAGTTGGTCAATACCCATTTTGGCTTTGTGGTGCTTATCAAAATTGGGTTATGACCATATGGATTATTTTATGGCAGTATTTCTATGAAAAAATTATACATTAAATTGATTTTCTGGACCGTATAAAATCATTATTGGTCATGTTATGCTCATATTAATCAAACAAAAAATAGAGAAAATGTGAACCGGATATTTAGAATTGGTTCTCTCTATTGGTTCTCTTTGTAATGGTTAGAAAGTAATTCATGAGTTATTCTTAGATCAGGTTTGGCATCCTAGTGATTTAATGGGTCAGAGGCATGGCCCAAATTTTTCTCATGAAGGTGTTTATGAATCTATGATGATGGCCACCAAACCATTGACACGACTAAAAAGTTGTGCGCTCTTGTGCAACACCCAAGTGTAGGTGATCTTACAAGTAATACTGGATAAGTCCAGGTCGATCCCACAGGGAAGGAATAGGGAGAATGTCTACTAAGTTATAACCTAAAGAAAAAGAAAAGAAAATAAGAATATAGAATTGGAGGTTCTACGAATCCTAATTAATTAAATTAAACTAAATAGCAAACTAAAGCATGACAAAACATAACTAATTAAATAAATAAACTAAATATGTTGGAAACACGTGAATCCACCTTGATCCTAACCATCTACCATGCAAATTCATTAACGTTCTATGGAGTTCATTCCTCTTCAGAATTCCGTATTTTTCTAAAGATAAAGAATCAGTAGTCCTTTCATGGCCGGGACTACATCATCACAAGTGAATTAAAATACATGGAAGACGGTTTAAAACAATGGTTATTACTGGCACTCTAAATGGTGTTAGCATTCAAAGTGGTTTTCAAAAGTCATTGAAGAAAATAGCCTTAAGGCTTTAAGTTCTAAAAACTGTTGTGTCAAACTGAGCTTATTGGGACAATTTGATGACAGATTTCTAAAACAGAAAGTCATGGAATACTTAAAAGAATCATCTCAGGAATTCACATGTTCGATCGATCGAAGCGCTCTCGATTGATCGGACAGCCTCATCCTTCAATCGATCGAAATACCTTCGATCGCTTGACTATGGCTCTGGTTCGATCGATCGAAATACCTTCGATCGATCGAGCCCAAGGTTTCTAAAGATTGCATGGCAAAGGTTGGGAATCAATGTTTCATCACATATTCCCAACGTCTAAACTACGGAAACATGATAAAACTAATGCAGAAAGAGTAAAACATAGTTATCATAACAACTAGATTAACAAACAATCAAATAAAGAAAAGGAACAGAAAAACCTGGAATAAATCTGAATATAACTTGTAACAAACTTGAAATAAAGTTGAATCTTGAATCTACAATGGAAAAGGAGGAAGAAAACATTAAGCTAAACTAATCTACTCCTAAACTAACCCTAAAACTACCCTAAGCTGCTGTTCTGTGCGTTCTGGAGTGTCCTTCTTTCGTCTGGCGTCAAAACGACTTATATATAGGGTTCCCACAGAGTTTACGCAACTTTTGGGTGAAAATAAGGTTCGATCGATCGAACTAAGCTCGATCGATCGAAGGTTCGATCGATTGCACTCTCTTCAATCGCTTGAACTTCTCTGATTTTGACAGCTCTGCGCACCGATGGGAGAATAGCCATAACTTTTTACTCGGACCTCGGATTGACCTCCCGTTTGCGGCCACGCGACCGTAACTCAAATATCTACATTTTATATCTCTGGGAAAATCTTCCAAATCTGAAGTCTTCATTGTCAAAAATGGCGTTTTCCCAGCTGCTTCTGTTGTTCTCTTCACCAGAATCACTTTCTATGCAATGGTTGCTTCCTATAACCTACAAAATGGTGTAAAAACACATATTTGAGTCTCAACATCATATAAAACACTTAATCATTGATGTGCATCTAAATCTAGGGACTTGGGGATAAAAGTATGCATAAAAGACTATGAAATACGCTATGAATATGCATTTTTCACCTCTAATCAACCATCATAAAAGTGATATGAAGTTTACATAAAACCATTTGTATTCGGCTTGATAAATTGGTTTACAATTTGCATCAGTCATTGTAATATTCGGTCTTACCGTTTACGACTGACGTAAATGCTGAATGGAATGCAATTGGGAAGTTATGGGGCATGACTCGAATCCCGATGAAATAGATGACTGACAATTTAAAATTCACAAACCTTTGTGTACAAATTGTTCATTGGTTTGTCGTTAAAGACCAATTTCGGTCATTGAACTGAAGTAGTATCAATTGGTTGTCCATATTTAAAAATAAAAAATAAAAAATAAAAACTTATTAACTTTTGGTTCTTTGATTGGTTATATGTTTAAACCAAAAGTTTGTTTGATTGGTGATATTGGCTTCGAAGCCAGATTAAAGTCATTTATTTTATGTTTGAAGTTATTGGATTGGCTTCGAGGCAAGTTAAAAGTCATAATTTGGTGTTCGAAGCAATTATTTTGGCTTTGAAGCAAATTTAAAATGAATTTTTTCCTATTCGAGGTTAACACATTGGCTTCGAACCAGTTTGAAAGTCATCATTTTTGTGTTCAATGCCGTTATATTGGTTTCGAAACAAGTTTTTTGTACTCGAAGCTATTCTATTGGGATTTCGAATCGAGTTTAAGCCATATTTTGGTGTTCGAAGCTGTTATTTTGGCTTCAAAACAAATTAAAAATAATTTATTTAATATTTGAAGTTATTTTATTGGCTTCTAATTAAGTCTAAAGCCATTTTTTGGAGTGGTGTTTAAAGTTAATCTATTGGTTTTGAACCAAATTTAAAAATACTTTATATTGTGTTCAAGGCTTTTATTTTGGCTTCGAAGAAAAATTAAAGTCCTGTATTTGTGTTCGAACCCCCTATATTTACTTCGAATACAGTTTTAAGCCATCATTTTATGTTCAAATCCTTTTTATTGGCTTCGAAGCGAGTTTTAAACTATTCTTTTGTATTTCGAGACCAACACATTGGCTTCGAAATAGTTTAAAGTCATCATTTTTGTGTTCAATGCCATCATATTGGTCTCGAATCAAATTTTTTGTACTCGAAGCAATTATATTGTCTTCGAAGCAAGTTTAAGCAATGATATTGGCTTTGAAGGAAGTTTAAAGCCATCCATTTTGTGTCGAAGCAATTGTTTTGGCTTCGAAAGGAGTATAAATCCATTTTTTGGCATTCCAAGTTAGTCTATTGGTTTAAACTAAAACAGTTCATATTATGTTCGAAGTTATTACATAGGCTTCGAAGCAAGTATAAATTCATTTATTTTATGTTCGAAATTATTAGATTGGCTTTGAGGCAATTTTAAAGCCATTTACTTTGTGATTGAAGTTACTATATTAGCCACAAATGATACTTTAAAGCCATTTTCGTGTTCGAAGTTGTTGTACTGGCTTCGAAGCAAGTTATATTATTTTATGGAAATCAATAAATTGGTTCTTCAAAAATTACGTATGCTTCATTTTCAAAGAACCAGGGGGGCTTATGTTTATACCATAAAATATAATTTTACTATATAACTATATTACTATTGTCATGTCATTTTAATATATTACCATATTATTCTATAATAACAATATTATTAATATGAGCTCTTTTGGCTTGCCATGGAAGCCATTTGAAAAGTACTTGCAAGACACTTGTCATTGTAGGATTGAAGCAAAGGAGGTTACTTGAAGATCAATGGTGATGATGAAGATGGAAGTCATTTTGGAGGGAGCTTCTCTAGGAAGAAACACATGTGTAATTGAATTTGAATTGGTAGTTAAATGTAATAGGAGGAAAATATTCAAATTCAAATGGGTAGTTATAGGTTTCTTCTATAAATATATATAATATACTCCTTTGTAATGGTCCTTGACCACACAAACAAATGCAATAATATATCTACTTTATCTTCTTCATCTATTTGGCCACCATGGCCATTAGTTTAGGTAATTTAATTTAGCCTAGTTAGGAGTAGTGTACCTTTACTTTGCTTTTACTTACAATTCTTAGGAGTAGGAGTAGTTATAACATAGTTTAATCACTTCGAAGGTATCCTTCGAACTCTCTCTTCTTCTTTTTCTTCTCCTTTCTTCTTTTTCGTATTTCATCTCACACGTTTGAAGTCCTTATTAAGGCATCGAACGTCACCACAATTTGCTTGGTGAGGCGCAGTTTGGATCATCACATTTACACATTGGCAATTTGCTTGCCTGGCACGCTCGCACACACTTATAAAATTTTCCAACCAAACAACTTGTCATGTTTATCTCGTAGTTTTGTAATCGAATCGTCTATTTCATTTGTTTTGTTAAGGAACTTGTAATAGAAATAGATAATAGTCTTGTGTATGTTTTATTCTATTTCCAAACTTTATAAGGAATTTACTTCGAGTAAACTACAACTACGTTTTGTTTTGACTTGGAGAATATGGTTTGGGTTAGTTAAGTTATTATGAATCTGAACCTAGAGTTCACGTTTTGAAATATTTTACTTGTCGACTTCATGTCTTGATTTAATGTTGAGGTAGTTAACGATCGCAAGGGTCGCTTGACCTTAGGCAATATCCTAGTGCAAGAAGAATTGTTGTCAGAGGGTCATTTAACCGGTCGAAGAGGACAATTCGAACGGTCGAAGTGCCCTCTACTGTGAGGGATTATTGCCGAGGGGTCATCCGACCGGTCGAACGGGGCAACTCGACCGGCCCTGCATGAAAACTTTTTATACCCTTTCCGCAACTTATTTAAATGTTTTGATTGGTTCTTAGGGCACCTTTGGGACCCCTTTGATTATAAATTCATTCGTTTCAAAATATAATTACGTTTTTAAATTTATACGAATTTTACCAACTTCGATTGTGTTGTTTTAAAAGAGCGACTACTCATTGCTATTTTTAAAGTTTTGTTTCCACTGCTATGACTTTTAAATGAGTAGGAAGAGCCTCGGTGGCGTGCCATGGGTTCCGATTCCGCTATTGTGGGATCGGGCTGTGACACAACACCTACTTGCAGTAGAGGATCCTCACTCCTCTATGTCTCAGTTTTGGGGAAGAGAATAAAATTCAATGTGTCATAGTCAACAAAATCATTTTTCCTTTATTATATAAATGCTTTCTTGAAAAGATAGAGTATTCTATTAGAAAATCCCTCATTTTAGTAAAAAGCTTTGCGAAATACACTGGCATTAAAAGTCATTCATTCGAATAATTCTATGATACATCGTAGTGGTGATGCTGAGCAAAAAAAAAAATATATATATATATATATATATATCGTAGTGGTGATAATTGTATCATGCATACTAGTGATTTTGGGAGCCAAGATGGTATAGCTTAGATCCAATGTTTTGAAACCTGGACCATTCATCAAACCAGAAAAATGTAAAGTTGGGATGAGAAACTATAGACAAGTTTAATTGTGAAGTTCACAACTTACCTTCACATGTTTTGTTGTTCCACCCAACACATTGTGGTTGGGGTGTTTGTGAGAATTCCCAGACTTGTGAAATTCACAAGTTAAAAAGTTTGGCTTTTGCCACCATATTTTTGTATAGAAACCTATGATTTGATCCCTAGATATCTATTTAATATGGATTTGGTCCAATCGTTTTTCCTAAAATTGAAATCAATCCTTTATATCACTAAAACTTAGAATCTAGTCCTTTTCCCTAAATCTATGTACTATTTATGGACGAATACACACACACACACACACACACACATGTATATCACCAACACAAAAAAAAAAATGCATGTGAAAGGTATATATGATAAGTGAAATCCACGGAGATCATGGGTAAGTGATAATGATCCCCAAAATCAAGCATTTTCCTTTTTTTTTTTTACTCCACAACTATATTTGGGTGGTTTATTTTGACGTTTGAACGAATATTTGAAGGAAGATATTTACTTATCTTCTAAATGATGTGAGTGTGGTCCCTGAAATTATGGAACTTCCTAAATTAGTGGTGACCATGTTTTTGAATTTCTTAAATATGTTTTATGTCGTGTTTTATATTGTTATCAAATTCACGAGAAATTTCTCACTTTGTATTGATTATCAAATTTGTGAGAAATTTCTCATTTTATATTGTGAGAAATTTCTCACTCTGTGAGAGTTTACTGTCATTCAATAATTCTGTGTTATTTACTACCAATTGTGTGAGAAATCTATAATTAGGTGTATGATGAATGTTGAAGATTCCTATAATGGAGGAGTATTAAATCTGTTATGGCAACTAAATGGAATGATATGGTAACTTAATGTTTAGTTTCACATATGGTTATATATATATGTGTGTGTGTGTGTGTGTACATGATGTATATCCCTTAAAAAAAATGGCAATTTCCTTTTTGTGCTCAATATCTTTGATGTGTGATTTCCTTAATTTACTCAACATTCATTCGTTTTTATATTCAATTGGATTTGGATGAGCATGTAATGGCAAAATGAAAAATTCCTCACTTTCATTGAACAATTTCTCACCGAAATTTGCACTTTGATCGAGAAATTTCTCACTCAAGTTTGGAATTTTCTCATGACATTATGTGAATTTTCTCACTTTTTTATATGTGATTCCTTTGATTTGGTCAACATCCATTCATTTTTTTTATGTTCAATTGGATTTGGATGAACGTATTATGACAAAAATGAGGAATTTCTTAGAATATTTATATGACAAAAGTGAGAAATTTCTCACTGAATTCAAACGAATTACAATTGAGAATTTGAGAACATCATATACTGCGAGGATGTAATTTCAGTACAAAAGTGATGAACACGCAATGAATTAGTTTCGAAAACATGAGAAATTTCATGATATCCAAAGTCGTCGAAATTCTAGATTTCGAATTTGAAAAAAAAAATGGTCGACAAAACTCTAAATTTCTCACGGAAAACGATAGAACTGGGGAAAAAAAAAGAAATGAAGTTTTTTTGAACGAAACATGATCGTAAACCCTATGATTCTTCTTCTTTTTTAGCAATCGCCGCCACTTCGTCATCATCATTGCAACCTTGAACTATTTCACAAACCGCCGCTACGTCATCATCATCGTTGCAACATAAATCTAGATACAATCCATACAGATTTCACAAATATTTGAGAAATTTCTCACTTTTAGAGATCGTTTATGAGAATGGGGGGATTGTTTATGAGAAATCTCTCTCTCTCTCTCTCTCTATATATATATATATGTAAATATATATTTATATCAAGATTGATATAAGGGTATTTTGATCTTCAAAATAGATGAGGGACTAATTCTTAAGTTGTGTCATACTAAGGACTAATTCTTAAGTTGTGTCATACTAAGGACCAATTTCTAAGAAGGGTGGCTATAATGGACTATATATTAAGTATCCATTTTTTGCATTATTCAAAAGTTGGGCAGTATTCGCAAGTTTTTAAAAGGTTAATTTTCCTTCATAGTCAAATCGTATCTTTCTTCCTCATTTTGCTTCATCAGTACTCCGATTTTTGCCCTAGCTAGAGCTCCTTCACAGACGTTCTTCCTCTCAAAAGTTTCAAACAAAAACCCTTTGTTGGCACGAAATGGAAACCTTAGAGAGAGAGAGAGAGAGAGAGGGGGGGGGGGGGGGGGGGGGTGAATAAGGTTTTAGCGGAAAATTAACCTTTTAAAAACTTAATACATAATTAAACACAATCACAAACAATAAAGTAAAGAGAAAAGGGAAGAGACACTTGCAAACCGAGTGTTCAAGTGGTTCGGCAATCCGCACACCACGGCCTACGTCCACCTCTGAAGAACACCTCTTGAGGATTCCTTTATCAACCTACTTATGGGTGTCGATCAAACCATTACAAGAGTCTTCAATCTCTCCCAGAGAAGAACACCTCTTCTTTGCACAAGGGTTACTAACCCTCACTCTTTACAAACGAATAATTTGGGTACAAATGATAGTTTTCTCTCTAGAGTGGATAGTACAATAATAGCTCACACAACAACTCCTTAGTAAGAAGATAATACAAATGAAAACTCAATACAATTTGCTCTCTCAAGAATCACAATTGAAATCTAGAGCAAATTGATTTTTCACTCAAACTAGGGCTCAAATATGAATAATGATTAAACAAGATGTTTGAATAATTTTTCTTGAATACCCAACCCTTAAAAATCACCCCTATATATAGATTTTCAACATATATGACCGTTAGGGGTGTTTGCGGGGTGTAAAAATAATTTTTGAAAAGTTTAGAAAACTAGTCGTTATGTTATTCTGCGCGATCCAGTCGACTGAAAAATCGACCCAGTCGACTCAAAAGTTTATAGCAGTAGGTACCTTTCAAAAACAGTAGACTTTTTTACAATCCAGTCAACTGAATTTACAATCCAGTTGATTGAAATATTTACAGTTCAGTCGACTGCATTTTGGCAGAGTTTTGACAGCTTGACACCTCTTTACTAAAACGACCATAACTCCTTCTACAAAACTCATTTTTGTGATCCGTTTGAAAATTCGGAAACTAGATTCAAATACCTTTCCAACCATATAAAACGCAACATCTAGTTCCTTACCAATTAGATCAGGTTTGTCTTTAAAGATGACCCATCTGTAAAGGGTTCTTGATTTTTGACTTAGCAACTTGAAAACTTTTATGAAATGAATTTAATTGAGTGGTCTAAGTATGTTTAGGTCCTTGAAAGTATTTTAAAGTATGAGAGCAAGGATCCTAAAGTCTAATTGAAGTTACTTGAGCCCCTATGAGCGATTGATCAAAATGCTTACAAATAAATCCTAGTCTTCAACCAAGGATAAAAAATCTTCAAGTCTTCAAGCTTGATCCTTGTTGAGCACAATCACTCTTGGACTTCGCCATATGCTATCCCATGATCCCAAACAAAGTTAAAACATCTAAATGCATAAATCAAGAGATTAGAACAAAGAAAATGACTTGATAATTGATTGGAATAGAACCACTAAGAACATACAATTATCACTAGATTTGTCATCATCAAAACAAATATAAATAATGCTTTAAATAAATTCAAGGCTAACACCCTTGCCTTTTGATACTCAGCAGATTGTTGAAAATAGATATCTATTGTTACACCCCAACCTGCCCCGACAAGCTTGGACACGTGTAACAAAGGATTACCAATAACAAAGCACCCCTTAATAACAATAAAATAAGAGTTAAACATAGTAAAAAGAATTCGTTATCTTAAACCGGCACAAAGGTAAAATTTTCATTAAGAAAATGTGCCCAAATTTGATATCAAAAGATCGCCCTGTGAGTCTCGGTTCCAACACAAAAAACGGCGCACGAATGTGAATTTTTTTAGAAAGAGTTATGTCTGCTTCCGTAAAAGTCGTCAAGCTAAAAATATATGTAAATTCTCTGTTTCATAGCTACCAACTAAACAATAAAACAAAAATAAAGTTTTAAAAATCGTCGAATGACACTTGAACAGAGTTTCTCCTATTACAACACTATTTATACTGCTTAACACGAATTGAAATACCAAAATATCACCAAAATATTTTAAAGTACTTTCAAAACTTCAAGAACATGCCCCTAATACATATTCAAGCATATTCAACTATTTAAAGATGATTATAACTTCACAATTCATATTATAAGGATTTAATACAAAACCAAAACATAAATTTATCTCCAAAACTCCAAATACTAGGAATATAACTACTCATCTAAACCCATTTATATATGAACACATTAAACATTAACCATTAATATCAAGCTATCCCAGAATCCCCACAGTTCAATGCTTTTCACTGTGATGCTCGTCCGAATCTGCATGGTCATTAACCATAAAATCGACTAAGCTTTCGCTCAGTGAGTGTAATAGTTATCATGTAATTGGAGTATTTAATGTACCATAAACACCAATTAAGCATTCACAACTATAAATGGTCGCCGGTGTGTCAAGTAATCAATCACCATCGTATTGGACCCTTAATTCCAGGCCTTTATCACTTTTTCGTCGCTTTAAAAACGATATCACACACTCTTACGTGATCGTAATCAATTCGTTGTGTTCGTCACCACCGTCTCCTTTTCTCTGAGGAATTCAACGTCCCTCGAATACGGGCTAAATAATGGTGATTATTACTTGAGACCCTTTGACCAAATAAACACATAAGCAACTTAATATGTCAACATGGCAATTCAACATTTCAAACATGTTAATTGCTAATTAACCACATGCTTTTCTACTTAATCACAATTAAGCAATTTTAAGCATTTAATAATAAATAAATAATATTAAACATCCAATTTTGGGATTAGGACACTCACCTCACGAATTAGTCCCAAATAAGCCTATAATTTTCAAAAAATTTCGCAAAATTAGATCTATTTACTCCTAATGATATTCCTACACTATATATCATATGTATGTATCACCCCTAAAAATGGATCGCAGAAAAATGTTAAAAAAATTAAAAAAGAAAGACATAGAAATAATACTCTCATCTCCACGAGTCTGAATATGGCTTCGATTCACAAAACAGTGTACTGACGGCGAAGAAACGGCAACAAAATGACGACAGAACTAACTTTATCCTTTTATGGCCGACTAACTCCTCTCTGTATCTCTTTTTTTTTTTCCCTCCTAATGTAGATGATGACATGTTTACGATATATATCTAAATTATAATATTTTCTATTTTCATTTACACCCCCACTACTTTCTAAAGCTTATTATGAAATCCTCTAACATTTACATTAACTATCCAAATATCTAAGTGGATATATATATATCTATGTCACGTGTGAGTCCCAAAAATGGTCCCAAATATTTTATGAAGTTGCTAATTAACCTACTAATTATGAACCATATTCCAATTCACCTTCACACAGGTATCCAAATTAGCACCATAAAAGGTCATAACTAATAATAAAATATTCAAAACAATTAAGCAATTATTCATTTAATCACATAAATGCAACTAAATGCAATTTATCTAATCTGGACCTCTCGTGAGTCCCATTTCACATCTGTCCAATTGTACCCTTATCAAAGCACTTATTACATTGGGGTAACTGGAACTTACCCAAATATCACATATAATTAATTATACTAATTAATGCATGAAAAATAAATTTTACTTCCATTTTATGTTTACAGGAATTACTTCTATGTAGGTGAAGATGATAATTTTTGGGTGTTTTAAATTTTTAATCTCTAAAACTTGGAGTAACGATACCATTTGAAGATAGAGGTTTCCTTCATTCTCCTGTGCGTCTATGACTCTATGGGGAGGATATCATAGTCCCTAAAAAGTTTAGGGGACTTTATAGTGAAAGTGTTTTAACTCAGGTCCTATTGCTACATATTTTCATAGTCTAGGGATTTATTACTAATTTACTCTAAAAAAATTAGGGTTAAAATACTTGGATTGACTAAAGTTGAATTTAAAGAGGCAGTGGATAAGTGAAGGTTAATTACCTCTGGGGCAAGATTCAACACCCATCAATGCTGTAGTAGACATGAATATAACTACCAAGTTTGGTAAGAAGGAATAGGAATAAGAGAATGAGAAAGTCATTTTAAATCCTTTCCTTCCAGGCTTCAGCATTCAGCTAGTAGAAGATGCATAGTGTATTATAGGAGCCCGTTTGGGTTAGCTGAAATATTAAGCGGTGAAATATTAAGTTGGTAGGTGTTTAGGTAAGCTTAAATACTCATCACTTAAATAGGAGTGTTTGGCAAACAAGCTAAAACAAAGTGATTGTTTCTATAAAATAACAAAAAGGACATGTAACAATTATTCAACTCTTTTGTTTTTAGGCATTTTTGTCCTTTTACAACTTAAAAGTGAAATTAAGTGATTGTTGAAAAAACAAGCTTCTTTTTTCAGCTAGTTTGTTTAAGTTCTAAAATCTTATAAAACTAATCCAAACACTTTTATTTTACAAAACAATCATTTTTTTCTCGAAATCCGCAATTCATTACTTAATTTCTATTTTTCAACTAACCCAAACATGCTCTAAGTTTCAAGTGCCATTCTCATAGCATGTTTGGAAATGATTGAAATTGGATGTGATCCCCAGTTTTATTTTGTATCTGGTTGAGAAGTAATGTTAAGTTAATTTCACGAAAAACTAATTTTATAAAATTGTTAAATTGGGATTTGACCTAGAGGTCACGGGTTCGAATCTGGAAATTATTTCTCTGCAAGTATGGGTAAGACTACGTATATCTCACCTTCTCCAAACTCCACAATGGCAGGAGCCTCGTGCACTGAACTACCTTTTTTATTAAATTGAGATTTGACTTCTACATAAGAAATAGGCATTCCCCAAATACTTGAATACGTAAAACCGATTCACTTATGAGCCACAAAATAGTTCTTGATCTTCCGAAAGAGTCCCTTTAAGTCACCCTATTATTTGCTTTAATTTCTATTTTTTTTTTCAATTTTATTATTTTACATCTTTGGGTTAGCTGTGGGGGGCGGGTGTTTGTCTTTTGTCTTAAGTTTTGGGGTCAAGGGACTAATAAATACTTCTGAAAATGTTTCCACACATTGGAATTGGGACCATTGGGTGAAATAATTAGGATACCAAGTCGTAGTTGTTGACATGCTTTTAACACATTCAACATATTTTGTATGTTGGTCACTTGTAGTGATTGATCATGTTAATTTCATTTTTTTAATCAACAAAAACTACTTGCCTGTTGTACAACCACACTAAACTACCAAAACATTTACAGGCTAATGCATGCAAAATTACCTTCAGAACAAAGTATAAATCTGAGATTCATTTGAGGCACTGGAGGAAACTAAAAATTTCTTAGAAGACTGTTGATATCGACCAGTTGTTCCAATTCCAAATAAAGTCTCACCAACAAATTTTAAAAGGTAGGGTATGTTTGATAATCTAATTAAGTGCTGAAAATGAAAAGATTCAGCACTTGTTCTTTTTCAGTGCGTTTGATAACGTACCACTTAATTGAAAAAGCAGCCAAAAAATCACTGAAAACTTTAAGTGAAAAATTTCTACTGAAAATTATCACTGAATGCATTCAATTTAGGGTAAATTACATGGACACCCCCTTAAGTATGACTCGTTTTTGACTCACTACCTCAAACTTTTTTACCCGCTGGGTTGACCCCTCAGGTATAGTACTTTAGCACTATCACCCCTTCCTCTAGTGTTCCGTTAAAAAGATAACGGCAATCACACCATACATTTGAAACAACTTTTTTTTTTTACTGAACTGCCCTTCACTAGATTGTTGAACTTTGACAGAAGTGTAAAAAAACAAAAGTGCTCCATCAAATGATAAAAAAAAGAACAAAAAAAAAAAAGGTGCTTCATCTCTCTAAATCATAACATTACAGGTTGAAGAGAATATCTCCGGCTGCTAATAACATACCCCAAAAAAACCCATTTGTTCTCAAAACCTTTAAACTTAACCAAATGAAACAAAATCGGATCTAACAAATAAAGCTAAAGACAAACACATTGGCCCCTCAATCAAGAAAATTCGGTCCAACGTTACTATCTGAGTGACTATATCCATGAAATCTACTTGTGCGAGCATGGATGACCTATTTTTGTTCAAAATTCCCTTGCTTTTAGACACCCAAATCTAATTTTTAAAATCAGATCCACTAGCATCAGACATTTTTCAACGACTTTTGATGGAGCTGCAAATGTTTGCTTGAGATGGTGAATCAGACCCTCTGGTACACACATACACACAGGAGCCATTATACAGAAATTGTGGGAAGAAGGGTTGGCTAGCGGTTTATGGTTGTGGTGGTGGCAATTGAGGGCGACTACAGAGGGCCATAGATGGTTTTGAGAGAGAGATTTATAGATAATGTTGTAGTGGCGCAATGGAGGGCGGCCACAATATCAATGGTAGGTAGGTAAAGGGAGTGGGTTGGGTGTCGGTTTCGGTGTTTCGCAGAGAGAGAGAGAGAGAGAGAGAGAGAGATGAAATAAGGATCCGTTTGGTTGGAATTTTTTTTTGGCAACAATGGTTGTGAATTGAAGAAATGGGTGTGGGTAAGTTGGTCATTTCACCAATTTTGTTAACAGCGTGAGTTAGTATTTTAGTCCAAATAGACGAGGGGGTGAATTTGTTCAGTTTTTTAGTTGAAGGGGTATTAGTTAAAAACAAGTCATAGTTGAGGGAGTGTTTATGTAATTTACCCTTCAATTTAAGTAGTTGAAGCACTATTTTTAATATTACAAATTCAATCACTTAAAATTTTCAGTATTTAAAATCAGCACTTAATTTTCAACACTTAATTTTCAGTTTTATCAAATGCACCCATAGTGTCTTTTTTTTATTAGGTAAATTACACGGACCTACCTTGAAGTTTGCCTTAATTACACGGACCTTTCTTGTATATTAAAAATTACAGAGATCTCCCTTGAGATTTGGGTTTGGGATACGTACAAACCTCCCCTTCCTTAGTGGACCTACATAATTGTAATTTTGTAACGGAAAAGGATGTTGTCATCCATTTCTGATATCATAACACCCAAATGCTCATAACATATAAGAAAATGAGTGAATAGATAAAAATACCCTCAACTAAAATGAATAAGAACTAGTACAAACTCTAACTCGTCCTCAATAAGCAAGGTCTTCATCTCCCTCTCTGCACACATGACACATATGTATATTGGTTACTCCGTCTCTTTTCCGGAAAATAAGAAACCCACAAAATTGAATTTTTCTTAACCTCTTCTCTATCTTCCCCCACCTCCTTATCTCTATGTAAAATAACACAGCAGACTCAAGCATTAAGATACGAAGGCTTCTTAGTTAACAACAACGAAAGCAAATGTAATACCCGTGCTTAGAAAAGAAGGATAATATAGTATTAATATGTATTAATTAATGCATATGATGGTTTAAGATAGGGTTATGAACCCACATGCAAAAGGTGTTCGGATGCGAACACGGATGAAATTCCCATGTCAGGTGGGACTAGTATAAAAGTGGGACCTGACGAAGGTCTAAATGACGTAAATTACATTTAGTTGCATTTATGTGCTTAAATGATTCTTCGTTAAGTTGTTTAAATATTGCAATATTTCATATGTCAGACAGTGGGGACCAGTTTGGGTACCCACCTGAGGGCTTATTTGAATGTGGTTCATAATTGGTTAGTTTAATAGTAACTTCATATAATATGTGGGACCACGTTTGGGACCCATACGAGATATAGACTAAACCCATTTATAAATATTAGGTAGTTGATATAATTATTTATGGTGGTTCATAATAAACCAATTAGGCAGGTAGAGGAGGTAAGTGGAAATTTGGAAGACAAGAGAGCTAGGAAGAGAGAGTGTGCAATGCCGAGAGAGGGGAGAAGTGATGGTCTCAACAAGCTTTCCGTTGCCATTTCTTCAAGCGGCATTACACGAGAGAGTGCATGAGTTAGACCACCAGTAGTGCGAGCAGCCCAGCAACAAAAAAATCAAGGAAATGAACAATGTCAAGGCCATTTCTTTCAACTTAGGCATGGGAAAACTACTACAGCCGATAAGGTTGTTTCAGGTAAAGTTCTTATACGTTCACAACCTACTAATGTGTTAATGGATTCTGGTTCTACATACTTGTTTGTGACACATCAATTTGCTAGCTGTCACAGCTCGGTCCCACAATAGCGGAACCGGAGCCCGTGGCACGCCACCGAGGCTAAACCAATTCATTAACGTTCCCAAAATTAGGTTTGAAGAACACACGCAGCGGAAAACAAAACACATTTTCAAAACCAGAGGTTCAGTCGACTGCTCAGTCGACTGGAGTGGGCAGGGATTTAATAGCGATTCCAGTCGACTGAGACTGGAGGTCCAGTCGACTTCTCAGTCGACTGCTCAGTCGACGGGAGTGGGCAGGGATTTAATGTCAATTCCAGTCGACTGAGACTGGGGTCCAGTCGACTGAGGGCGGGGTCCAGTCGACTGCTGAGGGGTCCAGTCGACTGCTTTTGCTAAAATAAGAAGCAGTAGCTAACAGACTCAGGGGTTCAGTCGACTGCTCAGTCGACTGCTCCCCTGGCAGCAGCCCAATCTGCAGAAATTCAAGTTTAAAAGCTTTCTAACTTCCACCAAAGATCAACCATTTAATCCAAACTCAAACCAAACTCAGTCTAAAGTAATTCTAGCTGTATTAAAGCATTACCAAACAAAATTACAACATGTTACTAACCATTACAACGGTTTAAAATCCATTCTAACATACCAATTTAAACATGGTTTAAAACAACCCAATTCTTATTACAATATTCTATTATCCCAAAACTACAAGATTAACATTTAAGTTGCCTCCCAAGCGAACTCTCAAACCACGTACTCACTTCTCCAAATCCTCGCCAGCATTTATACCTGCAATGGTTATTTGAATAACCACACATATTTCGATTTGTTTAAGCTAAAGCTTAGTGAATAAAACAACATATGCACATGAATGATAAACATGTCCGCATTCACATCTCTACAATTCATACTAGTCGCCGGAGACTCACGTGCCCGTCCATATTCCCAATCCGCGACTCCTCGCCAATAAGTCCACGCGAAAGGGTAAGACCCACGATTCTTCTCTTCAATCGTGCGACCTTAATGCCTATATCGGCTCCACAAAATGGCACGGTGACCACGTGCTCCTTCTGACCCACATAAGCAACTTAACATGCTCAAATACATATCACCATACTCGCGGTAATTAAAACATATCACCGTGCTATTGAGCCTATTTATCAATATAAATGCCCAATATGAACTACACAATATATCTCTAAAAATTAATACATGCTATTCATACAAAACATGAATACATGTCAAGAAATCATTCCAAAACATAGTTGAATCACTCACCTCCGATTTACGCACTTATAATACGATCCAAAGAAAACCCGTGTACAAAGAACGTGCAGAAGTCCGTCTAGTACAATTCCTATGGATCAGAATTCCATTTATCAACTTTTATGAAAAATTCTAGAAAAAGACTTTTCGGAAAACTTAGCCAAACAGGCCCTAATAGGTATCAAAACGAAGCTCTTACCTCGAGGAGCTCGAATATGAAATCTGGGAGAAAACAGACTGACAAAAGGTCGTCGTTTGGCGTCGCAAAGCTCTAAGCAATCAAATCTCCCTCTAGCCTCCCTTTTGGCCTCCTCTTTGGAATTAGGTTAGAATGTTATAGAAAAATCTAAGTCATCTCTATCTATATATAGGCAACATTCTCGGGGAATTACGTTTACCTCCCCACGAGTTTTCCAAACTCCTAATCAGTCTCTGAAACTTTCTATACAGCTTATTCATAGCTCTACGAGTGAAACCTCAAAATTATAAAAGTTTTCGACTAAGTTTCGTTTGGTCGCTAAAACGCGAATTTCTACCTGACGTTTCCGAAGTTGCTAATTAGCCTACCAAATTAATAGCGTGTTAATTCGTTCTCACCAGGATACTAAAACTAACAACAGAAATAAATTCTAAAACAGAAAATAATACAGATATTGAAATACACAGATAAACATTTATTTTCATATAAACATTTAAATGTTCCACAGTGACCGTCTCATACTCGGAGAGACTTCACAAACAATAAATCTTCAATCACAACGGTTTCAATGGGTTCTCTAATACAGACACCCAAATCAACTCGTGAGTCAAAACTCACTCAACCAAGTGTCATAAGACATGTCACAACACATTATCATGTATGACAATGAAATGCAAAAGCTATAACACAAATACGGGTGTTATAATACTCTCCCCCTTAAAAGAAGTTTGTCCCCAAACTTATACCTCATGTCTCGAAAAGGTGTGGATACTGAGTACGCATCTCATCTTCTATCTTCCACGTCATCTCTTCCGTAGTTTGGCTACGCCATAACACTTTCACTTTCGCTAGTACTTTATTTCGTAAGACTTGATCCTTTCGATCCAATATTTCTACTGGATACGCAACATACGTTAAATCACTCTGAATCTCATTCGATGTCGGAGTCATCACTTGATCTCTATCTTCCGCTAATTGTTTGCGTAACAACGATACATGAAACACGTTATGCACTTGAGCATACTCACTCGGAAATTTCAAACGATAAGCTACGGGTCCAACCTTTCCAATGATTTCAAAAGGTCCTACATACCTCGGGTTGAGTTTCCCGTATCTCCCAAATCTAGTAATCCCCTTTGAAGGTGACACCTTCAAATACACCAAGTCTCCTACATCGAATTCTAACGGCCGTCTGCGCTTGTCGGCATAGCTCTTATACCTACTCTGAGCTGTCAGTAGCCGTTGTCGAATTACCTTTATCTTATCCGTCGTTTCTTGTACAATTTTCGGCCCTTCAATCTTTCTTTCTCCCACCTCTGTCCAACTAATTGGTGAACGACATACACGACCATATAAAGCTTCATAAGGAGCCATCCCAATACTCGACTGAAAACTGTTGTTATACGCGAACTCAATTAACGGTAAATGGTCTTCCCAATCACCCTGAAAATCAAGTACACATAGCCTAAGCATGTCTTCCAAAATTTGGATTACTCTCTCTGATTGACCATCGGTCTGAGGATGAAAAGCTGTACTAAAGTGCAATTTGGTACCCATTGCTTCTTGCAAGGCTCTCCAAAACTTCGATGTAAAACTACTATCCCTATCCGAAACGATAGAAACTGGGATACCATGTAGTCTCACAATTTCGCGAATATACAACTTAGCTAACGTCATCGGCTTAGTTGTTCGAAGTGGTAGGAAGTGCGACGACTTCGTCAAACGGTCAACAATCACCCAAATAATAGTGTTCGATCTCTTCGATCTCGGAAACCCACTAACAAAGTCCATTGTTATGTGTTCCCATTTCCACTCGGCTATCGGTAACGGTTGTAATAATCCCGAGGGTACTTGGCGTTCGGCCTTCACTTGTTGACAACTAGTACAACGCGAAACGTAACGTGCTATCTCTCTCTTCATTCCCGGCCACCAATAAACATGTCTCAAGTCCCTATACATCTTGGTGCTTCCCGGGTGAACGGTATACTTTGTGTTGTGTGCTTCCTCTAGGATGTTCCGCTTCAACTCTTTCTCACTAGGTACACAAATTCTACCCCTCAATCTCAACACATCGTTCTCAAACGTGAATCCCGGTTGTTTGCCCATTGGAATCTCATCACAAATCTTCTTCAAAGCCACGTCTTGAAGTTGTTTTTCTGCGATCTCATGAATCAAGAGTGGTTGTGCCACTATCGTCGACATAAAACCACTTTCAATCCTCGGTATTACTTCAAGCTCCAAATTCTCCATATCTCGTATCAGTTCTTTCTGAGAAGTCAAATCTGATGCGGTGTTGGTTGGTACTTTGCGACTAAGAGCATCGGCGACTACATTCGCCTTGCCCGGATGATAATGAATCGACAAATCATAGTCCTTCATCAACTCTAGCCATCTCCTTTGCCTCATGTTCAAATCTCGTTGTGTAAACAAGTACTTCAAACTTTTATGATCCGTATAGATCTCACATTTCTCCCCGTATAGATAATGACGCCAAATCTTCAATGCAAAAATCACGGCGGCCAATTCTAGATCATGTGTTGGATAATTCTTCTCGTGCGGTCTAAGTTGTCTCGATGCATACGCAATGACTTTATCACCTTGCATAAGAACGCAACCTAAACCTCTATATGATGCATCACTGTAGATAATAAATCCTTCAGTCCCTGACGGAACGGCTAAAATTGGTGCTTTCACTAGTCGACCTTTTAACTCTTGAAAACTTTCTTCACATTCCGGACTCCTTACAAAAGCAATATCTTTCCTCATTAACTGCGTCATCGGCATTGCTATACGCGAAAAATCTTTTACAAATCTCCGATAATACCCAGCTAATCCTAGGAAACTTCTGATGTCTGTCACATTGGTTGGTCTCGCCCAGTTGGTAATTGCTTCTATCTTCTGAGGGTCTACAGAAATCCCCTTTGCCGACACTATATGTCCAAGGAAAGCTATCTCGGTCAACCAAAACTCACACTTCTTCAATTTCCCAAACAATCTCTTCTCACGTAATCGTTGTAAAGCAAATCGTAAATGATGCTCATGATCTTCAACACTTTTGGAGTAGATTAGGATGTCATCTATGAACACGATAACAAACTCATCTAAATAATCCTTGAAGACACGGTTCATCAAGTCCATGAAAGCAGCTGGTGCATTAGTCACTCCAAATGGCATAACCAAAAATTCAAAGTGACCATATCGAGTCCTGAAAGCTGTCTTCTCAACATCTTCCTCTTTGACTTTCAACTGGTGGTAACCGGATCTCAAGTCAATCTTTGAAAATACCTGAGCCCCTTGTAACTGATCAAATAAGTCATCTATTCGCGGCAGTGGATACTTGTTCTTGACGGTCAACTTATTCAATTCCCGGTAGTCGATGCACATACGCATTGTTCCATCTTTCTTCTTCACAAACAAGACTGGTGCTCCCCACGGCGAAACACTCGGTCGAATAAAACCCTTCTCCAACAGTTCTTCTAACTGAACTTTCAGTTCTTTCAACTCTATTGGTGCCATTCGGTACGGTGCTTTGGATACCGGTTGTGACCCTGGTACTACTTCTATTGTGAACTCAAGCTCTCTCTCAATCAATACGTCGGGTAACTCATCGGGAAAAACATCTGGAAATTCTCGAACTACTGAAATGTCTTCTATTAGTGGTCCAAGAACTCTCGTGTCGATAATTGAACATAAGAAACCCGAGCAACCCTTCTTCAACATTTTTACTTGCTTGAATCACCGATATCAAGTACGGCGGTACGATCACTCCCTTACCCTGAAAAGTAAACTCTTCTCGCCCTGACGGATAGAAACTAACCCGTTTCTGTTCACAATCGATTCTGGCTTGATTAACCGATAACCAATCCATACCCAAGATAACATCAAAGTAATTCACCGTCAACGGAATCAAATCAACGCTCAAGACTTTATCACCTATCTTGATCTCACATGACTTGAATATTGACGAAGTAACTAACGGTTCACTACTAGGCAATGATACACACAAATCATATCCTAGCGGTTCTGACTTAACAGTTAAATGCTTAACAAAATCACGTGATACAAATGAATGCGTTGAACCAGAATCCATAAGTATACGTGCAGGATACGAACAAATAGGAAGAATACCTGATACGACGGTATCATCCGTATTCCCCGGCCTGAGTTGGAAGTATCGTCCTTGTTGTTGTGCGACTCCTTTCCCTTTATCCACTCGAGGTTCTATTCTTGATCCGCTTGGCACACTCGATGCCCCGGTACTCATTCCCGGTTGTCTCTTACTCGGGCAATTCTTCGCTATATGCCCCAGTTGGCCACACTCAAAACATTTCCCTCTTATCTCTGGGTTGTAGCTCTTGGTATTTGAAAAGGTATTTGGTGCGGTCGAGTTTGTATTCAAAGGACAATTTCGGGATATGTGTCCTAACTGCTTGCAGAAGTAACAGGTGCTCAATTGGTAGCAAGTTCCTCTGTGTCGCTGGTTACATGTTGGACACAACGGTCTCGAGTCCCCCATGAACGTACTCCCTCCTTGGCTACTCATATGCGATCCCGAACCTTGTGTAAACGGTTTCTTCGCATTCCCTTGACTCTTACCCCTATTGTCATTTGACCTCTTTCCTTGTTGCCCTTGTCGATATCTGTCGACACTTTTCTCAGCAATCCGAGCAGCTTCCTCAACGAGAGAAACGGTCGGGTGTTGTAACATATCCACACGGCCACGGATATTCTCTCTAAGCCCTTCCTCGAACTTACGAGCTTTATCCCTATCAGTTGGAACAGTAGTCTTCCCAAATCGTAACAAAGCATTGAAACGAGAAACGTACTCACCCACGGTCATATCTTCCTGAACCAAACTTGCAAACTCTTGACGTTTCTGAGTATAAGCAGATTGCGGGAAGAAACGTTTGTTGAATTCTTCTTTAAATGCTTCCCACGTGGTCGGCTTCCCTTGTTCAAGCACGTTGTTCCACCAATCCAATGCTTCGCCCATCAACGCATCGGATGCGCATAAAATTTTCTCCTCATCGGTACATGTTACCTGACGAAAATGTCTTTCCATGTCCATCATCCAATGATCGGCCAAGTCTATGTCAACTTGTCCATGATACAAGGTCGGTTTCCGTTTATGAAACTGTTCCACAATTGTGTGTTGAGGTCGCGGTGCCGATGGTGCATTGATATAACGAATTTCCACTTGTGGAGGCTGAACGTTCATCTGTTCCCTTTCACTTACCGCTTGTATGAAACTTCCCACCATATTCACTATTTGGTCCATCCGCGAATGCGGTGACAATTCTCTCGGCTGCTCCGCCATAATGTTTCAAATATTTCCCCTGTTAAGTTTAATGCATAATGACCATGCATGCTATGCCACAATATGGATATATGTGCACAGTTCATCACTATCAACAAATGCTAACGCATGAAGCATTTATACAATGATAACCATTATCTTTACAATTACACACTCCACTCGACGTCACTCAGCATATATAACGTCACTCGTTCCCAAGGCTCTAAACTTAAGCTTTGATACCACTAAATGTCACAGCCCGGTCCCACAATAGCGGAACCGGAGCCCGTGGCACGCCACCGAGGCTAAACCAATTCATTAACGTTCCCAAAATTAGGTTTGAAGAACACACGCAGCGGAAAACAAAACACATTTTCAAAACCAGAGGTTCAGTCGACTGCTCAGTCGACTGGAGTGGGCAGGGATTTAATAGCAATTCCAGTCGACTGAGACTGGAGGTCCAATCGACTTCTCAGTCGACTGCTCAGTCGACGGGAGTGGGCAGGGATTTAATGTCAATTCCAGTCGACTGAGACTGGGGTCCAGTCGACTGAGGGCGGGGTCCAGTCGACTGCTGAGGGGTCCAGTCGACTGCTTTTGCTAAAATAAGAAGCAGTAGCTAACAGACTCAGGGGTTCAGTCGATTGCTCAGTCGACTGCTCCCCTGGCAGCAGCCCAATCTGCAGAAATTCAAGTTTAAAAGCTTTCTAACTTCCACCAAAGATCAACCATTTAATCCAAACTCAAACCAAACTCAGTCTAAAGTAATTCTAGCTGTATTAAAGCATTACCAAACAAAATTACAACATGTTACTAACCATTACAACGGTTTAAAATCCATTCTAACATACCAATTTAAACATGGTTTAAAACAACCCAATTCTTATTACAATATTCTATTATCCCAAAACTACAAGATTAACATTTAAGTTGCCTCCCAAGCGAACTCTCAAACCACGTACTCACTTCTCCAAATCCTCGCCAGCATTTATACCTGCAATGGTTATTTGAATAACCACACATATTTCGATTTGTTTAAGCTAAAGCTTAGTGAATAAAACAACATATGCACATGAATGATAAACATGTCCGCATTCACATCTCTACAATTCATACTAGTCGCCGGAGACTCACGTGCCCGTCCATATTCCCAATCCGCGACTCCTCGCCAATAAGTCCACGCGAAAGGGTAAGACCCACGATTCTTCTCTTCAATCGTGCGACCTTAATGCCTATATCGGCTCCACAAAATGGCACGGTGACCACATGCTCCTTCTGACCCACATAAGCAACTTAACATGCTCAAATACATATCACCATACTCGCGGTAATTAAAACATATCACCGTGCTATTGAGCCTACTTATCAATATAAATGCCCAATATGAACTACACAATATATCTCTAAAAATTAATACATGCTATTCATACAAAACATGAATACATGTCAAGAAATCATTCCAAAACATAGTTGAATCACTCACCTCCGATTTACGCACTTATAATACGATCCAAAGAAAACCCGTGTACAAAGAACGTGCAGAAGTCCGTCTAGTACAATTCCTATGGATCAGAATTCCATTTATCAACTTTTATGAAAAATTCTAGAAAAAGACTTTTCGGAAAACTTAGCCAAACAGGCCCTAATAGGTATCAAAACGAAGCTCTTACCTCGAGGAGCTCGAATATGAAATCTGGGAGAAAACAGACTGACAAAAGGTCGTCGTTTGGCGTCGCAAAGCTCTAAGCAATCAAATCTCCCTCTAGCCTCCCTTTTGGCCTCCTCTTTGGAATTAGGTTAGAATGTTATAGAAAAATCTAAGTCATCTCTATCTATATATAGGCAACATTCTCGGGGAATTACGTTTACCTCCCCACGAGTTTTCCAAACTCCTAATCAGTCTCTGAAACTTTCTATACAGCTTATTCATAGCTCTACGAGTGAAACCTCAAAATTATAAAAGTTTTCGACTAAGTTTCGTTTGGTCGCTAAAACGCGAATTTCTACCTGACGTTTCCGAAGTTGCTAATTAGCCTACCAAATTAATAGCGTGTTAATTCGTTCTCACCAGGATACTAAAACTAACAACAGAAATAAATTCTAAAACAGAAAATAATACAGATATTGAAATACACAGATAAACATTTATTTTCATATAAACATTTAAATGTTCCACAGTGACCGTCTCATACTCGGAGAGACTTCACAAACAATAAATCTTCAATCACAACGGTTTCAATGGGTTCTCTAATACAGACACCCAAATCAACTCGTGAGTCAAAACTCACTCAACCAAGTGTCATAAGACACGTCACAACACATTATCATGTATGACAATGAAATGCAAAAGCTATAACACAAATACGGGTGTTATACTAGCACTACAAGAAAACATGTCTTTTGTGATAGAAAAATTCTGCCACAAAAAAGTGCAATTCCGTCACAAATACTATTTGTGACAGAATTGCACCTTTTGGTGACAGATATGTGCCCGACACATGCTCGGGCGTCACAAAAAGTTCATGCCGGACTAAATTCCTTTACAAATAGTATTTTAGTAATATTCCAAGTTTCTTTGTTAGAAATATAAGTGCAATATTAATATTTGTTACCTGATTACCGATTCTAGATGGGCCATCTCCAACCCGTTGACTATTTCCAACATGAACTCTCGAGCCAGGTTTCGAATTGTTGGAGCCTCGAGTGGTCGTATGCTCTTGTTAAGCAGGTCCCCAGGAGCTATAGCCCAGTGATCCAACACCGACTGGGAATAGGCCTTCCCTAGCGTGTGATCTCTCAACTCCTTCTCAAAACCAAATGATTCTCTCACAGGCAAATATGCTTGAAATTCCAAACATAAATGACAACATAATAAATACAAGTGCAGTAAAATGAATATTCACAAATGAATTTGTTCACAGTTAAAACATGTAGGTCATGATGACCAATGGTTTCGAGATCCCTAGGTGATAATATAAAGCCCAACTATCATTTTCTTTTCTTTTTTTCTTCCAATATTGTCGAATAAGTGATGATGCCCAATGAATTTGGAAAACTATAGCGTGACACGGTTCCACTTTAAATAATTCAAACCATAAACATTTTCTATGTTGTCCTATAAAAATTATTTCCTTAGTAAATGGAATTGCAAGGACTTCAACTGTATTTATGTCATCAGTTGACCTAGAGCTACCAACCAGCACAGTAATTGTGATAGTGAAATTTAGCATCCAAACCTTGACAATATATGATGGGGGTCCAACGTTCATGTACGATGGCTGTAACACGTCACGTTTACGTAACAATACTGTAGAGATAGAAGAGAGATATGTAGTCATTTGTATCTGAAAAGGCAACATCATGGGAAGAAAAAAAAATCCACTTTCATGTATACTTGTTACAAAGTTTCTTCTAAGTTTTAAAGCAACTTCAAGAAGAAAAATTTCTATCTCAACCCTTACAAAGAAAAGTTTTGATTTACAACTAAATAATTTATTGGTTGATCACTTCAATGGAATGCCCAAAAGAACAAGCACAACATGATTTTGGAAGTGGTTATAAAGTGCATCCGAGGGATGGTAAATTAAGCGTTGCAGCCTCTTTTATGCACAATCACTACACCAAACATCACTTTTTTTTTTTTTGCCTTGTATAGGTTATCAGAAAAAGGCACTTATATTTGCAAATAAATGAAACTGCATCTTATGTAGTAGAGAGTATTTTACCTCCACAGTATATACAGTTTCCATATGTCGTGGTGCTACTGTAAGGAATCGTGAATAAGCTGCATGTTTCGTTGTTCGAATGATCTGTGAATGTTCTCAATGCAATGGCCACTTGCGAAAGTTACCCATCAACAATTTGATTTTTAAAAGGAGTCACCAAGCTCACGATAGGAGAAGCTAAATGCGTGTCCTTTACTAAAATATTAGGTCCCTATATGTAGGACATTTGTGAGACGAAAAGATGATTATTTGGGGAATAGGAGGCAATCTTAAATCAAATAATTAAGGCATGGAGCCTAGGACTAACAAAACTATCAGATTGGCGGGTAAAAGTTTATAGACAACAAGAAGATTGTTTTTTCCTTATTAAAGTAGCCATGTTTGGAGCCAAACAAGGCATTCCCATTACCTGCTTATCAGGCCCAAATTCCCAAATCAATCTACCAGTAGACAAATCCCAGTTGTATTTTGTGTGGAAGAACTTACCAAGCTTCTGGGGAGGCCAATCAATGCTTACAATAGCATTTTCAATGGCTTCAACAAGTCCTTTTCCTAATGGCTCTGCAGTCTAGAGAACATAATCTATTTAACTATGTTGTATGAACTAGAAAATGTAAATTTACTCACCCTTAGGTGAAAGTTCTTGATGCTTTCATACATGAAAATTTTATTTCTTTTGTTGGGTGTTTCAGTAAAGCATTTCATTGATGAAGACTCGACCAGTGTTTCACAGAAGGGAACAACTAGATCTGCTACCTACATTTAATGTAATAGCATAGGAAAACAAAATATGTGCATGTCACGCCCCACAGTAGCAAAAATAGAGAAAATAAATTCTTTTTTGGACTCGTAGGCCATGACAGTTGAAAATTACCATATTGTCCACGAATAAAATCTAACCATCAGAGTAATGGATTAAACCACGCATTTGGAATATCAAAGAGCCCATACAAAATTAGAGTTTAATACTAAACTATTACTAACCATAGGCTAACAAAACATAATTAGAGTATTACGGCAACATACGCCGATTATAAAACTGAACTATACCGAGTCTCTAAAAACATAACATAAACATAACTATCTACAACGAAGCTCCAGGTCTTCAGCTTGTGTAGTAGTCAGCGTCGGCATAGCCTCCGTCATCGTAGGTCCCATCCTCATAGCCCCTAAGCATGTATTCCTCACCTGTGTTCTCATAACCCTGCCAAGCTGGACGTAAGATATTCAGCAGCATAAAACGCCATCAGCAATGGAAGCTAAGTGAAAGAAAATACTAATAGAGTATCTATAAATATATAATATATATCAAACAACGTCATTAAATAATCATCTCGTCGTTCGCATTCCATGTATGCACCAACTCAGTATACAATAACTGACATCGTCCCCACCAATCCCAACCAGAATATGGACACTTGGGTCCACATCTCACACGTAGCTTTACCATCTCACATTACTATCTTGGCACGTAGCTGAATACATTACGACTCGTCAAACTTGACACGTAGTCCCAACTTTACGGCCACAATGCCTCGATCTCTTTTGGCCAACACGCCCATAACTTTCTTTTTTACAACATGTACCTCTTAGTCTCGATCGTAGATTAAAGTGACATATCCCTTAGCCTTTGTCAGAATCCCCGTCCCGGTCATTGACTAAGGCGATATTCCTTTAGCCTCTATCGGACTCAGTTCATAATGTATCCCTCTTAGTCTCGATCTTGGACTAGAGTGACATATTTCTTAGCCTATGTCGGATTTCCTGTCTCTGTTTTGGACTAAGATAATATTCCTTTAGACTCTGTCGGACTAAGATGATAGCATCGACATAACCCTCAATCTCTATCTTGGATATACATGACCATGTCCTTAGCCTCTGTTGGACCTCTCTTGTCTCGGTCATGGACTAAGGCGACATTCTATTAGCCTCTATCGAACTAGGGTGCTAGCCACATTACCTTTCTTACCGTATGTATCCCTTAGCCTCTATCGGATCTCCTGTCTCGGTCTTGGACTAAGGCAATACCACGAGTATACCCCTTAGTCTCGATCATGGATTTAAAGTGACATATTCCTTAACCTCTAACAGACTTCTCTTGTCTCAGTCATGGATTAAGGTGATATTACTTTAATCTTTACCGGACTAAGGTGATATAGGTATTTTGTAACCACAAACCGTATATCGTAGTCTCTCTCATGGACTAAGGCGATGCCACCAATATATCCCTTAGTCTCTATCGTGGACTAAGGCGATATAGGTAAACCATAACACCACCTCTGTACCTAATGAAGCCTGACACGTAGTCCCAGCTTTCCCAAACATGTAACCAAAATCCCACACATCTGATTATCTAAACTCATCTCAACCCCACACCAGACAGTGTACAATCTTTACGATCGCACTCATACGCACAAATATAAATAGTATCGACCTCCGCAATTGATAGACCCACTACTATGCATGTCATCTTTTCAATTCGGTTAGCAACCTCACCTTAGTCGTTATTCAACCAGTTCCACTTTATACAATGCATTAGGGATTCATTATTTAAACGTGTGTATTATTCAATACCGCACTAACAATCAATGTATAATGTGTATTAATGTAACGACTCAACATCTATAAACAATTAAACTATTCAACAATCAAAAGGGTTCAATCGATTGGGTAAAGAGGGCAATCGATTGGGCTAATTGGGTTGGCAATCGAATGGCCTGACAGACATGGCAATCAATTGGGATCGAATGACAATCGATTGGGAAAAAGTCCAATTGATTGGGAAGTCGTCTTCTTCCCCAGAAACTGTTAAACATGAACTGAAACATATATATATATATATATACACATGTTTAAGCTTCATTCTTTCTTAGCAAAACGAATATAAACAACATAACTAAGCTACTAAGTGAGTATGGACACTCACCATTAAGGTTCAGTGATGCCGATGGCTCAGTGAGCTTGCGGATTCCTCAGGGTGGTCTCTTCCTCTCTTCCTCTTTTTCCTTTTCTTTCATTCTCTTTTCTGTCTTCTTTTCTTCCTCCTACTCCTCTTCTTCTCTTCCAGAGAGTGTGTGTGTGAGTGTTTGTACATATGTATGTATATAAGTGTGTATTTATATGTATGAGTATATATATATGTATATATAATCTCTCTCTCTCTCTCTCTCTCTCTCTCTCTCTCTCTATCTAACCAAACTGTTAAAACCCTTCCCAGCCACGAAATGAACTTGTATATATAGAGAAAAGGAGTGCCACACGTCAAAACACAAAGCAAAGTTGAAAACAAAGATTTGCAGATAGTAATCGAATGGCACTAGTGGCAATCGATTGGCATCAGATATTCCAAGGCAATCGATTGGATAAGATGACAATCGATTGGGATATTGCCATGTCATGGATTTAGGTTGGCAGAGTGGCAATCGATTGGGATACAAAAGTTGGCAATCGATTGGTATAGAGGCCAATCGATTGGGACCCAAAATTCACCAAAGGTAAGATAAGGTTATAAGATTAAGTCATATATAAATGAAATTCCATTATAATATATATCTGAAAATACAGGGTATTACAGTGCATGAACAAGAGGACTTTAATAAAAAAACTAATACAAACAATAAAGATATATAAGAAATCAAATTTACAATTACCTTGACTTCCACATCCGAATAGAGCTCCCTAACGTCCTTCATCATCGAATCTAAATACAACTCTCTTGTGCCTAGAATCGTGTTCTCACCAAACTCCATAGTTGAATAAATCGCAAGAGGATACCTCATGCTAATTTTGCAAAGACCCGTAAGCTTTTTGGGTAACTCATACGAATTCAATAGCTCGATAACTATTTTTACCACTGCAAGAGTATTGAACTAAAGAGGGCGAAGTATGTAAACATCCTCATCATAATCCAGATTACAAAGAGTAGTAGTTTTCACTACTAAATCCTCTAAATCTTCAATCAGGACCCAAGAACCAGTAGGAGCCTTGTTTATGGGTATCCTATAATGAGCTTGATAAACCCACAACTTTGTTACTTCCTTTTTATTCATCAACTTTTTAACTGATGAATGGAGGCCTCTCAGAACAAGTACATCATGCCTTGTATGTATTTCACCACCATAAACCCTACCAAAAGCATCAAAAACACTGCCATCCAATTTAGGGTTTAGTTTGGTCACATTAACCATTAGAGGATCAAATGGATCACAATCTTTCATGGCCTTGTAAATTTAGAGTCCCTAGGCCCAGTATAAATATGTTCAATTTTACTAGTAGCAGCCTCTTTGGCTGAACTAGCATGTTCAAACGTCCTAGTAGCAGCATCTTTCGCATAAGGAATGTGTTGAACTAGCATATCAAGAAATCCTGTGGCTGAACCAAAAACTGAGCTACAGGCCAAGCTTATCAAAGGCCTAATATTTAACTCATAAGCTTCATTGCTGAGAGTCATACCAAGCTCTGCAATAGTTGTCTCCACACTCTTTTTATCTTCTTTAGTTACTTGACTGAATATTTTTTAGAGTGGTTCAAGCATAATTTGGATAATTGATCTTTCCACTCCACTTGCAGGTTGTTTCTTCTTAAAAGATTTAGTGTCAACATCATAATAATTATCTCCCCAAAGATGAGATGCAAACATGTTAGCATCGAATGGAATACCATGGTGTTTCACATATAGTTTGGCAAATGATTGCAAAGTGAAGGACCATCTTGCAGCACCACTTGCAAAGAAAACATTTCCAATTTTTTTTTTTGCTAAGAGAAAAGGGGAGAAGGGGGCAACCAGTGTAGCAACCCTCCCTGGGCGTGACCATAGGAGCCCCTCCCCGATGTAGAATGTCCGGTTTGAGCCAAAGTTACTGCCTGTGCAGGCGAGCCCGTCACCACACCCCCATCGAAGCGACTAGTGAGCCAGAAGCCTATCCACAGACCACAGAAATCAGGCTTTACTCACGCAAGCGCTTTCAACTTACGTTCAGATTCGAACTCCTGACCTTGGACAATCCCAGCAGTTGAAGAGGTGGAAGATATTATGTTATTGATATAGTAAGCATCCTTGGGGGACAACTTAAGTTCAATTATTAGCCTGTCAACCTAGGAAATAAGTAGAGTAAATCCATATTGTAAGCATATTTTGGGAAAAATGTATCAATCTATCAAACTAGAAAATTATCCAAATAAGTAAATAAATCAACAAAAAAGAATCCAGAATGTGTTATGGAATTCTTCTTCCATGCATAATAGATTCTAATTTAGTTCCAATGAATAAGAAAAATACCTTATTGATCGATCGCGAGTACAATAGGAAGGTAATCTTGGATTGCATAACATATGACCCTCTCTATAATTAGTTGTTCACTCTTGGATTGCACTCTTGGATTGCATGGCTTTGGGAAGGAGTTAAGAGATCACATGCCAGGGAAGGCCTGTTGCTCAGTCGGTGTTTGATCACTAGGCTATAGTTCCTGGGGAGCATACGACCACTCGAGGCTCCAACAATCCGAAACCTAGCTCGAGAGTTCATGCTGAAGATAAGACATCATTAAAAGTTGTAAATTAATTATATCTATTGAATCAACATATAAATGTAGAAGAAAAAACCTAACGGAGTTTTCTATTTTTCTCAATAAATAAATTATGAATGACCCAATATTACTTCAAAGAATGGAGACCAAAGCCTCATTAATGAGAAAATATTAAATGTAATGTGGTATAACAAGTGAATAAAATGTCATTGCATAAACGCCTCTTTGTTGTGATGGTAATGGAAAAAAAGGAATTGCCCCCAAAATCAATAGAAAAAAGAAAAAAAAGTATATTGTTCCCAAACTTTACTTAGCTTTATAGGGATGGTTGATTCTTTGGTGTGTCACTCTCAACTCTTTAGTCCTTGTTTGTTAGAATGTGCATCTTTCAGAAAAGGTAATGGGAAAAAATGGGATAGAAGATTTTAAACATAGTACGTACAATCACTTGGTCTTAATATGATTATTACCAAAGAGAATCAACTTTTCAATATTTAACCAATATATATGCAACAAAAATGGAATTTCTTTGATTTTTCAATGGAATTGAAGAATCAGTGACATAAGTCTAACCTAGGAAGGTGACATTTTGTGAAGATCCACAGCTAATTAGGTAATTAATTATCAATAGGAGTGAATGAGGTAAATGACTCATGACTAGGGGTGAAATTGGTTTGGTTCGGTTTGGTCAGTTTAGAGGAACGAACATGCGCCGAACCGACCTTTCGATTTTTTGGTGAGTAGAAACTGAAACAGACCGCCTAGGTGTTGATATTGAACCAAACCGACCAAAGTTACTTCAATTTGGTTCGGTTCGATTTTGGGTTTTCAAGGTAAATAGAGCACACCCAGATCTGAAAAACCTCAGATTCAAAACTTAAACAAGATAGATCTATAAGCTTGAGAAAAAAAAGAATCATACTGTAGTACTAAAAAATACTCCTTCCGTCCCTTTTTTTGAGTCCTATATTCCATTTTGGGATGTCCCAAAATTAGTGTCGACTTTCTTAAATTGGTATATAATTTTTACTTGCTTTCTAAAACTACCCTTCCTTGAAATCTACACTAAGACAAAACTAAAAAAGTTATTGTAATGATTAGGGGTAATTGTGGAAAGTAGGTGCAGATTCTTTTTGTCTCCTTAATAAGTTGAGTTCCCAAAGTTGGGCTCAAAAAAAGGGACGGAGGGAATAACACAAATTTGAAAAACCCTAAATATTCGTAACTTGAATCCTTTGATCCAACAAACCCTAAAATCCCACACAGAGAGGGCCTACCTACAGACAATGTTGGATTTTTTTCCTTAGACTTCAAGTCTTCAATCTTCACTACTGCCATTTCATTGATCAAGTCTTCAACCCTAAAATACTATGTAAGTCGGTTCGGTTTGGTCGGTGTCGGTCTAAAATAAACTGAAACTGCCACTGAATCGAAAATTGATATTTAACAGAATCCAAAATTGAAACTGACCGCCTCTCTATGGAAACTGATGGTTTTTTGATTTTTTCTTACACCTCTATTCATGACCCATAAACCCTAGCAGAATCAGAACTTGAATCAATGGAATCCAATTCACTAGCTTTTCCTCTATTGTTTGCTACCTAGTCAAAACACTCAAAATCCTAGATACTAAAAGCGCCCACCCAACCCCCCCTTCCTTTTCCCGAACAAGGCACTAACTAGAACTTCAGAGAAAGACAATGAGACAAACCTAAGCTGCTCTAACCAAAACCTAGATGTTCAAACAGCAATTTCACAAAACCCCAAAATTTACAAGTTAACATAAACAAACCTTCCAATCCCCAAACATTTCAAATTCATGCCTCCAACCCATTTACTAAGAGACCCAAATAGATCTAAACAAATTACAAGCTAAGAAAATCTCTATTAGAATATGAAATACACCGAAGTTTCAAAAACATAGAACAATAAAATACACTGTGAAGATCAAAGATTTTTGAAGTGCCGTTACCTCACCCAGAAAGCAAAAGATATCAAGACACAATGAAGAGAGAAAGAGAGACAGAGAGAAATAGAGATAGAGATAGAGATAGAGATTTACCAGTTGAGAGCCACCGCGATGTCATGACCCAAATGAAGTAGAGAGAGAGAGATTTACCAGATGTCACAACACAATAAAGCGGCAAAGAGAGTTGAGAGCCACCGCTTGCTCTGCCTGTCGGAGAGAGAGAGAGAGAGAGAGAGAGAGAGAGAGAGAGAGAGAGAGAGAGAGAGAGAGAGAGAGGTTAGTAGCACTTGGGGGGAAATGAATTGTATCTTTATCTTTTTGTACATTTAGAGGGAAAAATTAATTGGGCTCTTAGGGTATTTTTTGTACAAATAAAATATTATTTGTGTTGGATCGTTTCTTCCGTCACGAATAAAAATGCATTTGTGTCGGATAGGTACGTTTCCGTCATGATTAAAAATGTATTTGTGTCGGACACATTTCCGTCACAAATATATTTTTGGTGACGGATTTCTATCCGCACAAAAATCGTCGTTACAAAAGGCCTATTTTCTTGTAGTGTAGGAACATGAATGTACCCTTAGAACTTCTAGAATATGCTTTGTCTGTTGATGTTCCACTGGGGGAGACCTTTGGTGAGCTCGGGGGTCTATAAAGATTATGAGATTAAAATTAATGATGAGGTTTTAACTGCTAATTTGGTACCGCTAACAATACAACGTTTTAATGTTATACTAGGGATGGATTGGTTGTCAGTAAATCATGCAGTCATCAATTATGAGAATAAGAGGGTAAGATTCCAAGCACCGACAAGAAAAGCTTTTTATTTTCAAGGTGTGGGTGTTGTGTATCTACCTTATTTGCTGTCAAATCTTGTCGCTTATTGAAAAAGGGATGTAAGGGGTTCCTATGTAGTATAATGGATACTAGAAGCACTGAGCCAAAACTAGAAGATATACCTGTGGTTACGGAGTTTTTGTCCGTATTTTGAGAAGAGTTGCCAAGTGTACTAATTGAAAAGAAAATAGAGTTTGGTATTGACGCAATGCCAAGGACTCAATCAATATCATAGGTGCCGTACAGAATGGCTCTGGTAGAACTGAAAAAATTGAAAACTCAACTGCAAGAACGGTTGGATACACCTTGGGTGCACCGATACTCTTTGTCAAGAAAAAAGACAAAACAATGCGGATGTGTATTGATTATGTGGAGATTAACAAAGTGACCATCAAGAATAAGTACCCGTTACCACCAATCAATGATTTATTTGATCAATTATAAGGGGCTTAAGTGTTTTCAAAAATTGATCTGGGGTTGTAATATCACCAACTGAAAGTTAAAGCTGAAGACATTAAGAAGACAACTTTTAGGACTCGGTACAGCGATTATGAGTTTCTCGTGATGCCATTTGGGGTAACAAATGTACTAGCTGCATTTATGGACTTGATGAATCGAGTCATTAAAAGTAATTTAGATGAATTCGTGATTGTTTTTATAGATGATATTTTAATTTATTCAAAAAGTCTGGAAGAACATGACCGACATTTCAGACTAGTGTTACAACGCCTTCGAGAAAAGCAATTTCTTAGAAAGTTAAAAAAAACGAGTTTTGGCTATCCAATGTTACTTTCCTTGGGAATGTGATCTCTAAGGGTGGTGTGTTAGTTGATCCGCAGAAAATAGAAGCCGTAAAGAACTGGTCGAGGCCAACCAATGTGTCATAAATTTGTGCTTTTCTGGGGTTGGCTTGGTATTGTAGAAGGTTTGTTCAGAATTTTTTGAGAACTGCAACACCGATGACTCAACTAATGAGAAAAGGTGTACTGTTTGAGTGGAATAAAGAACGTGAGGAATGTTTTCAAACGTTGAAAGATAAGTTGACTTCGGCACCGATATCGTAATTTTGTTGAGTACCGGAGGTTTCAGTATTTATAGTAAAGCCTCTCATCAGGGTTTGGGATGTGTCCTTATGCAAGGGGACAAGGTGATAGCGTATGTTTCACGATAATTGAGAACTCACAAGAAGAATTATCTGACCTATAACTTGGATTTAGACGCGATAATATGTAATTTAAAGATTTGGTGTCATTACTTGTATCGGAAAACTTGTGAGATCTTCACTGACCACAAGAGCATTGAATATGAGACAAAAAAGGTGGTTGGAGTTAATGAAAGACTATGACCTGAAGATTCAATATCATCTGGGTAAGGCAAATGTAGTCGCCGATGCTTTGAGTCAGAAATCATCGGAGATTTTGGCTTATGCTTTGACGAAACAAGAAAAATTGATGAAAGAGTTTAAACGGTTAGATCTCGAGGTGGTACCCAGAGTTAAAGGTGGATTAATGGCTACGATTATGGCACATCCTAGTTTGATTGATGAGATTAAGTCAAATCAGCTCTTTGATCCAAATCTAAGAAAAAATGTGGATGAATTATCTAAGGGTAAGCAACAGAGTTTTGTTTTCATGATGTTGTATTATGATATATCAATCAATTATATGTGCCTAATGTTGTCAACCTGAAAGAATGAATTATGGAAGAAGCACATAATACTCGATATTCCGTGCATCCGAGTAGTATACAAAGATGTATAAAGACTTTAGGGAAGTCTATCGGTGGAGTGGTATGAAGCGCGAAGTCGCTAAATTTGTGGCTAAGTGTATGACGTGTTAATTGGTGAAGTTAGAACATCAACGACCCGTAGGAAAATTATAACCATTGGAAATACCGGAATGAAAATAGGAATATATCACGATGGATTGCTTCTGGGTTGCTGAAATCTCCTAAATCTAATGATATCATTTGGGTGATTGTTGCCAATTGACTAAGTCAGCCCACTTTTTACCGATATAGACTACTGACTCGACAAAGTTGGCAGAAATTTATGTTAAAGAAATTGTTAGATTACACGGGGCATCGGTATCTGTCATATCGGATTATGACACATGATTTATGTCTAAGTTTTGGGAGGGATTGCAAAGAGCAATGGGGACTACTTTGCATTTCAGCACAGATTTTTACTCGTAAACCGACGATCAATCTAAAAGGGTAATTAAGACATTAGAAGACATGCTTAGTGTGTGTGTCATGGATTTCAAAGGTGATTGGGAAACTTACTTGCCATTAATTGAGTTTTCTTATAATAAATAGTTTCCAGAGAAGTATTGGAATGGTGCCTTATGAGGCATTATATGGTAGAAAATGTAGGTCACCGATATATAGGACGAAGGTTGGGGAAAAGCAACTTCTAGGGGCAGAAATTGTACAGATCACCACCGATAAAATTAAGATTAAACAACGGTTATGAATGGCTCAAAGTCATTACAAAGCTATGATGATATAGGTAGAAGATCATTAGAGTTTGAGGTTGGAGAATACGTGTTCTTGAAGGTTTCGCATTCGAAGGACATTGCTCGATTTTCTAAGACGGGTTAATTGAGTCCAAGATATGTTGGACCTTTGCTGATTTCGAACAAAGTGGGAGAAGTTGCTCATAGGCTGGAATTGCCACAAGAGTTGGCATATATGCATACTGTCTTCTACGTGTCTATGCTCTAACATTGTGTATCGAATTTAAGCCAAGTCATTGAGCCTGAAACGCTGAAAGTTCGAGAAGATATGCTGTATTTTGAGCATCCGGTATGAATTCTGGATAAGAAGGATCAACTATTAAGAACGAAAACAATTTTGTTAGTTATGGTCCTCTGGAATAATCACAATGTTGAAGATGCAACTTGGGAACGTGACAATGAAATTATAGAGAAATACCCTCACTTGTTCGACTGATGAGGTAAGAATAAGTTTTGGGACAAACTTCTTAAAATGGAGGGAAAAATGTAATACTCGTACCTAGGAAAGAAGGTTAATATGGTATTAATTTGTGTTCATTAATGATAATTAATGCATACGATGGTTTAAGGTGGGGTTATGAACCCACAGACAAAAGGTGTTCGGATGCAAAACATGGAAGTCTAGTGTCAGGTGGGACTAGTATAAAAGTGGGACCTGACGAAGGTCTAAATGATGTTAATTGCATTTAGTTACATTTATATGCTTAAATGATTATTTGTTAAGTTGCTTAAATATTGCAATGTTTCATGTGTTAGGTAGTGGGGACCAGTTTGGGTACTCATGTGAGGGCGTATTTAAATATGGTTCATGATTGGTAAGTTTAATAGTAACTTCATATAATATACGGGACCACGTTTAGGACCTATAAGAGATGTAGACTAAACCTATTTAGAAATTTTAGTAGTTGATATAATTATTTCTAGGGGTTTCATAATAAACCAACTAGGAAGTTAGGGGAGGTAAATGGAAATTTGGAAGACAAGAGATATGTATCTCTTGCATGAGCTAGATGACTCATTATTAGAGTCAAAACAAGACAACTAGGAAGAGAGAGAGAGAGAGAGAGAGAGAGAGAGAGATAGAGATAGAGAGAGAGAGAGAGAGAGAGAGAGAGAGAGAGAGAGAGAGAGAGAGAGAAGGTGACGGTCTTCGCCAAGCTTTTCGACACCCTTTCTACGCTATCCGGTCTCCGATTTGCAAATTGAAGCCATATTCGGACTCATGGAGGTTAGATTGTAACAACCTATATTTTCATTTAATTGCTACATATAATTTCCAAATTTTATTTCTATTACTTGCTTTATTTAATAGAAATTCGTTATTTGGGTCAAACTGTAATTTTTATAATTAAGGAATACCAATGATGAATTTTAAAATTGTATCTTCAAGATGGTGAAAATATTTACTTTCAATTCAATCTGTATTTTTTTATACAACTGGAAAATTATTTCTTATGTTAATATAAATTTTTCTGTATTTTTGTGGTGATCAGTGATCATCGCGCCGCGAAAATACCTGTTAGTTTGCGCCGTGATGAACTCCCACAAATTAGGAATCTTCATCAATCAAGATTTGACACATGCTTTAAGTTCATTAATTACAACCAATGATTGCTTATACTTTGTTTTGGAATGCTATAAGTGTGTGAGTTAACTTTGTGCCATAAGTTGTTTTCCTAAACACTCTAAGAAATTCCTAGACAACTTGATTACACCTTGGTTGGGAGTGCTAATTTTGTGTGCGTTAAACTAGTGCCTTAAGCTAAATTCCCAAACAACTTTAAGTGACCCCTATGAGCATGTTTGACTCCTACTATACAGATTATATCGTACCTATACATATTTATGCAATGTATATTATGTATATTAGGAGATTAAAATCAATTTGATTTTGTTGAGTAAGAGTGAATGAACTCGGGCTCCAAGTTGATTTTTTTTATATCAAGGTTTTGAAACCCAGCCCCGACTGAACGGTTCAACCGGTCGAACCGTCGACAGGTCGGTCCAAATCGAAAACTGCCCTTAGAATAAAAACTGGCCTAAAAATGGAAAACCGTCCAACCCGTTCGGTCGAACCGAAAATCCTAAAAACCGTTGCCGGTTCAACTGACCTAGACCGTTCGTATTTAGTATAAAAAAAGTTGACCGTTTCTCTCTCTCAAAAAGCTGACCGTTTCTCTCTCTCTCTCTCTCTTCCTCTCTCTCTCTTTCTCTTCTTTTAGCAAATGGGTCATCATACCTAGCCTAGGTAATTAAAATTTTTTTTGGTAGTCTGACCAAGTAGCTAATGCTTTCCATGATGCCAACTCATGAAATGATATGTTAAGTGACTTAAGTCATGTCAACTGTCAAGTTGACCGTTCAAATTTCAAAAGAAGGATTAGTAGATTAACAAAATCTTGGTTATAGTATTATATGAAACTAAAAGGAAATTTTCTTAAATGAGAGAATAAAATTTAAGATTTTTTTATGCTTATATTAAAGTGTGAAACAGTGAAAATCAAAGTTAGAATTTCGAGTTTTATTTTTTTATAGTTTAACATTTCACATATTTTTATTATAGATAATTACCCTTAAATCCACCATCCATGTACTTTCATGGATAGAGGACACCCAATATTCTAATTTAATACTAGATCCCTATAATACTAGTTAACACACCTAATCATGGTTAAAGCCCTTTTAATCCTCTAAATGCCCCTTGCAATGTTTATATATATATATATGATGTGTATATTGATTAAATCATTTCATTAATACTGATATTTATTTCATATCCATGTGGGGATATTGATTATGATGAGAGAGTTAATGTTGCTATATATTTTAGCCTTAATCTGTGCGCGGTTTTAGCTTTTCCATGGCATGGGGTAGCAATCTCTGCAACTTTCTCAACATATTTCACTCAAATTCGAGTGGTGGGTGAGGTTTAGGACATGAAATTTCTTGAGAGCTAAGACCCCTTCTTCACATATCTCTGCCATTATTGTTGATCAGTGAGTGGTTTTTTTTTTTTTTTTTTTCCTTTTCTTCTCTACATGAACTTGTCACTTTCATGAGTTCTATTACTTTTGTGATCCTTGGTTAGGACGATCAATCATCTATAGTGAGTCAATCATTTCTCTTATCGTTACTCATATACATATATACACACATACATGTATCTACACATACATACATATAACTAGTCCATCTTTGCTCTAGCCAAGGGTTTAATCAGATTTCGATTTCCAGACTTCCATTAATTGCAAATTTTGATTCAATTTTTATTTTTATTTCATTTTTACAAACTGGTCCTAATCGATGGAGTTTCACGAATTCGATGTTGAATTGCAATATATAATACAAAAAATCTGAAGAGATCTTCCATTGATGTAAAGCTTTACAAAGATGTGGTGCCCATGTTGAAGACTCAACAGAATAATAATCTTCATGTTCAGATAATTATCAATACATGTGCGTAAGGTGTAGAGAGTATGGGTGAGAGCAGTGTGGCATATGTGTATGTGTGTGGATTGATCTCTCTATCTCTATCTCTATTCTCTCCTCTACTCTCTCTAAATCTGTGGGAATAGATTGTGAGATTCACAAATCATGTTGTAATTCTCTCTTCCATTTTCGTTTTACAGAACATGTTGTGAAATTCACAAATCATTTTGTGACTCTCTGTCGTTTTCATTTTTGTTTTCCAGAACATGTTGTGAAATTCACAAATCATGTTGTGACTATCTCTTCCAGTTTCGTTTTACAGAGCATGTTGTGAAATTCACAAATCATGTTGTGACTCTATATTGATTTCATTTTTCGTTTTCTAGAATATGTTGTGAAATTCACAAATCATGTTGGGACTCTCTCTTCCATTCCCAATTTTTTTAACATGTTGTAAAATTCACAAATTATGTGGGACTCTCTCTTCTATTCCCATTTTTCCAGAACATGTTGGAAAATTCACAAATCATGTTGTGATTCTCTCTCTCTCTCTCTCTCTCTCATTTTTGTTTTCCAGAACATGTTGTGAAATTCACAAATCATGTTGGAACTCTCTCTTCCATTCTCATTTTTCCACAACATGTTGTGCCTTTTCAATTCAAATTGTGTTCCACAAATTATGTTGTTGGATATGTTTGTGGTTGAAAATAGCTGTCATTATGAGTAATAATGACTTTCAAATTTTGATCCCCTTAATTTTTGGGGAGAAATTTTGGTTGAAAACATTAATGAAGGAGGTTACCATTTTTAAGAATACCAACTTGATGAGAAAGGGTTATTTTAGTCCCTAAAAAATTTCAAGGACTTAATTATATACATGTTTTAACTCAAGAACCTAAAGCTATTTAATTGTAGTATTTAGGGATTTATCACTAAATCACCCTTTTTATTAATATTTGTGAATAAGTATATTTATTATGTAATTATGACATCACGGTTCAATTCCGGCTCACCCGACAGTTGAACCAGTAACCCGTGACCCGGACATTTTTCCGGTTCGATGAACGGTCTGGGTTTCAAAACTTTGGTTTATATAACCCATACCTCCTCTCACACAACTCACATTCTGCACTTTACAACTAAGTTTCTAGAGAGAAAAGAGAGAGTTTCAGAGAGTTATTTACATAAATTTTAGAGAGAAAGAGAGAGTTCAATCTCCATAGCTTGAAGCTTATAATTGGGTTTCTTATCTTGATTATTTCTCAACAATTTCTTCTAACAAGAAAGCTTCGAGCGATCGAGAGTTTATTTCTCAATCGATCGAACCTACTTCGGTCGCTTGAACCTCTGCCAATCTAAATTGTGACGTGGGACCTTTTCTCAGGCGATTGAACCCTTCTCAATCGATCGAACCCTGATCGACCTATTCTCGATCGATCAAACGCACTTCGATCGATCGAACATGGTATTATTAGTATACGTGTTCTGCCACCTGCACCTTTCCCCCTCCCAATATATATGTTGGTTATATGTGTGTGTTTGGGGTTGCTGAAGTTGAGAGAGAGTTAGAGAAAGGGAGATATACCATTATATATATACACACTCATATATATATATATATGCACATACACTCGAATATATATATATACACAAACACTCCCTCACATACACTCCCAGCCAGCAAGAAAAGAGAAGGAGAGGAGCAAAAGAGAGGAGACAGAGAAGGAGAAGAGAAAGAGGAGAGAGAAAACTCACCCCGAGACCACCCGCAGCTACCCCGAGCTCGACGGCGTCGTTGACGTTAACGGTGAGTGCCCATACTCACTCGGTAGCATCAATATGTATGTTTATATATGTTTCGATAAGATAGAATGGACACCGAACGTATACGGGAAGTCAAGTTCAATTCTGGGATAATACTGCGCTCAATCGATCGAACCAATTTTGAGCGATCAAACACAGGCTGATCTCGATCGATCGAACATGGTTCAATCGATCGAACATTTACTTTCCTCAATCGATCGAAATGACTTCGATCGATCGAGCATATCAGAATGTTAAATGCTTAGTTGTTTTATACCTGATGAACTGTTAATCTGTTTATGATCATGCATTGATGTTGGAGGTTGTATTGGAATAATACACAACATGGAATAGTAGACTTAATGCATTGAATAGTGGAACTAATGGTATAGTGATAGTATAATGTTGTTAAAATGGATGAGAAGTCGATGTGCATAGTAGTGGGTCTGTTGACCGCGGAGGTCGATACTATTTATGTTTGTGCGTACGAATGCGGCCCACAGCTTCGGCTACCACAACATTTGGGGGTAGCTCTGCCTGGGATAACTCTAATTTAATGGATACTATAAACACTAAATTAAAATTATCCTAGAACTTTAAAGATTAAAAGCAATAAAAATGAAGAACGCAAAGAACAAACAAGAAACTCAACCTAGATCTAATAAAATAAAGATCAATAGGAAAATAAAGCAGGAAAAAATAAAGAAGAAGAAGGAGCTTACCTCAAGAACTTACCTCAGAATACTTCTGCACGGCTTCGCCAACACCGTGGACTCCAAGAACCCTAAAAACTAAAAGATTAAACTTTTTAAAGAACTTTGACTGCTTCGGAATCCTCCAACGGGGTTTCCTTGAGCTTTCTAGTTCTCAGGATTTTTAGGTGTTTTGGATGGGGAGGGGAGGACCCCCTATTATAGTTGAAGATTTGGGTGGAAAGTCTTGTAGTTAAGCGATGTGGGACAAAAGAAACACACTTTTGGACTTTTTGGGTGTTTTCACGCGGATTGGGGTCAAATCAAGGGTCCAGAATACATCTGAGACATCTAAAAGCCATAGTGGCACTCAAGGATGCCATGCGGAAGTCCAAGAGTGCCGTGCGGCACTCAAATAAGAGCCACCATGGCTCTCAGCCCAAAAGTTATATTTTTCTTCTAGACTTCCCGGACTTCATTCTCTCACCTCGGTTATCCTTTTTGGACTTGTGATATACCATTGGAAAGGTATGGGAGTCTAGTTTAAGATGTTTGTAGTCTCATTCAAAAAGAGTTTGTAAATTTTGAGTTATGATCAAAAGAGTGAGGCTGACTCCAAGAAGAAGCAAACCTGTGAGGTGCAAAAAGGGGAAAAAATTCTCCTAAGTTGTTTTTGGCCAATGTGAAGGCTTGGGTCACTAATTTAGCCTATTTTAGGAATATTTTATAAAGGGAGTTCTTAGGATCCCACCTTGTCTCTAATTTGGATTTCTAACGTACTTAAGTTTTCCTAAAGTTAATTCTAACGTATCTCGAAGACCACAATGCTTCACGGAGTTCTGCTTTATAAAACCAACATCCCACAAATCCTGATTTCGGTCATCGGGTTATTCTTGAGGCAGGGTTCTTTCAGTCGAAAGGACGAACCAAAATAGGGTGTCTACACATCCGTGATTGCTTCTTGATCATTGGAAAGTCTGAAGTGACTTTCCAAAGGAGTGCTAATTGGCTTAGCATTTTCCATGTTAAATATTTTCAGAACCTTGTCCATATATTCTGCCTATGATAGATCCAACTTCATGTTTACCCTATCCCTGCTGATTCTCATCCCAAGAATATTCTTTGCATTTCCCAAATCCTTCATTGCAAATTCCTTGGTCAACTATGCCCTGAGATTCGAAATCTCTTACATGCTTGATCCTGCAACAAGCATATCATCTACATACAAAAGCAATATGAGATAAAATGTAGCAAGCTTCTTACAATAGCACCAATGGTCTGTATGACATCTACTAAAACCATCTTTTGCCAAAAAAGTGTCAAACTTTCTATACCACTGCCTTGGAACGTATTTCAACCCATATAGACTTTTGTTAAGCTTACATACCAGATTCTCATTCCCTTTCACCACATAGCCTTGTGGTTGGTGCATATATATGTCCTTATCCAAATCAATATGGAGGAAGGCAGTTTTGACATCTAATTGTTCCAAGTGCAAGTTCTCAGCTGCTATAATACTTAGCACATATCTGATAGTGGAAATTTTAACAACAGGAGAAAATTTTTGCCACTTTATATGTTACCTAACTTTAATTCAATCCACAATTTTTCTTCCTCCTTTTCAATTTAGCCATCCTAAATATATTACCAATTCCAATCGAATCAGTATTTTTTTTTCTTCTGAATTTTAGCTTTAGGGTCCACCCTTGGTTATAACATTAAAAGTTTGCATATTAAAAGAGAATGAACAAAATTATCTGAGCATTATTCTTATTCTTAATTTGTTAGGAAAAAAGAAACGAAAAATAATTGTAAAAAATGTAATAACTTAATCGAATCAAATCCTTGGGTTACTAAATTTGCACATAACTAATTATGTAAAAATTTGTGTTGAATGACGTATTACCTTAGACTTGTAGCCATAAGGACCCCCCCCTCCTTCCTTTGTATAACAATAGGTCCCTGCCCCCCAAAATTTATGTAGCAATAGGTCCTTTGACCCAATTAATTACCATTTTTATTGACATGTATACCCTTAGATATACATAGAGACTATATATATGGCTATATATGTACCCACATTTATGTCATTAAATGAGTCCAAATCTGTTAAGGAAGGTGAACCATATCAGTTTGTTATGTCGCTCCCATGATTTAAGTTATTTTAAATCCCTTAGTGATTGGTACCCACATTTATGTCATTAAATGAGTCAAAATCTGTTATGGAAGGTGAACCATATCAGTTTGTTATGTCGCTCCCATGATTTAAGCTATTTTAAATCCCTTAGTGATTGCAAACAACATATCCCCTTCTTAGAATATATAAGAGAGAAGGAGAGAGAGTGAGACAATACTATGAATTATGTATTGAATGGTGTGTTGAATCCTTACAATGAGTAGCCTTTATATAGGCTAAGAGAGAATCCTAAAAGGGAAAGAAAAGTACCTAGGTTAGTAGTACAACTGGTAGTACAACTGGTAGTACAATGTATCTAGACAGTAAGTATAGTAAGATACAATAGGTACAAGAATGTAGACAAATATTCTAATATTATTCTAATAGCCCCCCTCAAACTCAAGGTGGTATTATGGAAACCAACTTGAGTTTGGAAACTAAATCCTGAAGACGTCCCGGTGGATGAGCTTTAGTGAATACGTCAGCAGTCTGATCGATGGATGAGACTGAGTTAAGTCGAATGGTACCACAAGAAATATGATGACGAACAAAATGACAATCGATCTCAATATGTTTTGTACGTTCATGGAAGACATCATTGTGAGCAATTTGAATGACACTTTTGCTGTCACAACTGATGGTTATAGCTGTTGGATGATTGACCCCCATGTCCTCAAGTAACCAGCGTAGCCAGAGAAGTTACTGAGTGGTATCAGCATGGGCACGATATTCAGCTTCTGTACTAGATCGGGCAACAATAGTTTGCTTCTTACTGCACCAGGAGATGAGAGAGTCAGTAGGATCTCCTGCCCAGTCTGCATCTGAGTAGGCACGTAGCTCAAGAGAGGAGTGAGCAGAGAAGTGGACGCCGTGAAATAAGGTCCCTTTGATGTACCTGAGAATGCGGAGAACTGCTGCATAATGAGGAGAACGAGGAGCAGATAGAAATTGGCTTACAATATGGACAACATAGGAGATATCAGGTCTAGTAACTGTCAGATAAACGAGACTCCCAACAAGCTGACAATATAAAGTAGGATCATCCAAGGGTATGCAATCCATAGGAGTGAGCCTAGAGTTAGGCTTGAGAGGAGTGGTACTAGTCTTGTTATCTGTAAGTCCCGCGCGTGTAAGCAAGTCTGAGGCATACTTGACTTGAGAGAGATAATATCCGTCGGAACTGGAATTGATCTCAAAGGCCCAGAAAATAGTTAAGTTTGCCGAGATCTTTCATTTCAACATGTTGGCTGAGATGGGTTTTGAGATCCAAGATTCCAGATGTATCATCTCCTGTGATAATCATGTCATCCACATAGAGGAGAAGTAGAATAATGCCCTGGTCAGTTCTGCGGATGAAAAGAGCTGAATCATATGAGCAGCCTGTGAACCCAAAGCGCTCAACAATGGTGCTGAACTTTGCAAACCAAGCCTGAGGAGCTTGCTTGAGACCATATAGAGATCGGCAGAGCTTGTAAACTTGATGAGGATGATGATGATAACTAGGAGGAGGACACATATAAACTTCTTTAGTGAGGTCACCATTGAGGAAGGCATTTTTGACATCCATTTGGAATAAGTCCCAATGGCGAAATGCAGCAACTGCAATGAGGCTGTGAACAGAGGTGAGACAGGCAACAAGGGCAAATGTTTCCTTATAATCAATCCCATACTCCTGGGTAAAGTCCTTGGCAACTAGGCGGGCTTTGTAGCAATCAATGGATCCATCTGAGTGAGTTTTGATCTTGTAAATCCACTTACATCCCATAGCATTCTTGCCACTTGGCAAGTCCACCAAATCCCATGTGTGATTTTGTTCAAGTGCCCGCAATTCATCATCCATTACTTTCTGCTAAAGAGGATTAGAATTGGCCTCATGGTAAGATTGAGGCTCATGGTGAGAGAGAATTGTAGAAAAATAGTGGTAATCCCAAAGATGAATTGGAGGAGCTTTTACTCGGTCGCTACGTCTAGGAAGAGGGTCAGGGTCTGATGCAGACCCATCAGATAGAGCAGGCAGTTTAGTAGAGACTGTGGTGGATAAATCAGATGAAGTGTCTGTAGATGTGGATGTGGATGTGGGTAGAGGGGCATGCAAATTTGCCGATTCAGAGTGAGAACTTATATCAGGGGTGTTAGGAAATAGATCTACTAAGGGGTCAGTGAAGTAGAAAGGAGTACTGACAGGAGATAGATAAAATTGGGACATGGATGAGAACATTTTGTGTTCCCAGAAGACAACATGACAAGACACACAAAGACGTTTGGAGTAAGGGTCCCAACATCGATAGCCTTTGTGTTTAATACCATACCCCAAGAAACAACATAAGCGAGCTCGAGATTCTAGTTTTGTGCGCTCATGTGGCTGTAGTAAGACAAAGTAGGCAGAACCAAAGACTTTAAGGGTAGTATAGTTAGGAGGATGGTTATATAAATGCTCATATGGTGACTGATTTTCAGTAGTGGAAGAAGGGATACGGTTCATGGTGTAAATGGCAGTGAGGGCAGCCTCTTCCCAAAATTGTTCAGGACATGAAGCAGATGTGAGAAGAGCTCGAACAGTATTAAGAACATGACAGTGTTTACGCTCGGCTCTCCTATTTTGTTGGGAGGTGCCTGGACAGGAACGATGGGAAAGAGTGCCATGCTGACGAAGAAAATTTAGAACACCTTTTTCTTTGTATTCTTGGGCATTATCAGCTCGAAACACTTTGATATTGCAAGAAAATTGAGTTTTGATCATGTTAGCAAAATCAAAGTAAATCTGGGGTAATTCAGATCGATTTTTCATTAGATATATCCAAGTGTATCGTAAAAAATCATCGACAAAGATTACATAATATCTAGATCCTCCCATTGTGACAGTTGGAGAGGGACCCCCAAACATCAGAGTGAATTAAATCAAAAGGTGCAGAGGAAACAGAATCACTGTTATTAAATGGTAAAGCTGGTTGTTTTGCAAATTAACAAGGTAAACAATCAACATTTTCGACTTTAATTGAACCTAACTGACCACTTGACACTAAGGATTTTAACCGACTTAGTGAAACATGACCTAAAGGAGAGTGCCAAAGGTGAAAATGTGAGGTGGACGATACTGACGCTGCAGCTTGAGATGGTGAAATGAAGTGAGATGGAATATGGAGATTGTTCAGTTCAAATAATCATCCTATTTTACGACCTGTACCAAGAGTCTGGCCCATTTTTGGGTCTTGTACTAGACATCCAGAATTAGAGAAAGAGACGGTAAGTCCGAGTTCACACAATTGACCAACAGATATGAGATTTAAAGTGAGTTTAGGAATAAGATAAGTGTCAGGGAGAGATGTGTGAGTGGTGGAGACTTGCCCTATATGACTGACGTTCATACGGGAACCATCAGTTGTGTGTATAGATGTTGCATTGAGAGTAGAATGTTTGGTAGAGAATGTAGTGGAATCAGAGGTCATATGGTTACAGCAACCAGAGTCAAAGAACCGAGAAGATGTACCTGGGGCAACAGATAGAGCAGAAGGAGAGGTGTTATCAGAATGATCCAGAACTCATTTGATGATGTTCGCAAGGAGAGAATCAGAGATGGATGAAGGGGTAGACGACTTAGAAGATGATGACCCCTTGGTAGAAATAGCAGTGGATGATGATAAACAACCTCGGGACCGATTATCCTGTGAATATCTGGTAGGATTTTCATTGCAATCATCAAGATAGTGCCCTGGTCCACGCTTGTGACAGAAAGTACACACTCTGATAGGACAATGCAACAGAATATGTTCTAGTTTGTGACAGTATCTACATGAGGGATTTGTGAGAGACTCCATGATGTGTAACATAAGTCTGAGAGTGGTAGAATTGATCTGGATGACAGTGGTCGGGTGGTGATATGACGGAGGAAACCTTGATGAGGAAGTGGTAGCCGAGCAATGGAGGCAGCCGGGTGGTGATGACCGAGCGGCGAAGGCGATGACAGCGGCAGAGCCCAAGTTGAGATGGCGAGGTGACTGGAAGGAGGACGTCGGGCAGGGTAGATATGGATGGTGGTAGCCGGGCAGCGGAGGTGATCGGGCTAAGGTGGCACGATTACGAACTTGAGGCAACTACAAGAAGGATTTCTGATATAGAGGATCCACTATTGTGGCAACCACAGAGCATACTTTCCTTTTAAGAAGTTACCAGGAGGAGGAAGAGGCCACCAGCAGCTTATAGCTTTGATACCATGTTAGAATATATAAGAGAGAAGGAGAGAGAGTGAGACAATACTATGAATTATGTATTGAATGGTGTGTTGAAACTTTACAATGAGTAGCCTTTATATAGGCCAAGAGAGAATCCTAAAAGGGAAAGAAAAGTACCTAGGCTAGTAGTACAACTGGTAGTACAATGTATCTAGACAATAAGTATAGTAAGATACAATAGGTACAAGAATGTAGACAAATATTCTAATATTATTCTAACACCCTTAGTGATTGCAAACAACATATTCCCATGATTCAAGGATTTTTTTTATTTTTATTTATTGAGAATTCATTCAACAAGAATCAATAAGAATCAAACTGGACCACAAGCATAAACAAACTCACTAGCCAGAAGAGCTTCAACCACTGCCTCAATTGCCACCCTAGTGGCTTTCACCACAGCCACAACCTCCACAACATTAGCATAAAAGCTCCCAACCACTACATCCACCATAGCAAGCAACACATGTCCACAGTGGTCTCGTAAAATAGCCCTTAGCTTGACCTGATTTCTGTCAGTGAAGATAGCACCGTCAACATTCAGCTTGTATCGGTTTGGTGGCAGCGGATTCCAGCGGAGTTGCGGTGGTGACACACCATGATTTTGAGCATTAAAACATAATGAAGAAATAGCCACTGCATATTCTTCCAAAAAGCCACGAGTAAAACCTGCAGTGCCCGTGGGATTTGACCGAGTCCCCTCAAAAATAAATCTGTTACGATTCAAAGAATATATATATTTTAAATATTGATATTGTTCTAGCAGCGTAGTGCTGATAGCATCAAGAGATTTGAAGCTAATATACACAATATACCTACATACATCATACTTTTCTGGCAAACGAACATCATCCTTTTTGACGATCTATTTTTTTTTTTTAGTATTGATTTCAAGAAAGAAGTACGTATCGTTCTGGTTCATGATTTACGGTAAGAAGGTTCCATGTTGAACGAAATTTCACGTTTCTCGTTTCTTTTTTTTTCCTAAGTCTTTGTATTTTTGTACAAGACATAAATCATTTTCCAACAAATTTTTTTTTTAGTATTCAATATCAGAGCTTTAATTTTCAGTGTTTTCTTGAATGTGAATTCTCACATCCCCAAATTTAGATTTTTCACACATTTGTTTGTACCTTTTTTATTTATTTTTTTTACGCCAGACACTGTGTTTTTAATGGAGAATAAGATGATTCTTTGCTGCACATAAAAGCAGTTTGAATGTGAAATTTCACATCTGTAACATGTGAAATTTCGTAGCAGCAATTTTTTTTGTTGTGAATTTAAAAAAATAAATAAATTTGTGTGTGTGTGTGTTTTGAAGATTGTGAAATTTCACAACAGTAAGCTATTTTTTAAAATTTCATAACAGTAAGTTGTTTGTTGAAATTTCATAACAAATACTTTTTTTGTGAATTTTCAATTGAAATTTCATAATAGTAAGTCTGATTGTGAAATTTCACATCACCAGCATGTGGAATTTCACATCTTCATAATAGACAATTATTTTTGTGAAATTTCATTAGTTTATTTTTTGAAGATTTAAATTTCATGAGACATCGCGTCGTTAATATAATCAAATTCACAGAGTACTAGTTTTCTACAACAAAACTACTTTAATGGAGGTCTGCTCTCAAAGAGAAGAAAGTTGTATAGAGATTTTGTCATCGAAATATGGAGATAGTGTTTGATTTTGCTTGAACAAAGTTGAAATTACAGTTGGAAATTATTTGAATTTCAAAATTGATTTTGCAAATCAATTACAAGGTATAATTGAATCCCAAGATTTTAGGAGAACAATAAGACTAGTTTATACATATGTTTATATATAGATATATAAGTCATTTAATTACTTGGGTGAATTTGTTATGGAATAAGGATAAAAGTGTCTAAATAAAATAGGAGGGACCTATTAATATTACTAAGAAGTTGATTGGACTAGACTAATTGCTAGAAAAGCCTAGTAGTTTGGATTTTATACTAAATGACCCAAAATAAATTCTACTATTGAACTTTTGACTAAAATTTGCCCCCTTTTTTAATGGCTAAATAAGATTTCAGTACTATGTAATTTTAGGGAAATTTACTTTAAACTTTATATTTTCAAATGCAATATTTTAATCTTTCAAGTTACAAAATTGTCTCAATTTAGTAGCATAAACTTTGAAAATACAAGCACTAAAATAAAACTTTTTGTACCACGAGGACCATTAACTTTTTGACTAAAACTATACAGTACTGAGATATTGTTTATAACCTTTTTTTAATCTCGGATAATGCAGTCAAGTCAAGTGTCAACTGTTTATGAAATGTAATTCGATGTATGTATGCAATAATGCAAGTGTCTTGGGTGGATGGGTAGTCAAACAGGGTGGCCAAGGAATAGACAATTGAGATTGTTGACAATAACCCCTATCCCCAAATCATCACCACCAACCCGTAAGTACACTGGGGTCTCTTTTCCAAAAGTGTAATGCATTCAAAATTTCAAGTATATTATCAATCATTTCCTTTTCCTTTTTGGTACATGGAAGGTTTTAAAAATGTAAATAAATAAAGAATATAATACGAGTTTCAGTGTCCGATCAATCATATCTACATTGAATATGGGTAATACGTGGGACACAATCAAAAGACGGGTCCCACAGTATTAGTGGACCCCACAGTACCCACTAGGACCACTAGGAGAGAGATAGACACAAAATAGAGGTTGTATCTCAAAGTTGTGTCTTTTAGTTGTGTCCCAAGTATTACTCTTTGAATATATAATTTTATCAATCAATTCAATGATTTTTAAATTTGTATTCAGTTTTCAAAAGTGTTTCCTAAATTTAATTTTATAACATATGCAACAAAATAAATATTAAAAATAAAGTTTAATAAAACATGTGACGCCAGCTCTTATTGAATATAATCATACCGTTAATATTAATCTCACATTTGGTTCCATCTACCGTGATAATTGGACCACCCAAAATAATTTTCAATAAAAATCATGTCCAAAAGTGTTGTTAGTAGTACTTTATGTATGATACAACTAAATTACTTGCTTGCATCAAAGAATGTTACACATACAATATTAACGAGTTGAATATAATACTAATACTAACACACTTGCTACAAAACAATATTATTTCTTTTTGTTTTGTGTATTGCATGAATGGGAGGCAACTTGGTCAGAAAGAGACCATCACCTACCTAAATAATTCCCCATGTGAGTAATGCAGCTTCGCAGAACCTCTCAGTAAGGATCAATTTTATACAGCCCTCAAAAAAGTATAAATAGTCCCAAAGGCTATAAGTAACTGCATAAATAAGAAAATCGATCACCTAAGCTCCTTGCTCTCATCTCCCAAGTTCTAAGTTCTCTTCCTTCTGAACTTACTGAAATGGCGCCAGCAATCTCAAATGACTTGTTAAACTCCGACGTCACAAAGTTTGTAGTAGATGGCCATGGTGTTAAGGCTCTTGCAGATATGGACCTTAAAGCCCTCCCCAAGGAATATATTCAACCTCTTGAAGAAAGGCTCGATATGAGCCATGTCGTGCCCGATGAGTCCATTCCAGTCATTGACATGTCCCATTGGGATTCCGATCCCAAAGTGTCAGAGGCCATCTGCAATGCTGCGGAGAACTGGAGCTTTTTCCAGATTATTAATCATGGAATCCCTATTGAAATACTCGAGTCCGTTAAGGACGCGACTTATAAGTTTTTTGGATTGTCTGCAGAAGAGAAGAGGAAGTATTTGAAAGAGAATTCACCTACCAACAATGTTCGTCTTATGACTAGCTTTCTTCCTAATGTAGAGAAGGCCCTTGAGTGGAAAGATTACCTCAGCCTTTTCTATGTCTCAGAAGAAGAGGCTAACACCATTTGGCCTCCTGTTTGCAAGTAAGATTGCAAACTTCTTCCCAAATACTTGCAATACATACTATAAATATATATATATATATGTGTATGTGTGTGTGGATATAAAAAGCTTGTATAACATACATATATATATATATAGTCACACATAAATATCTGTTTACCCCCACACATATGTTCACACACAAATATTCTTAATTTTCACAAACGTGGAGATGTCTGGTTTTACCATCACATTTAATCATGCAAAGATATTCAATTTTTCTGTGCATTCTTTGTAACTTGAAAGAATGGTTTTCTTCTCGCATGGACTAATTTTCCATGTTTGCTTATTATAGGGATCAAACATTGGAGTTCATTAGGAGTTCTGAAGTTGTTGTTCGGAGGCTTCTTGACATTCTAACCAAAGGACTCAATGTGAAGGAGATTGATGAAAACAAAGAATCGCTTTTGATGGGTTCAAGAAGAATTAACCTCAACTACTATCCAAGGTGTCCTAACCCTGAACTTACTGTCGGAGTAGGCCGACACTCGGATATCTCAACACTGACAGTCCTACTTCAAGATGATATTGGTGGACTCTACGTGAGGAAGATAGGCAGAGAGGATTGGATCCATGTCCAACCAATTAGTGGATCTCTTGTGATCAACATCGGTGATGCACTTCAGATCATGAGCAACGGACGATATAAGAGTGCTGAACACCGTGTTGTTGCAAATGAAAGCAAGGATAGGATTTCTATTCCACTCTTTGTGAACCCAAGACCTACAGATGTTATTGGCCCCTGGCCGGAAGTGCTAGAGAATGGAGAGGAACCAATATACAAGCCAATTCTTTACTCAGACTATGCTAAGCATTTCTACAGGAAAGCCCACGATGGCAAGGCCACTCTAGACTTAGCAAAAATATGATTTTTCTCATTTTTATTAAGCTTTTTTTTTATGTATTGAGTAAAGAGGATATATGGTCAATAAACATTGCACAATTCAAGTGTCTTTAGGTAGAATGACATAGTAGAAAGGAATCAGGCTTGTGTCAAGACGTCAGAAACTTGTATCCTTGATTGAAGATTTATTGGAACTGTATACTAGTTTTACTAGTCATTTCTTATCTCTAAAGGTTATGTTTCGTGCACTATGAACATTTTGCAACGTATATGTATATGGAAGAAAAAAAAAACCAACACTACCACACTACATTTTTCACTACACCATATGGCAAGATTTGTAACGGACAGCTTTTTTTTTATTTCTAACGGATATACCCATTGCTACTTAGTAATGGTAAATTTCTGTTAGAATTGTATATATCCATTAGTAATTAATGGCCATTCATATATATTTATGATTTTTCTAACAGTTTTAAAACATGTCCTAATGGATTATATTCGTTACAATTTTTGACAGAATTTAAAAAAAATAATACAATAAACAGAAGAAAAATAAAAGAAGAAGAAGAAGAAGAAGAAGAAGAAGAAGAAGAATAAAATTACCCAAATCTGTTGTCGCTCCACCGCGGGTCCCTCGCCGCCCGCCACTCCACCGCGTGTCCCTCGCCCTCTCCTTCTCCTTCACTATCACTGTTAGCTCCACAAAACAATTTCATAATGTTGCTCAGAAAAAAATATCCCAAAGGTCTACAACTATTTACACTTTTCCCATCCAATCATTCAAAACAATGTAATAGTGCCTCCCCCCCCCCCCCCAACCCCACAAAAAAAAAAAAAAAAGAAAAAATTAATAATTGTTGGCCCAAATATGGAAACCTTAGATGGGGGGTGAATAAGGTTTTAGCAGAATTTAACCTTTTTTAAAACTTAATAGCAAATTAAACACAATCACAAGCAATTATGTAAAGAGAGAAGGGAAGAGAAACTTACAAATTGATTTTTCAAGTGGTTCGGCAATCGCACACCGCGGCCTACGTCCACCCCTCAAGAACACCTCTTGAGGATTCCTTTAATCCGATCTACTTCACGGGTGTAGACCAAACCGTTCCCAGAGCACTTACGGGTGTGCACCAAACCGTTACAAGAGCCTTCAATCTCTCCCAAAGAAGAACACCTCTTCTTTGCACACAAGAGTTACTAACCCTCAACCCTTACAAATGGATTTGAATACAAATTGAAACTCTCTATATAGAGTGGATAGTACAAATAAAGCTCACTACAATTTTTGCTCTCTCAAGAAATACAAATGAAAGATTTGAGCAAATTGATAAACTCACACAACTAGGGCTCAAATGATAATGTTTAAAGATCAAAGAGATGTGTGATCAATACTTTGTTTTCCAATCAAAATCTCAACAACAAATAGCTCGGGAAAACATGTATTTATAGGCCTTGGAAGATTATAGCCGTTGGTGGCAAGTTTGGTAATTAAAAGCCCCTCTAAAAACTAGCCGTTATTGCCTTTCAGGTCGATTCAGTCGACTGGACCTTGAAGCAGTTGACTGGGCCTTGAAGCAGTCGACTGAGATGTGTTTACAGAGGGTTCTGTTTGCATTCTGCTCACTTCAGTCGACTGTATCGGGCCCTCAGTGGACTGCCCCTCCCTGTTTGACAGCCAGACACAACTCCACTAAAATGGCCATAACTCCCTCTACAAAAATCGGATTTGCGATCCGTTTGATGTTTTGGAAACTAGATTCAAATACCTTTCCAACCATATAAGATTCAACATTTAATTATTTTCCAATTGGTTGGGGCATTGATTTAAAGATGACCAACTTAAAATTTATTTCCAAAACTTTAACTTTTAGAATTTGTTTGAGCCCCTATGAGTGTGAGATCAAGATGCCTTACAAGGATGGTCCTAGACTTCAACAAAGGATGAAATATCTTCAAGTCTTCAAGCTTGATCCTTGTTGAGCTCCTTGTAATCTTGATCTACATCAATCAAATCTCATGCACACAAAGATGTTAAAAACATTGATACAAAATTAATACATGAGATTATATATGAGCATAAAAATGACTATGATAATAACAAGGAATGAAACAATATGAATCATGTAATTATCATAGCATATTTGACATCATCAAAACATAATTAAATATGCCTTAATATACCTTAAGGCTAACAATAATAAATCCCAAAGATTAACTACCCACAACCATTTACATATTTCCCACAACAAAAAGTTATCGAACAATGCAATATGAAATAGGTAAACAAAGCAGTACTGCCAATTAATCTAGTTGTTTTGATCAATCCTTTTCCTTTATCTTCTGCCTCTCCAAGGTCTTTGAGCACCCTCTAGGCAGGATGACATATGAAGTCAACCATCTCCTTATTTTTCCTGATTTTTGTCTTGATGTGCCAAATCAAGCTAGTGTCACCTTATTTTTTGTTAGGTGAAATCGTGACTAGTTATGGGGTTGTAAGCATTACTGTTTTTCCTCATTCTACGTAGTACGCAAGTTTCACAAGATATACATGTGGTGTTCGTTGCAATAGGATACCTGTGATATTAACTAAATTCACATTGTTCTGCTTCATATAAGCTCACAAATTCTCTACCTACAACCTTGTGATATTCACTAAACATCCTGATTTGATTCAAGTACTATTTTTTAAACTTAAAAAAAAAAGGAATAGATCTCTGAAATTCATTGAGTTGACTGTTTTTTTGAATGATTAACTCACATTGTGAAAAAACTAAGTTTGCAAATCTAATCATTTTAGAGAAATTCATTGAGCTGATTGTTTTGTTATACAAAATTCCCATATGGAACTGGCACACCCAACGCAATGTGATTCTGGGAAATCATAAATATGTAACATGCTATGAATTCGGGTTTGAGTCAACAACCCATATAAAAACAAACAAAAATCACGTTTACGTATATGTGAATTCGATATTCCTCCCATCAACAATACCCCAAAGCCAGAACTCTGATTTCCATTGTATCACAAATTTACGAACATATGTAATTCTAGGGTATTTGAAATTGTACATAAAACATCCATACATAAAACATATACTCTATTTGTGGGTTTTCGCTCCATGTTTAGGTCTCTAATTTTCAACCAAATCTGTGTTCTTTATGTAGATAAATAATGCACACAAGCATGGAGTTAGGTTTAGGTCACTTACCTAGCGGAATATAGCCCAACGGATCGATGTTCGGCATTATTATGAGCCCGACAAGAAACCCCACGTATAGCTGCTCCTTCGAGTCTCCGTGAACCATCTTGTGTTTCGTATAGGTCGTAGAAGACACTACTAGTGCAATCCCCATGGCAGTCACACGCTAAATCCCAAGGCACCATTGGTGATTGCCTTAGAGAGAGAAAACCGTAGAGAGAGAGAGAGGGGGGGAGAGGAGGCTGCCTAAAAACATTAAGAAGAGGAGAGAGTTTTGTGTTATATATATGTGTGTATATATATAGGCATACAAACCTTACTAGGCTTAGGACTCCAAAACCCAAAGCTTGGTGCCTAAGCAAGGCCTCTTTGGACCCGGTCCAACAACATATGGGTGCCCGTATGGCCCACAATATTTCTTACATCTCCCACTCACCCACATAGGGCTAGTACTAAAACCAATCTCTCAAACAACAAAACTTTTCAAGTCTTCATATGAGAAATAGAATGTGTGACCTTACGAAAAGAAAGTACAACGACAGGAGTGTAATGCCAAAATCATCACCATAACCAACAAGACACATCACTCGGAGGCTTCTTGTGTATGCCTTAGACGGTTCAACCACACCAGACACAGCATTCTCAATCCCTCGATGAAAAGAAGTACTGCACTACCTCAATGTAATGTACTCATGACATATTAGTAAAAAAAAATACAATTATCACATGCCTGCTAATGAGTCACAAAAACATGGTGTGTTATTGAATGGTCTTCCTTGAGCCCACATGTCGATCTGACTAACTTGACCGCTTACTCAGACACACCCCATAGAACAGAATTATCTCTTCGTCCTAGGATAGCATGCCAAAGTAGCTATCATCAAGCGTCCTCTTCATGACATAGTTTCAAGTCGTGAAGGCAACCAGTTTGTAGGATCACCAATGTCTTGGATATGCTACATGGCTCACACAACAATGAAGAGGAATTCATCCACTACTCCACAGTCGATCGCAAAAGCACATACAATATGAAATGTATGCTATGGTGTTCTTCCAGAAAAATGGGCATGTCACTCTGTGTTTGAAAATATAAGTAACGCCATACGAATCTTAGTCTAGACGTTACAGAAAATGTCTAACCTGAGTTTTCCAGCACAGTCGCCCTTCCTGGTGCCGTTTGAAAACTCACATTCGGCTGTAAACAGGCTATATAGAGTTGTGGAATCTTTCTATATTCGACCAAATATGTAGGTCTCATCTTAGCTCCATCTAAGGAGACATAAATAATAAGGGTTTATATCTAGCTAGCTATTCTTACACTACATAGATATAAGTGTTCAAGCTCGCTTTCTAAGCGCTATGGTCATACCTATCCTAGCTAGCTATCGAAACACCATGAACACAAATGTCTCATCTAAGCGCCATGGACACACATGTCCTAGTTCGCTATCTCGTCGCCAAGGTGAATCACCCATGTGAGCAAGTCGATTCAAGCCAGTGACATATTAGAAATGTGCATTCATTCCATTTATAAAACAAATATATATATGGAACCCAGCCAGTTAGAAAACTCAAATAATAATGTCAATAACACAATAAAATGTCTAAGCACATCGAATCCCCATGTGGAGATGTGCATAAAGACAACTTCCCTTTGCACAAACTATATCTCAAAATGTAACAAAAATGAATGTCTACGTGCTAGAATAGTTTTTGAGATCTTTTGCATGTGCTCAGGCTTATGTGCCATCACCATAGATTAGCACAACCTCATCACTATGAGGTGAAGAGCCTAGACACCAAAAACTTTTCAACCAAAATAGCTTCTCAACCAGCTGGTAAGCACACCACAAATCATGCTTCCATTGTGGACAGCATAAGGTAAGGTTCACAGTCCTGCGAACATATCATAAGGTACTCTTCACTACTCTCTAGTGATAGGACCAGGGTTGTTACAACAACGACTAATTAGACCAACCGCATAGCAGACATCTGACGGAGTACACAACATGGCATACTTTCGATTCCCTATTGTAGACGCATATGGCAGACTGGACACCATCAGCCTACTTCACCAAGAATTCTTAAGACATTGATCTAAGGTCAAGGTGAGTCCCTTTAAAAATTAGGATGTAAATGGATTTTTAAGATTTCATGTGAAAATGTTCAAGAACCTTTATCTTGTAAGTCCCTCGAGACAAACAGATGAGCTTCTGAGAACAATATCTCACAATCTAAACTCCCAACTCATAGTTAGCATCACCCATGTCCTCAATCTCAAACTGAGAGGACAACTACTCTCAAGTGGCGACAATGGAACTTATCTCATTCCCAGCTTTCAGGATGTCATCAATATATAAAGAATTAGAACATTTTTGTCGGATCGTTTAATGTACACACATTGTACCACTGCCTAGACAATCGTTAACTTGAGATAATAAATAAATTGTTTGAGACGACATACTTTTGCACTCATTCCCTTTGGTCACAACACCAATGGGTAGATCCATATTTATCTCATCGTCTTGTTCTCCAATGAGAAAAGAACAGTTTAAATATCCAACTAAAAAAGTTTCAAAACTAAATATGCGACAATTGCTAGGATAAGGCGAATGGAGTCAAATCTCACCCTTTGGGAGAACATGTTTCCATGGTCTATACCCTCTCTAGGTACAAACTATCGCCACAAGGCATGCCTAATACTTGTTAATTGAACCATCTGCCTTACGTTAGATTTTGAAAACACACCTGTCTCCAATAGTCTTACGTATAGGCGGAATGTTAATTAACTCCTAGACCTTATTCGCGTCCATAGAGCTCATCTCATCTGGCATAACAACTATCCACTCAACTTCAGCAGGCAGACGAAGAAAAATGCTTCAATAAAAGAAGTAGGCTCATCCTCATCCACTTGTGCACACATTTGCACACATATGAAAATGTCTTCCTCAATTTCAAAACAGCGATAGGGAATTTTTTCCTCATCACCATATAGCGTAGTTTCTCGTACTTATGCAATGTATAGTGAACATAACCTCCTGAGCTCCACGGGTGTAAATGCTCTAAAATAAGCCTTTCGCCTATCCATAGCTCATAAGGGGTAGAAGAAACTTACTGTGAAAAAGCACTTTAGTATGTAAGCAGCAATCAAAAGTACATCCCCCCAAAATAATATTTGGAGGTTGACTTGCGCCATCATAGTCCTAGCCATATCTAGGAGTGTCATAGTCCTTCTCTCTACAACATCATATTGTTGCTGAGTTTTCGAAATAGGAAGTTATCTGCGTTTCCCCTTTTTCCTCACACAGTTCCTTGAACTTATTAGATAAGTACTTACGATCCTCATATCCCGCAAAATCATCTATAAAAGTGAGAAAATAAGAGGCACCATGACATACCTTTATAACCATAGTTCCACAGATATCTGAGTGGACTAGCTCTAATGCTTGAGTAGTTCTAATAGCCTCTCTAGAAGACTTTCAGAATGCTTTGCCAACTAAGCCAGACTTAGACATAGGTAGGTAAACCTTAGCGAGTGGTCCCAAAAGGGCTTCTCAAGCTAATCAAGTCATCCTATCACATCCTACGTGTTCATGTCTAGCATGCCATGTCTTAGAATAAATGAATCACAGAGGAAACTAGAATTTATTAAAGCAATTCTTAAGCAGTTATCCCTAGATAACCATATCCTAGTAACACTACCACCCAAAAATATCCATCCTATTACCACCGAATTGGAAAATGTCACGCCCCGTAGTAGCAAAAATAGAGAAAATAAATTCCTTTTTGGACCCGTAGGCCATGACAGTTGAATGTCACCATATTGTCTATAACTAAAGTCAAACCATCAGAGTAATGATTCAAACCACGCATTGGAAAGTTCTAAGGTCGATATATATTCAGAGTTCAATACTTACTATTGTAAAATCAAAGTGTTTGCAAACTATATAAATAAAACATTATGATAACATATGCCAATTACAAACTTAACTATTACAACGGTCTCTAAAAACATAAGCATAAACTATCAACAGCAAGCTCCAAGTCTTCAGCTCACTTAGTAGTCATCTCTAGCATAGCCTCTGTCATTATAGGCTCCATCATCGTAGAGCCTATCCATTTATGCATCTCCTACATACTCATAACCCTGGCCAGCTGGACGTCGAATATGCAGCGGTATAAACGGCGTCAGCTACAAAAGCTGAGTGAATGCAAACACTAACATAGTATCTATAGATTACAGCATCATTAAAAAAGATCATCTTATCGTTTGCATGCATGTATGCACCAACTTAATATCTAACAACGGACGTCGTCCCAATCTCCTAATACATTACATAGACTCTTGGGTCCACATTAATCAGATACATAGTCCCATACCTACGGTCTGTCAATTCCCTACACACAGACCATTTCCTTTATACGTTAACCAGACACGTAGTCCACACTCTTTGGCCAATCCGCCCCTAGTACGTCTTGGCCAACACTCACACGATCTTAGCGGTTGGTATCTAATCCATGGATATCTGACCCCGGAGATAAAAAAAAGCCTTAATTGGATCTATGAGTCTAGAATTAGGGTATTCATATAAGAATCATGTAGTAATCCATATTAGTTGGGATAGTATGCTATCCATGCTATCCCTGTTTTATCCATACATAGTAGTTAATTCATAATTAGTTTAATTCATTGATTCTTATCCATGCACATGCATACACTTGCACACTATTCTCACTTAGAATAGTAGGTTATCCATACTAAGGATAACATCTTAATTAGGGATAAATGGGAATGCTATGATATCCCGTGTAAGTTCTCTAGCATCCGTCTTATTTACTGCTTTGTTAGGATCACCTAGAAGCATGCATAGGTGGATAAAACATAGATATAAATTCCCTACATGATTACTTGTGCATAGAATTAATGTTTTTCTAGGATTTTGAGTACAATTTTCACGTTTAATTTATTTTTATTTTCTTTCGTATGCATAAGGTACTTGTACAATTTCTTACACGATTTTTTTAATTATTTGTTTATAACTTGAATTAGGATTGCATTAGAAATAAATGAAATGGTCCACATAATGTCTATTCAATCTCCTTGAAAGCTGAGTAGAGGCCCATCTCACGATGGGGGCGAGAGGGGGTGTTTTAGCATGATCTAGCTCCATCCTCTCTCGTACCTTAACCCCCGAATCAAATTCTTTGGTGACGATGGGGCGGTATTCTCTATCCATTGGACTTAATAGATTTAGTTTTCTTGGTTTCTTTTATCAAACTAAGTGGCGACTCTATTATTGAGGATCTCTTTGGATTGAGCCTTGTGGGATAAAACATGGATTACTCACTCGTGTAGCCTCGGATATGGATCATGGGCATCGATTGTTGCCTCAGGTTGGATAAAAAGCCCCATGAAATCCAAAATACGAGTAATCCAAATCGGTTAGATAGGATAAAGGCTAATGAATGGTGGTGAACCTCACTCGTAGCTGTTGGCATGAGATTTGAAATGGGACAATCAAGCGGGCTCAATCCTTCTAGGTCCCAAGCTTGGTTTGGGTACCCACATGATGAAGACAGTAAGTACATGGCTAGAGTACCTTACGCATAAACAGTAGGCAACTTGATGTATGCTATGGTGTGTACAAGGCCAGACATTGCTCATGCAGTAGAAGTAGTAAGCAGATTTATGGCAGATCTAGGCAAGGAGCATTGGGAAGGTGTTAAGTGGAATCTGAGGTTACTCAAAGGCAGTAAAGATGTGGCATTATGTTATGATGGCTCAAACATTCATATTCATGGCAATGTGGATTCTGATTTAGTATAGGATATTAATAGCAAGAAGAGCACTACAGGGTATGTGTTTACTTTGGATAGTGCAGTAGTCAGTTGGGTCTCCAGGCTACATAAAATTATAACTATCTCCACGATAGAGGCAGAGTATGTGGTAGCCACTGAGGCTTGCAAAGAAATGGTATGGTTGAGGAATTTTATGAAAGAAATTGGTAAGGAACAAGAGGGGTGTTCTCAATTGTTCAGTGATAGTCAAAGTACAATTTGTCTAGCAAAGAATTCAGCTTTTTACTTAAGAACCAAGCACATCAACATCAAGTGCCATTTCATCGCACACTTTTGAAGTGGAAAGTTCACTTTGGAAAAAATTTATACAAAGATGATCTTACGAATATGTTTACTAAGGTGGTCACTGTGGAAAGATGACATGTTTACCTTCTATTTGTCTTTAAGAATAGAAGACAATGATACCTCACACCAGCACTATACGTTTTGATGGAGACAACAGGTTTGTCTCAAATCAGCCTTCAAGTGGGAGATTGTTGGCTTTATGAAGTCTGATCCACTTTGATACTAGGGGGTCGGGGGCGGGCCCCTCTAACGGCCCAAATTATGACAAATTTTATTTCAGCTAAAGGTATTTTAGTAATTTTTAGTGTAACCTTATTGGGTAAAATTTTCCCTCTTTGTGCAGCCCCTTCATAGAGAGTTATGATTGAGAGATAAATTCTGTAGCCATTTTGTTCTTTGATCATAGTGAATTAGTGTGAGAGGTTGTGGACGTAGGCAATTTGGCCGAACCACAGGGCATGTATATCTTGTGTCATATTTTCTTTATTTCTTGTATCTTGTCACTGTGTGTGATTGCATTGTGTGTTAGAGATAATATCCACAACACCATCGACCTCTCCATCGACACCCACTCTATAACCGGAGAGTACCAACAAAAGCTCGAAGACGATCTCGACTCATTTCATGACTAGTCAACTATAAAATCGAACGATTTGACTCACCCCCTTGTGGAGGCCCCGAAATTACATTCAAGATCTAGAGAGCGAAGGACCCTGAAATGTGATTACAGTGATAATGGGGTGTTTAGGGTATGGGGATTCGAGACCGCAATTGAAAGGAAAAGCTCGCCTATTGTTTGTGATCAGATCACTATATATGTCCCGTTGTTGTTGTTGTTGTTGTTGATGTTGTTGTTGCATTTGATAAGCATACAGGTTTGAATTTTATTACAAATTCTATGTTATATGTTTATCACTTCAATGTGTATATATGTATATATGTTTTACACTCCAAAATATATGCATATGTTTTACAAATTTGCTTAGTTTGTTGCATATACGAGTGCCTAGAATTTGTAGAATGCTACTTCCTTTGAACTTTTACTGATGCTTGGATGAAAAATTTGATAATTTGTTATGCTTTTTAAAAATTCTCTGCAGTTTGGAACTCTGTGTTTGGTGAATGTCATACTAGAGTTTCCAAAATATGAGACTTTGCTCCATGACGAATGAATATGGTATGGCCAGGTACGGAGCCAGGAAACCTGGGGGTCGTTATTGGGTTAACTCCCCTATAGGTCCACATGGGGGTTTGTGGCAACACCCTCAAGGCGATTATTGGGATCTACCTACACTTATGTTTTTAGGTACGATTTTCGCCATATACTGATAAGAATTTGATTTGATTAAGTTTAACTAATCAACAACTTTTGTCACGCCCCGACGTAACAAAATAGGAAATTTTTTTCATATCCTTTTTGGACCCGTAGGTCGCGACAAGTGAAGGGATCTTAATGTCCTATACTTAGCTTAAATAGTGATAGTAAATAAATTAACACGCAGCAGGAATACTAATAGTTATTGCATTCTAATAGACATCCACTTAAAGTTATTACATAATTATCAATATCTTAAGGCACAAACCTCCTTATTTAAATTTAAAACATATTGTCTCTTCTAACAATTTAAAAGTAAAATATATAGAAAACTTCTCAACATGACTTCTTCTTTCTTAGTTGCATAGTCATACTACCCTGCATAGTCATTACTTGAGAAGTCTAGACAATTTGGATGTACAGGGCATAAAGTGCTACCAATTAATGAAAGCAGAGTAAATATAATAAACAAGCATACACAATGTACATGAAATCACACTGTAATGCTATCGTCTTTTAGAACCTTAAAGCACTGTTAATAATTATTCAAGTCATCATCTACGATACCGTTTTTTGTGGAATTAAGAATATACGACCGTATATGTTCAATGCAACAATCTTAACTCACTGAGTCTTTTACCTCAACAACAATCACACGAATTAGTCAGTTCGCTAGAACTTTCGGCTCAAAGCCATTAATTTAGAATATTGTCTCTCATAAAACCTGCTTGATAGGATTACCGTACCAATATGGTGTTGGTAAAACCCATCAAGATATTCAAGGTTGCAATAACCTATATTTATTCTGATTGATATACTATCGTCGCCCATAAAAGTTGCTTGATCAAACCTTGTTGACTAAGATGGTATCATTGCTCATAAAAGCCAATCAATTTAGATAACCAAGCCTATAAAAGCCAAACCAACATCTCTTTCCCTTCTCTCATCTCACGAAACAAACATACTGACTAAACCTCGACTCCTCACATACATGCTGACTAGACCGTGAAAAAGGACGTCCTATTTCATTTTAGGGTTTTTTTCGACATGATTATAATATTTAAATTGAATTGTTATATCAAGTTAAACCAGGGTATAACATTGATCCAGTTATAGAAACTGATTTCAATCTTCTTTAAAAATGGTATTAATGATATTGCAGTAGCGTACAACATTATAGTAGTAATAGCTGTACATGGAAAATTTTGACTATCCAAAATTCATATTATGTAGGTGCTCAAAACAAGTAAAGTGCAGTTTGATGAGTTAGCAATGTGTGGCCGCAAACTACGAGTTAATCGGAGGTCCGAGATGAGAGATATGGAAATTCTCCCATTGGTGTGCAAAGTTGTTAAGTATAGTACGAGCTGTCGCATCGCGAGCACTCCCCTTTGCTCGAGCTCTCGTGTCACGAGAACTCCCTTCGCTCGTGTATTCTAACTCCGAGTGCTCTGTTTAGCTCAAATGCTCTAGCTCTAAGTGCCCGGTCAGCTTAAGCGCTATTGGTAAGTCGTCTTCAACCTCCATATAGCTGGGTTACTGTTAGAACTCAAGTTTTTCAAACGTAATCTAAACAAAGCTTGTAATATATTGTTCTCTTTATTTTTTTACTTAGATTTTGAATATATAAGTTTGGAATCTCGAATTTCACCGTAGCTCTACTTAAATATGAAAAAAATCAAAAGTTGCCAAAACTTAAAATCGACTATTTGTTGCAACCGTTACGAGTCAATGTTCAAGACTTGAAACCTAGCCTCTATAGGTCATAATCTATAATTTTTCATTCACAGAAGGCATTTATGGTAAAGTTTTTAGTATTACTATTTTTACACCCTTATAGCTATATATATGTATGTACATACATACATATATATACACATGTATACAACCTCTATATCATCTAAACATACTTAAATTTACATTGAGAGTGAGTTTAAAAGACTCACTATGATGAATTCGATGAGTTGGAGAGAATTCAAGAAATGCTGAGAAATCCAAAATAAACTCTAAGCTATGCCTATGGAGTATACGCTTTGATACGTACAAGAATGTTCAGTGAAAGTAAAGCTCATCCACCATACCGAGGAGTGTCTGGTTTACCTAGGGACTTCGTGTCATCTCCAGGCTCATCCTGAGTGGTAGACCTGGCATCCTGAGGCTTGACCAACAGGTCAGGATTGCAACGTTGGCCTAGCCCCGGCGGTGGTGGTCGCATCTCTGAAATAACGACCTCTGGTGGTGTAGAAGTGGATGCCGTCTATGGGGGCGGTGTAGATGTGGAGTGCAGGGATTGCTCTACTCCCAACAGTATCAAAATCTGGTCTATCTGACTCGCCAGCTGCCCAAGCTGTAAGGAAAACTACTCTCGATCTGAAGCCCTCTGAATGGCCTCCAACTCCTGCTGGGCAGTCAGCTGTCTAACTGTCTCCTGTAGTTTTATCCTCGCCTCCCTTTCCTGAATGAGATGATCATAAACCACCTGAATGGTGGTGGGGGCTACAGGCTTGTTTAGCCTAAACTCAAATCCCTTGGCCTCAATAGCCGTCCATGGGAGTACAATAGTAGGTGTAATAGTGGGGTCCTCAGTACCCTCATCCTCGTCTTGACCCTCTGCCTCTAGTGTCTTGGGTCATCTGTCGCTTCCTCAAATTTTGATTCGTCAACTAGTCTCCTCTTTCTTCTTATTTCATTCGTCTTTCTACTTCCCTCTCCCACCTTTTCCTTTCCCTTTGATAACTTTTTGAATTGTGCTACCGATCTTCTAGCAGCAGAATCACTAAAAACCCCAATCTTAGATTTTTGAAGGATCTCATCACCAAGAACCACTAGTCCAGCCTCCTCACACACGCAATGGATCATCCAAGCACCTTTGAGGTACTGGGACTTGCTGGTATGGCGTGTAGGCTCAATAAGGAACTCGATGAATAAACATGTCAAACAAATAGTGAGTCTGATCCCTATAGTATAGAGTATCTGCATATACCACTTGACTAGCTCAATTAAGTGCTGAAAATGAAAAGATTCAGCACTTATTTTTTTTTTCAGTGCGTTTGATAACATACCACTTAATTGAAAAAGCAGCTAAAAAATCACTGAAAACTTTAAGTGAAAAATTTCTACTGAAAATTATCACTGAATGCATTCAATTTAGGGTAAATTACATGGACACCCCCTTAAGTATGACTCATTTTTGACTCACTACCTTAAACTTTTTTACCCGCTGGGTTGACCCCCTCAGGTATAGTACTTTAGCACTATCACCCCTTCCGCTAGTGTGCCGTTAAAAGATAACGGAAATCACACCATACATTTGAAACTACTTTTTTTTTACTGAACTGCCCTTCACTAGATTGTTGAACTTCGACAGAAGTGTAAAAAAACAAAAGTGCTCCATCAAATGATCAAAAAAAGAATAAAAGGTGCTCCATCTCTCTAAATCATAAGATTACAGGTTGAAGAGAATATCTCCGACTGCTAATAACATACCCCAAAAAACCCATTTGTTCTCAAAACCTTTAAACTTAACCAAATGAAACAAAATCGGATCTGACAAATAAAGCTAAAGACAAACACATTGGCCCCTCAATCAAGAAAATTCGGTCCAACCTTATTATCTGAGTGACTATATCCATGAAATCTACTTGTACGAGCATGGATGAACTATTTTTGTTCAAAATTCCCTTGCTTTAGACACCCAAATCTAATTTTTAAAATCAGATCCACTAGCATCAGACATTTTTCAACGACTTTTGATGGAGCTGCAAATGTTTGCTTGAGATGGTGAATCAGACCCTCTGGTACACGCATACAGACAGGAGCCATTATACAGAAATTGTGGAAAGAAGGGTTGGCTAGCGGTTTATGGTTGTGGTGGTGGCAATTGAGGGCGACGACAGAGGGCCATAGATGGTTTTAAGAGAGAGATTTGTAGATAATGTTGTAGTGGCGCAATGGAGGGCAGCCACAATATCAATGCCAGGTAGGTAAAGGGCGTGGGTTGGGTGTTGATTTTGGTGTTTTGCACAGAGAGAGAGAGAGAGAGAGAGAGAGAGAGAGAGAGAGAGAGAGAGAGAGATGAAATAAGGATCTGTTTGGTTGGATTTTTTTTGGCAACAATGGCTATAAATTGAAGAAATGGGTGTGGGTAAGTTGGTCATTTCATCAATTCTATTAACAGCGTGAGTTAGTATTTTAGTCCAAATAGATGAGGGGGTGAATTTGTTCAGTTTTTTAGTTGAAGGGGTATTAGTAAAAATAGGTCATAATTGAGGGGTGTTTATGTAATTTACCCTTCAATTTAAGTAGTTGAAGCACTATTTTCAATATTACAAATTCAATCACTTAAAATTTTCGGTACTTAAAATCCAGCACTTAATTATCAACACTAATTTTCAGTTTTATCAAATGCACCCGTAGTGTCTTTTTTTTATTAGGTAAATTACACGGACCTACCTTGAAGTTTGCCTTAATTATATGGACCTTTCTTGTATATTAAAAAATTATAGAGACCTCTCTTAAGGTTTGGGTTTGGGATACGTACAAACCTCCCCTTCGTTAGTGGACCTACATAATTGTAAATTTGTAACGAAAAAGGATGTTGTCATCCATTTCTGATATCATAATACCGAAATGCTCATAACATATAAGAAAATGAGTGAATAGATAAAAATAGCCTTAACTAAAATGAATCAGAACTAGTACAAACTCTAACTTCTTCCTCAATAAGCAAGGTCTTCATCTCCCTCTCTGCACACATGACATATATGTATATTGGTTATCTCTTTTCTGGAAAATAAGAAACCCACAAAATAGAATTTTTCTTAACCTCTTCTCTATCTTCCCCCACCTCCTTATCTCTATGTAAAATAACACAGTAGACTCAAGCATTAAGATACGAAGGCTTCTTAGTCAACAACAACGAAAGAAAATGTAATACCCGTACCCAGAAAAGAAGGTTAATATAGTATTAATATGTGTTAATTAATGCATACGATGGTTTAAGGTAGGGTTATGAACCCACATGCAAAAGGTGTTCGGATGCGAACACAGATGAAAGTCCCATGTCAGGTGGGACTGGTATAAAAGTAGGACCTGACGAAGGTCTAAATGACTTAAATTACATTTAGTTGTATTTATGTGCTTAAATGATTCTTCGTTAAGTTGTTTAAATATTGCAATATTTCATATGTCAGACAGTGGGGACCAGTTTGGGTACCCACCTGAGGGCTTATTTGAATGTGGTTCATAATTGGTTAGTTTAATAGTAACGTCATATAATATGTGGGACCATGTTTGGGACCCATACGAGATATAGACTAAACCCATTTATAAATATTAGGTAGTTGATATAATTATTTCTAGTGGTTCATAATAAACCAATTTGGCAGTTAGAGGAGTTAAGTGGAAATTTGGAAGACAAGATAGCTAGGAAGAGAGAGTGTACAATGCCGAGAGAGGGGAGAAGTGATGGTCTCCGACAAGCTTTTCGTTGCCATTTCTTTAAGCGGCATTGCTAGAGAGAGTGCATGAGTTAGACCACCGGCAGTGCGAGTAGCCCAGCAACAACAAAATCAAGGAAATGAACAACGTCAAGGCCATTTCTTTCAACTTAGGCATGGGAAAACTATTACAGCCGATAAGGTTGTTTCAGGTAAAGTTCTTATACGTTCACAACCATGGTTCGAAAACTCGGTCGATACCGAGTCGTATCGGCTGAGTTAACTCGGTTTCGGTGAGTGCGATACGAGTCAACTCGGCGAGTTACAATCGAGTCAAAAAGAATATGTATCGCGAGTTATCTCGGCCGATACGGACGAGATAAGGAAAAATTGGTACGGATCGTCCGAAACGTGGGTTTTGAGGTGATAGAAAGCAAAAAAAATGTTGGAAGCACATACCTTTTGCTGTCTGAAACTCCCAAGGGTTTCTTCATCTTCATATCTCTCTCTTCAGATCATCATCTTCATCTTCAGATCTGATCTTCAGAGTTCGGATCTTCATCTTCTTCTTCAGATCTTCATCTTCTTCCCGAAGGTATGTCATCGATCTCTGTGTGTGTGTATGTGCGTGTGTGTGTCGCGAGGTGTGTGTGTGTCGAGCGTGTGTCACGATCTCTGTGTGTGTGTGTGTGTCGCGATCTGTGTCGTGTGTGTGTGATTGAGTGTGTGTCGATCTGTTTGTGCGATCTCTGTGTGTGTGTGTGTGTGTCTGATTGTGTGTGTCGAGTGTGTATGTATATGTGTGTCTGATTATGTGTGTAGAGTGTTTGTGTGGGTGTGATTGTGTGTGTCGGTGGTGTGTTGGCTTAACACAGCCATAGTAGATATATATATATATATATAGTAGGAGTAATATCTAGTAATTTTAATTTTTTTGTTTTTGTTTTTGGCTGAATAAGCCAATATTAGGTTATTAATTTCTAGTAATTTTTTTTTCTCTCTTCTAGTTTGTGTGTTTGTTTTATTTTTATTTTTTTGCTCTAAAATAGGAAAGTTATTTAGTGTAGAATAACTATACTTTTTGAGTGTATATATTATCTTAAAAAAATAAGATTGGACAGCATAAAAAATTAAATAAATGAGGTTGGACAAATATTATCTAATTTCTAGTAATTTCTTCTTCTTCTCCCTATTTTTTTTCCTAGTGTGTGTGTTTGTTTTATTTTTATTTTTTTGCTCTAAAATAGGAGAGTTGTTTAGTGTAGAATAACTATACTTTTTGAGTGTATATATTATCTTTAAAAAATAAGATTGGACAACATAAAAAATTAAAAAATGAGGTTGGACAAATATTATCTAATTTCTAGTAATTTTTTCTTCTCCCTATTTTTTTCCCTAGTGTGTGTGTTTGTTTTATTTTTTATTTTTGCTCTAAAATACGAGAGTTATTTACTGTAGAATAACTATACTCCATGTGGCACTGATGTTTCATATTATTGTAATATATGTATTGCTATTTGGTAGTATTGAACAAGTTAGATCCAATTATATGTGTACAATAATTTGACATTAGATCGGCAGCATCTGAATTGAATAAGATGTGCTTCTATAATTGGTACGTTGTGTATTCAGGAAATCTATTAAGCAAACTTTGCTATTCTTATTATTTTAGAATTTTCATAATTTTTTCGTATTTTTTTTAACCTTAAATCTAGCGTATCGGAGCGTATCGCCCAATACCAGGCCGCATCACCGCGATACTGAGTCATCACAACGATCTCCGATACCGCGACTTTGATACCGCGACTTTGAACCATGCCTCCAACCCATTTACTAAGAGACCCAAATAGATCTAAACAAATTACAAGCTAAGAAAATCTCTATTAGAATATGAAATACACCGAAGTTTAAAAAATATAGAACAATAAAATACACTGTGAAGATCAAAGATTTTTGAGGTGCCGTTACCTCACCCAGAAAGTAAAAGATATCAAGACACAGTGAACAGAGAAAGAGAGACAGAGAGAGATAGAGATAAAGATAAAGATTTACCAGTTGAGAGCCACCACAATGTCATGACCCAAATGAAGCAGAGAGAGAGAGATTTACATGATGTCACAACACAATGAAGCAGCGAAGAGAGTTGAGAGCCACCGCTTGCTCTGCCTACCGAAGAGGGAGAGAGAGAGAGAGAGAGAGAGAGAGAGAGAGAGAGAGAGAGAGAGAGAGAGAGAGAGAGAGAGAGGGGTTAGGAGCACTTGGGGGGAAATGAATTGTATCTGTATCTTTTCGTGCATTTAGAGGGAAAAATTAATTGGGCTCTTAGGGTTTTTTTTGTACAAATAAAATATTATTTGTGTTGGATCATTTCTTCTGTCATGAATAAAAATGCATTTGTGTCGGATAGGTACGTTTTCGTCATGATTAAAAATGTATTTGTGTCAGACACATTTCCGTCACAAATATATTCTTGGTGACGGATTTCTATCCGCACAAAAATTGTCGTCACAAAAGGCCTATTTTCTTGTAGTGTAGGAACATGAATGTACCCTTAGAACTTCTAGAATATGATTTGTCTATTGATGTTCCACTGGGGGAGACCTTTGGTGAGCTCGGGGGTCTATAAAGATTGTGAGATTAAAATTAATGATGAGGTTTTAACTGCTAATTTGGTACCACTAATAATACAACATTTTGATGTTATACTAGGGATGGATTGGTTGTCAGTAAATCACAGAGTCATCAATTATGAGAATAAGAGGGTAAGATTCCAAGCACCGACAAGAAAAGCTTTTTATTTTCTAGGTGTGGGTGTTGTGTCTCTACCTTATTTGCTGTCAAATCTTGTCGCTTATTGAAAAAGGGATGTAAGGGGTTCCTATATAGTGTAATGGATACTAGAAGCACTGAGCCAAAACTAGAAGATATACCTGTGGTTAGGGAGTTTTTGTCCGTATTTCCAGAAGAGTTGCCAAGTGTACTAATTGAAAAAAAATAGAGTTTGGTATTGATGCAATGCCAAGGACTCAATCGATATCATAGGTGTCGTACAGAATGGCTCTGGTAGAACTGAAAGAATTGAAAACTCAACTGCAAGAACGGTTGGATACACCTTGAGGTGCACCGATACTCTTTGTCAAGAAAAAAGACAATACAATGCGAATGTATATTGATTATGTGGAGATTAACAAAGTAACCATCAAGAATAAGTACCCGTTACCACAAATCAATGATTTATTTGATCAATTGTAAGGGGCTCAAGTGTTTTCAAAAATTGATCTGAGGTTGTAATATCACCAACTGAAAGTTAAAGTTGAAGACATTGAGAAAACTTTTAGGACTCGGTACAGCCATTATGAGTTTCTCGTGATGCCATTTGGGGTGACAAATGTACTAGCTGCATTTATGGACTTGATGAATTGAGTCATTAAAAGTTATTTAGATGAATCCGTGATTGTTTTTATAGATGATATTTTAATTTATTCAAAAAGTCCGGAAGAACATGACCGACATTTCAGACTAGTGTTACAACGACTTCCAGAAAAGCAATTTCTTAGATTTCTAACGTACTTAAGTTATCCTATAGTTTATTCTAACGTATCTCAAAGACCACAGTGCTTCATGGAGTTTTGCTTTATAAAACCAACATCCCACAAATCCTGATTTCGGTCATCGGGTTATTCTTGAGGCAAGGTTCTTTCAGTCGAACGGACGAACCAAAATAGGGTATCTACACATCCATGACTGCTGCTTGATCATTAGAAAGTCTGAAGTGACTTTCCAAAGGAATGCTAATTGGGTTAGCATTTTCCATGTTAAATATTTTCTGAACCTTGTCCATATATTCTGCCTGTGATAGCTCCAACTTCATGTTTACCCTATCCCTACTGATTCTCATCCCAAGAATATTCTTTGCATTTCCCAAATCCTTCACTGCAAATTCCTTGGTCAACTGTGCCCTGAGATTCAAAATCTCTTACATGCTTGATCTTTGCTTGATCCTACAACAAGCATATCATCTACATTCAAAAGCAATATGAGATAAGATGTAGCAAGCTTCTTAAAATAGCACAAATGGTCTGTATAACATCTACTAAAACCATCTTTTGCCAAAAAAGTGTCAAACTTTCTATACCACTGCCTTGGAACCTATTTCAATCCATATAGACTTTTCTTAAGCTTACATACCAGATTCTCTTTCCCTTTCACCACATAGCCTTGTGGTTGGTGCATATATATGTCCTTATCCAAATCACTATGGAGGAAGGCAGTTTGGACATCTAATTGTTCCAAGTGCAAGTTCTCAGCTGCTATAATACTTAGCACAGATCTGATACTGGAAATTTTAACAACAGGAGAAATTTTTTGCCACTTTATATGTTACCTAATTTTAATTCAATCCACAATTTTTCTTCCTCCTTTTCAATTTAGCCATCCTAAGTATATTACCAATTCCAATCGAATCAATATTTTTTTTCTTCTGAATTTTAGCTTTAGGGTCCACCCTTGGTTATAACATTAAAAGTTTTCATATTAAAAGAGAATGAACAAAATTATCTGAGCATTATTCTTATTCTTAATTTGCTAGGAAAAAAGAAACGAAAAATAATTGTAAAAAATGTAAAAACTTAATCGAATCAAATCCTTGGGTTACTAAATTTGCACGCAACTAATTATGTAAAAATTTGTGTTGAATGACGTATTACCTTAGTCGTGTAGCCATAAGGACCCCCCCTCCCCCCTTCCTTCCTCTGTATAGCAATAGGTCCCTGCCCCCCAAATTTATGTAGCAATAGGTCCTTTGACCCAATTAATTACCATTTTTATTGACATATATACCCTTAGATATACAGAGAGACTATATATATATATATGGCTATATATGTACCCACATTTATGTCATTAAATGAGTCCAAATCTGTTATGGAAGGTGAACCATATCAGTTTGTTATGTCGCTCCCATGATTTAAGTTATTTTAAATCCCTTAGTGATTGGTACCCACATTTATGTCATTAAATGAGTCAAAAAATGTTATGGAAGGTGAACCATATTAGTTTGTTATGTCATTCCCATGATTTAAGCTATTTTAAATCCCTTAGTGATTGCAAACAACATATCCCCATGATTCAAGGATTTTTTTTTTGATTGAGAATTCATTCAACAAGAATCAATAAGAATCAAACTGGACCACAAGCATAAACAAACTCACTAGCCACAAGAGCTTCAACCACTGCCTCAATTTCCACCCTAGTGGCTTTCACCACAGCCACAGCCTCCACAACATTAGCATAAAAGCTCCCAACCACTACATCCACCATAGCAAGCAACACATTTCCGCAGTGGTCTCGTATAATAGCCCATAGCTTGACCTGATTTCTGTCAGTGAAGATAGCACCGTCAACATTCAGCTTGTATCGGTTTGGTGGCAGCGGATTCCAGCAGAGTTGCGGTGGTGACACACCATGATTTTGAGCATTAAAACATAATGAAGAAATAGCCACTACATATTCTTCCAAAAAGCCACGAGTAAAACCTGCAGTGCCCGTGGGATTTGGCCGAGTCCCTTCAAAAATAAATCTGTTACGATTCAAAGAATATATATATTTTTTAAAATATTGATATTGTTCCAACAGCGTAATGCTGATAGCATCAAGAGATTTGAAGCTAATATACAGAATATACCTACATACATCATACTTTTCTGGCAAACGAACATCATCCTTTTGATGATTTTTTTTTTTTTTTTTTGAGTATGGATTACAAGAAAGAAGTACATATCGTTCTGGTTCATCATTTATGGTAAGAAGGTTCCATATTGAACGAAATTTCACGTTTCTCATTTCTTTTTTTTTTTTCCTAAGTCTTTGTATTTTTTTACGAGACATTAATCATTTTCCAACAAAATTTTTTAGTATTCAATATCAGAGCTTTAATTTTCAGTGTTTTCTTGAATGTGAATTCTCACATCCCCAAATTTAGATTTTTCACACGTTTGTTTGTACCTTTTTTTTTAATTTTTTTTACGCTAGACACTGTGTTTTTAATGGAGAATAAGATGATTCTTTGTTGCACGTAAAAGCAGTCTGAATGTGAAATTTCACATCTGTAACATGTGAAATTTCATATTAGCAATTTTTTTTGTTGTGAATTTTTTTTAAAAAAATGTGTATGTGTGTGTGTGTGTGTGTTTTGAAGATTGTGAAATTTTACAACTGTAAGCTATTTTTTAAAATTTCATAACAATAAGTTGTTCGTTGAAATTTCATAACAAAGACTTTTTTTTGTGAATTTTCAATTGAAATTTCATAATAGTAAAGTCTGATTGTGAAATTTCACATCACCAACATGTGAAATTTCACATCTTCATAATAGACAATTATTTTTGTGAAATTTCATTAGTTTATTTTTTGAAGATTTAAATTTCATGAGAGATTTCCATCGCGTCGTTAATGCAATCAAATTCACAGAGTACTAGTTTTCTACAACAAAACTACTTTAATGGAGGTCTGCTCTCAAGAAGAAGAAAGTTGTATAGAGATTTTGTCCTCGAAATATGGAGATAGTGTTTGATTTTGCTTGAATAAAGTTGAAATTACAGTTGAAAATTATTTGAATTTCAAAATTGATTTTGCAAATCAATTACAAGGTATAATTGAATCTCAAGATTTTAGGAGAATAATAAGACTAGTTTATACATATGTTTATATATAGATATATAAGTCATTTAATTACTTGGGTGAATTTGTTATGGAATAAGGATAAAAATGTCTAAATAAAATAGGAGGGACCTATTAATATTACTAAGAAGTTGATTGGACTAGACTAATTGCTAGAAAAGCTTAATAATTTGGATTTGATACTAAATGACACAAAATAAATTCTATTATTGAACTTTTGACTAAAATTTGCCCCTTTTTTTCAATGGCTAAATAAGATTTCAGTACTATATAATTTTAGGAAAATTTTATTTTGAACCTTGTATTTTTAAATGCAATATTTTAATCTCACGAGTTACAAAATTGCCTCAATTTAGTACCATAAACTTTGAAAATACAAGAACTAAAATAAAAATTTTTGTACCACGAGGGACCATTAACTTTTTGACTAAAACTATATAGTACTGAGATATTGTTTAACTTTTTTTTAATCTCGGATAATGCAGTCAAGTCAAGTGTCAACTGTTTATGAAATGTAATTCGATGTATGTATGCAATAATGCAAGTGTATTGGGTAGTCAAACAGGGTGGCCAAGGAATGGACAGTTGAGATTGTTGACAATAACCCCTATCCCCATAAGTACACTGGGGTCTCTTTTCCAAAAGTGTAATGCATTCAAAATTTCCAGTATATTATCAATCCTTTTCTTTTCTTTTTTGGTACATGGTAAGGTTCTAAAAATGTAAATAAATAAAGAATATAGTACGAGTTTTAGTGTCCGGTCATTTTTATTTTTATTTTTGAAACCTTAACATATACCTTAAAGATACATACTAACAAAATCGTTGTTCAAGAAATCATTTTATTATAGGGAACTTTTCAACATTTCATTATTACCCTTTTTTGAGTTTCAAAATTCTAGTGTCATATAAAAAAAAAAGTAGAGTTTTATATAACAAAGAGTAGACCTGAAAAATGTGTAATTACAATTATTGACATACAAAAATAGGATAATGGACTGTTAATTTGTGGAGGATAACGAAATTAAAAATGGAAAATGGGTGCATGAATGGGTCCAATACGGTTGGTCAGGAATAGAGAAGTCAAATTGTTGGCACCATCCTTTTCCATTGTCCATATCTACATTGAATATGGGTAATACGTGGGACACAATCAAAGACGGATCCCACAGTATTAGTGGACCCCACAGTACCCACTAGGACCACTAGGAGAGAGATAGACACAAAATAGAGGTTGTATCTCAAAGTTGTGTCTTTTAGTTGTGTCCCAAGTATTACTCTTTGAATATATAATTTTATCAATCAATTCAATGATTTTTAAATTTGTATTATGTTTTCAAAAGTGTATCCTAAATTTAATTTTATAACATATGCAACAAAATAAATATTAAAAATAAAGTTTAATAAAACATGTGACGCCAGCTCTTATTGAATATAATCATACCGTTAATATTAATCTCACATTTGGTTCCATCTACCGTGATAATTGGACCACCCAAAATAATTTTCAATAAAAATCATGTCCAAAAGTGTTGTTAGTAGTACTTTATGTATGATACAACTAAATTACTTGCTTGCATCAAAGAATGTTACACATACAATATTAACGAGTTGAATATAATACTAATACTAACACACTTGCTACAAAACAATATTATTTCTTTTTGTTTTGTGTATTGCATGAATGGGAGGCAACTTGGTCAGAAAGAGACCATCACCTACCTAAATAATTCCCCATGTGAGTAATGCAGCTTCGCAGAACCTCTCAGTAAGGATCAATTTTATACAGCCCTCAAAAAAGTATAAATAGTCCCAAAGGCTATAAGTAACTGCATAAATAAGAAAATCGATCACCTAAGCTCCTTGCTCTCATCTCCCAAGTTCTAAGTTCTCTTCCTTCTGAACTTACTGAAATGGCACCAGCAATCTCAAATGACTTGTTAAACTCCGACGTCACAAAGTTTGTAGTAGATGGCCATGGTGTTAAGGCTCTTGCAGATATGGACCTTAAAGCCCTCCCCAAGGAATATATTCAACCTCTTGAAGAAAGGCTCGATATGAGCCATGTCGTGCCCGATGAGTCCATTCCAGTCATTGACATGTCCCATTGGGATTCCGATCCCAAAGTGTCAGAGGCCATCTGCAATGCTGCGGAGAACTGGAGCTTTTTCCAGATTATTAATCATGGAATCCCTATTGAAATACTCGAGTCCGTTAAGGACGCGACTTATAAGTTTTTTGGATTGTCTGCAGAAGAGAAGAGGAAGTATTTGAAAGAGAATTCACCTACCAACAATGTTCGTCTTATGACTAGCTTTCTTCCTAATGTAGAGAAGGCCCTTGAGTGGAAAGATTACCTCAGCCTTTTCTATGTCTCAGAAGAAGAGGCTAACACCATTTGGCCTCCTGTTTGCAAGTAAGATTGCAAACTTCTTCCCAAATACTTGCAATACATACTATAAATATATATATATATATATATATGTGTGTGTGTGTGTGGATATAAAAAGCTTGTATAACATACATATATATATATATAGTCACACATAAATATCTGTTTACCCCCACACATATGTTCACACACAAATATTCTTAATTTTCACAAACGTGGAGATGTCTGGTTTTACCATCACATTTAATCATGCAAAGATATTCAATTTTTCTGTGCATTCTTTGTAACTTGAAAGAATGGTTTTCTTCTCGCATGGACTAATTTTCCATGTTTGCTTATTATAGGGATCAAACATTGGAGTTCATTAGGAGTTCTGAAGTTGTTGTTCGGAGGCTTCTTGACATTCTAACCAAAGGACTCAATGTGAAGGAGATTGACGAAAACAAAGAATCGCTTTTGATGGGTTCAAGAAGAATTAACCTCAACTACTATCCAAGGTGTCCTAACCCTGAACTTACTGTCGGAGTAGGCCGACACTCGGATATCTCAACACTGACAGTCCTACTTCAAGATGATATTGGTGGACTCTACGTGAGGAAGATAGGCAGAGAGGATTGGATCCATGTCCAACCAATTAGTGGATCTCTTGTGATCAACATCGGTGATGCACTTCAGATCATGAGCAACGGACGATATAAGAGTGCTGAACACCGTGTTGTTGCAAATGAAAGCAAGGATAGGATTTCTATTCCACTCTTTGTGAACCCAAGACCTACAGATGTTATTGGCCCCTGGCCGGAAGTGCTAGAGAATGGAGAGGAACCAATATACAAGCCAATTCTTTACTCAGACTATGCTAAGCATTTCTACAGGAAAGCCCACGATGGCAAGGCCACTCTAGACTTAGCAAAAATATGATTTTTCTCATTTTTATTAAGCTTTTTTTTTATGTATTGAGTAAAGAGGATATATGGTCAATAAACATTGCACAATTCAAGTGTCTTTAGGTAGAATGACATAGTAGAAAGGAATCAGGCTTGTGTCAAGACGTCAGAAACTTGTATCCTTGATTGAAGATTTATTGGAACTGTATACTAGTTTTACTAGTCATTTCTTATCTCTAAAGGTTATGTTTCGTGCACTATGAACATTTTGCAACGTATATGTATATGGAAGAAAAAAAAACCAACACTACCACACTACATTTTTCACTACACCATATGGCAAGATTTGTAACGGACAGCTTTTTTTTTTATTTCTAACGGATATACCCATTGCTACTTAGTAATGGTAAATTTCTGTTAGAATTGTATATATCCATTAGTAATTAATGGCCATTCATATATATTTATGATTTTTCTAACAGTTTTAAAACATGTCCTAATGGATTATATTCGTTACAATTTTTGACAGAATTTAAAAAAAATAATACAATAAACAGAAGAAAAATAAAAGAAGAAGAAGAAGAAGAAGAAGAAGAAGAAGAATAAAATTACCCAAATCTGTTGTCGCTCCACCGCCGGTCCCTCGCCGCCCGCCACTCCACCGCGTGTCCCTCGCCCTCTCCTTCTCCTTCACTATCACTGTTAGCTCCACAAAACAATTTCATAATGTTGCTCAGAAAAAAATATCCCAAAGGTCTACAACTATTTACACTTTTCCCATCCAATCATTCAAAACAATGTAATAGTGCCTTCCCCCCCCCCCCCAACCCCACAAAAAAAAAAAAAAAAAAAAAAAAAGAAAAAATTAATAATTGTTGGCCCAAATATGGAAACCTTAGATGGGGGGTGAATAAGGTTTTAGCAGAATTTAACCTTTTTTAAAACTTAATAGCAAATTAAACACAATCACAAGCAATTATGTAAAGAGAGAAGGGAATAGAAACTTACAAATCGATTTTTCAAGTGGTTCGGCAATCGCACACCGCGGCCTACGTCCACCCCTCAAGAACACCTCTTGAGGATTCCTTTAATCCGATCTACTTCACGGGTGTAGACCAAACCGTTCCCAGAGCACTTACGGGTGTGCACCAAACCGTTACAAGAGCCTTCAATCTCTCCCAAAGAAGAACACCTCTTCTTTGCACACAAGAGTTACTAACCCTCAACCCTTACAAATGGATTTGAATACAAATTGAAACTCTCTATATAGAGTGGATAGTACAAATAAAGCTCACTACAATTTTTGCTCTCTCAAGAAATACAAATGAAAGATTTGAGCAAATTGATAAACTCACACAACTAGGGCTCAAATGATAATGTTTAAAGATCAAAGAGATGTGTGATCAATACTTTGTTTTCCAATCAAAATCTCAACAACAAATAGCTTGGGAAAACATGTATTTATAGGCCTTGGAAGATTATAGCCGTTGGTGGCAAGTTTGGTAATTAAAAGCCCCTCTAAAAACTAGCCGTTATTGCCTTTCAGGTCGATTCAGTCGACTGGACCTTGAAGCAGTTGACTGGGCCTTGAAGCAGTTGACTGAGATGTGTTTACAGAGGGTTCTGTTTGCATTCTGCTCACTTCAGTCGACTGTATCGGGCCCTCAGTGGACTGCCCCTCCCTGTTTGACAGCCAGACACAACTCCACTAAAATGGCCATAACTCCCTCTACAAAAATCGGATTTGCGATCCGTTTGATGTTTTGGAAACTAGATTCAAATACCTTTCCAACCATATAAGATTCAACATTTAATTATTTTCCAATTGGTTGGGGCATTGCTTTAAAGATGACCAACTTAAAATTTATTTCCAAAACTTTAACTTTTAGAATTTGTTTGAGCCCCTATGAGTGTGAGATCAAGATGCCTTACAAGGATGGTCCTAGACTTCAACAAAGGATGAAATATCTTCAAGTCTTCAAGCTTGATCCTTGTTGAGCTCCTTGTAATCTTGATCTACATCAATTAAATCTCATGCACACAAAGATGTTAAAAACATTGATACAAAATTAATACATGAGATTATATATGAGCATAAAAATGACTATGATAATAACAAGGAATGAAACAATATGAATCATGTAATTATCATAGCATATTTGACATCATCAAAACATAATTAAATATGCCTTAATATACCTTAAGGCTAACAATAATAAATCCCAAAGATTAACTACCCACAACCATTTACATATTTCCCACAACAAAAAGTTATCGAACAATGCAATACGAAATAGGTAAACAAAGCAGTACTGCCAATTAATCTAGTTGTTTTGATCAATCCTTTTCCTTTATCTTCTGCCTCTCCAAGGTCTTTGAGCACCCTCTAGGCAGGATGACATATGAAGTCAACCATCTCCTTATTTTTCCTGATTTTTGTCTTGATGTGCCAAATCAAGCTAGTGTCACCCTATTTCTTGTTAGGTGAAATCGTGACTAGTTATGGGGTTGTAAGCATTACTGTTTTTCCTCATTCTACATAGTACGCAAGTTTCACAAGATATACATGTGGTGTTCGTTGCAATAGGATACCTGTGATATTAACTAAATTCACATTGTTCTGCTTCATATAAGCTCACAAATTCTCTACCTACAACCTTGTGATATTCACTAAACATCCTGATCTGATTCAAGTACTATTTTTTAAACTTAAAAAAAAAGGAATAGATCTCTGAAATTCATTGAGTTGACTGTTTTTTTGAATGATTAACTCACATTGTGAAAAAACTAAGTTTGCAAATCTAATCATTTTAGATAAATTCATTGAGCTGATTGTTTTGTTATACAAAATTCCCATATGGAACTGGCACACCCAACGCAATGTGATTCTGGGAAATCATAAATATGTAACATGCTATGAATTCGGGTTTGAGTCAACAACCCATATAAAAACAAACAAAAATCACGTTTACGTATATGTGAATTCGATATTCCTCCCATCAACAATACCCCAAAGCCAGAACTCTGATTTCCATTGTATCCCAAATTTACGAACATATGTAATTCTAGGGTATTTGAAATTGTACATAAAACATCCATACATAAAACATATACTCTATTTGTGGGTTTTCGCTCCATGTTTAGGTCTCTAATTTTCAACCAAATCTGTGTTCTTTATGTAGATAAATAATGCACACAAGCATGGAGTTAGGTTTAGGTCACTTACCTAGCGGAATATAGCCCAACGGATCGATGTTCGACATTATTATGAGCCCGACAAGAAACCCCACGTATAGCTGCTCCTTCGAGTCTCCGTGAACCATCTTGTGTTTCGTATAGGTCGTAGAAGACACTACTAGTGCAATCCCCATGGCAGTCACACGCTAAATCCCAAGGCACCATTGGTGATTGCCTTAGAGAGAGAAAATCGTAGAGAGAGAGAGAGAGGGGGGGAGAGGAGGCTGCCTAAAAACATTAAGAAGAGGAGAGAGTTTTGTGTTATATATATGTGTGTATATATATAGGCATACAAACCTTACTAGGCTTAGGACTCCAAAACCCAAAGCTTGGTGCCTAAGCAAGGCCTCTTTGGACCGGTCCAACAACATATGGGTGCCCGTATGGCCCACAATATTTCCTACATCTCCCACTCACCCACATAGGGCTAGTACTAAAACCAATCTCTCAAACAACAAAACTTTTCAAGTCTTCATATGAGAAATAGAATGTGTGACCTTACGAAAAGAAAGTACAACGACAGGAGTGTAATGCCAAAATCATCACCATAACCAACAAGACACATCACTCGGAGGCTTCTTGTGTATGCCTTAGACGGTTCAACCACACCAGACACAGCATTCTCAATCCCTCGATGAAAAGAAGTACTGCACTACCTCAATGTAATGTACTCATGACATATTAGTAAAAAAAAATACAATTATCACAGGCCTGCTAATGAGTCACAAAAACATGGTGTGTTATTGAATGGTCTTCCTTGAGCCCACATGTCGATCTGACTAACTTGACCGCTTACTCAGACACACCCCATAGAACAGAATTATCTCTTCGTCCTAGGATAGCATGCCAAAGTAGCTATCATCAAGCGTCCTCTTCATGACATAGTTTCAAGTCGTGAAGGCAACCAGTTTGTAGGATCACCAATGTCTTGGATATGCTACATGGCTCACACAACAATGAAGAGGAATTCATCCACTACTCCACAGTCGATCGCAAAAGCACATACAATATGAAATGTATGCTATGGTGTTCTTCCAGAAAAATGGGCATGTCACTCTGTGTTTGAAAATATAAGTAACGCCATACGAATCTTAGTCTAGACGTTACAGAAAATGTCTAACCTGAGTTTTCCAGCACAGTCGCCCTTCCTGGTGCCGTTTGAAAACTCACATTCTGCTGTAAACAGGCTATATAGAGTTGTGGAATCTCTCTATATTCGACCAAATATGTAGGTCTCATCTTAGCTCCATCTAAGGAGACATAAATAATAAGGGTTTATATCTAGCTAGCTATTCTTACACTACATAGATATAAGTGTTCAAGCTCGCTTTCTAAGCGCTATGGTCATACCTATCCTAGCTAGCTATCGAAACACCATGAACACAAATGTCTCATCTAAGCGCCATGGACACACATGTCCTAGTTCGCTATCTCGTCGCCAAGGTGAATCACCCATGTGAGCAAGTCGATTCAAGCCAGTGACATATTAGAAATGTGCATTCATTCCATTTATAAAACAAATATATATATGGAACCCAGCCAGTTAGAAAACTCAAATAATAATGTCAATAACACAATAAAATGTCTAAGCACATCGAATCCCCATGTGGAGATGTGCATAAAGACAACTTCCCTTTGCACAAACTATATCTCAAAATGTAACAAAAATGAATGTCTACGTGCTAGAATAGTTTTTGAGATCTTTTGCATGTGCTCAGGCTTATGTGCCATCACCATAGATTAGCACAACCTCATCACTATGAGGTGAAGAGCCTAGACACCAAAAACTTTTCAACCAAAATAGCTTCTCAACCAGCTGGTAAGCACACCACAAATCATGCTTCCATTGTGGACAGCATAAGGTAAGGTTCACAGTCCTGCGAACATATCATAAGGTACTCTTCACTACTCTCTAGTGATAGGACCAGGGTTGTTACAACAACGACTAATTAGACCAACCGCATAGCAGACATCTGACGGAGTACACAACATAGCATACTTTCGATTCCCTATTGTAGACGCATATGGCAGACTGGACACCATCAGCCTACTTCACCAAGAATTCTTAAGACATTGATCTAAGGTCAAGGTGAGTCCCTTTAAAAATTAGGATGTAAATGGATTTTTAAGATTTCATGTGAAAATGTTCAAGAACCTTTATCTTGTAAGTCCCTCGAGACAAACAGATGAGCTTCTGAGAACAATATCTCACAATCTAAACTCCCAACTCATAGTTAGCATCACCCATGTCCTCAATCTCAAACTGAGAGGACAACTACTCTCAAGTGGCGACAATGGAACTTATCTCATTCCCAGCTTTCAGGATGTCATCAATATATAAAGAATTAGAACATTTTTGTCGGATCGTTTAATGTACACACATTGTACCACTGCCTAGACAATCGTTAACTTGAGATAATAAATAAATTGTTTGAGACGACATACTTTTGCACTCATTCCCTTTGGTCACAACACCAATGGGTAGATCCATATTTATCTCATCGTCTTGTTCTCCAATGAGAAAAGAACAGTTTAAATATCCAACTAAAAAAGTTTCAAAACTAAATATGCGACAATTGCTAGGATAAGGCGAATGGAGTCAAATCTCACCCTTTGGGAGAACATGTTTCCATGGTCTATACCCTCTCTAGGTACAAACTATCGCCACAAGGCATGCCTAATACTTGTTAATTGAACCATCTGCCTTACGTTAGATTTTGAAAACACACTTGTCTCCAATAGTCTTACGTATAGGCGGAATGTTAATTAACTCCTAGACCTTATTCGCGTCCATAGAGCTCATCTCATCTGGCATAACAACTATCCACTCAACTTCAGCAGGCAGACGAAGAAAAATGCTTCAATAAAAGAAGTAGGCTCATCCTCATCCACTTGTGCACACATTTGCACACAAATGAAAATGTCTTCCTCAATTTCAAAACAGCGATAGGGAATTTTTTCCTCATCACCATATAGCGTAGTTTTTCGTACTTATGCAATGTATAGTGAACATAACCTCCTGAGCTCCACGGGTGTAAATGCTCTAAAATAAGCCTTTCGCCTATCCATAGCTCATAAGGGGTAGAAGAAACTTACTGTGAAAAAGCACTTTAGTATGTAAGCAGCAATCAAAAGTACATCCCCCCAAAATAATATTTGGAGGTTGACTTGCGCCATCATAGTCCTAGCCATATCTAGGAGTGTCATAGTCCTTCTCTCTACAACATCATATTGTTGCTGAGTTTTCGAAATAGGAAGTTATCTGCGTTTCCCCTTTTTCCTCACACAGTTCCTTGAACTTATTAGATAAGTACTTACGATCCTCATATCCCGCAAAATCATCTATAAAAGCGAGAAAATAAGAGGCACCATGACATACCTTTATAACCATAGTTCCACAGATATCTGAGTGGACTAGCTCTAATGCTTGAGTAGTTCTAATAGCCTCTCTAGAAGACTTTCAGAATGCTTTGCCAACTAAGCCAGACTTAGACATAGGTAGGTAAACCTTAGCGAGTGGTCCCAAAAGGGCTTCTCAAGCTAATCAAGTCATCCTATCACATCCTACGTGTTCATGTCTAGCATGCCATGTCTTAGAATAAATGAATCACAGAGGAAACTAGAATTTATTAAAGCAATTCTTAAGCAGTTATCCCTAGATAACCATATCCTAGTAACACTACCACCCAAAAATATCCATCCTATTACCACCGAATTGGAAAATGTCACGCCCCGTAGTAGCAAAAATAGAGAAAATAAATTCCTTTTTGGACCCGTAGGCCATGACAGTTGAATGTCACCATATTGTCTATAACTAAAGTCAAACCATCAGAGTAATGATTCAAACCACGCATTGGAAAGTTCTAAGGTCGATATATATTCAGAGTTCAACACTTACTATTGTAAAATCAAAGTGTTTGCAAACTATATAAATAAAACATTATGACAACATATGCCAATTACAAACTTAACTATTACAACGGTCTCTAAAAACATAAGCATAAACTATCAACAGCAAGCTCCAAGTCTTCAGCTCACTTAGTAGTCATCTCTAGCATAGCCTCCGTCATTATAGGCTCCATCATCGTAGAGTCTATCCATTTATGCATCTCCTACATACTCATAACCCTGGCCAGTTGGACGTCGAATATGCAGCGGTATAAACGGCGTCAGCTACAAAAGCTGAGTGAATGCAAACACTAACATAGTATCTATAGATTACAGCATCATTAAAAAAGATCATCTTATCGTTTGCATGCATGTATGCACCAACTTAATATCTAACAACGGACGTCGTCCCAATCTCCTAATACATTACATAGACTCTTGGGTCCACATTAATCAGACACATAGTCCCATACCTACGGTCTGTCAATTCCCTACACACAGACCATTTCCTTTATACGTTAACCAGACACGTAGTCCACACTCTTTGGCCAATCCGCCCCTAGTACGTCTTGGCCAACACTCCCAACTAATATGCTCGATACATTACGGCCAACTCGCCTTAACATTATCACTACGACACATAGCCTTTATATGATACGGCATGCAGCCCTGACCTTCCACAACACGCAGCTCGACTATACCACAACACTCAGTAATACTACCTCACACAGCTATACCATCGTACACAGCTTTACTACCATACATAGCTTTACTATCGCACATAGCTATATACCACAGCGCTTAGCAATACTACAGCACTCAGCAATACATCCACACATAGCTCTGCAACAATGCCACAACACTCAGCAATACTATAGCACATAGCAATACCACGACACTCAGCTCTGAAATACCTTAGCACTCAACTTCGTATTCCTATTACGGCTTTAGTCCCAATATGCTACTACGGCATGCAACCATAAGATACCACGAAACTCCAGCCCTGACATATTACCCTCGACACACAGTCCTGCTATATTAAACTTGACACGAAGCCCCACATCACATAACCTCCTAAATCTGACACGCAGTCCAACTCTATCATACGCCAATCTGACACGCAGTCCCGATCCTATTCCAATACCTTGCGATCCCACACCCGACATCACACGATCTTAGCGGTTGGTATCTAATCCATGGATATCTGACCCCGGAGATAAAAAAAGCCTTAATTGGATCTATGAGTCTAGAATTAGGATATTCATATAAGAATCATGTAGTAATCCATATTAGTTGGGATAGTATGCTATCCATGCTATCCCTATTTTATCCATACATAGTAGTTAATTCATCATTAGTTTAATTCATTGATTCTTATCCATGCACATGCATACACTTGCACACTACTCTCACTTACAATAGTAGGTTATCCATACTAAGGATAACATCTTAATTAGGGATAATTGGGAATGCTATGATATCCCGTGTAAGTTCTCTAGCATCCCTCTTATTTACTGCTTTGTTAGGATCACCTAGAAGCATGCATATGTGGATAAAACATAGATATAAATTCCCTACATGATTACTTGTGCATAGAATTAATGTTTTTCTAGGATTTTGAGTACAATTTTCACGTTTAATTTATTTTTATTTTCTTTCGTATGCATAAGGTACTTGTACAATTTCTTACACGATTTTTTTTAATTATTTGTTTATAACTTGAATTAGGATTGCATTAGAAATAAATGAAATGGTCCACAGAATGTCTATTCAATCTCCTTGAAAGCTGAGTAGAGGCCCATCTCACGTTGGGGCGAGAGGGGGTGTTTTAGCATGATCTAGCTCCATCCTCACTCGTACCTTAACCCCCGAATCAAATTCTTTGGTGACGATGGGGCGGTGTTCTCTATCCATTGGACTTAATAGATTTAGTTTTCTTGGTTTCTTTTATCAAACTAAGTGGTGACTCTATTATTGAGGATCTCTTTGGATTGAGCCTTGTGGGATAAAACATGGATTACTCACTCGTGTAGCCTCGGATATGGATCATGGGCATCGATTGTTGCCTCAGGTTGGATAAAAAGCCCCATGAAATCCAAAATACGAGTAATCCAAATCGGTTAGATAGGATAAAGGCTAATGAATGGTGGTGAACCTCACTCGTAGCTGTTGGCATGAGATTTGAAATGGGACAATCAAGCGGGCTTAATCCTTCTAGGTCCGAAGCTTGGTTTGGGTACCCACATGATGAAGACAGTAAGTACATGGCTAGAGTACCTTACGCATAAACAGTAGGCAACTTGATGTATGCTATGGTGTGTACAAGGCCAGACATTGCTCATGCAGTAGAAGTAGTGAGCAGATTTATGGCAGATCTAGGCAAGGAGCATTGGGAAGGTGTTAAGTGGAATCTGAGGTTACTCAAAGGCAGTAAAGATGTTGCATTATGTTATTATGGCTCAAACATTCATATTCATGGCAATGTGGATTCTGATTTAGTATAGGATATTAATAGCAGGAAGAGCACTACAGGGTATGTGTTTACTTTGGATAGTGCAGTAGTCAGTTGGGTCTCCAGGCTACATAAAATTATAACTATCTCCACGATAGAGGCAGAGTATGTGGTAGCCACTGAGGCTTGCAAAGAAATGGTATGGTTGAGGAATTTTATGAAAGAAATTGGTAAGGAACAAGAGGGGTGTTCTCAATTGTTCAGTGATAGTCAAAGTACAATTCGTCTAGCAAAGAATTCAGCTTTTTACTCAAGAACCAAGCACATCAACATCAAGTGCCATTTCATCGCACACTTTTGAAGTGGAAAGTTCACTTTGGAAAAAATTTATACAAAGATGATCTTACGAATATGTTTACTAAGGTGGTCACTGTGGAAAGATGACATGTTTACCTTCTATTTGTCTTTAAGAATAGAAGACAATGATACCTCACACCAGCACTATACGTTTTGATGGAGACAACAGGTTTGTCTCAGATCAGCCTTCAAGTGGGAGATTGTTGGCTTTATGAAGTCTGATCCACTCTGATACTAGGGGGTCGGGGGCGGGCCCCTCTAACGGCCCAAATTATGACAAATTTTATTTCAGCTAAAGGTATTTTAGTAATTTTTAGTGTAACCTTATTGGGTAAAATTTTCCCTCTTTGTGCAGCCCTACTTCATAGAGAGTTATGATTGAGAGATAAATTCTGTAGCCATTTTGTTCTTTGATCATAGTGAATTAGTGTGAGAGGTTGTGGACGTAGGCAATTTGGCCGAACCACAGGGCATGTATATCTTGTGTCATATTTTCTTTATTTCTTGTATCTTGTCACTGTGTGTGATTGCATTGTGTGTTAGAGATAATATCCACAACACCATCGACCTCTCCATCGACACCCACTCTATAACCGGAGAGTACCAACAAAAGCTCAAAGACGATCTCGACTCATTTCATGACTAGTCAACTATAAAATCGAACGATTTGACTCACCCCCTTGTGGAGGCCCCGAAATTACATTCAAGATCTAGAGAGCGAAGGACCCTGAAATGTGATTACAGTGATAATGGGGTGTTTAGGGTATGGGGATTCGAGACCGCAATTGAAAGGAAAAGCTCGCCTATTATTTGTGATCAGATCACTATATATGTCCCGTTGTTGTTGTTGTTGTTGTTGTTGTTGTTGCATTTGATAAGCATACAGGTTTGAATTTTATTACAAATTCTATGTTATATGTTTATCACTTCAATGTGTATATATGTATATATGTTTTACACTCCAAAATATGTGCATATGTTTTACAAATTTGCTTAGTTTGTTGCATATACGAGTGCCTAGAATTTGTAGAATGCTACTTCCTTTGAACTTTTACTGATGCTTGGATGAAAAATTTGATAATTTGTTATGCTTTTTAAAAATTCTCTGCAGTTTGGAACTCTGTGTTTGGTGAATGTCATACTAGAGTTTCCAAAATATGAGACTTTGCTCCATGACGAATGAATATGGTATGGCCAGGTACGGAGCCAGGAAACCTGGGGGTCGTTATTGGGTTAACTCCCCTATAGGTCCACATAGGGGTTTGTGGCAACACCCTCAAGGCGATTGTTGGGATCTACCTACACTTATGTTTTTAGGTACGATTTTCGCCATATACTGATAAGAATTTGATTTGATTAAGTTTAACTAATCAACAACTTTTGTCACGCCCCGACGTAACAAAATAGGAAATTTTTTTCATATCCTTTTTGGACCCGTAGGTCGCGACAAGTGAAGGGATCTTAATGTCCTATACTTAGCTTAAATAGTGATAGTAAATATTAACACGCAGCAGGAATACTAATAGTTATTGCATTCTAATAGACATCCACTTAAAGTTATTACATAATTATCAATATCTTAAGGCACAAACCTCCTTATTTAAATTTAAAACATATTGTCTCTTATAACAATTTAAAAGTAAAATATATAGAAAACTTCTCCACATGACTTCTTCTTTCTAACTTGCATAGTCATACTACCCTGCATAGTCATTACTTGAGAAGTCTAGACAATTTGGATGTACAGGGCATAAAGTGCTACCAATTAATGAAAGCAGAGTAAATATAATAAACAAGCATACATAATGTACATGAAATCACACTGTAATGCTATCGTCTTTTAGAACCTTAAAGCACTGTTAATAATTATTCAAGTCATCATCTACGATACCGTTTTTTGTGGAATTAAGAATATACGACCGTATATGTTCAATGCAACAATCTTAACTCACTGAGTCTTTTACCTCAACAACAATCACACGTATTAGTCAGTTCGCTAGAACTTTCGGCTCAAAGCCATTAATTTAGAATATTGTCTCTCATAAAACTTGCTTGATAGGATTACCGTACCAATATGGTGTTGGTAAAACCCATCAAGATATTCAAGGTTGCAATAACCTATATTTATTCTGATTGATATACTATCGTCGCCCATAAAAGTTGCTTGATCAAACCTTGTTGACTAAGATGGTATCATTGCTCATAAAAGCCAATCAATTTAGATAACCAAGCCTATAAAAGCCAAACCAACATCTCTTTCCCTTCTCTCATCTCACGAAACAAACATACTGACTAAACCTCGACTCCTCACATACATGCTGACTAGACCGTGAAAAAGGACGTCCTATTTCATTTTAGGGTTGTTTTCGACCTGATTATAATATTTAAATTGAATTGTTATATCAAGTTAAACCAGGGTATAACATTGATCCAGTTATAGAAACTGATTTCAATCTTCTTTAAAAATGGTATTAATGATATTGCAGTAGCGTACAACATTATAGTAGTAATAGCTGTACATGGAAAATTTTGACTATCCAAAATTCATATTATGTAGGTGCTCAAAACAAGTAAAGTGCAGTTTGATGAGTTAGCAATGTGTGGCCGCAAACTACGAGTTAATCGGAGGTCCGAGATGAGAGATATGGAAATTCTCCCATTGGTGTGCAAAGTTGTTAAGTATAGTACGAGCTGTCGCATCGCGAGCACTCCCCTTTGCTCGAGCTCTCGTGTCACAAGAACTCCCTTCGCTCGTGTATTCTAACTCCGAGTGCTCTGTTTAGCTCAAATGCTCTAGCTCTATGTGCCCGGTCAGCTTAAGCGCTATTGGTAAGTCGTCTTCAACCTCCATATAGCTGGGTTACTATTAGAACTCAAGTTTTTCAAACGTAATCTAAACAAAGCTTGTAATATATTGTTCTCTTTATTTTTTTACTTAGATTTTGAATATATAAGTTTGGAATCTCGAATTTCACCGTAGCTCTACTTAAATATGAAAAAAATCAAAAGTTGCCAAAACTTAAAATCGACTGTTTGTTGCAACCGTTACGAGTCAATGTTCAAGACTTGAAACCTAGCCTCTATAGGTCATAATCTATAATTTTTCATTCACAGAAGGCATTTATGGTAAAGTTTTTAGTATTACTATTTTTACACCCTTATAGCTATATATATGTATATACATACATACATATATATATATACACATGTATACAACCTCTATATCATCTAAGCATACTTAAATTTATATTGAGAGTGAGTTTAAAAGACTCACTATGATGAATTCGATGAGTTGGAGAGAATTCAAGAAATGCTGAGAAATCCAAAATAAACTCTAAGCTATGCCTATGGAGTATAAGCTTTGATACGTACAAGAATGTTCAGTGAAAGTAAAGCTCATCCACCATACCGAGGAGTGTCTGGTTTACCTAGGGACTTCGTGTCATCTCCAGGCTCATCCTGAGTGGTAGACATGGCATCCTGAGGCTTGACCAACAGGTCGGGATTGCAACGTTGACCTAGCCCCGGCGGTGGTGGTCGCATCTCTGAAATAACGACCTCTGGTGGTGTAGAAGTGGATGCCGTCTATGGGGGCGGTGTAGATGTGGAATGCAGGGATTGCTCTACTCCCAACAGTATCAAAATCTGGTCTATCTGACTTGCCAGCTGCCCAAGCTGTAAGGAAAACTACTCTCGATCTGAAGCCCTCTGAATGGCCTCCAACTCCTGCTGGGCAGTCAGCTGTCTAACTGTCTCCTGTAGTTTTATCCTCGCCTCCCTTTCCTGAATGAGATGATCATAAACCACCTGAATGGTGGTGGGGGCTGCAGGCTTGTTTAGCCTAAACTCGAATCCCTTGGCCTCAATAGCCGTCCATGGGAGTACAATAGTAGGTGTAATAGTGGGGTCCTCAGTACCCTCATCCTCGTCTTGACCCTCTGCCTCTAGTGTCTTGGGTCATCTGTCGCTTCCTCAAATTTTGATTCGTCAACTCGTCTCCTCTTTCTTCTTATTTCATTCGTCTTTCTACTTCCCTCTCCCACCTTTTCCTTTCCCTTTGATAACTTTTTGAATTGTGCTACCGATCTTCTAGCAGCAGAATCACTAAAAACCCCAATCTTAGATTTTTGAAGGATCTCATCACCAAGAACCACTAGTCCAGCCTCCTCACACACGCAATGGATCATCCAAGCACCTTTGAGGTACTGGGACTTGCTGGTATGGCGTGTAGGCTCAATAAGGAACTCGATGAATAAACATGTCAAACAAATAGTGAGTCTGATCCCTATAGTATAGAGTATCTGCATATACCACTTGACTAGCTCAATTAAGTGCTGAAAATGAAAAGATTCAGCACTTATTTTTTTTTCAGTGCGTTTGATAACATACCACTTAATTGAAAAAGCAGCTAAAAAATCACTGAAAACTTTAAGTGAAAAATTTCTACTAAAAATTATCACTGAATGCATTCAATTTAGGGTAAATTACATGGACACCCCCTTAAGTATGACTCATTTTTGACTCACTACCTTAAACTTTTTTACCCGCTGGGTTGACCCCCTCAGGTATAGTACTTTAGCACTATCACCCCTTCCGCTAGTGTGCCGTTAAAAGATAACGGAAATCACACCATACATTTGAAACTACTTTTTTTTTACTGAACTGCCCTTCACTAGATTGTTGAACTTCGACAGAAGTGTAAAAAAACAAAAGTGCTCCATCAAATGATCAAAAAAAGAATAAAAGGTGCTCCATCTCTCTAAATCATAAGATTACAGGTTGAAGAGAATATCTCCGACTGCTAATAACATACCCCAAAAAACCCATTTGTTCTCAAAACCTTTAAACTTAACCAAATGAAACAAAATCGGATCTGACAAATAAAGCTAAAGACAAACACATTGGCCCCTCAATCAAGAAAATTCGGTCCAACCTTATTATCTGAGTGACTATATCCATGAAATCTACTTGTACGAGCATGGATGAACTATTTTTGTTCAAAATTCCCTTGCTTTAGACACCCAAATCTAATTTTTAAAATCAGATCCACTAGCATCAGACATTTTTCAACGACTTTTGATGGAGCTGCAAATGTTTGCTTGAGATGGTGAATCAGACCCTCTGGTACACGCATACAGACAGGAGCCATTATACAGAAATTGTGGGAAGAAGGGTTGGCTAGCGGTTTATGGTTGTGGTGGTGGCAATTGAGGGCGACGACAGAGGGCCATAGATGGTTTTAAGAGAGAGATTTGTAGATAATGTTGTAGTGGCGCAATGGAGGGCAGCCACAATATCAATGCCAGGTAGGTAAAGGGCGTGGGTTGGGTGTTGATTTTGGTGTTTTGCACAGAGAGAGAGAGAGAGAGAGAGAGAGAGATGAAATAAGGATCCGTTTGGTTGGATTTTTTTTGGCAACAATGGCTATAAATTGAAGAAATAGGTGTGGGTAAGTTAGTCATTTCATCAATTCTATTAACAGCGTGAGTTAGTATTTTAGTCCAAATAGATGAGGGGGTGAATTTGTTCAGTTTTTTAGTTGAAGGGGTATTAGTAAAAACAGGTCATAATTGAGGGGTGTTTATGTAATTTACCCTTCAATTTAAGTAGTTGAAGCACTATTTTCAATATTACAAATTCAATCACTTAAAATTTTCGGTACTTAAAATCCAGCACTTAATTATCAACACTAATTTTCAGTTTTATCAAATGCACCCGTAGTGTCTTTTTTTTATTAGGTAAATTACACGGACCTACCTTGAAGTTTGCCTTAATTATATGGACCTTTCTTGTATATTAAAAAATTATAGAGACCTCTCTTAAGGTTTGGGTTTGGGATACGTACAAACCTCCCCTTCGTTAGTGGACCTACATAATTGTAAATTTGTAACGAAAAAGGATGTTGTCATCCATTTCTGATATCATAATACCGAAATGCTCATAACATATAAGAAAATGAGTGAATAGATAAAAATAGCCTTAACTAAAATGAATCAGAACTAGTACAAACTCTAACTTCTTCCTCAATAAGCAAGGTCTTCATCTCCCTCTCTGCACACATGACACATATGTATATTGGTTATCTCTTTTCTGGAAAATAAGAAACCCACAAAATAGAATTTTTCTTAACCTCTTCTCTATCTTCCCCCACCTCCTTATCTCTATGTAAAATAACACAGTAGACTCAAGCATTAAGATACGAAGGCTTCTTAGTCAACAACAACGAAAGAAAATGTAATACCCGTACCCAGAAAAGAAGGTTAATATAGTATTAATATGTGTTAATTAATGCATACGATGGTTTAAGGTAGGGTTATGAACCCACATGCAAAAGGTGTTCGGATGCGAACACAGATGAAAGTCCCATGTCAGGTGGGACTGGTATAAAAGTAGGACCTGACGAAGGTCTAAATGACTTAAATTACATTTAGTTGTATTTATGTGCTTAAATGATTCTTCGTTAAGTTGTATAAATATTGCAATATTTCATATGTCAGACAGTGGGGACCAGTTTGGGTACCCACCTGAGGGCTTATTTGAATGTGGTTCATAATTGGTTAGTTTAATAGTAACGTCATATAATATGTGGGACCATGTTTGGGACCCATACGAGATATAGACTAAACCCATTTATAAATATTAGTTAGTTGATATAATTATTTCTAGTGGTTCATAATAAACCAATTTGGCAGTTAGAGGAGTTAAGTGGAAATTTGGAAGACAAGATAGCTAGGAAGAGAGAGTGTACAATGCCGAGAGAGGGGAGAAGTGATGGTCTCCGACAAGCTTTTCGTTGCCATTTCTTTAAGCGGCATTGCTAGAGAGAGTGCATGAGTTAGACCACCGGCAGTGCGAGTAGCCCAGCAACAACAAAATCAAGGAAATGAACAACGTCAAGGCCATTTCTTTCAACTTAGGCATGGGAAAACTATTACAGCCGATAAGGTTGTTTCAGGTAAAGTTCTTATACATTCACAACCATGGTTCGAAAACTCGGTCGATACCGAGTCGTATCGGCTGAGTTAACTCAGTTTCGGTGAGTGCGATACGAGTCAACTCGGCGAGTTACAATCGAGTCAAAAAGAATATGTATCGCGAGTTATCTCGGCCGATACGGACGAGATAAGGAAAAATTGGTACGGATCGTCCGAAACATGGGTTTTGAGGTGATAGAAAGCAAAAAAAATGTTGGAAGCACATACCTTTTGCTGTCTGAAACTCCCAAGGGTTTCTTCATCTTCATATCTCTCTCTTCAGATCATCATCTTCATCTTCAGATCTGATCTTCAGAGTTCGGATCTTCATCTTCTTCTTCAGATCTTCATCTTCTTCCCGAAGGTATGTCATCGATCTCTGTGTGTGTGTATGTGCGTGTGTGTGTCGCGAGGTGTGTGTGTGTGTGTGTCGAGTGTGTGTCGCGATCTCTGTGTGTGTGTGTGTGTGTCGCGATCTGTGTCGTGTGTGTGTGATTGAGTGTGTGTCGATCTGTTTGTGCGATCTCTTTGTGTGTGTGTGTGTGTGTGTGTGTGTGTGTGTGTGTGTGTCTGATTGTGTGTGTCGAGTGTGTATGTATATGTGTGTCTGATTATGTGTGTAGAGTGTTTGTGTGGGTGTGATTGTGTGTGTCGGTGGTGTGTTGGCTTAACACAGCCATAGTAAATATATATATATATATATAGTAGGAGTAATATCTAGTAATTTTAATTTTTTTGTTTTTGTTTTTGGCTGAATAAGCCAATATTAGGTTATTAATTTCTAGTAATTTTTTTTTCTCTCTTCTAGTTTGTGTGTTTGTTTTATTTTTATTTTTTTGCTCTAAAATAGGAAAGTTATTTAGTGTAGAATAACTATACTTTTTGAGTGTATATATTATCTTAAAAAAATAAGATTGGACAGCATAAAAAATTAAATAAATGAGGTTGGACAAATATTATCTAATTTCTAGTAATTTCTTCTTCTTCTCCCTATTTTTTTTCCTAGTGTGTGTGTTTGTTTTATTTTTTTGCTCTAAAATAGGAGAGTTGTTTAGTGTAGAATAACTATACTTTTTGAGTGTATATATTATCTTTAAAAAATAAGATTGGACAACATAAAAAATTAAAAAATGAGGTTGGACAAATATTATCTAATTTCTAGTAATTTTTTCTTCTCCCTATTTTTTTCCCTAGTGTGTGTGTTTGTTTTATTTTTTATTTTTGCTCTAAAATACGAGAGTTATTTACTGTAGAATAACTATACTCCATGTGGCACTGATGTTTCATATTATTGTAATATATGTATTGCTATTTGGTAGTATTGAACAAGTTAGATCCAATTATATGTGTACAATAATTTGACATTAGATCGGCAGCATCTGAATTGAATAAGATGTGCTTCTATAATTGGTACGTTGTGTATTCAGGAAATTTATTAAGCAAATTTTGCTATTCTTATTATTTTAGAATTTTCATAATTTTTTCGTATTTTTTTTAACCTTAAATCTAGCGTATCGGAGCGTATTGCCCGATACCAGGCCGCATCACCGCGATACTGAGTCATCACAACGATCTCCGATACCGCGACCGATACCGCGACTTTGAACCATGCCTCCAACCCATTTACTAAGAGACCCAAATAGATCTAAACAAATTACAAGCTAAGAAAATCTCTATTAGAATATGAAATACACCGAAGTTTAAAAAATATAGAACAATAAAATACACTGTGAAGATCAAAGATTTTTGAGGTGCCGTTACCTCACCCAGAAAGTAAAAGATATCAAGACACAGTGAACAGAGAAAGAGAGACAGAGAGAGATAGAGATAAAGATAAAGATTTACCAGTTGAGAGCCACCACAATGTCATGACCCAAATGAAGCAGAGAGAGAGAGATTTACATGATGTCACAACACAATGAAGCAGCGAAGAGAGTTGAGAGCCACCGCTTGCTCTGCCTACCGAAGAGGGAGAGAGAGAGAGAGAGAGAGAGAGAGAGAGAGAGAGAGAGAGAGAGAGAGAGAGAGAGAGAGAGAGAGAGAGGGGGGGGTTAGGAGCACTTGGGGGGAAATGAATTGTATCTGTATCTTTTCGTGCATTTAGAGGGAAAAATTAATTGGGCTCTTAGGGTTTTTTTTGTACAAATAAAATATTATTTGTGTTGGATCATTTCTTCTGTCATGAATAAAAATGCATTTGTGTCGGATAGGTACGTTTTCGTCATGATTAAAAATGTATTTGTGTCAGACACATTTCCGTCACAAATATATTTTTGGTGACGGATTTCTATCCGCACAAAAATTGTCGTCACAAAAGGCCTATTTTCTTGTAGTGTAGGAACATGAATGTTCCCTTAGAACTTCTAGAATATGATTTGTCTATTGATGTTCCACTGGGGGAGACCTTTGGTGAGCTCGGGGGTCTATAAAGATTGTGAGATTAAAATTAATGATGAGGTTTTAACTGCTAATTTGGTACCACTAATAATACAACATTTTGATGTTATACTAGGGATGGATTGGTTGTCAGTAAATCACAGAGTCATCAATTGTGAGAATAAGAGGGTAAGATTCCAAGCACCGACAAGAAAAGCTTTTTATTTTCTAGGTGTGGGTGTTGTGTCTCTACCTTATTTGCTGTCAAATCTTGTCGCTTATTGAAAAAGGGATGTAAGGGGTTCCTATATAGTGTAATGGATACTAGAAGCACTGAGCCAAAACTAGAAGATATACCTGTGGTTAGGGAGTTTTTGTCCGTATTTCCAGAAGAGTTGCCAAGTGTACTAATTGAAAAAAAAATAGAGTTTGGTATTGATGCAATGCCAAGGACTCAATCGATATCATAGGTGTCGTACAGAATGGCTCTGGTAGAACTGAAAGAATTGAAAACTCAACTGCAAGAACGGTTGGATACACCTTGAGGTGCACCGATACTCTTTGTCAAGAAAAAGGACAATACAATGCGAATGTATATTGATTATGTGGAGATTAACAAAGTAACCATCAAGAATAAGTACCCGTTACCAAAAATCAATGATTTATTTGATCAATTGTAAGGGGCTCAAGTGTTTTCAAAAATTGATCTGAGGTTGTAATATCACCAACTGAAAGTTAAAGTTGAAGACATTGAGAAAACTTTTAGGACTCGGTACAGCCATTATGAGTTTCTCGTGATGCCATTTGGGGTGACAAATGTACTAGCTGCATTTATGGACTTGATGAATTGAGTCATTAAAAGTTATTTAGATGAATCCGTGATTGTTTTTATAGATGATATTTTAATTTATTCAAAAAGTCCGGAAGAACATGACCGACATTTCAGACTAGTGTTACAACGACTTCCAGAAAAGCAATTTCTTAGAAGTTGAAAAAAATGAGTTTTGGCTATCCAATGTTACTTTCCTTGGGAATGTGATCTCTAATTAGTTTATCCGCAGAAAATAGAAGCCGTAAAGAACTGGTCGAGGCCAACCAATGTGTCATAAATTTATGGTTTTCTGGGGTTGGGTTGGTATTGTAGAAGGTTTGTTCAGAATTTTTTGAGAACTGCAACACTGATGACTCAACTAATGAGAAAAGATGTAATGTTTGTGTGGAATAAAGAACGTGAGGAATGTTTTCAAACGTTGAAAGATAAGTTGACTTTGGCACTGATACTCGCAATTTCGTTGAGTACCGGAGGTTTCAGTATTCATAGTAACGCCTCTCATCAGGTTTTGGGATGTGTCCTTATGCAAGGGGACATGGTGATAGCGTATATTTCACGATAATTGAGAACTCACAAGAAGAATTATCTAACCTATAACTTGGAATTAGACGCGGTAATATGTAATTTAAAGATTTGGTGTCATTACATGTATGGGAAAAATTGTGAGATCTTCACTGACCACAAGAGCTTAAAATATATGTTTTCTCAAAGGGCACTGAATATGAGACAAAAAAGGTGGTTTGGAGTTAATGATGACTATGACCTGAAGATTCAATATCAACTGGGTAAGGCAAATGTAGTCGCCGATGCTTTGAGTCAGAAATCATCAGAGATTTTGACTTATGCTTTGACGGAACAAGAAAAATTGATGAAAGAGTTTAAACGGTTAGATCTCGAGGTGGTACCCAGAGTTAAAGGTGGATTAATGGCTGCGATTATGGCACAACCTAGTTTGATTGATGAGATTAAGTCAAATCAGCTCTTTGATCCAAATCTAAGAAAAAATGTGGATGAATTATCTAAGGGTAAGCAGCAGAGTTTTGATTTCATGATGTTGTATTATGGTATATCAATCGGTTATATGTGCCTAATGTTGTCAACCTGAAAGAATGAATTATGGAAGAAGCACATAGTACTCGATATTCCGTGCATTCGGATAGTATACAAAGATGTATAAAGACTTTAGGGAAGTCTATCGGTGGAATGGTATGATGCGCGAAGTCGCTAAATTTGTGGCTAAGTGTATGACGTGTTAATTAGTGAAGTTAGAACATCAACGACCTGTAGGAAAATTGCAACCATTGGAAATACCAGAATGGAAATAGGAGCATATCACGATGGATTGCTTCTGGGTTGCTGAGATCTCCTATATCTAATGATATCATTTGGGTGATTGTTGCCCATTGACTAAGTCAGCCCACTTTTTACCGATATAGACTACTGACTTGACAAAGTTGGCAGAAATTTATGTTAAAGAGATTGTTAGATTACACGGGGCATCGGTATCTGTCATATCGGATTATGACACATGATTTATGTCTAAGTTTTGGGAGAGATTGCAAAGAGCAATGGGGACAACTTTGCATTTCAGCACAGATTTTTACTCGTAAACCGACCATCAATCTAAAAGGGTAATTAAGACATTGGAAGACATGCTTAGTGTGTGTTATGGATTTTAAAGCTGATTGGGAAACTTACTTGCCATTAATTGAGTTTTCTTTAGTAATAAATAGTTTCCAGAGAAGTATTGGAATGGTGCCTTATGAGGCATTATATGGTAGAAAATGTAGGTCACCGATATATAGGACGAAGTTTGGGGAAAAGCAACTTCTAGGGGCAGAAATTGTACAGATCACCACTGATAAAATTAAGATTAAACAGCGGTTATGAATGGATCAAAGTCATTACAAAGCTATGATGATATAGGTAGAAGATCATTAGAGTTTGAGGTTGGTGATTACGTGTTCTTGAAGGTTTCGCATTCAAAGGGCATTGCTCGATTTTCTAAGAAGGGTAAATTGAGTCCAAGATATGTTGGACCTTTACTGATTCCAAACAAAGTGGGAGAAGTTGCTTATAGGCTGGAATTGCCACAAGAGTTGGCATATATGCATACTGTCTTCTACGTGTCTATGCTCAAACATTGTGTATCAGATTTAAGCCAAGTCATTGAGCCTGAATCTCTGAAAGTTTGAGAAGTTATGCTTTATTTTGAGCATCCGGCATGAATTCTGGATAAGAAGGATCAACTATTAAGAACGACAACAATTTTGTTAGTTATGGTCCTCTGGCATAATCACAACGTTGAAGATGCAACTTGGGAACGTGACGATGAAATTATAGAGAAATACCCTCACTTGTTCGACCGATGAGGTAAGAATAAGTATTGGGACAAACTTCTTAAAATGGAGGGAGAAATGTAATACTCGTACCTAGGAAAGAGGGTTAATATGGTATTAATTTGTGTTCATTAATGATAATTAATGCATACGATGGTTTAAGGTGGGGTTATGAACCCATAGACAAAAGTTGTTCGGATGCAGAAACATGGAAGACTAGTGTCAGGTGGGACTAGTATAAAAGTGGGACCTGATGAAGGTCTAAATGATGTTAATTGCATTTAGTTACATTTATATGCTTAAATGATTATTCGTTACGTTGCTTAAATATTGCAATATTTCATGTGTTAGATAGTGGGGACCAGTTTGGGTACTCATGTGAGGGCGTATTTAAATATGGTTCATGATTGGTAAGTTTAATAGTAACTTCATATAATATGTGGGATCGCGCTTAGGACCTATAAGAGATATAGACTAAACCTATTTAGAAATGTTGGTAGTTGATATAATTATTTCTAGGGGTTTCATAATAAACTAACTAGAAAGTTAGGGGAGGTAAATGAAAATTTGGAAGATAAGAGATATGTATCTCTTGCATGAGCTGGATGACTCATTAGAGTCAAAACAATACAGCTAGGAAGAGAGAGAGAGAGAGAGAGAGAGAGAGAGAGAGAGAGAGAGAGAGAGAGAGAGAGAGAGAGAGAGAGAAGGTGACGGTCTCTGCCAAGCTTTTCGACGCCATTTCTACGCTATCCGGTCTCCGATTTGCAAACTGAAGCCATATTCGGACTCATGGAGGTTAGATTGTAACAACCTATATTTTCATTTAATTGCTACATGTAATTTCCAAATTTTATTCCTATTACTTGCTTTATTTAATAAAAATTCGTTATTTGGGTCAAACCGTAATTTTTATAATTAAGGAATACCAATGATGAATTTTAAAATTGTATCTTCAGGATGGTGAAAATATTTACTTTCAATTCAATCTGCATTTTTTTTATACAACTGGAAAATTATTTCTTATGTTAATATAAATTTTTCTGTATTTTTGTGGTGATCACCGCGCCGCGAAAATACCTGTTAGTTCGTGCCGCGATGAACTCCCACAGATTAGGAATCTTCATCAATCAAGATTTGACACATGCTTTAAGTTCATTAATTACAACCAATGATTGCTTATACTTTGTTTGGGAATGCTATAAGTGTGTGAGTTAACTTTGTGCCATAAGTTGTTTTCCCAAACACTCTAAGAAATTCCTAGACAACTTGATTACACCTTGGCTGGGAGTGCTAATTTTGTGTGTGTTAAACTAGTGCCTTAATCTAAATTCCCAAACAACTTCAAGTGACCCCTATGAGCATATTTGACTCCTACTATACAGATTATATCGTACATATACATATTTATGCAATGTATATTATGTATATTAGGAGATTAAAATCAATTTGATTTTGTTGAGTAAGAGTGAATGAACTTGGGCTCCAAGTTCTTGATTTTTGTTCATATCAAGGTTTTGAAACCCACCCCAGACCGGATGGTTCAACCGGTCGGACCATCGACCGGTCCTAGAAACGGGCCGGTCCAAACCGGAAACTGCCCTTAGAAGAAAAATCGGCCTAAAAACGAAAAACCGTCCAACCCGTCCGGTCGAACCGAAAATCCTAAAAACCGTTGTCGGTTCAACTGACCCAGGCCGTTCGTATTTAGTATAAAAAAAAAGTTGACTATTTCTCTCTCTCTCAAAAAGCTAACCGTTTCTCTCTCTCTCTCTCTCTCTCTCTCTCTTCCTCTCTCTCTCTCTCTCTCACTCTCTCTCTCTCTTCTTTTAGCAAATGGGTCATCATACCTAGCCTAGGTAATAAGTTTGTTTTTTTGGTAGTCTGACCAAGTAGCTAATGCTTTCCAAGATGCCAACTCATGAAATGATATGTTAACTAACTTAAGTCATGTCAACTGTCAAGTTGACCGTTCAAATTTCAAAAGAAGGATTAGTAGATTAACAAAATCTTGGTTATAATATTATATGAAACTGAAAGGAAATTTTCTTAAATGAGAGAATAAAATTTAAGATTTTTTTATGCTTATATTAAAGTGTGAAATAGTGAAAATCAAAGTTAGAATTTTGAGTACATTTTTTATAGTTTAACATTTCACATATTTTTATTAATATTTGTGAATAAGTATATTTATCATGTAATTATGACATCACGGTTCAATTCTGGTTCACCCAACAGTTGAACCAGTAACCCATGACCCGGACATTTTTTCGGTTTGATGAACGGTCTGGGTTTCAAAATATTGGTTTATATAACTCATACCTCCTCTCACACAACTCACATTCTGCACTTTACAACTAAGTTTCTAGAGAGAAAAGAGAGCTTCAGAGAGTTATTTACAGAAATTTTAGAGAGAGAGAGAGAGAGAGAGTTCAATCTCCATAGCTTGAAGCTTATAATTGGGTTTCTTATCTTGATTCTTTCTCAACAATTTCTTCTAACGAGAAAGCTTCGAGCGATCGAGAGTTTATTTCTTAATCGATCGAACCTACTTCAATCGCTTGAACCTCTGCCAACCTAAATTGTGACGTGGGACCTTTTCTCAAGCGATTGAACCCTTCTCAATCGATTGAACCCTGATAGACCTGTTCTCGATCGATCAAACGCACTTCGATGGATCGAACATGGTATTATCAGTATACGTGTTCTGCCACCTGCACCTTTCCCCCTCCCAATATATATGTTGGTTCTATGTGTGTGTTTAGGGTTGCTGAAGAGAGAGTTAGAGAGAGGGAGATATACCATTACATATATACACACTCATATATATACGCACACACACTCGGATATATATATATATACACAAACACTTCCTCACATACACTCCCAGCCAGCAAGAGAAGAGAAGGAGAGGAGCAGAAGAGAGGAGATAGAGAAGAAGAAGAGAAAGAGGAGAGAGAGAACTCACCCCGAGACCACCCGCGGCTACCCTGAGCTTGACGGCGTCGTCGATGTTAACAGTGAGTGCCCATACTCACTCGGTAGCATTGATATGTATGTTTATATATGTTTCGACAAGATAGAACGGACACCGAACGTATACGGGAAGTCCAGTTCAAATCTGGGATAATACTGCGCTCAATCAATCGAACCAATTTTGAGTGATCGAACACAGGCTGATCTCGATCAATTGAACATGGTTCAATCGATCGAAATGACTTCGATCGATCGAGCATATCAGAATGTTAAATGCTTAGTTGTTTTATACCTGATGAACTGTTAATCTGTTTATGATCATGCATTGATGTTGGAGGTTGTATTGGAATAATACACAACGTGGAATAGTAGACTTAATGCATTGAACAATGGAACTAATGGTATAGTGATAGTATAATGTTGTTAAAATGGATGAGAAGCCAACATGTATAGTAGTGGGTCTGTCGACCGCGGAGGTACGAATGCGGCCCACAACTTTAGCTACCACAACATTTGGGGGTACCGAAAGCAGAATCTCGACATTTCATCCGCGGTATCTCTGCCTGGGATAACTCTACTTTAATGGATACTATAAACACTAAATTAAAATTATCCTAGAACTTTAAAGATTGAAAGCAATAAAAATGAAGAACGCAAAGAACAAACAAGAAACTCAACCTAGATCTAATAAAATAAAGATCAATAGGAAAATAAAGAAGGAAAAAAAAAAAAAAAAAAAAAGAAGGAGCTTACCTCAAGGACTTCCCTCAAAATACTTCTGCTGGGCTTCGCCAGCACCGTGGACTCCAAGAACCCTAAAGACTAAAAGATTAAACTTTTTAAAGAACTTTGACTGCTTCGGAATCCTCCAACGGGGTTTCCTTGAGCTCTCTAGTTCTAAGGATTTTTAGGTCTTTTGGATGGGGAGGGGAGGACCCCCTATTATAGTTAAAGATTTGGGTGGAAAGTCTTGTAGTTAAGCGATGTGGGACAAAAGAAACACACTTTTGGACTTTTTGGGTGTTTTCACGCGAATTGGGGTCAAATCAAGGGTCCAGAATACATCTGAGACATCTAAAAGCCATAGTGGCACTCAAGGCTGCCACACAGAAGTCCAAGAGTGCCGTGCGGAACTCAACTAAGAGCCACCATGGTTCTCAGCCGAGAAGTTATGTTTTTATTCCAGACTTTCCGGACTTCGTTCTCTCACCTCGGTTATCCTTTTTGGTCTTGTGATATACCATTGGAAAGGTATGGAAGTCTAGTTTAAGATGTTTTTGGTCTCATTCAAAAAGAGTTTGTAGATTTTGAGTTATGATCAAAAGAGTGAGGCTGACTCCAAGAAGAAGCAAACCTGTGAGGTGCAAAAAGGGTGAAAATTCTCCTAGGTTGTTTTTGGCCAATGTGAAGGATTGGGTCACTATTTTAGCTTATTTTAGGACTATTTTATAAATGGAGTTCTCAGGATCCCACCCTGAGGTCCATATTTTTCTCACTAAAAGGCGATCTTTTGTCATTTCATGTGAAAAAGCTCCCCTAAATTGGTTTTTTGTCTCTAATTTAGATTTCTAACGTACTTAAGTTATCCTAAAGTTTATTCTAACGTATCTCGAAGACCACAGTGCTTCATGGAGTTTTGCTTTATAAAACCAACATCCCACAAATCCTGATTTCGGTCATCGGGTTATTCTTGAGGCAAGGTTCTTTCAGTCGAACGGACGAACCAAAATAGGGTATCTACACATCCATGACTGCTGCTTGATCATTAGAAAGTCTGAAGTGACTTTCCAAAGGAATGCTAATTGGGTTAGCATTTTCCATGTTAAATATTTTCTGAACCTTGTCCATATATTCTGCCTGTGATAGCTCCAACTTCATGTTTACCCTATCCCTACTGATTCTCATCCCAAGAATATTCTTTGCATTTCCCAAATCCTTCACTGCAAATTCCTTGGTCAACTGTGCCCTGAGATTCAAAATCTCTTACATGCTTGATCTTTTCTTGATCCTACAACAAGCATATCATCTACATTCAAAAGCAATATGAGATAAGATGTAGCAAGCTTCTTAAAATAGCACAAATGGTCTGTATGACATCTACTAAAACCATCTTTTGCCAAAAAAGTGTCAAACTTTCTATACCACTGCCTTGGAACCTATTTCAATCCATATAGACTTTTCTTAAGCTTACATACCAGATTCTCTTTCCCTTTCACCACATAGCCTTGTGGTTGGTGCATATATATGTCCTTATCCAAATCACTATGGAGGAAGGCAGTTTGGACATCTAATTGTTCCAAGTGCAAGTTCTCAGCTACTATAATACTTAGCACAGATCTGATACTGGAAATTTTAACAACAGGAGAAATTTTTTGCCACTTTATATGTTACCTAATTTTAATTCAATCCACAATTTTTCTTCCTCCTTTTCAATTTAGCCATCCTAAGTATATTACCAATTCCAATCGAATCAATATTTTTTTTCTTCTGAATTTTAGCTTTAGGGTCCACCCTTGGTTATAACATTAAAAGTTTGCATATTAAAAGAGAATGAACAAAATTATCTGAGCATTATTCTTATTCTTAATTTGCTAGGAAAAAAGAAACAAAAAATAATTGTAAAAAATGTAAAAACTTAATCGAATCAAATCCTTGGGTTACTAAATTTGCACGCAACTAATTATGTAAAAATTTGTGTTGAATGACGTATTACCTTAGTCGTGTAGCCATAAGGACCCCCCCTCCCCCCTTCCTTCCTCTGTATAGCAATAGGTCCCTGCCCCCCAAATTTATGTAGCAATAGGTCCTTTGACCCAATTAATTACCATTTTTATTGACATATATACCCTTAGATATACAGAGAGACTATATATATGGCTATATATGTACCCACATTTATGTCATTAAATGAGTCCAAATCTGTTATGGAAGGTGAACCATATCAGTTTGTTATGTCGCTCCCATGATTTAAGTTATTTTAAATCCCTTAGTGATTGGTACCCACATTTATGTCATTAAATGAGTCAAAAAATGTTATGGAAGGTGAACCATATTAGTTTGTTATGTCATTCCCATGATTTAAGCTATTTTAAATCCCTTAGTGATTGCAAACAACATATCCCCATGATTCAAGGATTTTTTTTTTGATTGAGAATTCATTCAACAAGAATCAATAAGAATCAAACTGGACCACAAGCATAAACAAACTCACTAGCCACAAGAGCTTCAACCACTGCCTCAATTTCCACCCTAGTGGCTTTCACCACAGCCACAGCCTCCACAACATTAGCATAAAAGCTCCCAACCACTACATCCACCATAGCAAGCAACACATGTCCGCAGTGGTCTCGTATAATAGCCCTTAGCTTGACCTGATTTCTGTCAGTGAAGATAGCACCGTCAACATTCAGCTTGTATCGGTTTTGTGGCAGCGGATTCCAGTAGAGTTGCGGTGGTGACACACCATGATTTTGAGCATTAAAACATAATGAAGAAATAGCCACTGCATATTCTTCCAAAAAGCCACGAGTAAAACCTGCAGTGCCCATGGGATTTGGCCGAGTCCCTTCAAAAATAAATCTGTTACGATTCAAAGAATATATATATTTTTTAAAATATTGATATTGTTCCAACAGCGTAATGCTGATAGCATCAAGAGATTTGAAGCTAATATACAGAATATACCTACATACATCATACTTTTCTGGCAAACGAACATCATTCTTTTGATGATCTTTTTTTTTTTTTTTTTTGAGTATGGATTACAAGAAAGAAGTACATATCGTTCTGGTTCATCATTTATGGTAAGAAGGTTCCGTATTGAACGAAATTTCACGTTTCTCGTTTCTTTTTTTTTTCCTAAGTCTTTGTATTTTTTTACGAGACATTAATCATTTTCCAACAAAATTTTTTAGTATTCAATATCAGAGCTTTAATTTTCAGTGTTTTCTTGAATGTGAATTCTCACATCCCCAAATTTAGATTTTTCACACGTTTGTTTGTACCTTTTTTTTTAATTTTTTTTTACGCCAGACACTGTGTTTTTAATGGAGAATAAGATGATTCTTTGTTGCACGTAAAAGCAGTCTGAATGTGAAATTTCACATCTGTAACATGTGAAATTTCATATTAGCAATTTTTTTTGTTGTGAATTTTTTTTTAAAAAATGTGTGTGTGTGTGTGTGTGTTTTGAAGATTGTGAAATTTTACAACTGTAAGCTATTTTTTAAAATTTCATAACAATAAGTTGTTCGTTGAAATTTCATAACAAAGACTTTTTTTTGTGAATTTTCAATTGAAATTTCATAATAGTAAAGTCTGATTGTGAAATTTCACATCACCAACATGTGAAATTTCACATCTTCATAATAGACAATTATTTTTGTGAAATTTCATTAGTTTATTTTTTGAAGATTTAAATTTCATGAGAGATTTCCATCGCGTCGTTAATGCAATCAAATTCACAGAGTACTAGTTTTCTACAACAAAACTACTTTAATGGAGGTCTGCTCTCAAGGAGAAGAAAGTTGTATAGAGATTTTGTCCTCGAAATATGGAGATAGTGTTTGATTTTGCTTGAATAAAGTTGAAATTACAGTTGAAAATTATTTGAATTTCAAAATTGATTTTGCAAATCAATTACAAGGTATAATTGAATCTCAAGATTTTAGGAGAATAATAAGACTAGTTTATACATATGTTTATATATAGATATATAAGTCATTTAATTACTTGGGTGAATTTGTTATGGAATAAGGATAAAAATGTCTAAATAAAATAGGAGGGACCTATTAATATTACTAAGAAGTTGATTGGACTAGACTAATTGCTAGAAAAGCTTAATAGTTTGGATTTTATACTAAATGACACAAAATAAATTCTATTATTGAACTTTTGACTAAAATTTGCCCCTTTTTTTTAATGGCTAAATAAGATTTCAGTACTATATAATTTTAGGAAAATTTTATTTTGAGCCTTGTATTTTCAAATGCAATATTTTAATCTCACAAGTTACAAAATTGCCTCAATTTAGTACCATAAACTTTGAAAATACAAGAACTAAAATAAAAATTTTTGTACCACGAGGGACCATTAACTTTTTGACTAAAACTATATAGTACTGAGATATTGTTTAACTTTTTTTTAATCTCGGATAATGCAGTCAAGTCAAGTGTCAACTGTTTATGAAATGTAATTCGATGTATGTATGCAATAATGCAAGTGTATTGGGTAGTCAAACAGGGTGGCCAAGGAATGGACAGTTGAGATTGTTGACAATAACCCCTATCCCCATAAGTACACTGGGGTCTCTTTTCCAAAAGTGTAATGCATTCAAAATTTCCAGTATATTATCAATCCTTTTCTTTTCTTTTTTGGTACATGGTAAGGTTCTAAAAATATAAATAAATAAAGAATATAGTACGAGTTTTAGTGTCCGGTCATTTTTATTTTTATTTTTGAAACCTTAACATATACCTTAAAGATACATACTAACAAAATCGTTGTTCAAGAAATCATTTTATTATAGGGAACTTTTCAACATTTCATTATTACCCTTTTTTGAGTTTCAAAATTCTAGTGTCATATAAAAAAAAAGTAGAGTTTTATATAACAAAGAGTAGACCTGAAAAATGTGTAATTACAATTATTGACATACAAAAATAGGATAATGGACTGTTAATTTGTGGAGGATAACGAAATTAAAAATGGAAAATGGGTGCATGAATGGGTCCAATACGGTTGGTCAGGAATAGAGAAGTCAAATTGTTGGCACCATCCTTTTCCATTGTCCATATCTACATTGAATATGGGTAATACGTGGGACACAATTAAAAGACGAGTCCCACAGTATTAGTGGACCCCACAGTACCCACTAGGACCACTAGGAGAGAGATAGACACAAAATAGAGGTTGTATCTCAAAGTTGTGTCTTTTAGTTGTGTCCCAAGTATTACTCTTTGAATATATAATTTTATCAATCAATTCAATGATTTTTAAATTTGTATTATGTTTTCAAAAGTGTATCCTAAATTTAATTTTATAACATATGCAACAAAATAAATATTAAAAATAAAGTTTAATAAAACATGTGACGCCAGCTCTTATTGAATATAATCATACCGTTAATATTAATCTCACATTTGGTTCCATCTACCGTGATAATTGGACCACCCAAAATAATTTTCAATAAAAATCATGTCCAAAAGTGTTGTTAGTAGTACTTTATGTATGATACAACTAAATTACTTGCTTGCATCAAAGAATGTTACACATACAATATTAACGAGTTGAATATAATACTAATACTAACACACTTGCTACAAAACAATATTATTTCTTTTTGTTTTGTGTATTGCATGAATGGGAGGCAACTTGGTCAGAAAGAGACCATCACCTACCTAAATAATTCCCCATGTGAGTAATGCAGCTTCGCAGAACCTCTCAGTAAGGATCAATTTTATACAGCCCTCAAAAAAGTATAAATAGTCCCAAAGGCTATAAGTAACTGCATAAATAAGAAAATCGATCACCTAAGCTCCTTGCTCTCATCTCCCAAGTTCTAAGTTCTCTTCCTTCTGAACTTACTGAAATGGCACCAGCAATCTCAAATGACTTGTTAAACTCCGACGTCACAAAGTTTGTAGTAGATGGCCATGGTGTTAAGGCTCTTGCAGATATGGACCTTAAAGCCCTCCCCAAGGAATATATTCAACCTCTTGAAGAAAGGCTCGATATGAGCCATGTCGTGCCCGATGAGTCCATTCCAGTCATTGACATGTCCCATTGGGATTCCGATCCCAAAGTGTCAGAGGCCATCTGCAATGCTGCGGAGAACTGGAGCTTTTTCCAGATTATTAATCATGGAATCCCTATTGAAATACTCGAGTCCGTTAAGGACGCGACTTATAAGTTTTTTGGATTGTCTGCAGAAGAGAAGAGGAAGTATTTGAAAGAGAATTCACCTACCAACAATGTTCGTCTTATGACTAGCTTTCTTCCTAATGTAGAGAAGGCCCTTGAGTGGAAAGATTACCTCAGCCTTTTCTATGTCTCAGAAGAAGAGGCTAACACCATTTGGCCTCCTGTTTGCAAGTAAGATTGCAAACTTCTTCCCAAATACTTGCAATACATACTATAAATATATATATATATATATGTGTGTGTGTGTGTGTGGATATAAAAAGCTTGTATAACATACATATATATATATATAGTCACACATAAATATCTGTTTACCCCCACACATATGTTCACACACAAATATTCTTAATTTTCACAAACGTGGAGATGTCTGGTTTTACCATCACATTTAATCATGCAAAGATATTCAATTTTTCTGTGCATTCTTTGTAACTTGAAAGAATGGTTTTCTTCTCGCATGGACTAATTTTCCATGTTTGCTTATTATAGGGATCAAACATTGGAGTTCATTAGGAGTTCTGAAGTTGTTGTTCGGAGGCTTCTTGACATTCTAACCAAAGGACTCAATGTGAAGGAGATTGACGAAAACAAAGAATCGCTTTTGATGGGTTCAAGAAGAATTAACCTCAACTACTATCCAAGGTGTCCTAACCCTGAACTTACTGTCGGAGTAGGCCGACACTCGGATATCTCAACACTGACAGTCCTACTTCAAGATGATATTGGTGGACTCTACGTGAGGAAGATAGGCAGAGAGGATTGGATCCATGTCCAACCAATTAGTGGATCTCTTGTGATCAACATCGGTGATGCACTTCAGATCATGAGCAACGGACGATATAAGAGTGCTGAACACCGTGTTGTTGCAAATGAAAGCAAGGATAGGATTTCTATTCCACTCTTTGTGAACCCAAGACCTACAGATGTTATTGGCCCCTGGCCGGAAGTGCTAGAGAATGGAGAGGAACCAATATACAAGCCAATTCTTTACTCAGACTATGCTAAGCATTTCTACAGGAAAGCCCACGATGGCAAGGCCACTCTAGACTTAGCAAAAATATGATTTTTCTCATTTTTATTAAGCTTTTTTTTTATGTATTGAGTAAAGAGGATATATGGTCAATAAACATTGCACAATTCAAGTGTCTTTAGGTAGAATGACATAGTAGAAAGGAATCAGGCTTGTGTCAAGACGTCAGAAACTTGTATCCTTGATTGAAGATTTATTGGAACTGTATACTAGTTTTACTAGTCATTTCTTATCTCTAAAGGTTATGTTTCGTGCACTATGAACATTTTGCAACGTATATGTATATGGAAGAAAAAAAAAACCAACACTACCACACTACATTTTTCACTACACCATATGGCAAGATTTGTAACGGACAGCTTTTTTTTTTATTTCTAACGGATATACCCATTGCTACTTAGTAATGGTAAATTTCTGTTAGAATTGTATATATCCATTAGTAATTAATGGCCATTCATATATATTTATGATTTTTCTAACAGTTTTAAAACATGTCCTAATGGATTATATTCGTTACAATTTTTGACAGAATTTAAAAAAAATAATACAATAAACAGAAGAAAAATAAAAGAAGAAGAAGAAGAAGAAGAAGAAGAAGAAGAATAAAATTACCCAAATCTGTTGTCGCTCCACCGCCGGTCCCTCGCCGCCCGCCACTCCACCGCGTGTCCCTCGCCCTCTCCTTCTCCTTCACTATCACTGTTAGCTCCACAAAACAATTTCATAATGTTGCTCAGAAAAAAATATCCCAAAGGTCTACAACTATTTACACTTTTCCCATCCAATCATTCAAAACAATGTAATAGTGCCTTCCCCCCCCCCCCCCCCCCCACAAAAAAAAAAAAAAAAAAAAAAAAAAAAGAAAAAATTAATAATTGTTGGCCCAAATATGGAAACCTTAGATGGGGGGTGAATAAGGTTTTAGCAGAATTTAACCTTTTTTAAAACTTAATAGCAAATTAAACACAATCACAAGCAATTATGTAAAGAGAGAAGGGAATAGAAACTTACAAATCGATTTTTCAAGTGGTTCGGCAATCGCACACCGCGGCCTACGTCCACCCCTCAAGAACACCTCTTGAGGATTCCTTTAATCCGATCTACTTCACGGGTGTAGACCAAACCGTTCCCAGAGCACTTACGGGTGTGCACCAAACCGTTACAAGAGCCTTCAATCTCTCCCAAAGAAGAACACCTCTTCTTTGCACACAAGAGTTACTAACCCTCAACCCTTACAAATGGATTTGAATACAAATTGAAACTCTCTATATAGAGTGGATAGTACAAATAAAGCTCACTACAATTTTTGCTCTCTCAAGAAATACAAATGAAAGATTTGAGCAAATTGATAAACTCACACAACTAGGGCTCAAATGATAATGTTTAAAGATCAAAGAGATGTGTGATCAATACTTTGTTTTCCAATCAAAATCTCAACAACAAATAGCTTGGGAAAACATGTATTTATAGGCCTTGGAAGATTATAGCCGTTGGTGGCAAGTTTGGTAATTAAAAGCCCCTCTAAAAACTAGCCGTTATTGCCTTTCAGGTCGATTCAGTCGACTGGACCTTGAAGCAGTTGACTGGGCCTTGAAGCAGTTGACTGAGATGTGTTTACAGAGGGTTCTGTTTGCATTCTGCTCACTTCAGTCGACTGTATCGGGCCCTCAGTGGACTGCCCCTCCCTGTTTGACAGCCAGACACAACTCCACTAAAATGGCCATAACTCCCTCTACAAAAATCGGATTTGCGATCCGTTTGATGTTTTGGAAACTAGATTCAAATACCTTTCCAACCATATAAGATTCAACATTTAATTATTTTCCAATTGGTTGGGGCATTGCTTTAAAGATGACCAACTTAAAATTTATTTCCAAAACTTTAACTTTTAGAATTTGTTTGAGCCCCTATGAGTGTGAGATCAAGATGCCTTACAAGGATGGTCCTAGACTTCAACAAAGGATGAAATATCTTCAAATCTTCAAGCTTGATCCTTGTTGAGCTCCTTGTAATCTTGATCTACATCAATTAAATCTCATGCACACAAAGATGTTAAAAACATTGATACAAAATTAATACATGAGATTATATATGAGCATAAAAATGACTATGATAATAACAAGGAATGAAACAATATGAATCATGTAATTATCATAGCATATTTAACATCATCAAAACATAATTAAATATGCCTTAATATACCTTAAGGCTAACAATAATAAATCCCAAAGATTAACTACCCACAACCATTTACATATTTCCCACAACAAAAAGTTATCGAACAATGCAATACGAAATAGGTAAACAAAGCAGTACTGCCAATTAATCTAGTTGTTTTGATCAATCCTTTTCCTTTATCTTCTGCCTCTCCAAGGTCTTTGAGCACCCTCTAGGCAGGATGACATATGAAGTCAACCATCTCCTTATTTTTCCTGATTTTTGTCTTGATGTGCCAAATCAAGCTAGTGTCACCCTATTTCTTGTTAGGTGAAATCGTGACTAGTTATGGGGTTGTAAGCATTACTGTTTTTCCTCATTCTACGTAGTACGCAAGTTTCACAAGATATACATGTGGTGTTCGTTGCAATAGGATACCTGTGATATTAACTAAATTCACATTGTTCTGCTTCATATAAGCTCACAAATTCTCTACCTACAACCTTGTGATATTCACTAAACATCCTGATCTGATTCAAGTACTATTTTTTAAACTTAAAAAAAAAAAGGAATAGATCTCTGAAATTCATTGAGTTGACTGTTTTTTTGAATGATTAACTCACATTGTGAAAAAACTAAGTTTGCAAATCTAATCATTTTAGATAAATTCATTGAGCTGATTGTTTTGTTATACAAAATTCCCATATGGAACTGGCACACCCAACGCAATGTGATTCTGGGAAATCATAAATATGTAACATGCTATGAATTCGGGTTTGAGTCAACAACCCATATAAAAACAAACAAAAATCACGTTTACGTATATGTGAATTCGATATTCCTCCCATCAACAATACCCCAAAGCCAGAACTCTGATTTCCATTGTATCACAAATTTACGAACATATGTAATTCTAGGGTAGTTGAAATTGTACATAAAACATCCATACATAAAACATATACTCTATTTGTGGGTTTTCGCTCCATGTTTAGGTCTCTAATTTTCAACCAAATCTGTGTTCTTTATGTAGATAAATAATGCACACAAGCATGGAGTTAGGTTTAGGTCACTTACCTAGCGGAATATAGCCCAACGGATCGATGTTCGACATTATTATGAGCCCGACAAGAAACCCCACGTATAGCTGCTCCTTCGAGTCTCCGTGAACCATCTTGTGTTTCGTATAGGTCGTAGAAGACACTACTAGTGCAATCCCCATGGCAGTCACACGCTAAATCCCAAGGCACCATTGGTGATTGCCTTAGAGAGAGAAAATCGTAGAGAGAGAGAGAGGGGGGGAGAGGAGGCTGCCTAAAAACATTAAGAAGAGGAGAGAGTTTTGTGTTATATATATGTGTGTATATATATAGGCATACAAACCTTACTAGGCTTAGGACTCCAAAACCCAAAGCTTGGTGCCTAAGCAAGGCCTCTTTGGACCGGTCCAACAACATATGGGTGCCCGTATGGCCCACAATATTTCCTACATCTCCCACTCACCCACATAGGGCTAGTACTAAAACCAATCTCTCAAACAACAAAACTTTTCAAGTCTTCATATGAGAAATAGAATGTGTGACCTTACGAAAAGAAAGTACAACGACAGGAGTGTAATGCCAAAATCATCACCATAACCAACAAGACACATCACTCGGAGGCTTCTTGTGTATGCCTTAGACGGTTCAACCACACCAGACACAGCATTCTCAATCCCTCGATGAAAAGAAGTACTGCACTACCTCAATGTAATGTACTCATGACATATTAGTAAAAAAAAATACAATTATCACAGGCCTGCTAATGAGTCACAAAAACATGGTGTGTTATTGAATGGTCTTCCTTGAGCCCACATGTCGATCTGACTAACTTGACCGCTTACTCAGACACACCCCATAGAACAGAATTATCTCTTCGTCCTAGGATAGCATGCCAAAGTAGCTATCATCAAGCGTCCTCTTCATGACATAGTTTCAAGTCGTGAAGGCAACCAGTTTGTAGGATCACCAATGTCTTGGATATGCTACATGGCTCACACAACAATGAAGAGGAATTCATCCACTACTCCACAGTCGATCGCAAAAGCACATACAATATGAAATGTATGCTATGGTGTTCTTCCAGAAAAATGGGCATGTCACTCTGTGTTTGAAAATATAAGTAACGCCATACGAATCTTAGTCTAGACGTTACAGAAAATGTCTAACCTGAGTTTTCCAGCACAGTCGCCCTTCCTGGTGCCGTTTGAAAACTCACATTCGGCTGTAAACAGGCTATATAGAGTTGTGGAATCTCTCTATATTCGACCAAATATGTAGGTCTCATCTTAGCTCCATCTAAGGAGACATAAATAATAAGGGTTTATATCTAGCTAGCTATTCTTACACTACATAGATATAAGTGTTCAAGCTCGCTTTCTAAGCGCTATGGTCATACCTATCCTAGCTAGCTATCGAAACACCATGAACACAAATGTCTCATCTAAGCGCCATGGACACACATGTCCTAGTTCGCTATCTCGTCGCCAAGGTGAATCACCCATGTGAGCAAGTCGATTTAAGCCAGTGACATATTAGAAATGTGCATTCATTCCATTTATAAAACAAATATATATATGGAACCCAGCCAGTTAGAAAACTCAAATAATAATGTCAATAACACAATAAAATGTCTAAGCACATCGAATCCCCATGTGGAGATGTGCATAAAGACAACTTCCCTTTGCACAAACTATATCTCAAAATGTAACAAAAATGAATGTCTACGTGCTAGAATAGTTTTTGAGATCTTTTGCATGTGCTCAGGCTTATGTGCCATCACCATAGATTAGCACAACCTCATCACTATGAGGTGAAGAGCCTAGACACCAAAAACTTTTCAACCAAAATAGCTGCTCAACCAGCTGGTAAGCACACCACAAATCATGCTTCCATTGTGGACAGCATAAGGTAAGGTTCACAGTCCTGCGAATATATCATAAGGTACTCTTCACTACTCTCTAGTGATAGGACCAGGGTTGTTACAACAACGACTAATTAGACCAACCGCATAGCAGACATCTGACGGAGTACACAACATAGCATACTTTCGATTCCCTATTGTAGACGCATATGGCAGACTGGACACCATCAGCCTACTTCACCAAGAATTCTTAAGACATTGATCTAAGGTCAAGGTGAGTCCCTTTAAAAATTAGGATGTAAATGGATTTTTAAGATTTCATGTGAAAATGTTCAAGAACCTTTATCTTGTAAGTCCCTCGAGACAAACAGATGAGCTTCTGAGAACAATATCTCACAATCTAAACTCCCAACTCATAGTTAGCATCACCCATGTCCTCAATCTCAAACTGAGAGGACAACTACTCTCAAGTGGTGACAATGGAACTTATCTCATTCCCAGCTTTCAGGATGTCATCAATATATAAAGAATTAGAACATTTTTGTCGGATCGTTTAATGTACACACATTGTACCACTGCCTAGACAATCGTTAACTTGAGATAATAAATAAATTGTTTGAGACGACATACTTTTGCACTCATTCCCTTTGGTCACAACACCAATGGGTAGATCCATATTTATCTCATCGTCTTGTTCTCCAATGAGAAAAGAACAGTTTAAATATCCAACTAAAAAAGTTTCAAAACTAAATATGCGACAATTGCTAGGATAAGGCGAATGGAGTCAAATCTCACCCTTTGGGAGAACATGTTTCCATGGTCTATACCCTCTCTAGGTACAAACTATCGCCACAAGGCATGCCTAATACTTGTTAATTGAACCATCTGCCTTACGTTAGATTTTGAAAACACACTTGTCTCCAATAGTCTTACGTATAGGCGGAATGTTAATTAACTCCTAGACCTTATTCGCGTCCATAGAGCTCATCTCATCTGGCATAACAACTATCCACTCAACTTCAGCAGGCAGACGAAGAAAAATGCTTCAATAAAAGAAGTAGGCTCATCCTCATCCACTTGTGCACACATTTGCACACATATGAAAATGTCTTCCTCAATTTCAAAACAGCGATAGGGAATTTTTTCCTCATCACCATATAGCGTAGTTTCTCGTACTTATGCAATGTATAGTGAACATAACCTCCTGAGCTCCACGGGTGTAAATGCTCTAAAATAAGCCTTTTGCCTATCCATAGCTCATAAGGGGTAGAAGAAACTTACTGTGAAAAAGCACTTTAGTATGTAAGCAGCAATCAAAAGTACATCCCCCCAAAATAATATTTGGAGGTTGACTTGCGCCATCATAGTCCTAGCCATATCTAGGAGTGTCATAGTCCTTCTCTCTACAACATCATATTGTTGCTGAGTTTTCGAAATAGGAAGTTATCTGCGTTTCCCCTTTTTCCTCACACAGTTCCTTGAACTTATTAGATAAGTACTTACGATCCTCATATCCCGCAAAATCATCTATAAAAGTGAGAAAATAAGAGGCACCATGACATACCTTTATAACCATAGTTCCACAGATATCTGAGTGGACTAGCTCTAATGCTTGAGTAGTTCTAATAGCCTCTCTAGAAGACTTTCAGAATGCTTTGCCAACTAAGCCAGACTTAGACATAGGTAGGTAAACCTTAGCGAGTGGTCCCAAAAGGGCTTCTCAAGCTAATCAAGTCATCCTATCACATCCTACGTGTTCATGTCTAGCATGCCATGTCTTAGAATAAATGAATCACAGAGGAAACTAGAATTTATTAAAGCAATTCTTAAGCAGTTATCCCTAGATAACCATATCCTAGTAACACTACCACCCAAAAATATCCATCCTATTACCACCGAATTGAAAAATGTCACGCCCCGTAGTAGCAAAAATAGAGAAAATAAATTCCTTTTTGGACCCGTAGGCCATGACAGTTGAATGTCACCATATTGTCTATAACTAAAGTCAAACCATCAGAGTAATGATTCAAACCACGCATTGGAAAGTTCTAAGGTCGATATATATTCAGAGTTCAATACTTACTATTGTAAAATCAAAGTGTTTGCAAACTATATAAATAAAACATTATGACAACATATGCCAATTACAAACTTAACTATTACAACGGTCTCTAAAAACATAAGCATAAACTATCAACAGCAAGCTCCAAGTCTTCAGCTCACTTAGTAGTCATCTCTAGCATAGCCTCCGTCATTATAGGCTCCATCATCGTAGAGTCTATCCATTTATGCATCTCCTACATACTCATAACCCTGGCCAGCTGGACGTCGAATATGCAGCGGTATAAACGGCGTCAGCTACAAAAGCTGAGTGAATGCAAACACTAACATAGTATCTATAGATTACAGCATCATTAAAAAAGATCATCTTATCGTTTGCATGCATGTATGCACCAACTTAATATCTAACAACGGACGTCGTCCCAATCTCCTAATACATTACATAGACTCTTGGGTCCACATTAATCAGACACATAGTCCCATACCTACGGTCTGTCAATTCCCTACACACAGACCATTTCCTTTATACGTTAACCAGACACGTAGTCCACACTCTTTGGCCAATCCGCCCCTAGTACGTCTTGGCCAACACTCCCAACTAATATGCTCGATACATTACGGCCAACTCGCCTTAACATTATCACTACGACACATAGCCTTTATATGATACGGCATGCAGCCCTGACCTTCCACAACACGCAGCTCGACTATACCACAACACTCAGTAATACTACCTCACACAGCTATACCATCGTACACAGCTTTACTACCATACATAGCTTTACTATCGCACATAGCTATATACCACAGCGCTTAGCAATACTACAGCACTCAGCAATACATCCACACATAGCTCTGCAATAATGCCACAACACTCAGCAATACTATAGCACATAGCAATACCACGGCACTCAGCTCTGAAATACCTTAGCACTCAACTTCGTATTCCTATTACGGCTTTAGTCCCAATATGCTACTACGGCATGTAACCATAAGATACCACGAAACTCCAGCCCTGACATATTACCCTCGACACACAGTCCTGCTATATTAAACTTGACACGAAGCCCCACATCACATAACCTCCTAAATCTGACACGCAGTCCAACTCTATCATACGCCAATCTGACACGCAGTCCCGATCCTATTCCAATACCTTGCGATCCCACACCCGACATCACACGATCTTAGCGGTTGGTATCTAATCCATGGATATCTAACCCCGGAGATAAAAAAAGCCTTAATTGGATCTATGAGTCTAGAATTAGGATATTCATATAAGAATCATGTAGTAATCCATATTAGTTGGGATAGTATGCTATCCATGCTATCCCTATTTTATCCATACATAGTAGTTAATTCATAATTAGTTTAATTCATTGATTCTTATCCATGCACATGCATACACTTGCACACTACTCTCACTTACAATAGTAGGTTATCCATACTAAGGATAACATCTTAATTAGGGATAATTGGGAATGCTATGATATCCCGTGTAAGTTCTCTAGCATCCCTCTTATTTACTGCTTTGTTAGGATCACCTAGAAGCATGCATATGTGGATAAAACATAGATATAAATTCCCTACATGATTACTTGTGCATAGAATTAATGTTTTTCTAGGATTTTGAGTACAATTTTCACGTTTAATTTATTTTTATTTTCTTTCGTATGCATAAGGTACTTGTACAATTTCTTACACGATTTTTTTTAATTATTTGTTTATAACTTGAATTAGGATTGCATTAGAAATAAATGAAATGGTCCACAGAATGTCTATTCAATCTCCTTGAAAGCTGAGTAGAGGCCCATCTCACGTTGGGGCGAGAGGGGGTGTTTTAGCATGATCTAGCTCCATCCTCACTCGTACCTTAACCCCCGAATCAAATTCTTTGGTGACGATGGGGCGGTGTTCTCTATCCATTGGACTTAATAGATTTAGTTTTCTTGGTTTCTTTTATCAAACTAAGTGGTGACTCTATTATTGAGGATCTCTTTGGATTGAGCCTTGTGGGATAAAACATGGATTACTCACTCGTGTAGCCTCGGATATGGATCATGGGCATCGATTGTTGCCTCAGGTTGGATAAAAAGCCCCATGAAATCCAAAATACGAGTAATCCAAATCGGTTAGATAGGATAAAGGCTAATGAATGGTGGTGAACCTCACTCGTAGCTGTTGGCATGAGATTTGAAATGGGACAATCAAGCGGGCTTAATCCTTCTAGGTCCGAAGCTTGGTTTGGGTACCCACATGATGAAGACAGTAAGTACATGGCTAGAGTACCTTACGCATAAACAGTAGGCAACTTGATGTATGCTATGGTGTGTACAAGGCCAGACATTGCTCATGCAGTAGAAGTAGTGAGCAGATTTATGGCAGATCTAGGCAAGGAGCATTGGGAAGGTGTTAAGTGGAATCTGAGGTTACTCAAAGGCAGTAAAGATGTTGCATTATGTTATTATGGCTCAAACATTCATATTCATGGCAATGTGGATTCTGATTTAGTATAGGATATTAATAGCAGGAAGAGCACTACAGGGTATGTGTTTACTTTGGATAGTGCAGTAGTCAGTTGGGTCTCCAGGCTACATAAAATTATAACTATCTCCACGATAGAGGCAGAGTATGTGGTAGCCACTGAGGCTTGCAAAGAAATGGTATGGTTGAGGAATTTTATGAAAGAAATTGGTAAGGAACAAGAGGGGTGTTCTCAATTGTTCAGTGATAGTCAAAGTACAATTCGTCTAGCAAAGAATTCAGCTTTTTACTCAAGAACCAAGCACATCAACATCAAGTGCCATTTCATCGCACACTTTTGAAGTGGAAAGTTCACTTTGGAAAAAATTTATACAAAGATGATCTTACGAATATGTTTACTAAGGTGGTCACTGTGGAAAGATGATATGTTTACCTTCTATTTGTCTTTAAGAATAGAAGACAATGATACCTCACACCAGCACTATACGTTTTGATGGAGACAACAGGTTTGTCTCAGATCAGCCTTCAAGTGGGAGATTGTTGGCTTTATGAAGTCTGATCCACTCTGATACTAGGGGGTCGGGGGCGGGCCCCTCTAACGGCCCAAATTATGACAAATTTTATTTCAGCTAAAGGTATTTTAGTAATTTTTAGTGTAACCTTATTGGGTAAAATTTTCCCTCTTTGTGCAGCCCTACTTCATAGAGAGTTATGATTGAGAGATAAATTCTGTAGCCATTTTGTTCTTTGATCATAGTGAATTAGTGTGAGAGGTTGTGGACGTAGGCAATTTGGCCGAACCACAGGGCATGTATATCTTGTGTCATATTTTCTTTATTTCTTGTATCTTGTCACTGTGTGTGATTGCATTGTGTGTTAGAGATAATATCCACAACACCATCGACCTCTCCATCGACACCCACTCTATAACCGGAGAGTACCAACAAAACCTCGAAGACGATCTCGACTCATTTCATGACTAGTCAACTATAAAATCGAACGATTTGACTCACCCCCTTGTGGAGGCCCCGAAATTACATTCAAGATCTAGAGAGCGAAGGACCCTGAAATGTGATTACAGTGATAATGGGGTGTTTAGGGTATGGGGATTCGAGACCGCAATTGAAAGGAAAAGCTCGCCTATTATTTGTGATCAGATCACTATATATGTCCCGTTGTTGTTGTTGTTGTTGATGTTGTTGTTGCATTTGATAAGCATACAGGTTTGAATTTTATTCCAAATTCTATGTTATATGTTTATCACTTCAATGTGTATATATGTATATATGTTTTACACTCCAAAATATGTGCATATGTTTTACAAATTTGCTTAGTTTGTTGCATATACGAGTGCCTAGAATTTGTAGAATGCTACTTCCTTTGAACTTTTACTGATGCTTGGATGAAAAATTTGATAATTTGTTATGCTTTTTAAAAATTCTCTGCAGTTTGGAACTCTGTGTTTGGTGAATGTCATACTAGAGTTTCCAAAATATGAGACTTTGCTCCATGACGAATGAATATGGTATGGCCAGGTACGGAGCCAGGAAACCTGGGGGTCGTTATTGGGTTAACTCCCCTATAGGTCCACATAGGGGTTTGTGGCAACACCCTCAAGGCGATTGTTGGGATCTACCTACACTTATGTTTTTAGGTACGATTTTCGCCATATACTGATAAGAATTTGATTTGATTAAGTTTAACTAATCAACAACTTTTGTCACGCCCCGACGTAACAAAATAGGAAATTTTTTTCATATCCTTTTTGGACCCGTAGGTCGCGACAAGTGAAGGGATCTTAATGTCCTATACTTAGCTTAAATAGTGATAGTAAATATTAACACGCAGCAGGAATACTAATAGTTATTGCATTCTAATAGACATCCACTTAAAGTTATTACATAATTATCAATATCTTAAGGCACAAACCTCCTTATTTAAATTTAAAACATATTGTCTCTTATAACAATTTAAAAGTAAAATATATAGAAAACTTCTCCACATGACTTCTTCTTTCTAACTTGCATAGTCATACTACCCTGCATAGTCATTACTTGAGAAGTCTAGACAATTTGGATGTACAGGGCATAAAGTGCTACCAATTAATGAAAGCAGAGTAAATATAATAAACAAGCATACATAATGTACATGAAATCACACTGTAATGCTATCGTCTTTTAGAACCTTAAAGCACTGTTAATAATTATTCAAGTCATCATCTACGATACCGTTTTTTGTGGAATTAAGAATATACGACCGTATATGTTCAATGCAACAATCTTAACTCACTGAGTCTTTTACCTCAACAACAATCACACGAATTAGTCAGTTCGCTAGAACTTTCGGCTCAAAGCCATTAATTTAGAATATTGTCTCTCATAAAACTTGCTTGATAGGATTACCGTACCAATATGGTGTTGGTAAAACCCATCAAGATATTCAAGGTTGCAATAACCTATATTTATTCTGATTGATATACTATCGTCGCCCATAAAAGTTGCTTGATCAAACCTTGTTGACTAAGATGGTATCATTGCTCATAAAAGCCAATCAATTTAGATAACCAAGCCTATAAAAGCCAAACCAACATCTCTTTCCCTTCTCTCATCTCACGAAACAAACATACTGACTAAACCTCGACTCCTCACATACATGCTGACTAGACCGTGAAAAAGGACGTCCTATTTCATTTTAGGGTTGTTTTCGACCTGATTATAATATTTAAATTGAATTGTTATATCAAGTTAAACCAGGGTATAACATTGATCCAGTTATAGAAACTGATTTCAATCTTCTTTAAAAATGGTATTAATGATATTGCAGTAGCGTACAACATTATAGTAGTAATAGCTGTACATGGAAAATTTTGACTATCCAAAATTCATATTATGTAGGTGCTCAAAACAAGTAAAGTGCAGTTTGATGAGTTAGCAATGTGTGGCCGCAAACTACGAGTTAATCGGAGGTCCGAGATGAGAGATATGGAAATTCTCCCATTGGTGTGCAAAGTTGTTAAGTATAGTACGAGCTGTCGCATCGCGAGCACTCCCCTTTGCTCGAGCTCTCGTGTCACAAGAACTCCCTTCGCTCGTGTATTCTAACTCCGAGTGCTCTGTTTAGCTCAAATGCTCTAGCTCTAAGTGCCCGGTCAGCTTAAGCGCTATTGGTAAGTCGTCTTCAACCTCCATATAGCTGGGTTACTATTAGAACTCAAGTTTTTCAAACGTAATCTAAACAAAGCTTGTAATATATTGTTCTCTTTATTTTTTTACTTAGATTTTGAATATATAAGTTTGGAATCTCGAATTTCACCGTAGCTCTACTTAAATATGAAAAAAATCAAAAGTTGCCAAAACTTAAAATCGATTGTTTGTTGCAACCGTTACGAGTCAATGTTCAAGACTTGAAACCTAGCCTCTATAGGTCATAATCTATAATTTTTCATTCACAGAAGGCATTTATGGTAAAGTTTTTAGTATTACTATTTTTACACCCTTATAGCTATATATATGTATATACATACATACATATATATACACATGTATACAACCTCTATATCATCTAAGCATACTTAAATTTACATTGAGAGTGAGTTTAAAAGACTCACTATGATGAATTCGATGAGTTGGAGAGAATTCAAGAAATGCTGAGAAATCCAAAATAAACTCTAAGCTATGCCTATGGAGTATAAGCTTTGATACGTACAAGAATGTTCAGTGAAAGTAAAGCTCATCCACCATACCGAGGAGTGTCTGGTTTACCTAGGGACTTCGTGTCATCTCCAGGCTCATCCTGAGTGGTAGACCTGGCATCCTGAGGCTTGACCAACAGGTCGGGATTGCAACGTTGACCTAGCCCCGGCGGTGGTGGTCGCATCTCTGAAATAACGACCTCTGGTGGTGTAGAAGTGGATGCCGTCTATGGGGGCGGTGTAGATGTGGAATGCAGGGATTGCTCTACTCCCAACAGTATCAAAATCTGGTCTATCTGACTTGCCAGCTGCCCAAGCTGTAAGGAAAACTACTCTCGATCTGAAGCCCTCTGAATGGCCTCCAACTCCTGCTGGGCAGTCAGCTGTCTAACTGTCTCCTGTAGTTTTATCCTCGCCTCCCTTTCCTGAATGAGATGATCATAAACCACCTGAATGGTGGTGGGGGCTGCAGGCTTGTTTAGCCTAAACTCGAATCCCTTGGCCTCAATAGCCATCCATGGGAGTACAATAGTAGGTGTAATAGTGGGGTCCTCAGTACCCTCATCCTCGTCTTGACCCTCTGCCTCTAGTGTCTTGGGTCATCTGTCGCTTCCTCAAATTTTGATTCGTCAACTCGTCTCCTCTTTCTTCTTATTTCATTCGTCTTTCTACTTCCCTCTCCCACCTTTTCCTTTCCCTTTGATAACTTTTTGAATTGTGCTACCGATCTTCTAGCAGCAGAATCACTAAAAACCCCAATCTTAGATTTTTGAAGGATCTCATCACCAAGAATCACTAGTCCAGCCTCCTCACACACGCAATGGATCATCCAAGCACCTTTGAGGTACTGGGACTTGCTGGTATGGCGTGTAGGCTCAATAAGGAACTCGATGAATAAACATGTCAAACAAATAGTGAGTCTGATCCCTATAGTATAGAGTATCTGCATATACCACTTGACTAGCTCAATTAAGTGCTGAAAATGAAAAGATTCATCACTTATTTTTTTTTCAGTGCGTTTGATAACATACCACTTAATTGAAAAAGCAGCTAAAAAATCACTGAAAACTTTAAGTGAAAAATTTCTACTAAAAATTATCACTGAATGCATTCAATTTAGGGTAAATTACATGGACACCCCCTTAAGTATGACTCATTTTTGACTCACTACCTTAAACTTTTTTACCCGCTGGGTTGACCCCCTCAGGTATAGTACTTTAGCACTATCACCCCTTCCGCTAGTGTGCTGTTAAAAGATAACGGAAATCACACCATACATTTGAAACTACTTTTTTTTTACTGAACTGCCCTTCACTAGATTGTTGAACTTCGACGGAAGTGTAAAAAAACAAAAGTGCTCCATCAAATGATCAAAAAAAGAATAAAAGGTGCTCCATCTCTCTAAATCATAAGATTACAGGTTGAAGAGAATATCTCCGACTGCTAATAACATACCCCAAAAAACCCATTTGTTCTCAAAACCTTTAAACTTAACCAAATGAAACAAAATCGGATCTGACAAATAAAGCTAAAGACAAACACATTGGCCCCTCAATCAAGAAAATTCGGTCCAACCTTATTATCTAAGTGACTATATCCATGAAATCTACTTGTACGAGCATGGATGAACTATTTTTGTTCAAAATTCCCTTGCTTTAGACACCCAAATCTAATTTTTAAAATCAGATCCACTAGCATCAGACATTTTTCAACGACTTTTGATGGAGCTGCAAATGTTTGCTTGAGATGGTGAATCAGACCCTCTGGTACACGCATACACACAGGAGCCATTATACAGAAATTGTGGGAAGAAGGGTTGGCTAGCGGTTTATGGTTGTGGTGGTGGCAATTGAGGGCGACGACAGAGGGCCATAGATGGTTTTAAGAGAGAGATTTGTAGATAATGTTGTAGTGGCGCAATGGAGGGCAGCCACAATATCAATGCCAGGTAGGTAAAGGGCGTGGGTTGGGTGTTGATTTTGGTGTTTTGCACAGAGAGAGAGAAAGAGAGAGAGAGAGAGAGAGAGAGAGAGAGAGAGAGAGAGAGAGAGAGAGAGAGAGATGAAATAAGGATCCGTTTGGTTGGATTTTTTTTGGCAACAATGGCTATAAATTGAAGAAATGGGTGTGGGTAAGTTGGTCATTTCATCAATTCTATTAACAGCGTGAGTTAGTATTTTAGTCCAAATAGATGAGGGGGTGAATTTGTTCAGTTTTTTAGTTGAAGGGGTATTAGTAAAAACAGGTCATAATTGAGGGGTGTTTATGTAATTTACCCTTCAATTTAAGTAGTTGAAGCACTATTTTCAATATTACAAATTCAATCACTTAAAATTTCGGTACTTAAAATCCAGCACTTAATTATCAACACTAATTTTCAGTTTTATCAAATGCACCCGTAGTGTCTTTTTTTTATTAGGTAAATTACACGGACCTACCTTGAAGTTTGCCTTAATTATATGGACCTTTCTTGTATATTAAAAAATTATAGAGACCTCTCTTAAGGTTTGGGTTTGGGATACGTACAAACCTCCCCTTCGTTAGTGGACCTACATAATTGTAAATTTGTAACGAAAAAGGATGTTGTCATCCATTTCTGATATCATAATACCGAAATGCTCATAACATATAAGAAAATGAGTGAATAGATAAAAATAGCCTTAACTAAAATGAATCAGAACTAGTACAAACTCTAACTTCTTCCTCAATAAGCAAGGTCTTCATCTCCCTCTCTGCACACATGACACATATGTATATTGGTTATCTCTTTTCTGGAAAATAAGAAACCCACAAAATAGAATTTTTCTTAACCTCTTCTCTATCTTCCCCCACCTCCTTATCTCTATGTAAAATAACACAGTAGACTCAAGCATTAAGATACGAAGGCTTCTTAGTCAACAACAACGAAAGAAAATGTAATACCCGTACCCAGAAAAGAAGGTTAATATAGTATTAATATGTGTTAATTAATGCATACGATGGTTTAAGGTAGGGTTATGAACCCACATGCAAAAAGTGTTCGGATGCGAACACAGATGAAAGTCCCATGTCAGGTGGGACTGGTATAAAAGTAGGACCTGACGAAGGTCTAAATGACTTAAATTACATTTAGTTGTATTTATGTGCTTAAATGATTCTTCGTTAAGTTGTATAAATATTGCAATATTTCATATGTCAGACAGTGGGGACCAGTTTGGGTACCCACCTGAGGGCTTATTTGAATGTGGTTCATAATTGGTTAGTTTAATAGTAACGTCATATAATATGTGGGATCATGTTTGGGACCCATACGAGATATAGACTAAACCCATTTATAAATATTAGGTAGTTGATATAATTATTTCTAGTGGTTCATAATAAACCAATTTGGCAGTTAGAGGAGTTAAGTGGAAATTTGGAAGACAAGATAGCTAGGAAGAGAGAGTGTACAATGCCGAGAGAGGGGAGAAGTGATGGTCTCCGACAAGCTTTTCGTTGCCATTTCTTTAAGCGGCATTGCTAGAGAGAGTGCATGAGTTAGACCACCGGCAGTGCGAGTAGCCCAGCAACAACAAAATCAAGGAAATGAACAACGTCAAGGCCATTTCTTTCAACTTAGGCATGGGAAAACTATTACAGCCGATAAGGTTGTTTCAGGTAAAGTTCTTATACATTCACAACCATGGTTCGAAAACTCGGTTGATACCGAGTCGTATCGGCTGAGTTAACTCAGTTTCGGTGAGTGCGATACGAGTCAACTCGGCGAGTTACAATCGAGTCAAAAAGAATATGTATCGCGAGTTATCTCGGCCGATACGGACGAGATAAGGAAAAATTGGTACGGATCGTCCGAAACATGGGTTTTGAGGTGATAGAAAGCAAAAAAAATGTTGGAAGCACATACCTTTTGCTGTCTGAAACTCCCAAGGGTTTCTTCATCTTCATATCTCTCTCTTCAGATCATCATCTTCATCTTCAGATCTGATCTTCAGAGTTCGGATCTTCATCTTCTTCTTCAGATCTTCATCTTCTTCCCGAAGGTATGTCATCGATCTCTGTGTGTGTGTATGTGCGTGTGTGTGTCGCGAGGTGTGTGTGTGTGTCGAGTGTGTGTCGCGATCTCTGTGTGTGTGTGTGTGTCGCGATCTGTGTCGTGTGTGTGTGATTGAGTGTGTGTCGATCTGTTTGTGCGATCTGTGTGTGTGTGTGTGTGTGTGTGTGTGTGTGTGTGTGTGTGTGTGTCTGATTGTGTGTGTCGAGTGTGTATGTATATGTGTGTCTGATTATGTGTGTAGAGTGTTTGTGTGGGTGTGATTGTGTGTGTCGGTGGTGTGTTGGCTTAACACAGCCATAGTAGATATATATATATATATATAGTAGGAGTAATATCTAGTAATTTTAATTTTTTTTGTTTTTGTTTTTGGCTGAATAAGCCAATATTAGGTTATTAATTTCTAGTAATTTTTTTTTCTCTCTTCTAGTTTGTGTGTTTGTTTTATTTTTATTTTTTTGCTCTAAAATAGGAAAGTTATTTAGTGTAGAATAACTATACTTTTTGAGTGTATATATTATCTTAAAAAAATAAGACTGGACAGCATAAAAAATTAAATAAATGAGGTTGGACAAATATTATCTAATTTCTAGTAATTTCTTCTTCTTCTCCCTATTTTTTTTCCTAGTGTGTGTGTTTGTTTTATTTTTTTGCTCTAAAATAGGAGAGTTGTTTAGTGTAGAATAACTATACTTTTTGAGTGTATATATTATCTTTAAAAAATAAGATTGGACAACATAAAAAATTAAAAAATGAGGTTGGACAAATATTATCTAATTTCTAGTAATTTTTTCTTCTCCCTATTTTTTTCCCTAGTGTGTGTGTTTGTTTTATTTTTTATTTTTGCTCTAAAATACGAGAGTTATTTACTGTAGAATAACTATACTCCATGTGGCACTGATGTTTCATATTATTGTAATATATGTATTGCTATTTGGTAGGATTGAACAAGTTAGATCCAATTATATGTGTACAATAATTTGACATTAGATCGGCAGCATCTGAATTGAATAAGATGTGCTTCTATAATTGGTACGTTGTGTATTCAGGAAATCTATTAAGCAAATTTTGCTATTCTTATTATTTTAGAATTTTCATAATTTTTTCGTATTTTTTTTAACCTTAAATCTAGCGTATCGGAGCGTATCGCCCGATACCAGGCCGCATCACCGCGATACTGAGTCATCACAACGATCTCCGATACCGCGACCGATACCGCGACTTTGAACCATGCCTCCAACCCATTTACTAAGAGACCCAAATAGATCTAAACAAATTACAAGCTAAGAAAATCTCTATTAGAATATGAAATACACCGAAGTTTAAAAAATATAGAACAATAAAATACACTGTGAAGATCAAAGATTTTTGAGGTGCCGTTACCTCACCCAGAAAGTAAAAGATATCAAGACACAGTGAACAGAGAAAGGGAGATAGAGAGAGATAGAGATAAAGATAAAGATTTACCAGTTGAGAGCCACCACAATGTCATGACCCAAATGAAGCAGAGAGAGAGAGATTTACATGATGTCACAACACAATGAAGCAGCGAAGAGAGTTGAGAGCCACCGCTTGCTCTGCCTACCGAAGAGGGAGAGAGAGAGAGAGAGAGAGAGAGAGAGAGAGAGAGAGAGAGAGAGAGAGAGAGAGGGGGTTAGGAGCACTTGGGGGGAAATGAATTGTATCTGTATCTTTTCGTGCATTTAGAGGGAAAAATTAATTGGGCTCTTAGGGTTTTTTTTGTACAAATAAAATATTATTTGTGTTGGATCATTTCTTCTGTCATGAATAAAAATGCATTTGTGTCGGATAGGTACGTTTTCGTCATGATTAAAAATGTATTTGTGTCAGACACATTTCCGTCACAAATATATTTTTGGTGACGGATTTCTATCCGCACAAAAATTGTCGTCACAAAAGGCCTATTTTCTTGTAGTGTAGGAACATGAATGTTCCCTTAGAACTTCTAGAATATGATTTGTCTATTGATGTTCCACTGGGGGAGACCTTTGGTGAGCTCGGGGGTCTATAAAGATTGTGAGATTAAAATTAATGATGAGGTTTTAACTGCTAATTTGGTACCACTAATAATACAACATTTTGATGTTATACTAGGGATGGATTGGTTGTCAGTAAATCACAGAGTCATCAATTGTGAGAATAAGAGGGTAAGATTCCAAGCACCGACAAGAAAAGCTTTTTATTTTCTAGGTGTGGGTGTTGTGTCTCTACCTTATTTGCTGTCAAATCTTGTCGCTTATTGAAAAAGGGATGTAAGGGGTTCCTATATAGTGTAATGGATACTAGAAGCACTGAGCCAAAACTAGAAGATATACCTGTGGTTAGGGAGTTTTTGTCCGTATTTCCAGAAGAGTTGCCAAGTGTACTAATTGAAAAAAAAATAGAGTTTGGTATTGATGCAATGCCAAGGACTCAATCGATATCATAGGTGTCGTACAGAATGGCTCTGGTAGAACTGAAAGAATTGAAAACTCAACTGCAAGAACGGTTGGATACACCTTGAGGTGCACCGATACTCTTTGTCAAGAAAAAAGACAATACAATGCGAATGTATATTGATTATGTGGAGATTAACAAAGTAACCATCAAGAATAAGTACCCGTTACCACAAATCAATGATTTATTTGATCAATTGTAAGGGGCTCAAGTGTTTTCAAAAATTGATCTGAGGTTGTAATATCACCAACTGAAAGTTAAAGTTGAAGACATTGAGAAAACTTTTAGGACTCGGTACAGCCATTATGAGTTTCTCGTGATGCCATTTGGGGTGACAAATGTACTAGCTGCATTTATGGACTTGATGAATTGAGTCATTAAAAGTTATTTAGATGAATCCGTGATTGTTTTTATAGATGATATTTTAATTTATTCAAAAAGTCCGGAAGAACATGACCGACATTTCAGACTAGTGTTACAACGACTTCCAGAAAAGCAATTTCTTAGAAGTTGAAAAAAATGAGTTTTGGCTATCCAATGTTACTTTCCTTGGGAATGTGATCTCTAATTAGTTTATCCGCAGAAAATAGAAGCCGTAAAGAACTGGTCGAGGCCAACCAATGTGTCATAAATTTATGGTTTTCTGGGGTTGGGTTGGTATTGTAGAAGGTTTGTTCAGAATTTTTTGAGAACTGCAACACTGATGACTCAACTAATGAGAAAAGATGTAATGTTTGTGTGGAATAAAGAACGTGAGGAATGTTTTCAAACGTTGAAAGATAAGTTGACTTTGGCACTGATACTCGCAATTTCGTTGAGTACCGGAGGTTTCAGTATTCATAGTAACGCCTCTCATCAGGTTTTGGGATGTGTCCTTATGCAAGGGGACATGGTGATAGCGTATATTTCACGATAATTGAGAACTCACAAGAAGAATTATCTAACCTATAACTTGGAATTAGACGCGGTAATATGTAATTTAAAGATTTGGTGTCATTACATGTATGGGAAAAATTGTGAGATCTTCACTGACCACAAGAGCTTAAAATATATGTTTTCTCAAAGGGCACTGAATATGAGACAAAAAAGGTGGTTTGGAGTTAATGATGACTATGACCTGAAGATTCAATATCAACTGGGTAAGGCAAATGTAGTCGCCGATGCTTTGAGTCAGAAATCATCAGAGATTTTGACTTATGCTTTGACGGAACAAGAAAAATTGATGAAAGAGTTTAAACGGTTAGATCTCGAGGTGGTACCCAGAGTTAAAGGTGGATTAATGGCTGCGATTATGGCACAACCTAGTTTGATTGATGAGATTAAGTCAAATCAGCTCTTTGATCCAAATCTAAGAAAAAATGTGGATGAATTATCTAAGGGTAAGCAACAGAGTTTTGATTTCATGATGTTGTATTATGGTATATCAATCGGTTATATGTGCCTAATGTTGTCAACCTGAAAGAATGAATTATGGAAGAAGCACATAGTACTCGATATTCCGTGCATTCGGATAGTATACAAAGATGTATAAAGACTTTAGGGAAGTCTATCGGTGGAATGGTATGATGCGCGAAGTCGCTAAATTTGTGGCTAAGTGTATGACGTGTTAATTAGTGAAGTTAGAACATCAACGACCTGTAGGAAAATTGCAACCATTGGAAATACCAGAATGGAAATAGGAGCATATCACGATGGATTGCTTCTGGGTTGCTGAGATCTCCTATATCTAATGATATCATTTGGGTGATTGTTGCCCATTGACTAAGTCAGCCCACTTTTTACCGATATAGACTACTGACTTGACAAAGTTGGCAGAAATTTATGTTAAAGAGATTGTTAGATTACACGGGGCATCGGTATCTGTCATATCGGATTATGACACATGATTTATGTCTAAGTTTTGGGAGAGATTGCAAAGAGCAATGGGGACAACTTTGCATTTCAGCACAGATTTTTACTCGTAAACCGACGATCAATCTAAAAGGGTAATTAAGACATTGGAAGACATGCTTAGTGTGTGTTATGGATTTTAAAGCTGATTGGGAAACTTACTTGCCATTAATTGAGTTTTCTTTAGTAATAAATAGTTTCCAGAGAAGTATTGGAATGGTGCCTTATGAGGCATTATATGGTAGAAAATGTAGGTCACCGATATATAGGACGAAGTTTGGGGAAAAGCAACTTCTAGGGGCAGAAATTGTACAGATCACCATTGATAAAATTAAGATTAAACAGCGGTTATGAATGGATCAAAGTCATTACAAAGCTATGATGATATAGGTAGAAGATCATTAGAGTTTGAGGTTGGTGATTACGTGTTCTTGAAGGTTTCGCATTCAAAGGGCATTGCTCGATTTTCTAAGAAGGGTAAATTGAGTCCAAGATATGTTGGACCTTTACTGATTCCAAACAAAGTGGGAGAAGTTGCTTATAGGCTGGAATTGCCACAAGAGTTGGCATATATGCATACTGTCTTCTACGTGTCTATGCTCAAACATTGTGTATCAGATTTAAGCCAAGTCATTGAGCCTGAATCTCTGAAAGTTTGAGAAGATATGCTGTATTTTGAGCATCCGGCATGAATTCTGGATAAGAAGGATCAACTATTAAGAATGACAACAATTTTGTTAGTTATGGTCCTCTGGCATAATCACAACGTTGAAGATGCAACTTGGGAACGTGACGATGAAATTATAGAGAAATACCCTCACTTGTTCGACCGATGAGGTAAGAATAAGTATTGGGACAAACTTCTTAAAATGGAGGGAGAAATGTAATACTCGTACCTAGGAAAGAGGGTTAATATGGTATTAATTTGTGTTCATTAATGATAATTAATGCATACGATGGTTTAAGGTGGGGTTATGAACCCATAGACAAAAGTTGTTCGGATGCAGAAACATGGAAGACTAGTGTCAGGTGGGACTAGTATAAAAGTGGGACCTGATGAAGGTCTAAATGATGTTAATTGCATTTAGTTACATTTATATGCTTAAATGATTATTCGTTACGTTGCTTAAATATTGCAATATTTCATGTGTTAGATAGTGGGGACCAGTTTGGGTACTCATGTGAGGGCGTATTTAAATATGGTTCATGATTGGTAAGTTTAATAGTAACTTCATATAATATGTGGGATCGCGCTTAGGACCTATAAGAGATATAGACTAAACCTATTTAGAAATGTTGGTAGTTGATATAATTATTTCTAGGGGTTTCATAATAAACTAACTAGAAAGTTAGGGGAGGTAAATGAAAATTTGGAAGATAAGAGATATGTATCTCTTGCATGAGCTGGATGACTCATTAGAGTCAAAACAATACAGCTAGGAAGAGAGAGAGAGAGAGAGAGAGAGAGAGAGAGAGAGAGAGAGAGAAGGTGACGGTCTCTGCCAAGCTTTTCGACGCCATTTCTACGCTATCCGGTCTCCGATTTGCAAACTGAAGCCATATTCGGACTCATGGAGGTTAGATTGTAACAACCTATATTTTCATTTAATTGCTACATGTAATTTCCAAATTTTATTCCTATTACTTGCTTTATTTAATAAAAATTCGTTATTTGGGTCAAACCGTAATTTTTATAATTAAGGAATACCAATGATGAATTTTAAAATTGTATCTTCAGGATGGTGAAAATATTTACTTTCAATTCAATCTGCATTTTTTTTATACAACTGGAAAATTATTTCTTATGTTAATATAAATTTTTCTGTATTTTTGTGGTGATCACCGCGCCGCGAAAATACCTGTTAGTTCGTGCCGCGATGAACTCCCACAGATTAGGAATCTTCATCAATCAAGATTTGACACATGCTTTAAGTTCATTAATTACAACCAATGATTGCTTATACTTTGTTTGGGAATGCTATAAGTGTGTGAGTTAACTTTGTGCCATAAGTTGTTTTCCCAAACACTCTAAGAAATTCCTAGACAACTTGATTACACCTTGGCTGGGAGTGCTAATTTTGTGTGTGTTAAACTAGTGCCTTAATCTAAATTCCCAAACAACTTCAAGTGACCCCTATGAGCATATTTGACTCCTACTATACAGATCATATCGTACATATACATATTTATGCAATGTATATTATGTATATTAGGAGATTAAAATCAATTTGATTTTGTTGAGTAAGAGTGAATGAACTTGGGCTCCAAGTTCTTGATTTTTGTTCATATCAAGGTTTTGAAACCCACCCCAGACCGGATGGTTCAACCGGTCGGACCATCGACCGGTCCTAGAAACGGGCCGGTCCAAACCGGAAACTGCCCTTAGAAGAAAAATCGGCCTAAAAACGAAAAACCGTCCAACCCGTCCGGTCGAACCGAAAATCCTAAAAACCGTTGTCGGTTCAACTGACCCAGGCCGTTCGTATTTAGTATAAAAAAAAAGTTGACTATTTCTCTCTCTCTCAAAAAGCTAACCGTTTCTCTCTCTCTCTCTCTCTCTCTCTCTCTCTCTCTCTCTCTCTCTTCCTCTCTCTCTCTCTCTCTCTCACTCTCTCTCTCTCTTCTTTTAGCAAATGGGTCATCATACCTAGCCTAGGTAATAAGTTTGTTTTTTTGGTAGTCTGACCAAGTAGCTAATGCTTTCCACGATGCCAACTCATGAAATGATATGTTAACTAACTTAAGTCATGTCAACTGTCAAGTTGACCGTTCAAATTTCAAAAGAAGGATTAGTAGATTAACAAAATCTTGGTTATAATATTATATGAAACTGAAAGGAAATTTTCTTAAATGAGAGAATAAAATTTAAGATTTTTTTATGCTTATATTAAAGTGTGAAATAGTGAAAATCAAAGTTAGAATTTTGAGTACATTTTTTATAGTTTAACATTTCACATATTTTTATTAATATTTGTGAATAAGTATATTTATCATGTAATTATGACATCACGGTTCAATTCTGGTTCACCCAACAGTTGAACCAGTAACCCATGACCCGGACATTTTTTCGGTTTGATGAACGGTCTGGGTTTCAAAATATTGGTTTATATAACTCATACCTCCTCTCACACAACTCACATTCTGCACTTTACAACTAAGTTTCTAGAGAGAAAAGAGAGCTTCAGAGAGTTATTTACAGAAATTTTAGAGAGAGAGAGAGAGAGAGAGTTCAATCTCCATAGCTTGAAGCTTATAATTGGGTTTCTTATCTTGATTCTTTCTCAACAATTTCTTCTAACGAGAAAGCTTCGAGCGATCGAGAGTTTATTTCTTAATCGATCGAACCTACTTCAATCGCTTGAACCTCTGCCAACCTAAATTGTGACGTGGGACCTTTTCTCAAGCGATTGAACCCTTCTCAATCGATTGAACCCTGATAGACCTGTTCTCGATCGATCAAACGCACTTCGATGGATCGAACATGGTATTATCAGTATACGTGTTCTGCCACCTGCACCTTTCCCCCTCCCAATATATATGTTGGTTCTATGTGTGTGTTTAGGGTTGCTGAAGAGAGAGTTAGAGAGAGGGAGATATACCATTACATATATACACACTCATATATATACGCACACACACTCGGATATATATATATATACACAAACACTTCCTCACATACACTCCCAGCCAGCAAGAGAAGAGAAGGAGAGGAGCAGAAGAGAGGAGATAGAGAAGAAGAAGAGAAAGAGGAGAGAGAGAACTCACCCCGAGACCACCCGCGGCTACCCTGAGCTTGACGGCGTCGTCGATGTTAATAGTGAGTGCCCATACTCACTCGGTAGCATTGATATGTATGTTTATATATGTTTCGACAAGATAGAACGGACACCGAACGTATACGGGAAGTCCAGTTCAAATCTGGGATAATACTGCGCTCAATCAATCGAACCAATTTTGAGTGATCGAACACAGGCTGATCTCGATCAATTGAACATGGTTCAATCGATCGAAATGACTTCGATCGATCGAGCATATCAGAATGTTAAATGCTTAGTTGTTTTATACTTGATGAACTGTTAATCTGTTTATGATCATGCATTGATGTTGGAGGTTGTATTGGAATAATACACAACGTGGAATAGTAGACTTAATGCATTGAACAATGGAACTAATGGTATAGTGATAGTATAATGTTGTTAAAATGGATGAGAAGCCGACATGTATAGTAGTGGGTCTGTCGACCGCGGAGGTACGAATGCGGCCCACAACTTTAGCTACCACAACATTTGGGGGTACCGAAAGCAGAATCTCGACATTTCATCCGCGGTATCTCTGCCTGGGATAACTCTACTTTAATGGATACTATAAACACTAAATTAAAATTATCCTAGAACTTTAAAGATTGAAAGCAATAAAAATGAAGAACGCAAAGAACAAACAAGAAACTCAACCTAGATCTAATAAAATAAAGATCAATAGGAAAATAAAGAAGGAAAAAAAAAAAAAAAAAGAAGGAGCTTACCTCAAGGACTTCCCTCAAAATACTTCTGCTGGGCTTCGCCAGCACCGTGGACTCCAAGAACCCTAAAGACTAAAAGATTAAACTTTTTAAAGAACTTTGACTGCTTCGGAATCCTCCAACGGGGTTTCCTTGAGCTCTCTAGTTCTAAGGATTTTTAGGTCTTTTGGATGGGGAGGGGAGGACCCCCTATTATAGTTAAAGATTTGGGTGGAAAGTCTTGTAGTTAAGCGATGTGGGACAAAAGAAACACACTTTTGGACTTTTTGGGTGTTTTCACGCGAATTGGGGTCAAATCAAGGGTCCAGAATACATCTGAGACATCTAAAAGCCATAGTGGCACTCAAGGCTGCCACACAGAAGTCCAAGAGTGCCGTGCGGAACTCAACTAAGAGCCACCATGGTTCTCAGCCGAGAAGTTATGTTTTTATTCCAGACTTTCCGGACTTCGTTCTCTCACCTCGGTTATCCTTTTTAGTCTTGTGATATACCATTGGAAAGGTATGGAAGTCTAGTTTAAGATGTTTTTGGTCTCATTCAAAAAGAGTTTGTAGATTTTGAGTTATGATCAAAAGAGTGAGGCTGACTCCAAGAAGAAGCAAACCTGTGAGGTGCAAAAAGGGTGAAAATTCTCCTAAGTTGTTTTTGGCCAATGTGAAGGATTGGGTCACTATTTTAGCTTATTTTAGGACTATTTTATAAATGGAGTTCTCAGGATCCCACCCTGAGGTCCATATTTTTCTCACTAAAAGGCGATCTTTTGTCATTTCATGTGAAAAAGCTCCCCTAAATTGGTTTTTTGTCTCTAATTTAGATTTCTAACGTACTTAAGTTATCCTAAAGTTTATTCTAACGTATCTCGAAGACCACAGTGCTTCATGGAGTTTTGCTTTATAAAACCAACATCCCACAAATCCTGATTTCGGTCATCGGGTTATTCTTGAGGCAAGGTTCTTTCAGTCGAACGGACGAACCAAAATAGGGTATCTACACATCCATGACTGCTGCTTGATCATTAGAAAGTCTGAAGTGACTTTCCAAAGGAATGCTAATTGGGTTAGCATTTTCCATGTTAAATATTTTCTGAACCTTGTCCATATATTCTGCCTGTGATAGCTCCAACTTCATGTTTACCCTATCCCTACTGATTCTCATCCCAAGAATATTCTTTGCATTTCCCAAATCCTTCACTGCAAATTCCTTGGTCAACTGTGCCCTGAGATTCAAAATCTCTTACATGCTTGATCTTTTCTTGATCCTACAACAAGCATATCATCTACATTCAAAAGCAATATGAGATAAGATGTAGCAAGCTTCTTAAAATAGCACAAATGGTCTGTATGACATCTACTAAAACCATCTTTTGCCAAAAAAGTGTCAAACTTTCTATACCACTGCCTTGGAACCTATTTCAATCCATATAGACTTTTCTTAAGCTTACATACTAGATTCTCTTTCCCTTTCACCACATAGCCTTGTGGTTGGTGCATATATATGTCCTTATCCAAATCACTATGGAGGAAGGCAGTTTGGACATCTAATTGTTCCAAGTGCAAGTTCTCAGCTACTATAATACTTAGCACAGATCTGATACTGGAAATTTTAACAACAGGAGAAATTTTTTGCCACTTTATATGTTACCTAATTTTAATTCAATCCACAATTTTTCTTCCTCCTTTTCAATTTAGCCATCCTAAGTATATTACCAATTCCAATCGAATCAATATTTTTTTTCTTCTGAATTTTAGCTTTAGGGTCCACCCTTGGTTATAACATTAAAAGTTTGCATATTAAAAGAGAATGAACAAAATTATTTGAGCATTATTCTTATTCTTAATTTGCTAGGAAAAAAGAAACGAAAAATAATTGTAAAAAATGTAAAAACTTAATCGAATCAAATCCTTGGGTTACTAAATTTGCACGCAACTAATTATGTAAAAATTTGTGTTGAATGACGTATTACCTTAGTCGTGTAGCCATAAGGACCCCCCCCCCCTCCCCCCTTCCTTCCTCTGTATAGCAATAGGTCCCTGCCCCCCAAATTTATGTAGCAATAGGTCCTTTGACCCAATTAATTACCATTTTTATTGACATATATACCCTTAGATATACAGAGAGACTATATATATGGCTATATATGTACCCACATTTATGTCATTAAATGAGTCCAAATCTGTTATGGAAGGTGAACCATATCAGTTTGTTATGTCGCTCCCATGATTTAAGTTATTTTAAATCCCTTAGTGATTGGTACCCACATTTATGTCATTAAATGAGTCAAAAAATGTTATGGAAGGTGAACCATATTAGTTTGTTATGTCATTCCCATGATTTAAGCTATTTTAAATCCCTTAGTGATTGCAAACAACATATCCCCATGATTCAAGGATTTTTTTTTTTTGATTGAGAATTCATTCAACAAGAATCAATAAGAATCAAACTGGACCACAAGCATAAACAAACTCACTAGCCACAAGAGCTTCAACCACTGCCTCAATTTCCACCCTAGTGGCTTTCACCACAGCCACAGCCTCCACAACATTAGCATGAAAGCTCCCAACCACTACATCCACCATAGCAAGCAACACATGTCCGCAGTGGTCTCGTATAATAGCCCTTAGCTTGACCTGATTTCTGTCAGTGAAGATAGCACCGTCAACATTCAGCTTGTATCGATTTTGTGGCAGCGGATTCCAGCAGAGTTGCGGTGGTGACACACCATATTTTTGAGCATTAAAACATAATGAAGAAATAGCCACTGCATATTCTTCCAAAAAGCCACGAGTAAAACCTGCAGTGCCCGTGGGATTTGGCCGAGTCCCTTCAAAAATAAATCTGTTACGATTCAAAGAATATATATATTTTTTAAAATATTGATATTGTTCCAACAGCGTAATGCTGATAGCATCAAGAGATTTGAAGCTAGTATACAGAATATACCTACATACATCATACTTTTCTGGCAAACGAACATCATCCTTTTGATGATCTTTTTTTTTTTTTTTTTTGAGTATGGATTACAAGAAAGAAGTACATATCGTTCTGGTTCATCATTTATGGTAAGAAGGTTCCGTATTGAACGAAATTTCACGTTTCTCGTTTCTTTTTTTTTTTCCTAAGTCTTTGTATTTTTTTACGAGACATTAATCATTTTCCAACAAAATTTTTTAGTATTCAATATCAGAGCTTTAATTTTCAGTGTTTTCTTGAATGTGAATTCTCACATCCCCAAATTTAGATTTTTCACACGTTTGTTTGTACCTTTTTTTTTTTATTTTTTTTTACGCCAGACACTGTGTTTTTAATGGAGAATAAGATGATTCTTTGTTGCACGTAAAAGCAATCTGAATGTGAAATTTCACATCTGTAACATGTGAAATTTCATATTAGCAATTTTTTTTGTTGTGAATTTTTTTTTAAAAAATGTGTGTGTGTGTGTGTGTGTTTTGAAGATTGTGAAATTTTACAACTGTAAGCTATTTTTTAAAATTTCATAACAATAAGTTGTTCGTTGAAATTTCATAACAAAGACTTTTTTTTGTGAATTTTCAATTGAAATTTCATAATAGTAAAGTCTGATTGTGAAATTTCACATCACCAACATGTGAAATTTCACATCTTCATAATAGACAATTATTTTTGTGAAATTTCATTAGTTTATTTTTTGAAGATTTAAATTTCATGAGAGATTTCCATCGCGTCGTTAATGCAATCAAATTCACAGAGTACTAGTTTTCTACAACAAAACTACTTTAATGGAGGTCTGCTCTCAAGGAGAAGAAAGTTGTATAGAGATTTTGTCCTCGAAATATGGAGATAGTGTTTGATTTTGCTTGAATAAAGTTGAAATTACAGTTGAAAATTATTTGAATTTCAAAATTGATTTTGCAAATCAATTACAAGGTATAATTGAATCCCAAGATTTTAGGAGAATAATAAGACTAGTTTATACATATGTTTATATATAGATATATAAGTCATTTAATTACTTGGGTGAATTTGTTATGGAATAAGGATAAAAATGTCTAAATAAAATAGGAGGGACCTATTAATATTACTAAGAAGTTGATTGGACTAGACTAATTGCTAGAAAAGCTTAATAGTTTGAATTTTATACTAAATGACACAAAATAAATTCTATTATTGAACTTTTGACTAAAATTTGCCCCTTTTTTTTAATGGCTAAATAAGATTTCAGTACTATATAATTTTAGGAAAATTTTATTTTGAGCCTTGTATTTTCAAATGCAATATTTTAATCTCACAAGTTACAAAATTGCCTCAATTTAGTACCATAAACTTTGAAAATACAAGAACTAAAATAAAAATTTTTGTACCACGAGGGACCATTAACTTTTTGACTAAAACTATATAGTACTGAGATATTGTTTAACTTTTTTTTAATCTCGGATAATGCAGTCAAGTCAAGTGTCAACTGTTTATGAAATGTAATTCGATGTATGTATGCAATAATGCAATTGTATTGGGTAGTCAAACAGGGTGGCCAAGGAATGGACAGTTGAGATTGTTGACAATAACCCCTATCCCCATAAGTACACTGGGGTCTCTTTTCCAAAAGTGTAATGCATTCAAAATTTCAAGTATATTATCAATCCTTTTCTTTTCTTTTTTGGTACATGGTAAGGTTCTAAAAATGTAAATAAATAAAGAATATAGTACGAGTTTTAGTGTCCGGTCATTTTTATTTTTATTTTTGAAACCTTAACATATACCTTAAAGATACATACTAACAAAATCGTTGTTCAAGAAATCATTTTATTATAGGGAACTTTTCAACATTTCATTATTACCCTTTTTTGAGTTTCAAAATTCTAGTGTCATATAAAAAAAAAGTAGAGTTTTATATAACAAAGAGTAGACCTGAAAAATGTGTAATTACAATTATTGACATACAAAAATAGGATAATGGACTGTTAATTTGTGGAGGATAACGAAATTAAAAATGGAAAATGGGTGCATGAATGGGTCCAATACGGTTGGTCAGGAATAGAGAAGTCAAATTGTTGGCACCATCCTTTTCCATTGTCCATATCTACATTGAATATGGGTAATACGTGGGACACAATTAAAAGACGAGTCCCACAGTATTAGTGGACCCCACAGTACCCACTAGGACCACTAGGAGAGAGATAGACACAAAATAGAGGTTGTATCTCAAAGTTGTGTCTTTTAGTTGTGTCCCAAGTATTACTCTTTGAATATATAATTTTATCAATCAATTCAATGATTTTTAAATTTGTATTATGTTTTCAAAAGTGTATCCTAAATTTAATTTTATAACATATGCAACAAAATAAATATTAAAAATAAAGTTTAATAAAACATGTGACGCCAGCTCTTATTGAATATAATCATACCGTTAATATTAATCTCACATTTGGTTCCATCTACCGTGATAATTGGACCACCCAAAATAATTTTCAATAAAAATCATGTCCAAAAGTGTTGTTAGTAGTACTTTATGTATGATACAACTAAATTACTTGCTTGCATCAAAGAATGTTACACATACAATATTAACGAGTTGAATATAATACTAATACTAACACACTTGCTACAAAACAATATTATTTCTTTTTGTTTTGTGTATTGCATGAATGGGAGGCAACTTGGTCAGAAAGAGACCATCACCTACCTAAATAATTCCCCATGTGAGTAATGCAGCTTCGCAGAACCTCTCAGTAAGGATCAATTTTATACAGCCCTCAAAAAAGTATAAATAGTCCCAAAGGCTATAAGTAACTGCATAAATAAGAAAATCGATCACCTAAGCTCCTTGCTCTCATCTCCCAAGTTCTAAGTTCTCTTCCTTCTGAACTTACTGAAATGGCACCAGCAATCTCAAATGACTTGTTAAACTCCGACGTCACAAAGTTTGTAGTAGATGGCCATGGTGTTAAGGCTCTTGCAGATATGGACCTTAAAGCCCTCCCCAAGGAATATATTCAACCTCTTGAAGAAAGGCTCGATATGAGCCATGTCGTGCCCGATGAGTCCATTCCAGTCATTGACATGTCCCATTGGGATTCCGATCCCAAAGTGTCAGAGGCCATCTGCAATGCTGCGGAGAACTGGAGCTTTTTCCAGATTATTAATCATGGAATCCCTATTGAAATACTCGAGTCCGTTAAGGACGCGACTTATAAGTTTTTTGGATTGTCTGCAGAAGAGAAGAGGAAGTATTTGAAAGAGAATTCACCTACCAACAATGTTCGTCTTATGACTAGCTTTCTTCCTAATGTAGAGAAGGCCCTTGAGTGGAAAGATTACCTCAGCCTTTTCTATGTCTCAGAAGAAGAGGCTAACACCATTTGGCCTCCTGTTTGCAAGTAAGATTGCAAACTTCTTCCCAAATACTTGCAATACATACTATAAATAAATATATATATATATATATGTGGATATTAAAAGCTTGTATAACATACATATATATATAGTCACACATAAATATCTGTTTACCCCCACACATATGTTCACACACAACTATTCTTAATTTTCACAAACGTGGAGATGTTGGTTTTACCATCACATTTAATCATGCAAAGATATTCAATTTTTCTGTGCATTCTCTTTAACTTGAAAGAATGTTTTTTTTCTTCTCGCATGGACTAATTTTCCATGTTTGCTTATTATAGGGATCAAACATTGGAGTTCATTAGGACGTCTGAAGTTGTTGTTCGGAGGCTTCTTGACATCCTAACTAAAGGACTCAATGTGAAGGAGATTGACGAAAACAAAGAATCGCTTTTGATGGGTTCAAGAAGAATTAACCTCAACTACTATCCAAGGTGTCCTAACCCTGAACTTACTGTCGGAGTAGGCCGACACTCGGATATCTCAACACTGACAGTCCTACTTCAAGATGATATTGGTGGACTCTACGTGAGGAAGATAGGCAGAGAGGATTGGATCCATGTCCAACCAATTAGTGGATCTCTTGTGATCAACATCGGTGATGCACTTCAGATCATGAGCAACGGACGATATAAGAGTGCTGAACACCGTGTTGTTGCAAATGAAAGCAAGGATAGGATTTCTATTCCACTCTTTGTGAACCCAAGACCTACAGATGTTATTGGCCCCTGGCCGGAAGTGCTAGAGAATGGAGAGGAACCAATATACAAGCCAATTCTTTACTCAGACTATGCTAAGCATTTCTACAGGAAAGCCCACGATGGCAAGGCCACTCTAGACTTAGCAAAAATATGATTTTTCTCATTTTTATTAAGCTTTTTTTTTATGTATTGAGTAAAGAGGATATATGGTCAATAAACATTGCACAATTCAAGTGTCTTTAGGTAGAATGACATAGTAGAAAGGAATCAGGCTTGTGTCAAGACGTCATAAACTTGTATCCTTGGTTGAAGATTTATTGGAACTGTATACTAGTTTTACTAGTCATTTCTTATCTCTAAAGGTTATGTTTCGTGCACTATGAACATTTTGCAACGTATATGTATATGAAAGAAAAAAAAAACCAACACTGCCACACTACATTTTTCACTACATCATATGGAAAGATTTCTAACGGACAGCTTTTTTGATTTCTAATGGATATACCCATTGCTACTTAGTAATGGTAAATTTCTGTTAGAATTGTATATATCCGTTAGTAATTAATGGCCATTCATATATATTTCTAATTTTTCTAACAGTTTTAAAACATGTCCTAATGGATTATATTCGTTACAATTTTTGACAGAATTTAAAAAAAAATACAAAAAACAGAAGAAAAATAAAAGAAGAAGAAGAAGAAGAATAAAATTACCCAAATCTGTTGTCGCTCCACTGCCGGTCCCTTGCCGCCCGCCACTCCACCGCGTGTCCCTCGTCCTCTCCTTCTCCTTCACTGTCGCTGTTAGCTCCACAAAACAATTTCATAATGTTGTTCAGTAAAAAAAAATCCCAAAGGTTATCCACAACTATTTACACTTTTCCCATCCAATCATTCAAAACAATGTAGTAGTGCCTTCCTCCCAACCCCCCCCCCCCCCCCCCCCCCCCCCCCCCCCCCCCCCCCCCTCCCAAAAACAACAATGATAATAATTAATCCCAAAGATTAGCTACACACAACCATTTACATATTTCCCACAACAAAAAGTTATCGAACAATTAATGCAATACGAAATAGGTAAACAAAGCAGTACTGCCAATTAATCTAGTTATTTTGATCAATCCTTTTCCTTTATCTTCTGCCTCTCCAAGGTCTTTGAGCACCCTCTAGGCAGGATGACATATGAAGTCAACCATCTCCTTATTTTTTCCTTATTTTTGTCTTGATGTGCCAAATCAAGCTAGTGTTACCCTATTTCTTGTAAGGTGAAATCGTGTCTAGTTATGGGGTTGTAAGCATTACTGTTTTTCCTCATTCTACGTAGTACGCAAGTTTCACAAGATGTACATGTGCTGTTCGTTGCAATAGGATACCTGTGATATTAACTAAATTCACATTGTTCTGCTTCATATAAGCTCACAAATTCACTACCTACAACCTTGTGATTTTCACTAAACATCCTGATCTGATTCAAGTAGTATTTTTTAAACTTAAAAAAAAAAGGAATAGATCTCTGAAATTCATTGAGCTGACTGTTTTTCTTTGAATGATTAACTCACATTGTGAAAAAACTAAGTTTGCAAATCTAATCATTTTAGAGAAATTCATTGAGCTGATTGTTTTGTTATACGAAAAAAGGAATAGATCTCTGAAATTCATTGAGCTGACTGTTTTTCTTTGAATGATTAACTCACATTGTGAAAAAACTAAGTTTGCAAATCTAATCATTTTAGAGAAATTCATTGAGCTGATTGTTTTGTTATACGAAATTCCCATATGGAACTGGCGCACCCAACGCAATGTGATTCTGGGAAATCATAAATATGTAACATGCTATGAATTCGGGTTTGAGTCAACAACTCATATAAAAACAAACAAAAATCACGTTTACGTATATATGAATTCGATATTCCTCCCATCAACAATACCCTAAAGCCAGAACTCTGATTTCCATTGTATCACAAATTTACGAACATATGTCGTTCTAGGGTATTTGAAATTGTACATAAAACATCCATACATAAAACATATGCTCTATTTGTGGGTTTTCGCTCCATGGTTAGGTCTCTAATTTTCGACAAAATCTGTGTTCTTTATGTTGATAAATCATGCACACAAGAATGGAGTTAGGTTTAGGTCACTTACCTAGCGGAATATAGCCCGACGAATCGATGTTCGGCATTATTATGAGCCCGACAAGAAACCCCACATATAGCTGCTCCTTCGAGTCTCCGTGAACCATCTTGTGTTTCGTATAGGTCGTAGAAGACGCTACTAGTGCAATCCCCATGACAGTCACACGCTAAATCCCAAGGCACCATTGGAGAGAGAAAACCGTAGAGAGAGAGGGGAGGAGAGGAGGCTGCCCAAAAACATTAGGAAGAGGAGAGAGTTTTGTGTGATATATATGTGTATATATAGGCATACAAACCTTACTAGGCTTAGGACTCCAAAACCCAAAGCTTGGTGCCTAAGCAAGGCCTCTTTGGACCCGGTCCAACAACATGTGGGTGCCCGTATGGCCCATAATATTTCCTACATCTCCCACTCACCCACATAGGGCTAGTACTAAAACCAATCTCTCAAACAATGGAACTTTTTAAGTCTTCATACGAGAAATAGAACGTGTGACCTTACGAAAAGAAAGTACAACGATAGGAGTATAATGCCAAATCATCACCATAACCAGCAAGACACATCACTCGGAAGCTTCTTGTGTATGCCTTAGACGGTTCAACCACACCAGACACATCATTCTTAATCCCTCGATGAAAAGAAGTACTGCACTACCTCAATGTAATGTACTCATGACATATCAGTAAAAAAATACGATTGTCACAGGCCTGCTAATGAGTCACAAAAACATGGTGTGTTATTGAATGGTCTTCCTTGAGCCCACATGTCGATCTGACTAACTTGACCGCTTACCCAGACACACCCTATAGAACAGAATTATCTCTTCGTCCTAGGATAGCATGCAAAAGTAGCTATCATCAAGCGTCCTCTTCATGACATAGTTTCAAGTCGTGAAGGCAACCAGTTTGTAGGATCACCAATGTCTTGGATATGCTATGGCTTTCTTCCAGAAAAATGGGCATGTTACTCTGTGTTTGAAAAAATAAGTAACGCCATACGAATCTTAGTCTAGACGTTACTCAAAATGTCTAACTTGAGTTTTCCAGCACAGTCGCCCTTCCTGGTGTCCGTTTGAAAACTCACATTCGGCTGTAAACAGGCTACATAGAGTTGTGGAATTTCTCTATGTTCGACCAAATATATAGGTCTCATCTTAGCTCCATCTAAGGCGACATATAGAAATAACAAGGGTTTATACCTAGCTCGTTATTCTTACACTACATAGATATAAGTGTTCAAGCTCGCTTTCTAAGTGCTATGGTCATACCTGTCCTAGCTAGCTATCTAAAAGCCATGAACACAAATGTCTCATCTTGCTCGCCATCTAAACGCCATGGACACACATGTCCTAGTTCGCTATCTCGGCACCAAGGTGAATCACCCATGTGAGCAAGTCGATTCAAGCCCGGTGACATATTAGAAATGTGCATTCATTCCATTCATAAAACAAATATATATGGAAACCAGCCAGTTAGAAAACTCAAATAATAATGTCAATAACACAATAAAATATCTAAGCACATCGAATCCCCATGTGGAGATGTGCATAAAGAAAACTTCCCTTTGCACAAACTATATCTCAAAATGTAACAAAAATGAATGTCTACGTGCTAGAATAGTTTTTGAGATCTTTTGCATGTGCTTAGGCTTATGTGCCATCACCATAGATTAGCACAACCTCATCACTATGAGGTGAAGAGCCTAGGCACTGCAAAAAAATTTCAACCAAAATAACTTCTCAACCAGCTGGTAAGCACACCACAAATCATGCTTCCATTGTGGACAACATAAGGTAAGGTCCACAGTCCTGCGAACATATCGTAAGGTATTCTTCACTACTCTCTAGTGATAGGACCAGGGTTACTACAACAACAACTAATTAGACCAACCGCATAGCAGACATCTGACGGAGTACACAACATATCATACTTTCGATTCCCTATTGTAGACGCATATGGCAGACTGGACACCATCAGCCTACTTTGCCAAGAATTCTTAAGACATTGATCTAAGGTCAAGGTGAGTCCCTTTAAAAATTAGGATGTAAATGAGTTATTAAGCTTTCATGTGAAAATGTTCAAGAACCTTTATCTTGTAAGTCCCTCGAGACAAACAGATGACCTTCTGAGAACAATATCTCACAATCTAAACTCCTAACTCATAGTTGGCATCACCCATGTCCTCAATCTCAAACTGAGAGGACAACTACTCTCAAGTGGCGACAATGGAACTTATCTCATTCCCAGCTTTCAGGATGTCATCAATATATAAAGAATTAGAACATTTTTCTTGGATTGTTTAATGTACACACATTGTACCACTACCTAGACGGTCGTTAACTTGAGATAATAAACAAATTGTTTGAGACGGCATACTTTTGCACTCATTCCCTTTGGTCACAACACCAATGGGCAGATCCATATTTATCTAATACTTGTCAATTGAACCATCTGCCTTACGTTAGATTTTGAAAACACACTTGTCTCCAATAGTCTTACGCACAGGCGGAATGTCAATTAATTCCCAAACCTTATTCGCGTCCATAGAGCTCATCTCATCTGGCATAACAACTATCCACTCAACTTCAACAGACGAAGAAAAATGCTTCAATAAAAGAAGTAGGCTCATCCTCATCCACTTATGCACACATATGAAAATGTCTTCCTCAATTTTAAAACAGCAATAGGGAACTTTTTCCTCATCACCATACAATGTAGTTTCTCGCACTTATGCAAGGTATAGTGAACATAACCTCTTGAGCTCCACAGGCGCATATGCTCTAAAATAAGCCTTTCGCCTTTCCATAGCTCATAAGGGGTAGAAGAAACTTACTGTGAAAAAGCACTTTAGTATGTAAGCAGCAATCAAAAGTACATCCCCCCAAAATAATATTTGGAGGTTAACTTGCGCCATCATAGTCCTAGCCATATCTAGGAGTGTCATAGTTCTTCTCTCTACAACATCATATTTTTGCTGAGTTTTTGAAATAGGAAGTTATCTGTGTTTCCCCTTTTTCCTCACACAGTTCCTTGAACTTATTAGATAAGTACTTGTGATCCTCATATCCCGCAAAATCATCTATAAAAGTAAGAAAATAAGAGGCACCATGACATGCCTTTATAACCATAGTTCCACAGATATCTGAGTGAACTAGCTTTAATGCTTGAGTAGTTCTAATAGCCTCTCTAGAAGACTTTCAGAATGCTTTGCCAACTAAGCCAGACTTAGACATAGGTAGGTAAACCTTAGCGAGTGGTCCCAAAAGGGCTTCTCAAGCTAATCAATTCATCCTATCACATCCTATGCATTCATGTCTAGCATGCCATGTCTTAGAATAAATGAATAACAGAGGAAACAAGAATTTATTAAAACAATTCTTAAGCAGTTATCCTTAGATAACCATATCCTAGTAACACTACCACCCAAAAATATCCATCCTATTACCAACGAATTGGAAAATGTCACGCCCCGTAGTAGCAAAAATAGAGAAAATAAATTCCTTTTTGGACCCGTAGGCCATGACAGTTGAATGTCACCATATTGTCTATAACCAAAGTCAAACCATCCGAGTAATGATTCAAACCACGCATTGGAAAGTTCTAAGGTCGATATATATTCAGAGTTCAATACTAACTATTATAAAATCAAAGTGTTTGCAAACTATATAAATAAAACATTACGACAACATATGCCAATTACAAACTTAACTATTACAACGGTCTCTAAAAACATAAGCATAAACTATCAACAACAAGCTCCAAGTCTTCAGCTCGCTTAGTAGTCATCTCCAACATAGCCTCTATCATTGTAGGCTCCATCATCGTAGACCCTATCCATTTATGCATCTCTTACATACTTATAACCCTGGCCAGCTGGACGTCGAATATCCAGCGGCATAAACGGCGTCAGCTACAAAAGCCGAGTGAATGCAAACACTAACAGAGTATCTATAGATTACAGCATCATTAAAAAAGATCATCTTATCGTTTGCATGCATGTATGCACCAACTCAATATCTCACAACGGACGTCGTCCCAATCTCCTAATACATTACATAGACTCTTGGGTCTACATTAATCAGACACATAGTCCCATACCTACGGTCTATCAATTCCTGACAAACAGACCATTTCCTTTATACATTAACCAGACACGTAGTTCACACTCTCTGGCCAACCCACCTCGATGTATTTTGGCCAATTCGCCCCTAGTACATCTTGGCCAACACTCCCAACCAATATGCTCGATACATTACAGCCAACTCGCCCTGACATTATCACTACGACACATAGCCCTTATATGATACGGCATGCAGCCCTGACCTTCCACAGCACGCAGCTCGACTATACCACAGCACTCAGTAATACTACCTCACATAGCTATACCATCGTACACAACTTTACTACCACACATAGCTTTACTATCGCACACAGCTATATACCACAGCGCTCAGCAATACTACAGCACTCATCAATACATCCGCACATAGCTCTACAACAATGCCACAACACTCAGCAATACTATAGCACACAACAATACCACAGTACTCAGCTCTGAAATACCTTAGCACTCAGTTTCGCATTCCTATTACAGCTTGTAGTCCTAATATGCTACTACGGCACGCAACCCTAAGATACCACGGAACTCCAGCCTTGACATATTACCCTCGACATACAGTCCTGCTATATTAAACTTGACATGAAGCCCCACATCACATAACCTCCCAAGTCTGACACGCAGTCCAACTCTATCATACGCCAATCTGACATGCAGTCCCGATCCTGTTCCAGTACCTTGCGATCCCACACCTGACATCACACGATCTTAGCAGTTGGTATCCAATCCATGGATTTCCAACCCCGGAGATAGAAAAAAAAAGCCTTAATTGGATCTACGAGTCTAGAACTAGGGTATTCATATAAGAATCATGTAGTAATCCATATTAGTTGGGATAGTATGCTATCCATGCTATCCCTGTTTTATCCATGCATAGTAGTTAATTCATAATTAGTTTAATTCATTAATTCTTATCCATGCACATGCATGCACTTGCACACTATTCTCACTTAGAATAGTAGGTTATCCATACTAAGGATAACATTTTAATTAGCCTTACACATTCACACTAACCCACATAGTAGTCATGTTTGGATATACATACATGTTATCTATACCTAGAATAGTAGGATACTATCCGATTATCCTATATATCTTATAATGTTATTGTCCTAACCATGGTCAATTAGGGATAATTGGGAATGCTATGATATCCCAGGTAAGTTCTCTAGTATCCCTCTTATTTACCGCTTTCTTAAGATCACCTAGAAGCATACATAGGTGGATACATGATTACTTGTGCATAGAATTCATGTTTTTCTAGGATTTTGAGTACAATTTTCACGTTTAATTTATTTTTATTTTCTTTCGTATGCATAGGGGAGCGTAGTAATACGTTTAGTTCCCGAATTACTATTTTAGCACGAGCATTGCATGTACTTGTACAATTTCTTGCACGATTTTCTTTAATTATTTGTTTATAACTTGAATTAGGATTGCATTAGAAATAAATGAAATGGTCCACATAATGTCTAGTCAATCACCTTGAAAGCTGAGTAGAGCCCCATCTCACGATGGGGCGAGAGGGGGTGTTTTAGCACGATCTAGCTCCTTCCTCTCTCGTACCTTAACCCCCGAATCGAGTTCTTTGGTGACGATGGGGCAGTGTTCTCTATCCATTGGACTTAATAGATTTAGTTTTCTTGGTTTCCTTTATCAAACCAAGTGGCGACTCTATTATTGAGGTTCTCTTTGGATTTAGCCTTGTGGGATAAAACATGGATTACTCACTCGTTAGCCTCGGATATGGATCATGGGCATCGATTGTTGCCTCAGGTTGGATAAAAAGCCCCATGAAATCCAAAATATGAGTAATCCAAATCGGTCAGATAGGATAAAGGCTAATGAAGGGTGGTGAACCTCACTCGTAGTTGTTGGCATGAGATTTGAAATGGGACAATCAAGCGGCCTTAATCCTTCTAGGTCCCAAGCTTGGTTCGGGTACCCACAGGATGAAGATAGTAAGTACATGGCTAGAGTACCTTACGCATTAATAGTAGGCAACTTGATGTATGCTATGGTCTGTACAAGGCCAGACATTGCTCATGCAGTAGGAGTAGTGAGCAGATTTATGGCAGATCTAGGCAAGGAGCATTGGGATGGTGTTAAGTGGAATCTGAGGTTACTCAAAGGCAATAAAGATGTGGCATTATGTTATAATGGCTCAAACATTCACATTCAGGGCTATGTGGATTCTGATTTAGTATAGTATATTAATAGCAGGAAGAGCACTATAGGGTATGTGTTTACTTTGGATAGTGCAGCAGTCAGTTGGGTCTCCATGCTACATAAAATTATAACTATCTCCACGATAGAGGCAGAGTATGTGGTAGCCACTGAAGCTTGCAAAGAAATGGTATGGTTGAGGAATTTCATGAAAGAAATTGGTAAGCAACAAGAAGGGTGTTCTCAATTGTTCAGTGATAGTCAAAGTACAATTCATCTAGAAAAGAATTCAACTTTTTACTTGAGAACCAAGCACATCAACATCAAGTGCCATTTCATTCGCACATTTTTGAAGGATGGACAGTTCACTTTGGAAAAAATTCATACAAAGATGATCTTACGGATATGTTTACTAAGGTGGTCACTGTGGAAAGATGACATGTTTACCGTCTATTTGTCTTTAAGAATAGAAGACAATGATACCTCACACCAGCACTATATGTTTCGATGGAGTCAACGGGTTTGTCTCAAATCAGCCTTCAAGTGGGATATTGTTGGCTTTGTGAAGTCTGATCCACTCTGATACTAGGGGGTCAGGGGCGGGCCCCTCTAACGGCCCAAATTGCGGCAAATTTTATTTCAGCTAAAGGTATTTTAGTACTTTTTAGTGTAACCTTATTGGGTATGATTTTCCCTCTTTGTGCAGCCCCACATCATAGAGAGTTGTGATTGAGAGATAAATTCTGTAGCCATTTTGTTCTTTGATCATAGTGAATTAGTGTGAGAGTTTGTGGACATAAGCAATTTGGCCGAACCACAGGGCATGTATATCTTGTGTCATGTTTTCTTTGTTTCTTGTATCTTGTTACTGTGTGTGATTGCATTGTGTGTTAGAGATAATATCCACAACACCATCGACCTCTCCGTCGACACCACTCTATAACCAGAGAGTCCCAACAAAAGCTCGAAGATGATCTTGACTCATTTCATGACTAGTCAACTATGAAATCTAACGATTTGACTCACCCCCTTGTGGAGGCCCCGAAATTACATTCAAGATCTAGAGAGCGAAGGACCATGAAATGTGATTACAGTGATAATGGGGTGTTTAGGGTATGGGGATTCGGGACCGCAATTGAAAGGAAAGGCTCGCCTATTGTTTGTGATCAGATCACTATATATGTCCCGTTGTTGTTGTTGTTGTTGTTGATGTTGTTGTTGTTGTTGTTGTTGCATTTGATATGCATACAGGTTTGAATTTTTTTTACAAATTCTATGTTATATGTTTATCACTTCAATGTGTATATATGTATATATGTTTTACACTCCAAAATATGTGCATATGTTTTACAAATTTACTTAGTTTGTTGCATATATGAGTGCCTAGAATTTGTAGAATGCTACTTCCTTTGAACTTTTACTGATGCTTGGATGAAAAATTTGATAATTTATTATGTTTTTCAAAAATTCTCTACAGTCTGGAACTCTGTGTTTGGTGAATGTCATACTAGAGTTTCCAAAATATGAGACTTTGCTCCATGATGAATGAATATGGAATGGCCAGGTACGGAGCCAGGAAACCTGGGGGTCATTACTGGGTTAACTCCCCTATAGGTCCACATGGGGGTTCGTGGCAACACCCTCAAGGCGATTTTTGGGATCTACCTACACTTATTTTTTTAGGTACGATTTTCGCCATATACTGATAAGGATTTGATTTGATTAAGTTTAATTAATCAAGAACTTTTGTCACGCCCCGATGTAACAAAATAGGAAATTTTTTTCATATCCTTTTTGGACCCATAGGTCGCGACAAGTGAAGGGATCTTAATGTCCTATATTTAGCTTAAATAGTAATAGTAAATAAATTAAAACGCAGCAGGAATACTAATAGTTATTGCATTCTAATAGACATCCACTTAAAGTTATTACATAATTATCAATATCTTAAGGCACAAACCTCCTTATTTAAATTTAAAACATATTGTCTCTTATAACAATTAAAGTAAAATATATAGAAAACTTCTCTACATGACTTCTTCTTTCTAACTGGCATAGTCATACTACCCTGCATAGTCATTACTTGAGAAGTCTAGACAATTTGGATGTACAAGGCATAAAGCGCCACCAACTAATGAAAGTAGAGTAAATATAATAAACAAGCATACACAATGTACATGAAATCACACTGTAATGCTATCGTGTTTTAGAACCTTAAAGCACTGTTAATAATTATTCAAGTCATCATCTACGATACCGTTTTTTGTGGAATTAAGAATATACGACCGTATATGCTCAATGCAACAATCTTAACTCATTGAGTCTTTTACCTCAACAACAATCACACGAATTAGTCAGTTCGCTAGAACTTTCGACTCAAAACCATTAATTTAGAATATTGTCTCTCATAAAAGCTGCTTGATAGGATTACCGTACCAATATGGTGTTGGTAAAACCCATCAAGATATCCGAGATAAGAGATATGGCAATTCTCCCATTGGCGTGCAAAGTTGTCAAGTATAGTACGAGCTGTCGCACCGCGAGCACTCCCCTTTGCTCGAGCTCTCGTGTCACGAGAACTCCCTTCACTCGTGTATTCTGACTCCGAGTGCACCGTTTAGCTCAAATGCTCTGGCTCCAAGTGCCCGGTCAGCTTAAGCGCTATTGGTTTCAACCTCCATATAGCTGGGTTACTATTAGAACTCAAGTTTTTCAAATCTAATCTAAACAAAGCTTGTAATATATCGTTCTCTTTCTTTTTTTACTTAGATTTTGAATATATAAGTTTGGAATCTCGAATTTCACCGTAGCTCTACTTAAATATGAAAAATCAAAAGTTACCAAAACTTAAAATCGACTGTTTGTTGCAACCGTTACGAGTTAATGTTCAAGACTTGAAACCTAGCCTCTATAGGTCATAATCTATAATTTTTCATTCATAGAAGGCATTTTTGGTTAAGTTTTTAGTATTACTGTTTTTACACCCTTATAGCTATATATACGTATATACATACACACATATATATATATATACACACATATATACAACCTCTATATCATCTAAGCATACTTAAATTTACATTGAGAGTGAGTTTAAAAGACTCACTGTGATGAATTCGATGAGTTGGAGAGAATTCAAGAAATGCTGAGAAATCCAAAATAAACTCTAAGCTATGGCTATGGAGTGTAAGCTTTGATACGTATAAGAATGTTCAGTGAAAGTAAAGCTAATCCACCATACCGAGGAGTGTCTGGTTTACCTAGGGACTCCGTGTCATCTCCAGGCTCATCCTGAGTGGTAGACCTGGCATCCTGAGGCCTGACCATAAGGTCGGGATTGCAATGTTGGCCTAGCCCTGGCGGTGGTTGTCGCATCTCAGAAATAACAACCTCTGGTGGTGTAGAAGTGGATGCCGTCTATGGGGGTGGTGTAGATGTGGAACGCAGGGATTGCTCTGCTCCCAACAGTATCAAAATCTGGTCCATCTGACTCGCCAACTGCCCAAGCTATAAGGAAAACTACTCTCGATCTGAAGCCCTCTGAATGGCCTCCAACTCCTGCTGGGCAGTCAGCTGTCTAACTATATCTTGTAGTTTTATCCTTGCCTCCCTTTCCTGAATGAGAAGATCATAAACCACCTGAATGGTGGTGGGGGTTGCAGGCTTGCTTGGCCTAAACTCGAATACCTTGGCCTCAGCAGCCGTCCATGGGAGTACAATAGTAGGTGTAATAGTGGGGTCCTTAGTACCTTCCTCCTCGTCTTGACCCTCTGCCTCTGGCGTCTCGGGTCATCCGTCGCTTCCTCAAATTTTGATTCGTCAACTCGTCTCCTCTTTCTTCTTATTCCATTCGTCTTTCTACTTCCCTCTCCCATCTTTTCCTTTCCCTTTGATAACTTTTTAAATTGTGCTACCGATCTTCTAGCGGCAGAATCAATAAAAACCCCAATCTTAGATTTTTGAAGGATCTCATCACCAAGAACCACTAGTCCAGCCTCCTCACACACACGATGGATCATCCAAGCACCTTTGAGGTACTGGGACTTGCTGGTATGGCGTGTAGGCTCAATAAGGAACTCGATGAATAAACATGTCAAACAAATAGTGAGTCCGGTCCTGTAGACACCCCAATTTTGACCAAACGTCAAATCTAGGGATTGGTTACCTCTTAAAAGACCGATGATGACAATGGCTGGTGACATTCAAAGATTTTCCAGGAAATTCAAAATCTTCAATTGATTCTTCAAGACAAATTTCAAAATTAAAAATAGAAAATATAAAAGGAGAAAGAAGAGAGAGAGTTTGGGTATTCGGGAGAAACCCGAACATTGAAGAACACATGAGGAAATCAGTCTGAGAAATTGCTCAATATATATGTAAAAGAAGAGTTTTGAAAAGAAATATAAAATAAAAATGATGAAAAAGGAATTTTAAAATAAAGAGGAATTTTTTAAAAGAAAAGGAAGAAAAGAAAAGGAAAAAGAGAGGAGGAATAATACATTTAGAGCATATGTTTTGGATGTATTCTTAATGGAATATGTTACAAATACAAGTATTTTAACATAATTCGTCAATAATTAAGCTTATGTTAATATATATGTTGAAAATTAAAAAATAGGGCAAAATTCAGTTAGCCCCGGCACCCGGAAAACCCGGAGTGCCGCCTGGCACTTAGCGAATGCCGCCTGGCACTCAGTGAATGCCGCCCAGCACTCACTGAGTGCCGCCTGGCACTCAGCGAATGCCGCCGGGAGCCGTCGAGTGCCGCTGGCTGTAACAGACTGCTTTCTCACATGTTCTAGAAGAAATCTTTGCACATGGGTCTCCACCCGAATTTACCCATTTATCCTTGAGATAATGGTCTATATAAACAAACTTTCATCTTCATTTTGATATACTTGAATCAATACACACACATATACTTGAATTTAGAGAGAGATACAAGAATCATATAGAGAGAATTGAGAAGAAGGGAGGAGTTTTCTTGAAGAATTTGAAGAATTTTAAGAAGATTTTGAAGATTTTGGAAGAACTTCACAAAGAAATTGAAGAATTCTTTGAGGTCATAGAGGTAACCTCTTAATCCTTGGTAGAATTAGGACAATTCAATCACAAGTTCTTAGATCTAGGAACTTTTCACATTTTCAAAACCTCTCTTCTTATCCCATTTCATCACACACCACCAAGAACTTGTGATTGAATCTCATGACATCTCATTAATTTGGATCTAATTAATGCCTTGGGTTTGAGATAAATTAGTTTTGAAGAAATTTGTGTTCCTAAATAAAACTTTGATTTCCTTTATTTCTATTTCATTCATGAGGTTCATGAGATCTTCCATATCTCATTGAAACTCTTTGAGTTTTGATTCCTTAGTTTCCTATGATCTTATGATCCATATGGAGACTAAAATGAATCATGATCATAATCTACACATAGTTGGTGAGATACTAGTATCAACTCATGACTAGGATCTCTTTACTATGGATCTTATGGAATTCATACTATATTCCATGGAGATTAAAGTAGATTTGTTTTTTTTAGTCTCCAATGACCATCAAATGGTAGGAGAAGTAGTTTAGTTTAAGTTCATCTCTATGGCTTAGACTAATCTCTTCCTTGGGTTTTGAGAAGTTCTTCATACTTCATCCAAAACTTACATATATGTGTGTCTTTAGCCTCCAATGACCACCAAGTGATAGGAGTAATGATTTGAACTCAAATTTTGGTCCATAAGTTTGAATTCATTGTTTGGGATTTTGTGAAGTCCATTTCATACTTCATTAAAAGTCCATAAGTCTAAAGATGTCCTTAGTCTTCAATGACCATTAAATGGTAGAAGAAGTGATTTGGTTTAAGCCCAACATTATGATTTAATAGTTGAGGTCAACCAACAAAGTTGAACTAGCAAAATGAAAACAGTGGATTCACAAACTGTTTTCGATCAAAGATTTTTAGTTCGAAATCTAACCGTTGAAATCAAGTGAAACCAACGGGAAAGTGTCAATAACACATTGTTTTACCACTGTAATTTTTGTTTTGGTAAGATTTTATGCTTAGAATGGTTTGATCATGGATTTTGTGAGACAACCACAATCTGTCCAGAATTTCAGAATAGTTTCAGAACAGCAAACCGGTTTTAAAATTGATAGATCAGAGCTCTAACCAAGTTTTCATGACCTTTAATAATTTTTTATAAGAACCTTAATGTGTTAGGAAGGTTCCCTAAAAAGAATGAAGCAATTCGGATTTGTTTGCTATTTTTAAAAAATCATGCAAGATCTCTGGACAGAAGGTTGTAGAATGCTGAGTGATGTCTTGTGTTTTCCATATTCCCGGAGATCTAACCGTTCAAACCTTGATTTTCGTTTAGAAACTAGACTCACAGAGGCATAACATATCCAAAAATCATTAAGATCCAACCATTGGAAGTATTTTATTCCTATTTTGGAACATCTGGTCTGCTCTCTGTAATTCATAAAAACTGCTACCATTTTTGTCTAATCTTATTTATTTCAACTCAAATGGTCTCTTAATGTCTTAGGACTCAAACCATGTTTTGAATAATGATAATTTAGATTAAACCCAGAGGCTTAGGGATCCAAATTAGTGAATAAATTCATATCTCATTCTTGTTCATATTCATGCATTCATTCATACATGTTAATATTCATAAGTAGGACTTATCTCTTGTCTTAGTTGAATCTAGTTGAACATGACCTATGATTAATTACTCTTTGATATTATATCTTGTCTAAGGCATGTGTACTAACCTTTGTTTTATAGCGCATTTGAGGTACAATTTCTCAACTCTTCTCTAGTTTAATTCTATTCTTTGATTTATATTGATTTTCAACTCCATGTGCGACACCTTAGCTTAGGTTTTGCCTTATGTGAATATGTGAATTAGAGACCTTTTCTTAGGCTTTGTATTTTGTGTATGCATTGCACGTTTCCATTTCGCAGCCGGATCCCGGGTATGTTTTCTAGTTCTCTATTGCATATCATGTTGCTTGCTACTTGAATTACGTGGCTTATGAATGATATTTTGCCATTAGTAATTTTACACCGTTTCCAACATGCTTGTGTAATGTATATGTATATATGTATTAATTGAGGGCATGCTTAGACTATTAATTTGATTAAAAAGGATGTTGAGTAGAGGCCTATCGCGAGATAGGATGAAAGGGGGTGTTTTAGTCCGTCGGGCTCCTTCCCCTTTCATTCCATAATCCCCGGACCCAGTTTATCTTTGATTTCGCAAAAGATCAGTTTGCTTTAAAATGGTTTCTTAATTTTCCTTTTAAAAATTAAGTAGCGACTCATTTGTTTTTAGAAATTGATTTAAAAGAAAAGCTGTGGGTAAAGAATAACCTGCGATATCCACAGGTCCCTACAGTATAGAGTATCTGCATATACCACCTGACTAGCTCAATTAAGTGCTGAAAATGAAAAGATTCAGCACTTATTTTTTTTCAGTGCGTTTGATAACATACCACTTAATTGAAAAAGCAGCCAAAAAATCACTGAAAACTTTAAGTGAAAAATTTCTACTGAAAATTATCACTGAATGCATTCAATTTAGGGTAAATTACATGGACACCCTCTTAAGCATGACTCGTTTTTGACTCACTACCTCAAAATTTTTTACCCGCTGGGTTGACACCCCAGGTATAGTACTTTAGCACTATCACCCCTTCCGCTAGTGTGCCGTTAAAAAGATAACGGAAATCACACCATACATTTGAAACTACTTTTTTTTACTGAACTGCCCTTCACTAGATTGTTGAACTTCGAAAGAAGTGTAAAAAAACAAAAGTGCTCCATCAAATGATCAAAAAAAGAAAAAAAGGTGCTCCATCTCTCTAAATCATAAGATTACAGGTTGAAGAGAATATCTCCGGCTGCTAATAACATACCCCAAAAAACCCATTTGTTCTCAAAACTTTTAAACTTAACCAAATGAAACAAAATCGGATATGACAAATAAAGCTAAAGACAAACACATTGGCCTCTCAATCAAGAAAATTTGGTCCAACCATATTATCTGAGTGACTATATCCATGAAATCTACTTGTGCGAGCATGGATGACCTATTTTTGTTCAAAATTCCCTTGCTTTAGACACCCAAATCTAAATTTTAAAATCAGATCCACTAGCATCAGACATTTTTCAATGACTTTTGATGGAGCTGCAAATGTTTGCTTGAGATGGTGAATCAGACCCTCTGGTACACGCATACACACAGGAGCCATTATACAGAAATTGTGGGAAGAAGGGTTGGCTAGCAGTTTATCGTTGTGGTGGTGGCAATTGAGGGCGACGACAGAGGGCCATAGAGGGTTTTGAGAGAGAGATTTATATATAATGTTGTAGTGGCGCAATGGAGGGCAGCCACAATATCAATGCCAGGTAAGTAAGAGGCGTGGGTTGGGTGTCGATTTCGGTGTTTTGCGGAGAGAGAGAGAGAGAGAGAGAGAGAGAGAGATATGAAATAAGGATCCGTTTGGTTAGATTTTTTTTGGCAACAATGGCTGTAAATTGAAGAAATGGGTGTGGGTAAGTTGGTCATTTCACCAATTCTATTAACAGCGTGAGTTAGTATTTTAGTCCAAATAGATGAGGGGGTGGATTTGTTCAGTTTTTTTAGTTGAAGGGGTATTAGTAAAAACATGTCATAGTTGAGGGGTGTTTATGTAATTTACCCTTCAATTTAAGTAGTTGAAGCACTATTTTCAATATTACAAATTCAATCACTTAAAATTTTCAGTACTTAAAATCCAGCACTTAATTTTCAACACTAATTTTCAGTTTTATCAAATGCACCCATAGTGTCTTTTTTTTATTAGGTAAATTACACGGACCTACCTTGAAGTTTGCCTTAATTACACAAACCTTTCTTGTATATTAAAAAAATTACAGAGACCTCCCTTAAGGTTTGGGTTTGGGATACGTACAAACCTCCCCTTCGTTAGTGGACCTACATAATTGTAATTTTGTAACGGAAAAGGATGTTGTCATCCATTTCTGATATCATAATACCAAAATGCTCATAACAGATAAGAAAATGAGTGAATAGATAAAAATAGCCTCAACTAAAATGAATAAGAACTAGTACAAACTCTAACTTCTTCCTCAATAAGCAAGGTCTTCATCTCCCTCTCTGCACACATGACACATATGTATATTGGTTATCTCTTTTCTGAAAAATAAGAAACCCACAAAATAGAATTTTTCTTAACCTCTTCTCTATCTTCCCCTACCTCCTTATCTCTATGTAAAATAACACAGCAGACTCAAGCATTAAGATACGAAGGCTTCTTAGTCAACAACAACGAAAGCAAATGTAATACCCGTGTTTAGAAAAGAAGGTTAACATAGTATTAATATGTATTAATTAATGCATATGATGGTATAAGGTAGGGTTATGAACCCACATGCAAAAGGTGTTCAGATGCGAACACGGATGAAATTCCCTTATCAGGTGGGACTGGTATAAAAGTGGGACCTGACGAAGGTCTAAATGACGTAAATTACATTTAGTTGCATTTATGTGCTTAAATGATTCTTCGTTAAGTTGTTTAAATATTGCAATATTTCATATGTCAGACAGTGGGGACCAGTTTGGGTACCCACCTGAGGGCTTATTTGAATGTGGTTCTCAATTGGTTAGTTTAATAGTAACTTCATATAATATGTGGGACCACGTTTGGGACCTATACGAGATATAGACTAAACCCATTTATAAATATTAGGTAGTTGATATAATTATTTCTACTGGTTGATCATAATAAACCAATTAGGCAGTTAGAGGAGGTAAGTGGAAATTTGGAAGACAAGAGAGCTAGGAAGAAAGAGTGTGCAATGCCGAGAGAGGGGAGAAGTGATGGTCTCCGACAAGCTTTTCGTTGCCATTTCTTCAAGCGGCATTGCAAGAGAGAGTGCATGAGTTAGACCACCGACAGTGCGAGCAGCCCAGCAACAACAAAATCAAGGAAATGAACAACATCAAGGCCATTTCTTTCAACTTAGGCATGGGAAAACTATTATAGCTGATAAGGTTGTTTCAGGTAAAGTTCTTATACGTTCACAACCTACTAATGTGTTAATGGATTCTGGTTCTACATACTCATTCGTGTCACATCAATTTGCTAGCACTACAGGAAAACATGTCTTTTGTGACAGAAAAATTCTGTCACAAAAAAGTGCAATTCCGTCACAAATACTATTTGTGACAGAATTGCACCTTTTGGTGACAGATATGTGCCCGACATATGCTCGGGCGTCACAAAAAGTTCATACCAGACCAAATTCCTTCACAAATAGTATTTTAGTAATATTCCAAGTTTCTTTGTTAGAAATATAAGTGAAATATTAATATTTGTTACTTGATTACCGATACTAGATGGGCCATCTCCAACCCGTCGACTATTTCCAACATGAACTCTCGAGCCAGGTTCCAGATTGTTGGAGCCTCGAGTGGTCGTATGCTCTTGTTAAGCAGGTCCCCAGGAGATATAGCCCAGTGATCCAACACCTACTGGGAATAGGCCTTCCCTAGTGTGTGATCTCTCAATTCCTTCTCAAAGCCAAATGATTCTCTCACAGGCAAATATGCTTGAAATTCCAAACATAAATGAGAACATAATAAATACAAGTGCAGTAAAATGAATATTCACAAATGAATTTGTTCACAGTTTAAACATGTAGGTCATGATGACCAATGGTCTCGAGATCCCCAGGTGAGAATATAAAGCCCAACTATCATTTTTTTTTCTTTTTTCTTTCAATATTGTCGAATAAGTAATGATGCCCAATGAATTTGGAAAACTATAGCGTGACACGGTTCCACTTTAAATAATTCAAGCCAGAAACATTTTCTATGTTGTCCTATAAAAATTATTTCCTTAGTAAATGGAATTGCAAGGACTTCAACTGTATTTATGTCATCAGTTGACCTAGAGCTACCAACCAGCACAGTAATTGTGATAGTGAAATTTAGCATCCAAACCTTGACAATATATGATGGGGGTCCAACGTTCATGTACAATGGCTGTAACACGGTCACGTTTACGTAACAATACTGTAGAGATAGAAGATAGATATGTAGTCGTTTGTATCTGAAAAGGCAACATCACATTAATCATGGGAAGAAAAAAATCCACTTTCATGTATACTTGTTACAGAGTTTCTTCTAAGTTTTAAAGCAACTTCAAGAATAAAATTTTCTATCTCAACCCTCATAAAGAAAAGTTTTGATGTACAACTGAATAATTTATTGGTTGATCACTTCAATGGAATGCCCAAAAGAACAAGCACATCATGATTTTGGAAGTGGTTATAAAGTGCATCCGAGGGATGGTAAAATAAGCGTTGCAGCCTCTTTTATGCCCAATCACTACACCAAACATCACTTTTTTTTGCCTTGTATAGGTTATCAGAAAAAGGCACTTATATTTGCAAATACATGAAACTGCATCTTATATAGTAGAGAGTATTTTACCTCCACAATATATACAGTTTCCATATGTCGTGGTGCTACTATAAGGAATCGTGAATAAGTTGCATGTTTCGTTGTTCGAATGATCTGTGAATGTTCTCAATGCAATGACCACTTGCGAAAGTTACCCATCAACAATTGGATTTTTAAAAGGAGTCACCAAGCTCATGATAGGAGAAGCTAAATGTGTGTCTTTTACTAAAATATTAGGTCCCTATATGTAGGACATTTATGAGATGAGAAGATGAGTATTTGGGGAATAGGAGGCAATCATAAATCAAATAATTAAGGCATGGAGCCTAGGACTAACAAATCTATCAGATTAGTGGGTAAAAGTTTATAGACAACAAGAAGATTGTTTAATTTTTTCCTATTAAAGTAGCCATGTTTGGAGCCAAACAAAGCATTCCCATTACCTGCTTATCAGGCCCAAATTCCCAAATTGATCTACCAGTAGACAAATCCCAGTCGTATTTTGTGTGGAAGAACTCACCAAGCTTCTGGGGAGGCCAATCAATGCTTACAACACCATTTTCAATGGCTTCAGCAAGTCCTTTTCCTAATGGCTCTATAGTCTAGAGAACATAAACTATTTAACTATGTTGTATGAACTAGAAAATGTAAATTTACTCACCCCTAGGTGAATGTTCTTGATGCTTTCATACATGAAAATTTTATTTCTTTTGTTGGGTGTTTCAGTAAAGCATTTCATTGATGAAGACTCGACCAGTGTTTCACAGAAGGGAACAGCTGGATCTGCTACCTACATTTAATGTAATAGCATAGGAAAACAAAATATGTGCATGTCACGCCCCGTAGTAGCAAAAATAGAGAAAATAAATTTCTTTTTGGACCCGTAGGCCATGACAGTTGAAAATTACCATATTGTCCATGAACAAAATCTAACCATCAGAGTAATGGATTAAACCACGCATTTGGAATATCAAAGATCCCATACAAAATTAGAGTTTAATACTAAACTATTACTAACCTTAAGCCAACAAAATGTAATTAGAGTATTATGGTAACATACGCTGATTATAAAACTTAACTATACCAAGTCTCTAAAAACATAACATAAACATAAACTATCTACAGCGAAGCTCCAGGTCTTCAGCTTGTGTAGTAGTCAGCATCGGCATAGCCTCCGTCATAGTAGGTCCCATCCTCATAGCCCCTAACCATGTATTCCTCACCTGTGTTCTCATAATCCTGCCAAGCTGGACGTAGGATATTCAACGGCATAAAACACCGTTAGGAGCACTTGGGGGGAAATGAATTGTATCTATATCTTTTTGTGCATTTAGAGGGAAAAATTAATTGGGCTCTTAGGGTTTTTTTTGTACAAATAAAATATTATTTGTATTGGATCGTTTCTTCCGTCACGAATAAAAATGCATTTGTGTCGGATAGGTACGTTTCCGTCTTGATTAAAAATGTATGTGTCAGACACATTTCCATCACAAATATATTTTTGGTGACGGATTTCTATCCATACAAAAATTGTCATCACAAAAGGCCTATTTTCTTGTACTGTAAGAACATGAATGTACCCTTAGAACTTCTAGAATATGATTTGTCTGTTGATGTTCCACTGGGGGGGACCTTTGGTGAGCTCGGGGGTCTATAAAGATTGTGAGATTAAAATTAATGATGAGGTTTTAACTGCTAATTTGGTACTACTAATAATACAACATTTTGATGTTATACTAGGGATGGATTGGTTGTCAGTAAATCACACAGTCATCAATTGTGAGAATAAGAGGCTAAGATTCCAAGCACCGACAAGAAAAGTTTTTTATTTTCAAGGTGTAGGTGTTGTGTCTCTACCTTATTTGCTGTCAAATCTTGTCGCTTATTGAAAAAGGGATGTAAGGTGTTCCTATGTAGTGTAATGGATACTAGAAGCACTGAGCCAAAACTAGAAGATATACCTGTGGTTAGGGAGTTTTTGTCCGCATTTCCAAAAGAGTTACCAAGTGTACTAATTGAAAAAAATAGAGTTTGGTATTGATGCAATGCCAAGGACTCAATCGATATCATAGGTGCCATATAGAATGGCTTTGGTAGAACTGAAAGAATTGAAAACTCAACTGCAAGAATGGTTGGATACACCTTGAGGTGCACCGATACTCTTTGTCAAGAAAAAAGACAATACAATGCGAATGTGTATTGATTATGTGGAGATTAACAAAGTAACCATCAAGAATAAGTACCCGTTACCACAAATTAATGATTTATTTGATCAATTGTAAGGGGCTCCAGTGTTTTCAAAAATTGATCTGAGGTTGTAATATCACCAACTGAAACTTAAAGCTGAAGACATTGAGAAGACAACTTTTAGGACTCGGTACAGCCATTATGAGTTTCTCGTGATGCCATTTGGGGTGACAAATGTACTAGCTGGATTTATGGACATGATGAATCGAGTCATTAAAAGTTATTTAGATGAATTCGTGATTGTTTTTATAGATGATATTTTAATTTATTCAAAAAGTCCGGAAGAACATGACCGACATTTCAGACTAGTGTTACAACGACTTCGAGAAAAGTAATTTCTTAGAAGTTGGAAAAAACGAGTTTTGGCTATCCAATGTTACTTTCCTTGGGAATGTGATTTCTAATTAGTTGATCTGCAGAAAATAGAAGCCGTAAAAAACTGGTCGAGGCCAACCAATGTGTCATAAATTTGTGCTTTTCTGGGGTTGGCTTGGTATTGTAGAAGGTTTGTTCAGAATTTTTTGAGAACTACAACACTGATGACTCAACTAATGAGAAAAGATGTAATGTTTGAGTGGAATAAAGAACGTGAGGATTGTTTTCAAACGTTGAAAGATAAGTTGACTTTGGCACCGATACTCGTAATTTCGTTGAGGACCGGAGGTTTCAGTATTTATAGTAACGCCTCTCATCAGGGTTTGGGATGTGTCCTTATGCAAGGGGACAAGGTGATAGCGTATGTTTCATGATAATTGAGAACTCACAAGAAGAATTATCTAACCTATAACTTGGAATTAGACGCGGTAATATGTAATTTAAAGATTTGGTGTCATTACTTGTATGGGAAAACTTGTGAGATCTTCACTGACCACAAGAGCTTAAAATATCTGTTTACTCAAAGGGCACTGAATATAAGACAAAAAAGGTGGTTGGAGGTAATGAAAGACTATGACCTGAAGATTCAATATCATCTGGGTAAAGCAAATGTAGTCACCGATGCTTTGAGTCAGAAATCATCAGAGATTTTGACTTATGCTTTGACGGAACAAGAAAAATTGATGAAAGTGTTTAAATGGTTAGATCTCGAGGTGGTACCCCGAGTTAAAGGTGGATTAATGGCTGCGATTATGGCACATCCTAGTTTGACTGATAAGATTAAGTCAAATCAGCACTTTGATCCAAATCTAAGAAAAAATGTGGATGAATTATCTAAGGGTAAGCAACAGAGTTTTGTTTTCATGATGTTGTATTATGGTATATCAATCGGTTATATGTGCCTAATGTTGTCAACCTGAAAGAATGAATTATGGAAGAAGCACATAGTACTCGATATTCCGTGCATTCGGGTAGTATACAAAGATGTATAAAGACTTTAGGGAAGTCTATCGGTGGAGTGATATGAAGCGCAAAGTCTCTAAATTTGTGGCTAAGTGTATGACGTGTTAATTAGTGAAGTTAGAACATCAACGACCCGTAGGAAAATTACAACCATTGGAAATACCAGAATGGAAATAGGAGCATATCATGATGGATTGCTTATGGGTTGCTAAGATCTCCTAAATCTAATGATATCATTTGGGTGATTGTTGCCCATTGACTAAGTCAGCCCACTTTTTACCGATATAGACTACTGACTCGACAAAGTTGGCAGAAATTTATGTTAAAGAGATTGTTAGATTACATGGGGCATCGGTATCTGTCATATCGGATTATGACACATGATTTATGTCTAAGTTTTGGGAGGGATTGCAAAGAGCAATGGGGACAACTTTGCATTTCAGCACAGATTTTTACTCGTAAACCGACGATCAATCTAAAAGGGTAATTAAGACATTGGAAGACATGCGTAGTGTGTGTGTCATGGATTTTAAAGCTGATTGGGAAACTTACTTGCCATTAATTGAGTTTTCTTATAATAAATAGTTTCTAGAAAAGTATTGGAATGGTGCCTTATGAGGCATTATATGGTAGAAAATGTAGGTCACCGATATATAGGATGAAGGTTGGGGAAAAACAACTTCTAGGGGCAGAAATTGTACAGATTACCACCGATAAAATTAAGATTAAACAGCGGTTATGATTGGGTCAAAGTCATTACAAAGCTATGATGATATAGGTAGAAGATCATTAGAGTTTGAGGTTGGTGATTCCGTGTTCTTGAAGGTTTCGCATTCAAAGGACATTGCTCGATTTTCTAAGAAGGGTAAATTGAGTCCAAGATATGTTGGACCTTTGCTGATTCCGAACAAAGTGTGAGAAGTTGCTTATAGGCTGGAATTGCCACAAGAGTTGGCATATATGCATACTGTCTTCTACGTGTCTATGCTCAAACATTGTGTATCGGATTTAAGCCAAGTCATTGAGCCTGAATCGCTGAAAGTTCGAGAAGATATGCTGTATTTTGAGCATGCGGTATGAATTCTGGATAAGAAGGATCAACTATTAAGAACGACAACAATTTCGTTAGTTATGGTCCTCTGGCATAATCACTACGTTGAAGATGCAACTTGGGAACGTGACGATGAAATTATAGAGAAATACTCTCACTTGTTCAACTGATGAGGTAAGAATAAGTTTTGGGACAAACTTCTTAAAATGGAGGGAGAAATGCAATACTCGTACCTAGGAAAGAAGGTTAATATGGTATTAATTTGTGTTCATTAATTAATATTGCAATATTTCATGTGTTAGGTAGTGGGGACCAGTTTGGGTACTCATGTGAGGGCGTATTTAAATATGGTTCATGATTGGTAAGTTTAATAGTAACTTCATATAATATGTGGGACCGCGTTTAGGACCTATAAGAGATATAGACTAAACCTATTTAGAAATGTTGGTAGTTGATATAATTATTTCTAGGGGTTTCATAATAAACTAACTAGAAAGTTAGGGGAGGTAAATGGAAATTTGGAAGACAAGAGATATGTATCTCTTGCATGAGCTGGATGACTCATTAGAGTCAAAACAAGACAGCTAGGAGAAGAGAGAGAGAGAGAGAGAGAGAGAGAGAGAGAGAGAGAGAGAGAGAGAAGGTGACGGTCTCTACCAAGCTTTTCGACTCCGTTTCTACGCTATCCGGTCTCCGATTTGCAAACTGAAGCCATATTCGGACTCATGGAGGTTAGATTGTAACAACCTATGTTTTCATTTAATTGCTACATGTAATTTCCAAATTTTATTCCTATTACTTGCTTTATTTAATAAAAATTCGTTATTTGGGTCAAACCGTAATTTTTATAATTAAGGAATACCAATGATGAATTTTAAAATTGTATCTTCAGGATGGTGAATATATTTACTTTCAATTCAGTCTGTATTTTTTTTATACAACTGGAAAATTATTTCTTATGTTAATATAAGTTTTTCTGTATTTTTGTGGTGATCACCGCGCCGCGAAAATACTTGTTAGTTCGCGCCGAGATGAACTCCCATAGATTTGGAATCTTCATCAATCAAGATTTGACACATGCTTTAAGTTCATTAATTACAACCAATGATTGCTTATACTTTGTTTGGGAATGCTATAAGTGTGTGAGTTAACTTTGTGCCATAAGTTGTTTTCCCAAAAACTCTTAGAAATTCCTAGACAACTTGATTACACCTTGGCTGGGAGTGCTAATTTTCTGTGTGTTAAACTAGTTCCTTAATCTAAATTCCCAAACAACTTCAAGTGACCCCTATGAGCATATTTGACTCCTACTATACAGATTATATCGTACGTATACATATTTATGCAATGTATATTATGTATATTAGGAGATTAAAATCAATTTGATTTTGTTGAGTAAGAGTGAATGAACTTGGGCTTCAAGTTCTTGATTTTTGTTCATATCAAGGTTTTGAAACCCAGCCCAGACCGGATGGTTCAACCGGTCGGACCATCGACCGGGCCTAGAAACGGGCCGGTCCAAACCAAAAACCGCCCTTAGAAGAAAAATCGGCCTAAAAATGGAAAACCGTCCAACCCGTCCGGTCGAACCAAAAATCCTAAAAACCGTTGTCGGTTCAACTGACCCAGACCGTTCGTATTTAGCATAAAAAAAAAGTCGACTATTTCTCTCTCTCTCTCTCTCTTCTTTTAGCAAATGGGTCATCATACCTAGCCTAGGTAATAAATTTGTTTTTTTTGGTAGTCTGACCAAGTAGTTAATGCTTTCCACGATGCCAACTCATGAAATGATATGTTAAGTGACTTAAGTCATGTCAACTGTCAAGTTGACCGTTCAAATTTCAAAAGAAGGATTAGTAGATTAACAAAATCTTGGTTATAATATTATATGAAATTGAAAGGAAATTTTCTTAAATGAGAGAATAAAATTTAAGATTTTTTATGCTTATATTAAAGTGTGAAACAGTGAAAATCAAAGTTAGAATTTTGAGTTTTATTTTTTATAGTTTAACATTTCACATATTTTTATTAATATTCATGAATAAGTATATTTATCATGTAATTATGACATCACGGTTCAATTCCGGTTCACCCGACGGTTGAACCAGTAACCCGTGACCCGGACATTTTTCTGGTTCGATGAACGGTCTGGGTTCAAAACATTGGTTTATATAACTCACACCTCCTCTCACACAACTCACATTCTGCACTTTACAACTAAGTTTCTAGAGAGAAAAGAGGGAGTTTTAGAGAGTTATTTATAGAAATTTTAGAGAGAGAGAGAGTTCAATCTCCATAGCTTGAAGCTTATAATTGGGTTTCTTATCTTGATTCTTTCTCAACAATTTCTTCTAACGAGAAAGCTTCGAGCGATCGAGATTTTATTTCTTATTCAATCGAACCTAGTTCAGTCGCTTGAACCTCTGCCAACCTAAATTGTGACGTGGGACCTTTTCTCAAGCGATTGAACCCTTCTCAATCGATCGAACCATGATCGACCTATTCTCGATCGATCAAACGCATTTCGATCGATCGAACATGGTATTATCAGTATATGTGTTCTGCCACCTGCACCTTTCCCCCACCCAATATATATGTTGGTTCTATCTGTGTGTTTGAGGTTGCTGAAGTTGAGAGAGAGTTAGAGAGAGGGAGATATACCATTACATATATACACACTCATATATATACACACACACACACGGATATATATATATATATACACAAACACTCCCTCACATACACTCCCAGCCAGCAAGAGAAGAAAAGGAGAGGAGCAGAAGAGAGGAGACAGAGAAGGAGAAGAGAAAGAGGAGAGAGAGAACTCACCCCCGAGACCACCCGCGGCTACCCCGAGCTTGACGGCGTCGTCGACGTTAACAGTGAGTGCTCATACTCACTCAGTAGCATTGATATGTATGTTTATATATGTTTCAACAAGATAGAACGGACACTGAACGTATACGGGAAGTTCAGTTCAAATCTGGGATAATACTACGCTCAATCGATCGAACCAATTTTGAGCGATCGAACACAGGCTGATCTCGATCGATCGAACATGGTTCAATTGATCAAACATTTACTTTCCTCAATCGATCGAAATGACTTCGATCGATCGAGCATATCAGAATGTTAAATGCTTAGATGTTTTATACATGATGAACTGTTTATCTTTTTATGATCATGCATTGATGTTGGAGGTTGTATTGGAATAATACACAACGTGGAATAGTAGACTTAATGCATTGAACAGTGGAACTAATGGTATAGTGATAGTATAATGTTGTTAAAATGGATGAGAAGCCGACGTGCATAGTAGTGGGTCTGTCGACCGCGGAGGTCGATACTATTTATGTTTGTGCGTACGAATGCGGCCCACAGCTTCGGTTACCACAACATTTGGGGGTAGCTCTGCATGGGATAACTCTAATTTAATGGATACTATAAACACTAAATTAAAATTATCCTAGAACTTTAAAGATTAAAAGCAATAAAAATGAAGAACGCAAAGAACAAACAAGAAACTCAACCTAGATCTAATAAAATAAAGATCAACAGGAAAATAAAGCAGGAAAAAATAAACAAGAAGAAGGAGCTTACCTCAAGAACTTCCCTCAGAATACTTCTGCAAGGCTTCGCCAGCACCGTGGACTCCAAGAACCCTAAAAACTAAAAGATTAAACTTTTTAAAGAACTTTGACTGCTTCGGAATCCTCCAACGGGGTTTCCTTGAGCTCTCTAGTTCTCAGGATTTTTAGGTGTTTTGGATGGGGAGGGGAGGAACCCCTATTATAGTTGAAGATTTAGGTGGAAAGTCTTGTAGTTAAGCGATGTGGGACAAAAGAAACACACTTTTGGACTTTTTGGGTGTTTTCACGCGGATTGGAGGTCAAATCAAGGGTCCAGAATACATCTGAGACATCTAAAAGCCATAGTGGCACTCAAGGCTTCCACGCAAATGTCCAAGAGTGCCGTGCGGCACTTAACTAAGAGCCACCATGGCTCTCAGCCCAGAAGTTATGTTTTTCTTCCAGACTTCCCGGACTTCGTTCTCTCACCTCGGTTATCCTTTTTGGGATTGTGATATACCATTGGAAAGGTATGGGAGTCAAGTTTAAGATTTTTTTGGTCTCATTCAAAAAGAGTTTATAGATTTTGAGTTATGATCAAAAGAGTGAGGCTGACTCCAAGAAGAAGCAAACCTGTGAGGTGCAAAAAGGGGTAAAAATTCTCGTAATTTGTTTTTGGCCAATGTGAAGGCTTGGGTCACTAATTTAGCCTATTTTAGGACTATTTTATAAAGGGAGTTCTCAGGATCCCACCCCAAGGTTCATATTTTTCTCTGTAAAAGGCGATTTTTTGTCATTTCATGTGAAAAAGCTCCCCTAAATTGGTTTTCTGTCTCTAATGTGGATTTCTAACGTACTTAAATTTTTCTAAAGTTTATTCTAACGTATCTTGAAGACCATGGTGCTTCACGGAGTTCTACTTTATAAAACCAACATCCCACAAATCCTAAGTTCGGTCATCAGGTTATTCAGTTGAACGGACGAACCAAAATAGGGTGTCTACATATCCGTGACTGCTGCTTGATCATTGGAAAGTCTGAAGTGACTTTCCAAAGGAGTGCTAATTGTATTAGCATTTTCCATGTTAAATATTTTCAGAACCTTGTCCATATTCCTTCATTGCAAATTCCTTGGTCAACTGTGCCCTGAGATTTGAAATCTCTCACATGCTTGATCTTTGCTTGATCCTGCAACAAGCATATCATCTACATACAAAAGCGATATGAGATAAGATGTAGCAAGCTTCTTAAAATAGCACCAATGGTCTGTATGACATCTACTAAAACCATCTTTTGCCAAAAAAGTGTCAAACTTTCTATACCACTGCCTTGGAACCTATTTCAACCCATATAGACTTTTCTTAAGCTTACATACCAGATTTTCTTTCCCTTTCACCACATAGCCTTGTGGTTGGTGCATATATATGTCCTTATCCAAATCACTATGGATGAAGGCAGTTTTGACATCTAATTGTTCCAAGTGCAAGTTCTCAGCTGCTATAATACTTAGCATAGATCTTATAGTGGAAATTTTAACAATAGGAGAAAATTTTTGCCACTTTATATGTTACCTAATTTTAATTCAATCCACAATTTTTCTTCCTCCTTTTCAATTTAGCCATCCTAAGTATATTACCAATTCCAATCAAATCAGTATTTTTTTCTTCTGAATTTTAGCTTTAGGGTTCACCCTTGGTTATAACATTAAAAGTTTGCATATTAAAAGAGAATGAACAAAATAATCTGAGCATTATTCTTATTCTTAATTTGTTAAGAAAAAAGAAACGAAAAATAATTGTAAAATAATGTAAAAACTTAATCGAATCAAATCCTTGGGTTACTAAATTTGCACATAACTAATTATGTAAAAATTTGTGTTGAATGACGTATTACCTTAGTCGTGTAGCCATAAGGACGACCACCGCCCCCCCCCCCCCCCCCCCTCTTCCTTCCTCTGTATAGCAATAGGTCCTTGCCCCCCAAATTTATGTAGCAATAGGTCCTTTGACCCATTTAATTACCATTTTTATTGACATGTATACCCTTAGATATACAGAGAGACTATAAATATGGCTATATATGTACCCACATTTACGTCATTAAATGAGTCCAAATCTGTTATGCAGGGTGAACCATATCAGTTTGTTATGTTGCTCCCATGATTTAAGCTATTTTAAATCCCTTATTGATTGGTACCCACATTTATGTCATTAAATGAGTCAAAATCTGTTATGGAAGGTGAACCATATTAGTTTGTTATGTCGCTCCCATGATTTAAGCTATTTTAAATCCCTTAGTGATTGCAAACAACATATCCCCATGATTCAAATTTTTTTTTTTAATTGAGAATTCATTTAACAAGAATCAAACTGGACCACAAGCAAACAAACTCACTAGCCACAAGAGCTTCAACCACTGCCTCAATTGCCACCCTAGTGGCTTTCACCACAGTCATAGCCTCCACAACATTAGCGTAAAAGCTCCCAACCACTACATTCACCATAGCAAGCAACACATGTCCACAGTGGTCTCGTAAAATAGCCCTTCGGTTGACCTGATTTCTGTCAGTGAAGATAGCACCGTCAACATTCAGCTTGTATCGGTTTGGTGGCAGCGGATTCCAGCGGAGTTGCGGTGGTGACACACCATGATTTTGAGCATTAAAACATAATGAAGAAATAGCCACTGCATATTCTTCCGAAAAGCCACAAGTAAAACCTGCAGTGCCCGTGGGATTTGGCCAAGTCCCCTCAAAATTAAATCTGTTACGATTCAAAGAATATTTATATTTTTTAAAATATTGATATTGTTCCAGCAGTGTAGTGCTGATAGCATCAAGAGATTTGAAGCTAATATACACAATATACCTACATACATCATACTTTTCTGGCAAACGAACATCATCCTTTTGACGATCTATTTTTTATTAGTATTGATTTCAAGAAAGAAGTACGTATCGTTCTGGTTCATCATTTACGGTAAGAAGGTTCCATATTGAACGAAATTTCACTTTTCTCGTTTCTTTTTTTTTTTTTTCCTAAGTCTATGTATTTTTGTACAAGACATAAATCATTTTCCAACAAAAAAATTTTTAGTATTCAATATCAGAGCTTTAATTTTCAGTGTTTTCTTGAATGTGAACTCTCACATAACCAAATTTAGATTTTTCACACGTTTGTTTGTACCTTTTTTATTTTATTTTTTTATGCCAGACACTGTGTTTTTAATGGAGAATAAGATGATTCTTTGCTGCACATAAAAGCAGTCTGAATGTGAAATTTCACATCTGTAACATGTGAAATTTCATAGCAGCAAATTTTTTTGTTGTGAATTTTCAAAAAAAAAAAAAAAAAAATTTGTGTGTGTTTTGAAGATTGTGAAATTTCACAACAGTAAGCTATTTTTTAAAATTTCATAACAGTAAGTTGTTTGTTGAAATTTCATAACAAAGACTTTTTTTGTGAATTTTCAATTGAAATTTCATAATAGTAAGTCTGATTGTGAAATTTCACATCACCAACATGTGAAATTTCACATCTTCATAATAGACAATTATTTTTGTGAAATTTCATTAGTTTATTTTTTGAAGATTTAAATTTCATGAGACATCGCGTCGTTAATGTAATCAAATTCACAGAGTACTAGGTTTCTACAACAAAACTACTTTAATGGAGGTTTTCTCTCAAGGAGAAGAAAGTTGTATAGAGATTTTGTCCTCGAAATATGGAGATAGTGTTTGATTTTGCTTGAACAAAGTTGAAATTACAGTTGGAATTGTTTGAATTTCAAAATTGATTTTGCAAATCAATTACAAGGTATAATTGAATCCCAAGATTTTAGGAGAACAATAAGACTAGTTTATACATATGTTTATATATAGATATATAAGTCATTTAATTACTTGGGTGAATTTGTTATGGAATAAGGATAAAAGTGTCTAAATAAAATAGGAGGGATCTATTAATATTACTAAGAAGTTGATTGGACTAGACTAATTGCTAGAAAAGCCTAATAGTTTGGATTTTATACTAAATGACCCAAAATAAATTCTACTATTGAACTTTTGACTAAAATTTGCCCCCTTTTTTAATGGCTAAATAAGATTTCAGTACTATGTAATTTTAGAGAAATTTACTTTAAACCTTATATTTTCAAATGCAATATTTTAATCTTTCAAGTTACAAAATTGTCTCAATTTAGTACCATAAACTTTGAAAATACAAGCACTAAAATATAACTTTTTGTACCACGAGGACCATTAACTTTTTGTCTAAAACTATACAGTACTGAGATATTGTTTAACCTTTTTTTAATCTCGGATAATGCAGTCAAGTCAAGTGTCAACTGTTTATGAAATGTAATTCGAAGTATGTATGCAATAATGCAAGTGTATTGGGTGGATGGGTAGTCAAATAGGGTGGCCAAGGAATAGACAATTGAGATTGTTGACAATAACCCCTATCCCCAAATCATCACCACCAACCCGTAAGTACACTGGGGTCTCTTTTCCAAAAGTGTAATGCATTCAAAATTTCAAGTATATTATCAATCATTTTCTTTTCCTTTTTGGTACATGGAAGGTTATAAAAATGTAAATAAATAAAGAATATAATACGAGTTTCAGTGTCCGATCATTTTTATTTTTATTTTTGAAACCTTAACATATACCTTAAAGATGCATACTAACAAAATCCTTGTTCAAGAAATCATTTTATTATAGGGAACTTTTCAACATTTCATTATTGCCCTTTTTGAGTTTTAAAATTCTAGTGTCATAATAAAAAGTAGAGTTTTATATAACAAAGAGTAGACCTGAAAAATGTGTAATTACAATTATTGACATACAAAAATAGGATAATGGACTGTTAATTTGTGGAGGATAATGAAATTAAAAAATGGGTGCATGAATGGGTCCAATACGGTTGGTCAGGAATAGAGAAGTCAAATTGTTGGCACCATCCTTTTCCATTGTCCATATCTACATTGAATATATAATTTTATCAAGCAATTCAATGATTTTTAAATTTGTATTCAGTTTACAAAAGTGTATCCTAAATTTAATTTTATAACATATGCAACAAAATAAATATTAAAAATAAAGTTTAATAAAACATGTGACGCCAGCTCTTATTGAATATAATCATACCCAAAATAATTTTCAATAAAAATCATGTCCAAAAGTGTTGTAAGTAGTACTATATGTATGGTACAACTAAATTACTTGCTTGCATCAAAGAATGTTACACATACAATATTAATGAGTTGAATATAATACTAATACTAACACACTTGCTACAAAATAATATTATTTCTTTTTGTTTTGTGTATTGTATGAATGGGAGGCAACTTGGTCAGAAAGAGACCATCACCTACCTAAATAATTCCCCATGTGAGTAATGCAGCTTCGCAGAACACTCTCACTAAGGATCAATTTTATACAGCCCTCAAAAAAGTATATATAGCCCCAAAGGCTACAAGTAACTGCACAAATAAGAAAATCGATCACCTAAGCTCCTTGCTCTAATCTCCCAAGTTCTAAGTTCTCTCCCTTCTGAACTTACTGAAATGGCACCAGCAATCTCAAATGACTTGTTAAACTCCGACGTCACAAAGTTTGTAGTAGATGGCCATGGTGTTAAGGCTCTTGCAGATATGGACCTTAAAGCCCTCCCCAAGGAATATATTCAACCTCTTGAAGAAAGGCTCGATATGAGCCATGTCGTGCCCGATGAGTCCATTCCAGTCATTGACATGTCCCATTGGGATTCCGATCCCAAAGTGGCAGAGGCCATCTGCAATGCTGCAGAGAACTGGAGCTTTTTCCAGATTATTAATCATGGAATCCCTATTGAAATCCTCGAGTCCGTTAAGGATGCGACTGATAAGTTTTTTGGATTGTCTGCAGAAGAGAAGAGGAAGTATTTGAAAGAGAATTCTCCTACCAACAATGTTCGTCTAATGACTAGCTTTCTTCCTAATGTAGAGAAGGCCCTTGAGTGGAAAGATTACCTCAGCCTTTTCTATGTCTCAGAAGAAGAGGCTAACACCATTTGGCCTCCTGTTTGCAAGTAAGATTGCAAACTTCTTCCCAAATACTTGCAATACATACTATAAATATATATATATATATGTGGATATAAAAAGCTTGTATAACATACATATATATATAGTCACACATAAATATCTGTTTACCCCCACACATATGTTCACACACAACTATTCTTAATTTTCACAAACGTGGAGATGTCTGGTTTTACCATCACATTTAATCATGCAAAGATATTCAATTTTTCTGTGCATTCTCTTTAACTTGAAAGAATGTTTTTTTTCTTCTCGCATGGACTAATTTTCCATGTTTGCTTATTATAGGGATCAAACATTAGAGTTCATTAGGACGTCTGAAGTTGTTGTTCGGAGGCTTCTTGACATCCTAACTAAAGGACTCAATGTGAAGGAGATTGACGAAAACAAAGAATCGCTTTTGATGGGTTCAAGAAGAATTAACCTCAACTACTATCCAAGGTGTCCTAACCCTGAACTTACTGTCGGAGTAGGCCGACACTCGGATATCTCAACACTGACAGTCCTACTTCAAGATGATATCGGTGGACTCTACGTGAGGAAGATAGGAGGAGAGGATTGGATCCATGTCCAACCAATTAGTGGATCTCTTGTGATCAACATCGGTGATGCACTTCAGATCATGAGCAACGGACGATATAAGAGTGCTGAACACCGTGTTGTTGCAAATGAAAGCAAGGATAGGATTTCTATTCCACTCTTTGTGAACCCAAGACCTACAGATGTTATTGGCCCCTGGCCGGAAGTGCTAGAGAATGGAGAGGAACCAATATACAAGCCAATTCTTTACTCAGACTATGCTAAGCATTTCTATAGGAAAGCCCACGATGGCAAGGCCACTCTAGACTTAGCAAAAATATGATTTTTCTCATTTTTCTTAGGCTTTTTTTTTGATGTATTGAGTAAAGAGGATATATGGTCAATAAACATTGCACAATTCAAGTGTCTTTAGGTAGAATGACATAGTAGAAAGGAATCAGGCTTGTGTCAAGACGTCAGAAACTTGTATCCTTGGTTGAAGATTTATTTGAACTGTATACTAGTTTTAATTACTAGTCATTTCTTATCTCTAAAGGTTATGTTTCGTGCACTATGAACATTTTGCAACGTATATGTATATGAAAGAAAAAAAAAACCAACACTGCCACACTACATTTTTCACTACACCATATGGCAAGATTTCTAACGGACAGCTTTTTTTTATTTCTAACGGATAGACCCATTGCTAATTAGTAATGGTAAATTTCTGTTAGAATTGTATATATCCATTAGTAATTAATGGCCATTCATATATATTTCTGATTTTTCTAACAGTTTTAAAACATGTCCTAATGGATTATATTTGTTACAATTTTTGACAGAATTTAAAAAAAAAATACAAAAAACAGAAGAAAAATAAAAGAAGAAGAAGAAGAAGAATAAAATTACCCAAATCTGTTGTCGCTCCACCGCCGGTCCCTTGCCGCCCGCCACTCCACCGCGTGTCCCTCGCCCTCTCCTTCTCCTTCTCCTTCTCCTTCACTGTCGCTTGTAGCTCCACAAAACAATTTCATATTGTTGTTCAGAAAAAAAAATCCCAAAGGTTATCCACAACTATTTACACTTTTCCCATCCAATCATTCAAAACAATGTAATAGTGCATTCCCCCCCTCCCCCCCAAAAAAAATAATAATAAATCCCAAAGATTAACTACCCACAACCATTTACATATTTCCCACAACAAAAAGTTATCGAACAATGCAATACGAAATAGGTAAACAAAGCAGTACTGCCAATTAATCTAATTATTTTGATCAATCCTTTTCCTTTATCTTCTGCCGAGCACCCTCTAGGCAGGATGACATATGAAGTCAACCATCTCCTTATTTTTCCTTATTTTTGTCTTGATGTGCCAAATCAAGCTAGTGTCACCCTATTTTTGTAAGGTGAAATCGTGTCTAGTTATGGGGTTGTAAGCATTACTGTTTTTCCTCATTCTACGTAGTACGCAAGTTTCACAAGATATACATGTGATGTTCATTGCAATAGGATCCATGTGATATTAACTAAATTCACATTGTTCTACTTCATATAAGCTCAACAAATTCACTACCTACAACCTTGTGATATTCACTAAACATCCTGATCTGATTCAAGTAGTATTTTTTAAACTTAAAAAAAAAAGGAATAGATCTCTGAAATTCATTGAGCTGACTATTTTTTTGAATGATTAACTCACATTGTGAAAAAACTAAGTTTGCAAATCTAATCATTTTAGAGAAATTCATTAAGCTGATTGTTTTGTTATACGAAATTCCCATATGGAACTGGCGCACCCAACGCAATGTGATTCTGGGAAATCATAAATATGTAACATGCTATGCATTTGAGTTTGAGTCAACAACCCATATAAATTCAAACAAAAATCACATTTACGTATTTATGAATTCGACATTCCTCCCATCAACAATACCCCAAAGCTAGAACTCTGATTTCCATTGTATCACAAATTTACGAACATATGTCGTTCTAAGGTATTTGAAATAGTACATAAAACATCCATACATAAAAACATATGCTCTATTTGTGGGTTTTCGCTCCATGGTTAGGTTTCTAATTTTCAACCAAATCTGTGTTCTTTATGTAGATAAGCCATGTACACAAGCATGGAGTTAGGTTTAGGTCATTTACCTAGAGGAATATAGCCCGACGGATTGATGTTCGACGTTATTATGAGCCCGACAAGAAGCCCCACGTATAGCTGCTCCTTTGAGTCTCCGTGAACCATCTTGTGTTTCGCATAGGTCATAGAAGACGCTACTAGTGCAATCCCCATGACAGTCACACGCTAAATCCCAAGGCACCATTGGTGATTGCCTTAGAGAGAGAAAACCGTAGAGAAAGAGAAGGGGGGGAGAGGAGGCTGCCTAAAAACATTAGGAAGAGGAGAGAGTTTTGTGTGATATATATGTGTATATATAGGCATACAAACCTTACTAGGCTTAGGACTCCAAAACCCAAAGCTTGGTGCCTAAGCAAGGCCTCTTTAGACCCGGTTCAATAACATGTGGGTGCCCGTATGGCCCACAATATTTCCTACATCTCCCACTCACCCACATAGGGCTAGTACTACAACCAATCTCTCAAACAACGGAACTTTTCAAGTCTTCATACGAGAAATAGAACGTGTGACCTTACAAAAAGAAAGTACAACGACAGGAGTGTAATGCCAAATCATTACCATAACCAGCAAGACACATCACTCGGAAGCTTCTTGTGTATGCCTTAGACTGTTCAACCACTCCGGACACAGCATTCTCAATCCCTCTATGAAAAGAAGTATTGCACTACCTCAATGTAATGTACTCATGACATATCAATAACAAAATACGATTGTCACATGCCTGCTAATGAGTCACAAAAACATGGTGTATTATTGAATGGTCTTCCCTGAGCCCACATGTCGATCTGACTAACTTGACCGCTTACCCAGACACACCCCATAGAACAGAATTATCTCTTCGTCCTAGGATAGCATGCTAAAATAGCTATCATCAAGTGTCCTCTTCATGACATAGTTTCAAGTCGTGAAGGCAACCAGTTTGTAGGATCACCAATGTCTTGGATATGCTATGTGGCTCACACAGCAATGAAGAAGAATTCATCCACTACTCCACAGTCGATCGCAAAAGCACATACAATATGAAATGTATGCTATGGCATTCTTCCAGAAAAATGGGCATGTCACTCTGTGTTTGAAAAAACAAGTAACGCCATACGAATCTTAGTCTAGACGTTACACAAAATGTTTAACCTGAGTTTTCCAGCACAGTCGCCCTTCCTGGTGCCCGTTTGAAAACTCACATTCGGCTGTAAACAGGCTACATAGAGTTGTGGAATCTCTCTATGTTCGACCAAATATATAGGTCTCATCTTAGCTCCATCTAAGGCGACATATAGAAATAATAAAGGTCTATACCTAGCTCGTTATTCTTACACTACATAGATATAAGTGTTCAAGCTCGCTTTCTAAGCGCTATGATCATACCTGTCCTAGCTAGCTATCTAAGCGCCATGAACACAAATGTCTCATCGTGCTCGCCATCTAAGCGCCATGGACACACATATCCTAGTTCTCTATCTCGGTGCCAAGGTGAATCACCCATGTGAGCAAGTCGATTCAAGCCCAGTGACATATTAGAAATGTGCATTCATTCCATTCATAAAATAAATATATATGGAAACCAGCCAGTTAGAAAACTCAAATAATATTGTCAATAACACAATAAAATGTCTAAGCACATCGAATCCCCATGTGGAGATGTGCATCAAGACAACTTCCCTTTGCGCAAACTATATATCAAAATATAGCAAAAACGAATGTCTACGTGCTAGAATAGTTTTTGAGATCTTTTGCATATGCTCAGGCTTATGTGCCATCACCATAGATTAGCACAACCTCATCACTACGAGGTGAAGAGCCTAGACACGGCAAAAACTTTTCAACCAAAATAGCTTCTCAACCAGCTGGTAAGCACACCACAAATCATGCTTCCATTATGAACAGCATAAGGTAAGCTCCATAGTCCTGCGAACATATTGTAAAGTACTCTTCACTACTCTCTAGTGATAGGACCAGGGTTGCTACAACAACGACTAATTAGACCAAGCGCATAGCAGACATCTGACAGAGTACACAACATAACATACTTTCAATTCCCTATTGTAGACGCATATGGCAGACTGGACACCATCAGCCTACTTTGCCAAGAATTCTTAAGACATTGATCTAAGGTCAAGGCAAGTCCCTTTAAAAATTACGATGTAAATGGGTTTTTAAGCTTTCATGTGAAAATGTTCAAGAAACTTTATGTTGTAAGTCCCTCGAGACAAACAGATGAGCTTCTGAGAACAATATCTTATAATCTAAACTCCCTACTCATAGTTGGCATCACCCATGTCCTCAATCTCAAACTGAGAGGACAACTGCTCTCAAGTGGCGACAATGGAACTTATCTCATTCCCAGCTTTCAAGATGTCATCAACATATAAAGAATTAGAACACTTTTCTTGGATCATTTAATGTACACACATTGTACCACTGCCTAGACGATTGTTAACTTGAGATAATAAACAAATTGTTTGAGACGGCATACTTTTGCACTCATTCCCCCTTTGGTCTCAACACCAATGGGCAGATCCATATTTATCTCATCGTCTTGTTCTCCATTGAGAAAAGAGCAGTTTAAATATCCAACTAAAAAAGTTCCAAAACTAAATATGCGATAATTGCTAGGATAAGGCGAATGGAGTCATATCTCACCCTTTGGGAGAACATGTTTCCATGGTCTATACCCTCTCTTGGTACAAACTATCGTCACAAGGCATGCCTAATACTTGTCAATTGAACCATCTGCCTTACATTAGATTTTGAAAACATACTTGTCTCCAATAGTCTTACGCACAAGCGGAATGTCAATTAACTCCCAGACCTTATTCGCGTCCATAGAGCTCATCTCATCTAGCATAACAACTATCCACTCAACTTCAGCAGACGAAGAAAAATGCTTCAATAAAAGAAGTAGGATCATCCTCACCACTTGTGCACACATTTGCACACATATGAAGATGTCTTCCTCAATTTCAAAACAGCGATAGGGAACTTTTTCCTCATCACCATACAGCATACTACCTGAGAGTCTTGAGTGCCTAGTGGTGCACTCCTACTATCTAGTACACTTCCACTACCGTCTAGTGGTGTACTCCCACTCGGTTGGAGACTAGTACCATTTATAGCGATTACTGGATGTGGATTCTCAATCTCCCCATCCTCGCTTAAAATTGGTATGTTGTCTTTAACATCCTCTAACTCGTAGAGGTCAAGATATCTCTTAGTATTACCAATCTAGGGAAGTCAATCTCAATATCATGTGATACCATTTCTGTCATTCCTATACCTGGTTGTTCTCATACGTAACATAGTCTGTCAAGCTATTAGAATACCTTATAAAGGTGTTCTTTCTATCTCTCGAGCGTAGTTTCTCGCACTTATGCGAGGTATAGTGAACATAACCTCCTGAGCTCTACGGGCGCAAATGCTCTAAAATAAGCCTTTTGCCTTTCCATAGCTCATAAGGGGTAGAAGAAACTTACTGTGAAAAAGCATTTTAGTATGTAAGCAGTAATCAAAAGTACATCCCCCCAAAATAATATTTGGAGGTTGACTTGCGCCATCATAGTCCTAGACATATCTAGGAGTGTCGTATTCCTTCTCTCTACAATATCACATTGTTGCTGAGTTTTTGAAATAGGAAGTTGTCTGCGTTTCCCCTTTTTCCTCACACAGTTCCCTGAACTGATTAGATAAGTACTTGCGATCCTCATATCCCGCAAAATCATCTATAAAGGTGAAAAAATAAGAGGCACCATGACATGCCTTTACAACCACAGTTCCACAGATATCTGAGTGAACTAGCTCTAATGCTTGAGTAGTTCAAATAGCCTCTCTAGAAGACTTTCGGAATGCTTTGCCAACTAAGCCAGACTTAGACATAGGTAGGTAAACCTTAGCGAGTGGTCCCAAAAGGGCTTCTCAAGCTAATCAAGTTATCCTATCACATCCTATGCGTTCATGTTTAGCATGCCATGTCTTAGAATAAATGAATAACAGAGGAAACTAGAATTTATTAAAACAATTCTTAAGCAGTTATCCCTAGATAACCATATCCTAGTAACACTACCACCCAAAAATATCCATCCTACTACCACCGAATTGGAAAATGTCACACCCCGTAGTAGCAAAAATAGAGAAAATAAATTCCTTTTTAGACCCGTAGGCCATAACAGTTGAATGTCACCATATTGTCTATAACCAAAATCAAACCATCAGAGTAATGATTCAAACCACGCATTGGAAAGTTCTAAGGTAGATATATATTCAGAGTTCAATACTAACTATTATAAAATCAAAGTGTTTTTGCAAACTATATAAATAAAACATTACGGCAATATATGCCAATTACAAACTTAACTATTACAACGGTCTCTAAAAACATAAGCATAAACTATCAATAGCAAGCTCCAAGTCTTCAACTCGCTTAGTAGTCATCTCCAGCATAGCCTCCGTCATTGTAGGCAACATCATCGTAGACCCTATCCATTTATGCATCTCCTACATACTCATAACCCTGGCCAGTTGGACATCGAATATCCAGCGGCATAAACGACGTCAGCTACAAAAGCTGAGTGAATGCAAACACTAACAAAGTATCTATAGATTGCAGCATATATAAGCAGTATGATTATAAAAATATCATCTTATCGTTCACATGCATGTATGCACCAACTCAATATCTAACAACGGACGTCGTCCCAATCTCCCAATACATTACATAGACTCTTGGGTCCACATTAATCAGACACGTAGTCCCATACCTACGGTCTGTCAATTTTCGACACACAGACCATTTCCTTTATACGTTAACCAGACACGTAGTCCTCACTCTCTGGCCATCCCACCTCTTATGTATTTTGGCCAATCTTCCCCTAGTACGTCTTGGCCAACACTCCCAACCAATATGCTCGATACATTATGGCCAACTCACCCAGACATTATCACTACGACACATAGCCCTTATATGATACGGCATGCAGCCCTGACCTTCCACAGCACGCAGCTCGACTATACCACAACACTCAGTAATACTACCGCACACAACTATACCATCGTACACAGCTTTACTACCACACATAGCTTTACTATCGCACATAGCTATATACCGCAGCGCTCAGCAATACTACAGCACTCAGTAATACATCCACACATAGCTCTGCAACAATGCCACAGCACTCAGCAATACTATAGCACACAGCAATACCACAGCACTCAGCTCTGAAATACCTTAACACTCAACTTTATATTCCTATTACGGCTCATAGTCCTGATATGATACTATGGCACGCAACCCTAAGATACCACGGCACTCCAGCCTTGATATATTACCCTTGACACACAGTCCTGCTATATTAAACTCGATATGAATCCCCACATCACATAACCTCCCAAATCCGACACGCAGTCCAACTCTATCATACGCCAATCTGACACGCAGTCCTGATCTTGTTCCAGAAAGTCTAGGAATACTATATAGAATGTTCTCAAGAATTAGAGGGTTCGATCGATCAAAGCGCTTTCGATCGATCGAATATCTTCATCTCTCGATCGATCGAAATGTCTTTGATCGATTGACAGTGTCTCTGGTCCGATCGATCGAACTAACTTCGATCGATTGAACACAGGAATTATTCTGCTGCATGGCAGAGGCTTGAGATCACGGTTTCATCATGATCTCCCAACCTGGGGACTACTCAGACATGGTCTGGAGTGTCTTGGATTCGTTTTTAACGTAAGGGTTCATTAAAGTCTTGTTTGGTTGTGATTTTAACATAAAAAACTATGAAAACTAATAGTGATTTAAAGATACTACTATGATTCTACCAATACTAATAGATTAAACTACGATATTAAGCAACAAGAATGTGAATGGACTATGATAACAAAACCTAGAATAGAAGAATATGTATTAAACTAAAGAAAAAAGAAATCTAGAGCAATATCCAAGCTTCGAAACCTACAAAAAAATATGTAAACTCTCTATCTCTCTCTCTAAAACTGCTAAAAAGTGAAGTAGGCCTCCTCTGGGACGTCAATATAACGAGTATTTATACATAAGCCTATAGCTAGGGTTAAAAACTGTGTTTCTGCTGCGTGCGCGTAATTTCTGATAAAAGCTATGTTCGATCAATCGAACATCACTCAATTGATCGAATTCTGGAATCTTTGATTGCTTGAACATACTTGGATCGATCGAATGTTCTTCAATCGATCGAGGTTCACTTTTCATCTTTGAGTTGTCTTCATTAAAACCAAGCACTTCCTTTTATCTTTCTCATTCAGTTTTTCACACAGCAACAGTAATCTGCACAAATAACCACTAAAACAATCCCACTTATCATAGATTAATCATATTGTGTAAAAACTGGCATTGTAATTTAAATTGCAGATATACAAGGGAATTGTAGACTAAATCAGTGTGGTTTCTTCTTTTAGCGCAAATATATTTTACAAATACCCCCGCTTGTCATAAGACTATGGTCGTCAAACGCTTTAACCCCTGTCCATTTCTTTACTTTTTCCCTAGAGATTTCTGTAGCAATCGTATCAAAAGAGGGAAAGGGACAGTCTACATTGATCGGGTATAGATGATCTGATACCTCGGGGATTCCCAGAGCTTAAGCGATGGAGACCGGACTAAACTCAATTGCCCGTCCTTGAACACATGAGAAATAAGTATAAAGGACTCTCGGGGCTTCAACCATGCTCACACAAGCTGCTCGAATCCAAGAAGCATATACTTTCTTCTGAATGGTGAGAACGGGAAGCCAGCTCGGATATGCGCATAATTGAGTCAGGTAGATAGGAAGCTTGTCATCGCTCCAGAGATTCTCGAACTGATGCTCTACCATGACCTCTCAAGTTTGAAAGTATTTAGAGAACCAGGTATTCTCTTTATCATTGTGGAACCTGTGAGCGAGAGGAGGATTGGGAATGACGAGAGAGTTGGATTTCTCAGGATGAGGGCCACTGTCCTTTAGCTTAGGAGCCATTCCAACTGAAATAGGAGAAGAAATAAAGAGTTAGGGTTATAAAGTGTGAACAAAATGCTCTCTGCTCTTGCCAATCGATTGGCATAAATGGCAATCGATTGGGAATTAGCACCAATTGATTGAACCGTGATGGCAATCGATTGGGCATTGATGGCAATCGATTGCCATTAGCGAGAAATAGGGGGCTACCCAAACAAAGGTCTCATGCCCCCACCAACATTTTTAGTGGTCTTAAAACCATGAGGGGCACCTTATATTGTTTTGATAAAAGTTAGGGCATAAAAAGGGAAATGGGTTTTGGGATTTACCTCAGCAAAACAAACAATTATGGAATATAGGCAAAAATCAACCCCTGCTAATGGTTGAAGAAGAAATTGATGAATGATGATGATATTAATGGTTGTGAAGAAACTACGAAGCCCCCTTCCATTCCCTGTTCACGCTATGGCAGTAGAGGTGCAATGGTGAGGACAATAGTAGTGATGATGATGGAATGGGGAAGGGGGGTTCCCTCTCTCGCCCTGTGAATCGCCTTCTCTCTCTCTCTCTCTCTCTCTCTCTCTCTCTCTCTCTCTCTCTCTCGATCTCGATGAGTTTTGAAAATTTTGTGAGAGAGAGAGAGAGGTGAACAGACTTTACATTTGAAAAGGATGGCAATCGATTGCAATCTTTTGTCAATCGAATGATAAAGAGAGCTATGCCAATTGATTGTCACTTAATGTCAATCGATTGGTAAGGAAAGAAATGCCAATCGATTGATAATAAGATTCAATTAATCGGTATTAGAATAATAAGGGGGTCTTAGAAATGATTCATGTTATCACCCCCAACTATTCACGAACGCCTTATGATGAAAGAGAACATTAATACTAGCATTCAGACAGTTCAAGTAACCACCAATCACACATATGGGAAGAATTAGCACAGAAATTTGATATTTTTATTGCTCAAATGTGGATTCTTAATATCCAGAATTACAAGATCTTGGTTAAAAACCATAAACAACAAACAGAAAGAAAAATAAAAGGAAATTCTATCTTGTTTAGCGGCTACAGTAATCATGCAAATCAATGAAGCTCAAGCTCTGGGGAAGAGAGGTTCCCCTCTTTAGCATATTCCACGAAATACTCCACAACTTCTCCATCCGAGTTGATCTGAAGATCTTCTAGAATCTCTCGAACTGCGCACAATAGATCCCAAGTGCTCATATCAGCAATTTCTTCATTTGGGGAATCTGGGCAAGAGGTGGTCCTGTTCTACCTGTTCTAGAGATCCTAGAGATCGAACCCCATGGTAGAACAAGTGCGGCAGAAATTGCAATGGATTCATCTTGTAGCCAGGAAATAGATAGATTTAAGAGAAAAGTAGAAAGATTGACAGAAAAATACCACACTAAAAGAAAGAAAACTAATGTACAACAGATAAGGTCCAGACTTTTCTTTACGCAGAATAGTCAGGATCATCCAAATGGATGGTCTCTGACTTCGGTGTAAAACTTTCAAAAGGGGGTTTGAGGCGTTGACCATTCACCTTAAATACAGAACCATTCTTCGAATTAATCACTTCAACTAGCCCATGTGGAAAGACTTCCTGGATAACAAAGGGTCCAATCCATCTCAATCTCAGCTTTCCTGGGAAAAGGTGAAGTATTGAATCATAGAGTAATACCTTCTGCTCTAATTCAAACTTCTTTCTTAAAATTGAGCGATCGTGCTTCTCTTTTAATTTTGATTTAAATGTTAGGGCACGATCATAAGCATCATTTGTAATTCTTCCAATTCATTCAGTTGGAGCTTCCTTAGCTTACCACCCTCATGAATACCAAAATTCAACAAACATGTGGCCCAATATTCTTTGTGCTCCAACTCCACTCATAAGTGGCAGGCTTTTCCATACACCAATCTATAAGGATACATTCCTAGATTGGTCTTACACGTCATTCTGTACGCCTAAAGAGCATCAGCCAAGCGTGAAGACTGGTCTTTTCTATTTACGTTCACTGTCTTATCCAGAATATGCTTTATCTCTCTATTTGCCAGCTTTGCCTGTCCGTTAGATTACGGGTGGTATGACAAAGTGATCTTGTGATTTACCCTGTATTTCTTCATTAATGCCTCAAAAAGGCCAATTGCAGAAATGGGTCCCACGATCACTTATCATTGCCTTGGGTGTTCCAAATCTTGATAGAATGTTTTCTTTTAAAAAGGCAATCATTGTTCAATTATCGCTCCTCTTTGTTGGAACAACTTCCACCAATTTGGACACATACTCGACTGCCAGTAGAATATATTCATAATGAAAGGGTGGCGAGAATGGTCCCATGAGATCGATGCCCCAGCAGTCAAAAATTTTAATAGTGATGATTGGGGTCATCAGCATCTCATTTCTTCTGGACAGAATGCCTAACATTTGACATCTTGCACAGGCCTTACAGAAAGCATACGTATCCTTGAAAATAGATGGCCAATAGAATCCACTGTTGAAAACCATCTGGGCAGTCTTTTGGGATGAAAAGTGATCGCCGTAGGCTTCCGAGTGGCAGGAAGCTAAGATGTGAGAAGTGTCCTCCTTATGGACACATCACCTAATCACTTGATCTGCACAGTACTTGAACAAGTATGGATCATTAAAATAAAACCATCGGGCGATGGACAAAAACCTTTTCCTATCAGGACTGGACCAATGAGATGGGGTCTCCCCTGTTGCCAAATAATTAACAATGTCTGCAAACTAGGGTAGGGTGATCGCAGTAAACAACTGTTCATCCGGAAAAGAATCACGGATAAGTGTAGATTGTGAGGAATTGTCATTGAAGGTTAACCGGGGAAAGGTGATCAGTTACGACGTTCTCTACTCCTTTCTTGTCCTTTATGATCAGATCAAATTCTTGGAGTAAGAGAATCTAGCGTATTAATCGTTGATTTGTATCCTTCTTTGACAGAAGATACTTCAACGCAGCATGATCTGTAAAGCAAATAATCTGAGAGCCAATGAGGTATTGTCTGAACTTTTCCAATGCAAATACAATAGCCAGCAACTCCTTTTCAGTAGTATAGTTTCTTTGAGCTCCATCAAGAGTTTGCCTAGCATAGTAGATCACAAATGGCTTCTTATCTCTCCTCTGCCCCAACACATCCCCGATCGCAGTGTCACTGGCATCACACATTAGCTCAAATGGAAGGCTCTAATATAGAGATTGTATTATCAGAGCTGTAGTGAGATGAGCTTATCAAAGGACTCTTGGCATTCGCTGGTCCATTCAAATGGTATGTCTTTTGCCAAGAGTTGACACAACAGCCTTGATACAACACTCTGGTAGAAATTGTCATGAACCAAAAATGATCTTACGTCCTTTACTGTATTGGGAACAGGTAGATTGGAAATTATGTCAATCTTTGCCTTATCTACCTTTATTCCTTCTGCAGAAATGATATGCCCCAGGAGTATTCCTTTTGTCACCATAAAGTGACACGTCTCCTAATTGAGGACAAGATTCTTGTCCTCGCATCTTTTCAAAACTTTTCAGAGATTTCTGTGGTAATCATCAAAGCTATTTCCAAACATGGAGAAATCATCCATGAATACCTCCATGATCTTCTCAACCATATCACTAAAAATGCTCATCATACACCTCTGGAAAGTAGCAGGTGCATTGCATAAGCCAAATGGCATCCGTTGATATACAAATATTCCAAACGGACAGGTAAAAGTGATCTTTTCTTGATTTGCTGGATCAATATCAATCTAGTTATAACCACTTTAACTGTCCAGGAAGCAATAAAATTAGTGACCCGCCACTCTTTCAAGCATTTGGTCCATGAAAGGTAATGGGAAGTGGTCCTTTCGGGTCACCGCATTCAATTTCCTATACTCAATACACATGCGCCAGCTTGTGGTCACACATGTTGGCACCAACTCTCCTTCCTTATTTTGTACCACTGTAATGCCTGTTTTCTTCAGCACTACCTGAGTCGGACTCACCCAAGGACTATCCGAGTCGGATAAATCACCCCAACACCAAGCAATTTCAGGACTTTTTTCTTCACTACTTCTTGCATGTTTGGGTTTAGACTCCTTTGCATTTGCCGACACGATTTGGCATCTTCCTCTAGGTAAATCCTGTGGATGCATAATTAAATGCCAATCACAAACCAAGCACATAAAACAAAAAAACTAAAATGAAAATAAAGGCATTCATATGCATCTATCTCCCATGGCTCTATCTTCATAGAACCTCCCTCTTGGTTTGATCACCTCTGGCTCCATCTTCATGGACAATGGCATCTTGCTCCATCTTTATGGGCTTCCTAATTCTATTACATTGGACCTATGCTTCTTTCAAAGCTTTCAATTTATCTAGAAAAAGAAATAGCAACAATAGAATAAAAAGGCTAGGGAAACTGGTATGACTTTCCTTTTCGTAGGATTGAAGTCACAGTGCACTTCACACATGCCTTAAACCAAACCAAAATAAAACACACCAATCTAAAACATTTAAATACAACAATTTAAATCGTCGGAACGTGGTGCCATGGGAGATAGAAGACTTAACTTGCTACAAGAGGGTTAGTTGTACACATAACCACACACATATATAACAAAATATATGTTCATTGGAACTGCTAATTTAATTGCATATTCCATAAACTCTTTATGGAAGTAATTAGTAATCTAAAGCGATATCTCTGGTTTTCTATCACAGACTAATTTAAAATTTTCAGAATTATAAGTAAATAATTTTAAAACCTTCAAAACTATGAAAAAAACACCTAGACAGATAACCAGTTTTGATCGATCGAAGCTTGTTCGATCGCTCGAAACCTGCATTGGTTCGATCAATCGATTGAATGCAGACAGTTTCAATTCATCGAAACAAGTTCGATCAATCGAAACTGTCATGCATCCAATTCTATCACAAATTTGTTTTTTGCTATAAACTGCTACAGAAACAGATCAGTGACGATGTAGTTTCAAAAACAGCACTAAATACTAACATGCAAATCAAACTAGTATTCCAAAATGCATCTATAGATCCAAACAAGCATGACTCTAATAACAATTAAAGGGAAAATAGGTTTAAAATTTATTTAAATGCACAGCAGAAAGATTAAGTTACAAAACTTATTGGTAGACCGGATCTACTACTCATTGACTCTATAGATGCGTATATACAATAGGGAGAAGAATATATACCTCAGGTCTTGAACCTAATTATGATTTTTTTTTCTTTCTTGATGGTTTAGCAGCCTCTACTAGGTTGTCTTCACTCTTATGACTCCTACGGATGCTTCCCAGAAAGACTAGAGATGGTAGGATCTCTAGTAGGGAGGATAGAGAAGGTTTGAGAACTCCTAAATAGTTTCTGTAGCTTCTGGTGTAATAAAATGACAAACTCAAATTTTTGGTCATAGCTGCCCTATTTATAGATTCCTAGAACCGACCTAACTTTCAATCGATCGAAGACACTTCGATCGATCGAACCGTCGATCGATTGAACAAGTTTTGATTGATCGAACCTGTCTTGACTTCAATCGATCGAACTAACTTAGATTGATCAAAATAGTCTTGATAGCATCCTCATGTGTCTTTCCAAGTATCCTGTTATAGCTAAGAGTGGGACCCCCTAGGCTTTTTATTGTTGGCTCAGACCAGTTGTTAACTCCCATGACCAAACTCTTTGATCAGCAAATCACCTAACTGGTCAGTTAACGTTTACTCTACTATAAAACGATAACTGAACTCTAACGTAAAAGAACAAATCCGAAGCGATGTTTAGACTTATATGGTGTACTAATGTCCCTCTACCTTCAGCATTCATAATCATATTCAGGTAGTCGGATAACTATTACTGTCAACTTAAATCATGATTACTTCTTGTATTGCTTGAGTTTCATTCACCTTATGATTACCAAACATGTTGATAACTACTTATTAACAAGACTGCAGTTCTCAGTAATCAACTTGGTGACATTCTCAAGGGATGCTTACTCTTTATAAGTGGGTAGATTCTATCTTGACAATATATGTTCACAACCCTATGAACATGACATACCCAAGATAGCCAGGTGTTGATCTTTTATAGACCTCACTGATTGGTAAATCAAAGCAGTCATATCCATAGTTTGTGTTCATAATCATCTCAAGATTGAGAACACGTAGCTTATACAAGTTATGAGTTCCTATTGACTGTTGACAGTCTCAAGTGTTAATAGGAAAACTCAGGTTTGTCAATGCACTATAAGCACTAGCATACTAACTAAGAGTTACACTCTAGTGATTGAGATTCATCACTCCATCTAATGGTATTTAATCATGCTACAGTGTAGACTTGATGAGGTATCCAGTCTCATCATCCACTGTGATAAATTCTAAGTATCAAAGAATAGTAATTCGTATCTCACTTGCATGCATCTCATACATACACGAATTACTTACTATGATACTTAAGGATTAACAATCATCTCATGAAAGAAACATACATAATGAAATGTAAAGTTGATATCCATATATTAAAATGTCAATGTCTCATACCTAAAGTAATGGTTTGAGGCCACAAACCCTATAGGATGTGGCTGAATTTGTATCTAAGTGTTTGATGTGTCAACAAGTCAAAGCCAAACATTAGAGGCCCTTGGGAATGTTACAACCGCTACCTGTTCCAGATTGGAAATGAGAACACATAACCATGGATTTTATAGTTGGACTACCCCAGTCATAGTAGAATCATGACACCATTTAGGTAATTATGGATAGATTGACTAAGTCGGTATAGTATGACATACTTGGTGAAAAAGAAGAGTTAGATGTACATACAATAAGTTGTGCGACTTCATGGTGTACCTGTGTCAATTATCTCAGACCGCGACGCACATTTCACTTCTGGATTTTGGAAAAGTCTGCAAGAAGCTATGTGAACCTCGCTTAAGATGAGTACTGCTTTTTACCCTCAGACAGATGGGCAAACTGAGTGTATTAATCAGATCATGGAGGATATGCTTAGGGCTTGTGTTATCAATTTTGAGCAATCTTGGAAGACATACTTGCCTTTGGTTGAATTCGCTTATAATAATAGCTATCACACGAGCATTAGGATGGCTACGTTTAAAGCATTGTACAGACGACCATGTCGTTCTCCATTGTGTTGGGCAGAGGTCAGAGACACAGAATTGTTGGGACCAGTTTTGGTTGAAGAACGAGAAGATATCTCTAGTCAAGGAAAGGATGAGAACCACGCAGAGTAGGTACAAAAGTTATGTCGATCGACGTAAAAAGGATTTTGAATTCAGTGTCGGAGATCACATACTTCTTAAAGTTTCACTGACCCAAGGATTAGTGCATTTTGGTCTTAAGAAAGGGAAGTTTTCCCCTCATTTCATCGAACCGCTTGAGATTCTGGATCGTGTCAGAAAAGTGGCTTATCGACTTGCACTGCCACCAAATATGTCTGGGGTTCACAATGTATTTCACGTTAGTAAGCTGAGAAAATGCATATGAGATCCCTCACATGTGGTTAGTTTTGATGACATGGAGAGAGCCATAATGTTTTCTATAAAAGAGAGGCTTGTGAAAATTCTAGATCAGAGTATCAAGAAGTTGGGGAATAAAGACATTCCATTGGTGAAGGTTCAGTGGAATCACCATGACGAGAATGAAGCCTCGTGGAAAGTCAAAGCTGATATGAGGAAGAAGTACCCGGCGTTGTTTCATGACTAGTTAGTCTAGATTTCAGGGGCGAAATCCTGTTTAAGGGGTGGAGGACGTAACAACATGTATTTTCATTTAATTACTACATGTAATTTCAAAATTTTATTCCTATTACTTGCTTTATTTAATAGAAATTCGTTATTTGGGGTCAAATCGTAATTTTTATAATTAAGGACTACATGTAATGAATTTTAAAACTGTATCTTCAAGACGGTGAAAATATTTGCTTTCAATTCAATCTGTATTTTTTTTTTATACAATTGGAAAATTATTACTTACGTTAATAAAAATTTTTCTGTAGTTTTGTGGTGATCACCGCACCGCAAAAATACCTATTAACAAACGAAAACTGTCCGCACCGCGATGAACTCCCACGGATTGGGAATCTCCATCAATCAAGATTTGACACATGCTTTAAGATCATTAATTTCAACCAATGACTGCTTACTTTGTTTGGGAATACTATAAGTGTGTGAGTTAACTTTGTGCCATAAGTTGTTTTCCCAAACACTCTAAGAAATTCCTAGACAACTTGATTATACCGTGTTTGGAAGTGCTAATTTTGTGTGTGTTAAACTAGTGCCTTAAGCTAAATTCCCAAACAACTTCAAGTGACCCCTATGAGCATATTTGACTCCTACTATACAGATCATATCATACGTATACATATATGTCACACCCCGATTTTTGGACAACCAAATATTCAATCCAGAGCCTGTATCCGGACTAATATTCAATTACCAAAAATCACGAGAGCGACACCCTCCCATATGCTAACAGAAAATTTATTGAAAACAGTATTTAATACTCCTTAAATAAGGACATGTGATCTTGTGTTTAAAGAAAAACTCTTTAATATTAAACATGTATTCCCAAACATCCATTTCATTATAAAAGAAATAAAGTTCCATTATAAATATTATATCACTTTTCAATTTAAAAAAGAAACATCATTTTCATAAATAAAATGTCCACATACAGAGTTCAGCGGAAATAAAAATAAATAAGAATAAAATCCATACATCCATTGGTCAGAGTAACTACAACGTTCCCAATACCCAATATACCAAATTTATTACAATTATACATACTGACCCACAATGCCAAAAAATAAAATACAATCAAGTACAACAAAAATAAGTACAACTCCAATAATAAACAACACAACGACCATCTCTTCACCCAAACAGAAGCTCCAACGAAAATCTCCAAAAACTAAACCTGCACAAATACATTCGACTACGTTTCATATAGAAACGCCCCCGAATGTATAACACACTCGGGTCAGTCACATGACTGGTATGAGTTAAACAAAACACAAGTCTTAGGGATCCAACTTGAACCCGTAGACTACAAATCATACTACAACATTTGGGCCAAGACAGGTAGTTCCACACACATATCTGGACAATAGAGTAGTTTCCGTTTATGTGGTGGCAAGTAGTTTCTTGCCCGAATAAAAATAATTCAATACTTACCTTTCTTAACTATGGTAGGCCGATACCTGCAAACCAATAGTAGGCCTACCATCCTGTACAAATAGAACTTAACACAGTAATATAAAACAATAATAAGGTGTTATTAATTAAAATGATTTTATCTCTAACAAAGAACTGGAATTAGACAAAACTTAAAACACGAAAAATGTCAAGAATAAAATTTTCAAGGAATGACACGCGTCCTCGTTCATAAATTCTAAATAGATAATTCGGAAATTAATTATTAAAATTCAGCTCTTACATAGACGATGTTCAGCAGATTCTGAAAATCGATGAAAATAGTGTCAAGATGACGTTTTTAGAAAAAGTGTAAAACACGAAAGTTGTTCGAATCGTCGTTTTACTTCAGTTTACGCGAAACGGCCATAAACTATGAATCTAAGTATCCAAAATATTCAATTTACTAATCTAATCCAGTTTATTATCAAATTACTACGTTCCCAAAAATGGAACGTTACACACAGAATGCTAGGTTTCAGCTAACAGGCACAACACCGAAATTATTTAAAATCATGAAAACTACACGACTACCAATTCCTAGAATTTCATATAACTGAAAATCATAAACCACATTACAACTGTAAATCCGCAAATAAAAAAAACACATAATATTCGATCCAAATTACACCTTATGTTCACCACCTCGGCCACCCATCCATGGTTCAGCCTACACATATATCCCATGTGTCTCCTAACGTAATACTAACTCCCACTCCGGTCCCAACTCCCATGGGGTATCACTGGGATTTGAGTATCCACCGAAAGGCTAGTCCTTACGTTCTTGACGTCAATAAAACAATGTCTAAATACACATGAAATAGACCAACAAGCCGGGCATAAGGCTTAAAAATGAAGAGACGGGTCATCCACGTAGTCGCCGTCTAATCACACAAGGACGGGTCATCCACGAAGTCGCCGCCTAAAATTATAAGGAGTAGTGGTGAACTATAAGGACTTTTCTAACATTCATACATCCACGTTTTTCACAAAACTCAATTTTGTAAGAGATTCATGTATCTCAAATCAAATATCCGTTAAAATCATATTAACAGCTACATGTTCACACAGATTCATAACCCTTACAAAATCGCACAGTTAAAATTTCACAAAGCTCACTATACACGAGAACTCAATCTCTCTAAGTACAAACTAATCAATTCATATTAACGAATACGAAATCACACAAAAATGTAATATAGCAAATACACTTATTTTAACCTTCACAAAACTGCTACTGTAATATGCATATTCTGCCCAAACGGTGCAGAATTGGGAAAAATACCATTAGACGAAAGTTGTCAAGAATTCCGTTTCCTATAGGCTTACGGGAACAGAATCACGAAAACTGTAACGTATGATTTATTATGAATTTTCTACTCAAATCTGATCAGTGAAAACCCCAAATCCGAAAATTGAATAATTGCTCAAATGCATATTCAATGCTCATCTATAAATCTCAAATCATAACTTCAATCATTGAAAAAAAAAAACTTAAATCTCATAGTCCATAACCATACTAATTTAATATTCTATCTATTTAAATTTCAATCAAATGAGATTGAAAGAAGATAACAATTTAACTCACCAATTTAGGGCTTCAAGATTGATGATGATTACACAAACCAAAGGTTGAGTTTCCTCTCTTCTTCTTCTTCTTCTTCTTCTTCTTCTTCTTCTCTCTCTCTCTCTCTATCTCTCTCTCTCTCTCTCTCTCTCTCTCTCTCTCTCTCACATACGTCTGTTCTCTAGTTTCTTCTCTCCTCTTCCCTATTTTTTTTTTTGTTAAATGGGGGCTAGGGTTTAATATATGTGTATATATATTTCACACACAACACTTATAAATAAAACACACACAAACATGTGAATCCCGTTTTTTATCTAAGGGCCTCACAAAAAGGCTTTATATGGACTCGAAAATGCATTCTAATGTGACAAATGATTAGCCCAATGGGTACCCATGACCCCATGCACTAAATTTCTATGTTAAGCACACTACTTAACATACTAACTACCCGTACACGCTACTTCAATATTTTTATTAGGTGTCACTAAGATACATACACACAGTTAATGTCTAATACTCGAAAATAATATTATAAAAATTATTAAAAGCACTTAGAAAATTAGGGTTGTTACAATATATATGCAGTGTATATTATGTATAATAGGAGATTAAAATCAATTTGATTTTGTTGAGTAAGAGTAAATGAACTTGGGCTCCAAGCTCTTGATTTTTGTTTATATAACTCAGACCTCCTCTCACAACTTACATTTTGCACTTTACAACTGAGTTTCCAGAGAAAAAAGAGAGAGTTTCAGAGAGTCATTTATAGAAATTTTAGAGAGAGAGAGAGAGGTCAATCTCCATAGCTTAAAGCTTGCAATTGGGTTTCTTATCTTGATTCTTTCTCAACAATTTCTTCTGACACAATCACAGTGAATATTATTGACTCACTCTGAAATATAACTAGTGCTTGTTTACTGTTTGTATACTTTGAATTGAGAATCACCATTGCTATGTTCATCCATGGAGTTCAAGCTTGAAAAACATGATTTTTCAAAACTTAACCAAAAGTCATTTGGATAGATAACTATGAAAGATCTTAGTCCATGGAAGTTGTGGTTAAAGTATTAGAGCTTAATTCATTTATATAAGAAAGTATATTAGAAATGAAATTTCATCACCTCTCGGTTTTACGTAAAATTCAAGAGCTATGATTCAATTCACGTTAATCCAATCATAGATTCATAATCCTTGTGGAAAAATGAAGAGAATCATATATTATAAGGCATGTTTACATTCGGATTTCAAAATGGGTCAAAATTGGTCATAAAACTGAAACCGAAGGGAAAAACAAAGAAGATGAAGCCTCTTTAATTTTTTGCACGTGCAAGCGACAATTTGCTCGAGTGACCCACTTGCGCGACTTGTATATGTCTAACTAATATGGAATTTTTAAAAAAATTGAAAAAGAGGCATATCACGCGTGAGCGACCTGCTTGCGCGAGTGGGTAATTTTATGGTTTTTGACTGTTTTCATATAAGGAACTATTTGGATAAAGTTTTTTAGGTTTTTAAAAGCACTATCTTGGGAAATATGTTATTTAGAATCTGTTTTTAAAAGATAAAGTTACCAAGACTAGATTTCTCGTACGATCATTTGTTGTTACTTTCCAGTAATTAAGTATTGCCTGCATAAGTCATGTGACATACATGTTAGAGTCGAGTTGACATGCATGTTATGTGTTGGTGAGTCGAGAAGAGTTGAGAGAATGTGTTATGTGAGTTGCGACTCCAATTATCCCAGGTCGATTCGGATATGGTAGGTAATTGGGAACGATTGAGTCCAGGTTGACTTGGATATGGCAGGTCAATCAATGATGCGTTATTACCTTAATTATCTTAGGTCGATTCGGATATGACAGGTTAATTAAGAGAGATTGAGCGCGGGCTAATTCAGATATGGCAGGCCAATACGATCGTGTCCAGGCCGACTTGGACACGGTAGACCGATCAGGTTATTATAACCTTGAATTTCTAGGTACGTCCAGGCCAATTTGGATATGGTGGACATACCGACAGACATTCTAAACCTAACAGTTATGAGCCGATGGTTCAGAGGAACCGTTTGTGCTGGGTTTTGTAGTCGAGATAAAAGAGTCAATGAGAGGAGTGGGCTGCATTGTTTCATGCACGGTCACATATTATATTAATTGAATATTATTATGTTTCCTTTTGCTTCTGATTAAAGACGAATTCACTCTTGTGTTTCTAACATGTTGAATAATAAAGTTGTGAATCAAAAATGGTGAGAAAGCATGTTTTACATTACAAGTATATGTTTTTAATACTCACCAACTACTTGAAGCTGACAGCGTTGATGCGCCCTAGACAATTATGTCTAGGCTTTTCAGGTTATAATCAAGATGGACAATACGACTATGCTAATTGAGAACAACTACCTGTGAAGAGAAATGGAATATTACTGCTTTCTTTACTTAACTGAACTTGTAATAAGGATTGATGTAATCGATAGTAATATTTCTACAAGGCGGGTTGTGCCTTAAGATTCCTATGTGATGTAATAATTATTATGCTTGAAAATTTTTATAAGTCTTGATTACTCCTACTCTGATATAAGTTCTTATACTGCTCGATGTTTGGGACAGAATTGATCCTTCAAACAGTCGCGACCTACGGGTCCATAAAGAAAATTAAATAATTTCCCTATTTATGCTATGTCGGGGCATGATAGAGACAATCATTTTGATACCTTTCTTTTCTGTTTTAATCATCAAATTTTAGTGACCCATTTTAGCCAGTAACATGCGATTTACCGAAGTTGTGTAGGAATTGCTCTAGAGTAAGAATTGAGCTTAATCTAGCTTGGATTTGGATTCTAGGAGCATAATTGGCTCAGAATTGAAGAGGTGAGTATTATAATCCCAAACTTGGGTGTTATATGTTGATGTGATCATTGTTGTCTTAGGAAATCTAATCCATGCTTATGTATTTATGTATGTGTTAGAAATGATGAAAAGCATGATAAAAATGATGAAATTACCATGCTTATATGTTGAGTTGCCTAAATGCTTATGTTGGTCAAAAAAAGTCAAGTAATGGCCACCATTTATATATCTCGTAAGTATGGGAAGGAAGCCCTGATGAGAATATCCATCGAGATCAATAATTCATTTTATTGGGCTGAATTAAAGAAGCTGAAGACTGAATAATACTTTCCAAAAGATCAAATCATGTTTATGAAGAAGAACGATGAATAAAGATGAAGGCTGAATACAGATAGTGGTGGAATAAACTTCCAAATCTGAAATATCTAGCAAATGTGAAACATTTATACTGAAGAAACAATACTGAATTATGTTGGAATTAGGAGTTGATTCCGTGATTTTATTAATGTTTTATAGGTCATGTTGACCATAGTTTATTACAATTTATTAGTTTTGATTAGTTTTTATTTCCTTTTCTTTTTACATTATTGATGTAACACTACATAAACCTTGGGAAACTCATTGAAGAAAGAATAGATTTGTTCAATGGTTTAATAAATTCAGAAGTTGAGTTTTGTTCCTCCCCTTGTTCTTCACAAAATACCATGAACTTATCAAGGTCTTCCTTGTGGCGTTCACAAACATGAATACCTGTGGTTTCATTTCTTTATAAACGATGGGTCACAGGTTCACTATTATTGGAATACATGTGGTTTGCATTTCTTTAAAAATGTTGAGTCACAGGTTCACTTTCAAAAAATCTGATTTTAGCTTTTTTCGGGTAAAACATATCAAGATTACTGTTGGGTCTCAAAACAAGTCGATGAGGTTTGCAACAGATGGAAGAAATTCCAATATTGTGTTAGGTCTCAGGCTCTAAAATCATGTTATCTATCCCTTTTGTTTTCGTGTCTTTTGTCGTCTTATCCATTTTCGTTCGAGTCTTTTATCATTTATCTTTGAGTCTCCTTCTTTCTTTTGTGTTGTCGTGTTAAAAAAATGGATTCATTGTGTTCTTCATTCCTCTGTCCTTGTTCTTGTTTGTGTTGTGTCGTGCAACAAGTCAAAAATAATAATAAGAAGAAGAAGAAGAAGAAGTTTGCTTGTTTTAGTTCTTATTTCCTTGTTCTTGTTTGAGTCGTGCACCAAGAGTTACAAAAAAAAAATTTATCATGCAAATCATTTGCATCCTTTTGAAGAGTGGGGGAATGATGAGAATATCCATGGAGATCAATAATTCATTGAAGATTGAATAATACTTATGAAGAAGAAGGATGAATAAAGATGAAGGCTGAATACAGATAAAGGCTGAATAAACTTTCAAATCTGAAATGTTTGGCAGATATGAAACAATTATACTGAAAAAACAAATAATGAATTATGTTGGAATTAGGAGTTGATTCCGTGATTTTATTTATGTTTTATAGGTCATGTTGACCATAGTTTATTACCATTTATTAGTTTTTATTTCCTTTCCTTTCCTTTCTTACATTATTGATGCAACACTATTTAAACCTTGGGATACTCATTGTAATAAATAGATTGAATCAATGCATTAATAAAAATCAGAAATTGAGCTTTGCTCCTCCCTTTGTTCTTCAGAGAACACCATGAACTTATCAAGGTCGGCCTTATGGCGTTCACAAACATGAATACCTGTGGTTTGTGTTTCTTTACAAACGTTGGGTCACAGGTTTACTATTATTGGAATATCTGTGGTTTGCATTTCTTTATAAATGTTGGGTCACAGGTTCACTACTACATCAAATCTGATTTTAGCTTTCTTGGAAAGATAATCCAATTATTGTTGTTAGATTTCAAAGTAAGTCGATTGGGGTTCACATCTAGCCATCAAGAATGAGGCGTGGTGATAACCACAATGAAATGATTGTGATGCCTTCGGGGTCAAAATGAGAGTAACATTATATGCGACAAAAGAGTGAGAAGATCCGGGGTAGAAGGACCCGAGGGTAGTGGTTTGATTACTGTGGACACGCGGAATCCCGCTTTCCTTTTAGTTTTGAAACTGGTTTGAAAGGAAAGAATGAAGGTCTGTTGAACACAGATACAGAGTCACCACTTTGTCTTCAGGGAACCAAGAAACCCAATTTGACTCACCCAAACGGATAAAGGGCACCGGTCCTCAATAACCAAAGAACTTGGCTCGTGGTTTTGGTACGAGAGAGGAAGAAGCCTTTGTCATGACTAAAACACCCTCAACTCGCCCCGTCTCTCGACGAGCCTCAATTAGCATCCAAATAATCATCTTATATTATGTTTGGTTCGACAGTTAATATTTATGATAGGTATATTACATCACATAAGAAACTTGAAATGGAAGATCTAAAGTTAAGATATCATCCATAAGATCTAAGCCAAGTATCACACAATGCAAAGTGAAAGATCACACGAACAAACCTAGGAAAAATCATCTAACCACATATCAAGTAATAAAGTTTTCCTAATCTAAGGGGACATGAATTGTTCTTGAAACAAATTAATCAAAGAAATAAAAAAAAAAAGCTTAGCAAGCTAATATGATGCATGTTAATCTTTGAGAAAATAAGACCTCTCAATCCCCGGGATGGATGAGAAAGGAAGAATTAATCGAGGGGGAGCATGAACGTATGATCTAGTTCATTCCTTATAATCTTCTTAGATCAGGGGTCACAAAAACTCCAAATCTTGCATGAATGCAATGCATGATCCTACGATGTGCAAAGATTGTTGTGTGTTTGTGTACATGGACTTTCTAAAGTGACTTATAAGTCTAAAAATATGAATGAATGCATGGAGGAAATCATCATGGGATATGTACAAATGTAGTATGGACTACTTCCTAAGATATGAACAAATTTGGAGTGCATGTAAGCATCAAATCAACGAATGAAAGTTAAAGAATGTTTGCTGTGAATAGTAGATAGAACAGTGAACTGATCTTGTGGAAACTTAAAAGTAGGGTTAGGAATGTTTTAAATGCATGATTTTTTATAGAGATCATACTCATTGTTTCTAGAACACAAATCAAAAATCCAATCCTCAATAACTATTATATCTTGAGAGAAATCATATAAACAATGGAGGTCACTCAGAAACAGAGTTCGTACTGTCGACTGAAATGTTGAAAAATATTAAAAACTGAAAAAATATCTAGAGGCCCATATTATACATAAAGTTTCCTAAGACATTTAACTTTATGGGAAAAATAAGTTGGGACCACTCTTTTTGGAAAAGTTTTCTGGAAAACAAGTTGAAAGTCAACTAAGCTACTGTAACAGTAAAGACAGAATGTTTGGAAGGATGTTTGGACAAAAATGGACCCCTTTCAAGTACTTTCAAGTCAATCCAAAAATCATGGGTGTTCTATAATGAGTTAGAAAAACTTTTCAAGTGGTCTTGCATCAATACCTTGAGTACTGATCTCAGAATAATTCTTTGAAGTCAAACAACTCACTGTTTTGAAGATTTTCTTTGAGAAAAGTAAGATATATTTCTTAGAAACCAAATATTGGGGGTTTTGATGGATTTTGAAATAGGGGTTTTGAAAACATATTTCAAACATCAAATATAGACTAAAAATCCTTAGAACATCAACATCAAACTCATTTAGAGAACCTCCAAGATTGTTGGAAAGACTTGTTTTTATTTTGGAAATAACCTCAAGAATACATGGAAATGTATTGAGGTTGTAGTCATCATCTATCAAACATGTTTTTTAGGACAAGAGCTACTATCCATAAGGATTCACTCACCTCAAACTTCATGTCATCATCTAGATGATGATGAACTAGTAAATAAACAAGAAAAGAAAAAGAAATGAGATAAGAGGAGATGAACATCAAAGTAAACAATCAAGTATATAGCAATCAATAGATGATATTCATGATGATTTTGGACTTGTAGCTTGGTGTTTCACTCATATATGGTGACTTTAGAAGGAAGCTTCTTTTCTCTCTATTATAACCTTATCTCTACAACTTTCTCTCTAAAAAAATTCAAAGCTTGCATTTGACACCCCCAAAATGAGAAGTCAAGGGGAGTTTATATAGGCCAATTTGGGGTGGTTTTGGGGTTTTAGAAGTACTCCCATTGGTCCCAAACAACTGAAAACATAGAGCTACGTCGTTTTGGTTTCTAATTAATCAAAATGGACCCTCAAAAGAAATTGCAAAAAATGGATTGTTCTGGAGGAGAGTGTCGCGGCGGCACTGGGCCTGTGCTGCGGTGGCGCTGCTCCTTATTCATCCAGATAATTCTTTTTAGGGCCCAAAGGTCCCGGTATTCACGAAAAGGCCCTATTTTGTCCAAAATTCACAGAAAATGTATACGAACTCGAAACTGAGCTTGTGATATACCATTGGAAAGGTAATGTAGTCTATTTTTTGTAAATAAAAAATAGTTCAGAGATAGGTCACTTTGAAAAGTTTTGCGGTATTCGCGATAAAACCCGATTTGATCGTCTTTTTCACCTTCGAAAATTCATAATAAATTCACTTTAAATCCAAAAATTATCTACGACATACCATTGGAAAGCTATTGACCTCTAGTATTCATGAAAAATATTTGAAAAATGATATGGTGCTCCAGTTTTAAAGTCAACTTTTGGTCAAATTGGTCAAATCAAGGACCTCCACAAAGTTCTAGGAACCTCTGGGAGCTCCCAGGAGCTGACGTTTTTGTATGTTTTTCTTTTGAAACTCATCTTAGTACCTTTCACATGATCTAGCATGATATCAGAACTTTTTGGCAAATTTAACCTTGGTCAAATCTGGTCAAACCTTGGTCAAATCAGTCAACAGGGACTTTCTGGGAATTTCCGGGACTTTCGGGGGTCCCTGGGAGCTGACGATTCCATCTGATTTTGCTTTAAAACTCATTTTACCACTTTTCTTACGACGCAGTATGTTTCCAGAGCTTTTGGTCCCAAATCTGGGAGTTTCCGAGCTTTCCGGGGTATTTTGGTCATTTTGAGCATTTTGAGAGATAGAACTAACTTCCAGGAGTCCTTTTTTAGTCTTTTTCGATCATTGTGAACCACCAAGCTATGGGTCTCCTAAATCTGATAGCCGACAAAATGGGGTATCTACAGTTTACCCTTCTTTGGCATGAACTTGTGAGGCAACGCATGTCGCACTACACCATATGGCCTCATTACTAACGGATATATTCGTTAGTAATAAATATTACTAACGAATATATCCGTTAGTATTTTAGCGTTAGTAATTTTACTAACGGATTTACTAACGGATATATCCGTTAGTAAAATTAATTTTACTAACGGATATATCCGTTAGTAAATCCATTAGCAAATCAATGGATTTCTAACGGATATATCCGTTAGAAAGCTACTTACTAACGATTTTTTTCAACTAATTTTAACAAATTTATATTGAAATACTAACGATTTGTCAACTATTACTAACGGATATATCCGTTAGTAAATTCGCTAGCATTTTTTACTAACGGATATATCCGTTAGATATATGCATAAATCTAAAAAAAATAATTATTTATATGCTTCCAAATTTTTATTTTTTCTTTTTGCACCTAATTAACAAGCATATTAATCTATACCAAACACCAAAAATAACAAGATTAATCTATATCCAACATAACAAAAAATAATCTAAAGTAATTATAACAAATATTAATCCATGTCTAACCAACATTTGTATATCCAACACAACAAAAATAATCCATAGTAATAATAACAAATAAAGAGTTCATCCATATCTAACCAACAAGCTCAATCTAACAATGTCAGAAATCCTAGAAGATAAAACTAAAAAGCTATCGGCAAGTCCGACTTGGTTGTTGCCAACATTTTTAGCTTGATCCTTGTCTCCGTGCTCTCTTTTCGTTTTTTTGGTTAGAATTGAGTTGAGTCGTATTCTTTCCTTTTGGTTTACCCATCTGCAGCAACACAAAAACCAAATATCATATTGTATTAAAAGGTTCATTGACAGTAAATTTATTTGCCCTCCAAGAACCATAAAGTATTAAAAGGTCAAGTTTTAAATCCATAATCTTATATTCCATGAAGTATGGATAAATATACAAGATTCACATACAAAGCAACACATAACAGAGATATTACTTGCATGTTTCTATATATGCTATAAGGAACTGCAAAAGAGAAAAAAGTTGGGCATTTACCTTGCTCCCTTTGGTTATTGGACCCAGTCTATCACGTACGCAATATACCTGTTGTGTTTAGAACTACTTCGATTCCAGGAAAGGGCAAGCAATGTCAACCTTCACTATTACAATTTACAGTTAAGAGCTTGTTTGGGTTTAGCTTTAAAATAGTCACCTTTTGGAATAAGAGATCTTTTAAAATGCTACCGATTGGAGGTTTTTTTTTTAATTAAAAAAAGGACTACTTTTTTAGCTTTAATAGGAATCAGAGTTTCTAAAAAGGTGGGGAAAACTAATCCAAACGGTCACAACCTTTTAAACAAGTGATTTTTGGCCCCAAAAAGCTATCCTAAACAAGCTCTAACAATCAATAAAAAAAGAGTAATATTTAGGGCACTAACAAATTTCACTAACACTCACACCCACACTCTATCTCTCTCCTAGTAGTATTGTGGGGTTCGCAATAAACCCAAAGTGCCACTAGGAAAGAGATAGAGTGTGGGTGTGGGTGTGGGTGTTAGTGGAATTTGTTAGTGCCCCTAGAATTGTTGATAAAAAAAATCGAGATGATAATGATCAAGTGCTTACTGCCACGATGATTATTGGAGTATCTCCCATCATTTTGGTCTCTCTTAGCTCTACCTATATGTGTAAAATCTGCATTAATGAGAAGACGTGATTAGTAACATCCTTCCTCAAATGACTGTCATCTTTACTTGGTTTATAACATGTACACAACCAAACAGTAAACGGCTTATTGATCTCTTTCAATCTAAAATAAAAAAACAAAACAAGTAGATAAGACTTCGCAACAAACTATAATTCTAATGTTACAACCCAAGTGCCATATCAAGGATCCATAGTCTCTACAAGGAATCTACTCTGGGGCCCAAATATCAGAGTAAATGCTTGAAACAAGTACATGACACCATTGGCTATCAGGCACCACAAACTGCGGAAAATAAAACATCTCAAAAATGAATTGGAACCATAATTGCAACGTATTAACAACTAATGAGTAGACAAAACATAGATCACGCATAGAAAGAAGCATAGAAAAGCTAATGAGTAGACAAAACATCTCAAAAATGAATTGGAACCATAATTGCAATGAAAAATGAGCCACATGGCACTTCCTTTGTGCACTACCTAGCAAGTTGTTGGATCGAAATACACACGTAAACAATACCAAAAGTAAAAAACATAAAGTTAAAGACAGATATCTATGTGGTTCGGCTTTGTGCCTACGTCTACACCGGAGAGCCAGAAGTTTCCACTATGTCAAAAAATGAATTAGCGTTACATCCTATATATCTCCTACCTTGGTACATGGTAGAATCCCCGAAATAACCATATCGTACCCCCGCACCCCCTACCCGACTAGTCCACACCGCACAAAACTCTTTCCAGCTACAGGGTGGGGCCCTCCCACTTGACCATTGGGCCTAGTGAGCGGACCCATGATGATATGAGCCATACCCAACACAAGCCTTCAAATAAAAGTCAACCTTGAAGGTGCACACATACAACAATGCAACATAAGTACACAATAAGGTAGGAACCTAGGTCCAGTCTACAATTGTATGGGAAAATACAAAGCTACAAAGCAAGTGACCCATATCTCACACAACTAACCTTTTCTAAATGGACTTCTTAAGTTCTTATATTTCCAGAGGAGAAACCTCCTCTACTTATGAAATCCAAATTATCAGACAATATGGGGAAAATACCATTTGTACAACTATGGGAAAGATTTCCATAGTGTGGCATGACAAATGACGCAGATCACATGGTAAGAAAATCAACAAGCAAGCCACGACACTCACACTGTATTATTGATCTGGTCTACCTTAAGAATAAAGATTGTTAAGTATACTTGGCATCCAATGAGACTTTAATAATATACAAGGGAACAACAACTAACAAAGTATCATGTTTCCAAAAAATTTGAGTGCAATTCTATAGCTATCTCAGAGCACAGGTTTGATTCCAAATGTAAATCCAACACAATTGACCCCACTAATACCACTTTTTTGTTTTTACTTGAACCACTACTATCACTTACCAATGGTTAACACATTCCTTAACTGAATGGAGCTGTGTTTAAGCAGCATAAGGCATGCATATGACTTGGAAACTAACTCTTAAAAGAAACACTTCTATCAAGGAGCCAGCAAAGTGCCTCAAGATTATAGCAATCTAACAAAATACAAGTGCATTCAGAAACAATTTGCCAAAATATTGTATGGAACTTATATACATTCACCAACCAGCTATATATATTTATGGTATGTATGCTGGATTATTACAAAGATTTTCATCTTTGGACTGAACCGGGTTCTGACTGATTCATATCAATATGATGTTTCATGGTAAAAGTTCTAACTTACCTGGTTATCCAGCATTCTTGAGAAATCCTTGAGAACATGCCAGCGATCTAGTGATCCGACTTCAATTTGATGAGCATATTGTTTTACTTTTTTCTTCATTAATTTGTAGTTGATGTAGTATCTAAAAGGTACCAAATTGTTGCACATCAAAAAACACATGTATAAGTTGTAACAATCAATAGTACAGCCCAAATTTTACTAGTTATCTCCAGTAAACTAGCTGTTTATCAAAGATTGCTAAATGAATCAATTGTCTTCACTCCATAAATAGGCATGCTGAACATTTTTTTATCTATATAGCTTAACACCCTGTAGATTCACAGCCGATAACTTTCCACATATAGTGGTGGTATCAGCCATATATCAAGAGTTTGAAGTGAAAGAGAATATACATCCTCGAAAATAAAGATTTGAAAGAAAACTTCAGGAAAAAAAAAAAAGAAAGAAAGAAAGAAAGAAAAGAAAAAAGAAAATCCAAGTGAAATCGACTATCAAGGGACCAATTAATCAACCATGACTTCTTTACTTATAGCGGGATATAACATAATTCATTAGCACCGCTCTACCAAAGCATCATTTATCATCATAGAGAAAGGGGATTATTCTAAATAAAATATATTTGTCACCAACCAATGCCTGGTTAATACTTGAGCACTTTTTTCCTTATTTTCCGAAGGAAAATTTGCACAATGCAAGGAGAAACACATATAGATAACAAGTAACCAAAACTAGATTGTATCAGGATACAAGCAAACATACCCTTGCCATTCTTGAATTTGTCTTTCCTTCAACTTCTTCCCAAAGGAAATCATCTCTCACTACATAAACGTATGATAATGACCCATTAGAGAGGGAGAGAGAAGAAGAAGCTACGACATTACACTGCGGAGGCAGAGAGAAGAAGAAGCTACAACGACATTAAACAGTAAAGTAAGCACCCATCTACTTTCTTTTCTTTTTTATTAAGGCAAAATTTTCATCACTACATTCAAATTACCACATTTCCTTAGTTTTAAATGGATATTGAGAGAATACGTAATAGCACTTTTAGTACTAAAAAAAAAAAAAACATCTACCACAAATAATGCTTGCCAAAAAGGCCACCACCAAAATTTAGTATTAATAAAGCATGTTGGGAAATAAGTTGACGTTTAAGAATAATAAATCCGACAATTTTTAGGCACCTTTGAAAGTTCGCTTGAGGCATCGGACAATTTTTGTCATCCCAGGACCGGCCTTGTCATCCATGAAAAGAAAACGAAGACATGAGCCTGTACTTCCTGAATCCACCAAACTTTCACAGTAACTTGTATGGATATTTTCAGTGATTTGTAATCGACAGCACATGAAACGCACTTATTATCAGCATCTTAGAACAAGTATATCAAAATTTTAGATCTCTTAACACAAGTATTTACAAGCAATTTTATTATAAATCTAACGATGAATGTGACTTTACCTCAAATTTCTAGTGACTCCAGTCCCTCAAGTACTTGTCAGGAAAAAAAAAACAAACAAAACAAAACAAACAAACATAATCTCGAAATTAAAATTACACACCTTGAGAAGACGAAGATGTGAGTGCGTATATATAAGTGGAGCCATCATTGTACAGTAGCATAGCATTTTGATTATTTTAAGGAACATTAAGTCGAAAAAACTATAGAAGTGCAATTGCAAGGAGATTATGAATTCATGACAGATCCAAAAAAAAACTGAAGAATGATGTATATACATATACAATATATACAATTAACAAACATTACCAAGGTGGAGATTTCGATATTTATGCTTCTTCTAAACACTTAGGATGATCATAAACAAACAGAGAAATTGTGATCTGCGAGACAACGAAGTTGTGAGAATAAGGAATATGCATAAACTGAGAGATTCAAATTCGAAATCATTGAGGTATTGCGTTTGGATTTTACCTCATATGGCTCTAGTGAAGCTGGACCTCTGAGTACTGATAATTCGGATCTTTGACATGAAGATATGAATTTTCCAAACAGAGTATCAAAATCAATCATAACCTATCAAGCTTCTTGACTTTTGTTGGTTTTAGTTTCTTATGCGCGCGTGTGTGTGTATATATATATATGTACTCTATGATATGATATTGGAGAGGAGAGACAGGGTGGAGTGGAAGAGGTTGGTTTTTTTACGAGAAATGTTTGGCACACGCATTTTTTGACCCATTATGTTTTAAGGATAACTCTTGCGGCACATAAGAATACATAAATCATAATGTGTCTATCTTATCTAAACTATTTAGAAAGAAGCATAGAAAAGCTAATGAGGAAATTGTGTTGTAACAACTAATGAGTAGACAAAACACAGATCACGCATTACCTTATCTAAAGAAAGAACCAAATTGCCCACACAAGTAAGATAAAAATTTTGCAACGACTGCGCTATATTCAAAAGGGTACAATCCTACTACAAAATTCAATGATACGGAGCAGGCAGCTATGAGAGTATCCATCTTACCCTGATGCTTTCTTGAAACTAAAGTGACAATTCTTTTGAATACCTTTCTGATAGCTTGAAGTACAATATGAAACTCATTCCTTCTCCATCATAATCGTTTTGAAAGATTGTAGTAGGATACAGGGGTATCTAAGGAAGGAAAAGAGAAGAAGAAAATTTACCATATGGTTTAACAGTATTGACTAACTCTGTATTTGGTTTAATCCACCACAGAGAGAAAAATTAGGTTAGGGTTTTCAGTCCTAGCCGAGATCCGATACTAGGTAAAGGTTAGGGTTTACAGACCTTGACGAACCTAGGATTATATCTAGGGAACAAATGAATAACCTATGCTCGGTTTCTTTCTTTCTTTCTTTAAATGTTACTGTAGTTTTCTGAATAATATCAACTAAAAAATAAAAAATAAAAAAATAAAAAAAAACCTCAGCTCAACTCAATAGATCCAGTAGGAAAAGCTAAAAGAACCTTGACGAACCCTAGTAAATCCCGATCACGATCGGCTAGGGATAAAACCCTAACATGATTTCTATGTCAACCCTAGTAAATCCCCAACTTTGTTAGCCTTTCCAAACATAAAACGTTCCATAAACAGTGAAACATCCCCAAAATTTCAGGTGAGGGTTTGAGAGTTTTAGATTTTGAGAGAGAAGAAGAGAGAAAGAGGATGACATACCAGATGAGCGACGGCGGATGACGGCGAGATGAGATAAGGCAAGGCAACGGCGACAGCCGCGAGGTGAGGTGAGGTGAGGTGAGGCGAGGTGTCGGCAGACGGCGGCGAGGGTTCGGCCAAATCCCTTTCTTTCTTCCTTTCTCTCTTTCTTCTTTTTAAGATTGTTAATTAAAATAAGATTCTTTTTGAGTTAATAAATCTATTAAATGTTTAGGGGGGAATTTTTGGGCAATATATTTGGATAGTGTTTATTTACAAAATTGCCATCGCATCTTTAATTTTTGAGTTTTTATTTACAAAATTGCTACATTATTGTCATTACTAACGGATATATACATTTTCTAACGGATATATCCGTTAGTAATTAGTAACAGATATATTCGTTAGAAATCATAAAAGTTGTCCGTTAGAAATCTGGCCATATGGTGTAGTGTCGCAAGCGAGTGCCAAAGCTTTGAAGAGACAGGTATTTTTAGAGGCTATAGATTTAGGATAAAAAGCATTACAAAAGATGCAATGATAGAAACATGATGTCGGGGCTCGGGCTAGGGCTAGTTGTGCTTTGCGTGAGCTGCCTACTTATCCCAAGGGGAATCAGACCATGATGTAGTTCGGGGTACAAAGGAACAAATCGCACATGTACAACAAGACAAGCGGATGCTATATTATGAGGATGATGTGCAGTGTATGGATGTGTCCTGAGTCCTATCATATTTAGTGTTCTGATCCTAGTATGCGTAAGTGTTAGTGTTTCCGACTGTGATGCAGTGACTGACTTGGATAAAGACACAACGGTTGGGAAAATTCTGGGTCTCGGGGTAATTTTTTTTTTAAAATTCCGAGAAACGTGCTTTGTAAGAGAAACGGTTCAGACGCAGGGTCTAAAAGGATGACAACTAAAGGCGACCAAGGGATCCCATGATAACCGATAGGTAAGAAAGCTATGAAAATGGACAGATGAGAAAGCTCATGATAATCAGGGGACACGGAGTCGTGAATGACCGATTTTTTGGAAGTCGATTTTGTTTTTTGCTACTTTCTACTGGGGATAGTAAGAGCTAGTATCCTTCTGTAGTTATCCTCGGGGGATGGCGTAGGGCTCTCAGAGAATCTCCCTTAACTGTTTTTTGATCGGGAACTAGGACCCATCTATGAATCTCTCACGGTTGATTAGATCTTTACAATGGTCAGTCCGAAAAGCCGATTCGGGCCTTCGAGAGCTGACATCTTTCTATTTCTGTCCTTGGGGGATGGTGTAGGACTCTCGGGGAATCTCTCTTTCTTGATCGGGAATCAGGACCCATCTCTGAATCTCTCACGGTTGATCAGATCGTTGCAATGGTCAGTCTGAAAAGCCGATTAGGGCCTTTGGGAGCTGATATCTTTTTGTTTCTATCCTCGGGGGATGGTGTAGGACTATCGGGGAATATCTCTTGATTGTTTCTTGATTGGGAACCAAGACCCATCTCTGAATCTCTCACGGTTGATCAGATCTTTGCAATGGTCAGTCCGAAAATTTGATTCGAGCCTTCGGAAGCTGATATCTTTCTGTTTCTATCCTTAGGGGATGATGTAGGACTCTCGGGGAATCTCTCTTAACTGTTTCTTGATCAGGAACCATAACCCATCTCTTAATCTCTCACGGTTGATAAGATCTTTGCAATGGTCAGTCCGAAAAAGTAAATTCGGGTCTTCGAGAGCTGATATCTTTCTGTTTCTGTCCTTGGGGGATTAACTGAATTTAATGGGGATAAATTGGATCTAATGGGGATAAAACCTCAGAAATGTTGACTAAAATGGACCACCGGGGCTAATCGGGACCAAAAACGGGCTGAAACGGGTCAGAATAGGCCAAAACGGGCTGAAACGGAGCGAAAAGGGGCCCACAGGGAGTACTGCCATGGCGGCACTGGGCCACTATCATGGCGGCAGTTGGTTAGTGCTATGGCAGCACTGGGTGGCCGGACTCCATGGATGTATATCTCGGGTTTTTGAACTCCAAATGCTCATTTTTGGCCATTTTGGGGTGTTTTTGGAGCCAAAATTTGTCAAAATGTAGTTTGTGCACGCTTAGGTGAGTAATCTTTCCCCACAATTAGAATTTTGATTGGGTTTTTACTTTTTTCAAAATCTTAAGAAGAAAGTTGAGCTCCCATTTTTTATTTTGCAGATCTATGGCTTCAAGCTCAAAGAGGGCGTCCAAGAAGGCCAAGGAACGGGCAAAGGCTGAGAGTCAACCTCCAGAGTTAGTTTTGCGCAACCCTCAATGTCACCTTTTAGCCGCAGCTCTAGCTCGTCAGGTATGTGAAACTTTTGATAGTTCAGGACTATTCCTATGCATTGTGCTAGTTTTGTGAGCTGTGGTGAGCACCTAGAGATCATTAGAAGTTCAATTTGTGCTCAAATGTTAATTTTGTGAAGTTTGGAATTCAGGCTATGAATAGTGACTTTTGTGCCTATTTTGGGTTATTTTTGGTGTGTGTAGGTGCCAAAGGTAGCTTTAAAAGGCCACGGTAGTCTTGCCTACGTTTTCCTGTGGTATACCCAACTGTCGCCCACCGTCAAGAAGATGGTTAATGATGTAGGTTTTGGCGGCTTCGTCCGTCTGGTTCAAAGAGTAACAATGACCAAGCCCATTTTTATGCTCTTGCTGAAAGGTGGTGGGACACAGCTAATACCTTCCATCTTCCGTTCGGCGAGATGACGATGACGCCTTTTGATTTCTCAATGATTACCGGCTTGAGGGTTGGCAGGAAACACCTAGTCTTGGATTACTGCTATGAGATTGACCCTGAAACTGTCGAGATGCTGATTGGGGTTGTTCCCCCTAATCTGGAGAGGCACTGGTTCCCTTATGGCTGGCTTTATCAGGCCTACAGAAGAGGGAGACACACTCTGAATGACCGGCAATTATTACGGGTCTTTCTGCTATATGTTCTTGGCTGTTCAATTTTTACTACATGGAATGGGGTGAGCCCGCGGCTCCTTACTTGCTTGGTGACCGTTAACGAGATTCCTTCTTATGATTATGGCATTGCTGCCCTGGCCCACCTTTATAAGCACATGGGCGAGGTCTCCCATGGCGGCATAAATTCTACTAGAGGATTCTGGCGAGTTTGGGAGGTATGTTCTGTGAATTTTCCTCTTTTTTTTGGCCCTTTCTTGTTTTTGCTTTCTGATTTTCACTTTCTTCCTATGTAGCTCTGGACCTTTGAGTATTTGAAGATACTGGCCCCTACCCCTGCTGATGAGTCGGGTGAGGATGAAGATGGCATGGCTACTGTGCCTTTATTTCCTCGGGGTTTGAGGTGGCGGAGAGACGTTGTCAGATTCAAAAGCGAGGCCCATCGGATTGTCCTTTTGAGGAACTTCTTATCTGACCCGATGGTTGCCAGTGTTGACTGGGCGCCTTGGGAGGGTGTTTCTTATGCGGCTCCTGAGGAGATCCAAGCAGTTAGGCCTTTTGCTTCTTGTCACCTCTTGATGGAGAGCACCGAGGGAAGGTAATGGTACCTTGGCGAGTGAGTATCCCGACAGGCGATCAGTAGCCCGAGATATTTTTTTCCTCATGATCCTCCTATGATGGATGCTGGTGACCTTTCTGGTGCTGCTCTGCTAGTGGCTCTGGCTAGCACTGATGTTTGGGATCACATCCGCTCTGAGACTGGCTATGAGACATATCGTGGCCGCTTCCTGATGCCGAACTTCCCACTCCTGGTTGTGAGTTCCTTTTTACATTTTTGTCTCTATTTGTCACTTATGTTTTTGGACTCATCTTTTCCTAACTTGTCTTATGCCTACAATTTTATGAGGTGTACAGGAGATAAGCTCCTCCGACTCCCGACCCTATCCCTTCTTAGGATTGGACTGTCAATGTTCTAGGTACCGATGGTTCTCCTCAAGTGATGGAGGTACCATGAGTCATATATAGGTATCCTACTCAGCTAGCGGGCGTCCTCAATGTTCCTTGGAGTTACGCTGAGGAGGGTCATGCCTTGGCAGCTAGCTTACGATCCTTGTCCTTACGCGAGACCACCGGGTATGTCTCTAATTTGCGATCCTTAAGGTTATGAGGTTCTAACCCTAAACTTTACCCTCTGACAGATGTATGGCATACGACAGTTCGCCACTAGCCAGATGGCGTCCTTGGTAAGTTTCTGACTCAACTCTATTTTTGTACTTTTGTTGTTTCTTGACTGATTGTTTTTATTTTGTGTGTGCAGTGTCAAGGAGGTGGTGATGGCTTGTCGAGGACCAGGCCAAGGTGTAGGGGTAGTGGGAGGAAGCCATCGCCAATGTACACTCCGGGTGATCCGACAGAGGATGTAGAAGAGGATGACTGAGGCCTTCTAAGCGAGGACTTTTGTTTTGTCTCCATTTCATGTCTTCGATTGGGTTATACTAGTGAATAATGGATAATGTATAGGATAATCTTTAGGATGATGTGTAGGATGATTTATCACCCTTGACAGAGTATTATGACGTTTTGCCTTTCGAGCCGGATAGTTTCCAGTTTGAAGGCGCAGTTGTGTGCTTATTTTGGTTTGTGGTTGTGTGACAATATATGTGCACTGTGATTCTGTGATTATTGATGTTACTGCGATGAGTAGCTTTGTGATAGTGAGTGTGTTTGCCTTGCAGGTAGGATAGTCCGTGAAACGGGGAGGTACTACTGAAATTTTGAATTTTGCTAGAGCCGCGACAGAAAATATGACATTGTATGATCCCATTTAACTCACGGCTTGGCTGAACATCACGGATGGTATGGAACGGATCAACCTCTTCAGCTACGATCTGACCGAGCTATTTTTTCTTCGCCAGATGGTTCTGAACACTGAGTTCATGCATGCTGCGATTGCCCACTGGGACCCAGTAAATCATGTCTTTAATTTTAATGGCCTGGAGATATGCCCCCTGTTTGAGGAGTTCTGTGCTATCCTCGACTTTGATAAGGACTCTGACCTGATTCTTCTTTCTGCTGATACCCCCGGTCCTACGTGAGGCCTGGCTGAATACCTGAATTGTTCCACTGCTATTTCCTACCGACTAATTCGTGGTGAGGTTCTCGACAATGCTTCGATAATTGCCCGATATGTTAGTCCCGGGAATCCCAGCGTATATGATGCCACCCGCGGGGCTGCTCTGATATTATGCATGACTTCACACTTTCTATTCTCGAGTACTTCCCCTAACTTGGTGAACGTGCGCCTCGGGCTGAAATTGAGTAAGAACCCCATGGCCATGGTTCTAGCAGAAACTCTGAATGGTTTGGATCGTGCTTTTAATCAAGGGACTCTCCTTCTTTCTAGGGTGCCTTTGGTGTTACAGGCTTGGCTCTATGAGCACCTTCAGTTATGGACTAGTAGCGTGCTGCCAATTTACTTCTGCAGGGCTGTGCTTCATTCTCATTACACTTCTACCGATTGGGTTAGCATAATGGGTGCTTTATCTGAGGCCGACATTTGCTGGATTGTAGGGCGTTAGGGCCTCCATGCTGTGACCACCAACCTCGGGGATTACCAGAGAGTATGGTTGATGGGTCTGAGAGGGACTTCTTTCTATCATCCTCGCCGATTGGCCAGATAGTACGGGCGAGTTCAAGAGGTCCCTCAGGGGTTTACTAAGAGGGTCTTTGCTTCCAGAGTCAGAGCTGTTACTATTGCTTCTTTCATCAGTGGATGGGCCTGCCGAGTAAAAGCCTACTTCTAAAGACCTTTGAAGAAATAAAAGACACAAAATAAAACTAGGCTTGACTGATTCTACTTCTTTCCTCCAAGTGTCTTTGATATTTGTGACTGCTTTATGAAAGAACTTTTTGTGCTTTCATTTATCCCTGCTTATGTAATATTCAAAGTTTGTTTATCGATGAACCTTGGTTACTTGGAGAACCTTATTTTATGCATTTGGCTTTCTGAAAACATTTGTAGTACGGTTTTGATCAGATGTTTGCTTTTGATACTTGTTTGGGCACGCTAGGACGATTAGAGGCAAATGATGCGGGTGGCCAAAATTTGCCCCTAGTTTGGGATATGTATGGTTGTGAGGCAAACGAGGTAGATGACCGACGTTTGCCCCATAGTTTGGAAGAGGTTTAGGCAAACGAGGCGGGTGGCCGAAGTTTGCCCCTAGTGTGGAGGGTGTTCTGGGTTATGGTAAGGACCGAGACTTTATTTCTCTCACACACTCATAATTTTGCCTAGGCACCAGTTAGGCGACCTAGCGAGCTCTTTTCTCTCTTTTGTTATTGCTCACTTTAGATTTAACTCTAATTTTTGCCTAGGCGTCCTTTCAAGTTTTTGACCTAGCGAGCCATCCTTCTTTTCTCTTCTGAAAGTCTGCCTACCTACCCCAGAGCGGGGATTAGGTCCAACGTAGTTCGGGCCAAAGTCTTGAAAGAAAAGGGGTTAATTATGATCGTGTTGACCGAACTGATACGGTTGCCTACGTATCCCCGAGTGGGAATCAGGTCGAGCATAATTCAGGGCGAGGCTTGAGAGGAATTGGGCTTTTTTTTGGGTGGAATTACCGAACCGATGCGGTTGCCTACGTATCCCTGAGTGGGAATTAGGTCGAGCGTAGTTCAGGGCGAGGCTTTAAAAGAAGTTTAGGGAGTGGTCAAGCATAGTACTTTTTTAGGCAATCCATGTTGATTGGTTCTTTGAATTCGACACCATCGAGGTCCATGAGGTAGGTCGCTCCTCCAGAAAGGATAGCTTTGATGATGTAAGGGCCAAACCATCTGGGTTTGAACTTCCCACGCGGGTCAAAGATCAGAGCTCGTAGTTCCTTCAGGACAAGGTCACCTATGACAATTTTCCTCAGACGAACCCCTTTTTTGAAAGCACGGGCTATCCTCTTTTGATAGATTCGAACATGGTCGATCGCGGCTAGGCGTTTTTCATCTATGAGAGCCAACTCTTCGTATCTTTCTCTTAACCAATCAGATTCTGAAATTTCACATTCCGCAATCACTCGTAGGGAAGGTAATTCTATTTCGACCGGACGTACTTCTTCGATCCCATATACCAGTGAGTAAGGAGTCGCTCTTGTAGATGTCCTTATCGATGTTCTGTATCCCCAAAGTGCGAACAATAGCTTTTTGTGCCAGTCTTTGTAAGTATCGGCCGACTTCTACAGTATGGCCTTGACATTCTTGTTTGCAGCTTCGACTACCCCATTAAGTTGCGGCCTGCATGGTGGCGACTTGTGATAAGTGATTTTGTATTCCTCAAACAAATCCCTGATTTCTGGTTTGAAATGACTACCATTATCTGAAATGATCTCATGGGGGACTCCATAGCAATAGATGAGGTTCTTCTTAATGAATTTGGCCACTTCTTTGGCCCTCAACTTGGTGTAAGATGCAGCTTCTACCCACTTTGTAAAGTAGTCGATGTCCACCAAAATGTATCGATTTCTGTTCGAGGTCTTTGGAACAATTTCATCGATGATATCAATTCCCCAAGTTGAGAACGGCCATGGGGAGGTCATACTATAGAGCAGAGATGGTGGTACATGCATTATGTTCGCATGGATCTGGCACTTGTGGCACCTTCTCACGTATTCGCAACAATCTTTTTCCAACATTGTCCAATAGTACCCTTGTCTTACGATCTTTTTGGCTAGCATGTGAGCATTCATGTATGGACTGCATACACTTTCGTGTATTTCATCCATCATTCTTCTAGCGCACTTTCCAAACAGGCAAGTTAGATTGTGACCATTGTACCCTTTCTTCAACAATTTTCCCCCACAAATGATGAATTGTACTACGAACATTTGAATTGCTCTTTTGTCTTTCTCGGAAGATTCTAGGGGATACACTCCCTTTTCTATGAAGTCCCAAACATCTTGGTACCATGATGTTTCATTCTCTTCTTCTTCGATTGCGGCGACCATGTTGAATGAAGGCTCATATCTTTGCTCAATTACCAAAGGCATCATCTTGACTCCCACGGGAATTTTGATCATGGAGGCTAAGGTAGCCAACGAATCTGCTAGCTGGTTCTCTTCCCTAGGCAAGTAGAAGAATGTTATGTTCTTGAACTGTCTCTTGAGTCCATCGAGATGATCATGATAGGGCTTCAACCTTTGTTCTTTCACGTTCCATTCTCCTTTAGCTTGTGACACAATGATATTTGAATCTCCGAAGACATCCAACTTCTGAACTCTCAATTCTATGACCGCTTCCATCCCCAGAATGCATGTCTCATATTCAACAGTGTTATTGGTGGCGTTATAATTGAGCTTGGCTGACAGTGCGGTGTGGTCCACATTTGGCGACACCAGGATCATACCTACTCCATATCCTTTCATGTTGGCTGCCCCATCAAAGTACAACTTCCACTATTCTTCTTTGATTTCCATGATATTCTCATCTGGGAACGGGAAGTCTCTATTTTCTTAAAAATCAACAGCTGTTCCGCAAGATGCTCAGCTATAATTCTCCCTTTTACTGATTTGCTTGTAACGTACTTGATATCGAATTCGGACAGTAGAAGTAACCAACGGGATATACTACCGGTCAGGGTGGATTTTTCGAGGAGGTAATTTAGAGGATCCATGCAGGATATGAGCACAACTGGGAAGGCTAGAATGTAGTGCCTCAGTCGGCGAGTGCACCAAACCAAGGCCCAACATGTTTTTTCGAGGGTAGAGTAGTTGAGCTCATACCCAGTCATCCTCTTGCTAAGGTAATACATGGCCTTTTTGGAGTAGCTTTCTTCTCCTTCTTGGGCTAGCATGCAACCCATGGCATTCTTGGAGACAGATAGGTAAAGAAGCAAGGGTTTATGGGGGGTAGATGGTGAAAGGACGGGTGGTTTTTGGAGGTAGGTTTTTATTTTGTCGAAGGCGACTTGGTATTGGTCATCCCATTGGAACTTCTCTCCTTTCTTTAGCAATCAGAACAAGGAATCACATGTGGTGGTGAGCTTGGAGATGAAATGGCTGATGAATTGGATTCTCCCGAGGAACCCCCGTACTTCTTTCTTATTGTGTGGTGGCGCCATTTCTAGAATTGCCTTGATTTTGGAAGGGTCCACTTCTATCCTCATTTCTGTGATGAGGAATCCCAGGAGCTTTCTAGAGGTCACATCAAAAGTGCATTTCTTGGGATTTAGCCTCATCTTGTACTTGCGCAATCTTTCAAAAAACTTCTCCAGTGCCACCAAGTGCCCTTCTCTATCCTTGGATTTCACGATCATGTCATCTACGTACACTTTTACTTCCTTGTGAATCATGTCATACAACAAAGTAGTGGCGACTCTTTGGTAGGATGCTCCAGCATTCTTGAGTCTGAAAGGCATCACCCTATAATAGTAAGTCCCCCATGGTGTGGTGAATGTCATCTTTTCCTAGTCTTCCGGAGCCATTAGAATCTGGTTGTATCCCGAGAAACCATCCATGAATGACAATAGTTCGTGTCCGACGGTGTTATCTACCAAAACATCAATGTGGGGCAGTGGGAAGTCATCCTTTGAACTTGCCTTGTTTAGATCACGAGAACTTTTTGATCCTTCTTGGGGACTGGCACGATGTTGGCGATCCATTCCGGGTACTCGATAATAATGATGAACCCTGCCTTGAACTATTTTTCTACCTCTTCTTTGACCTTGAGTACCCATTCTGGTCTCATGCGCCTAGTTTTTGCTTGACGGGTTTAGAATCGGGAAGGAGGGGTATATGATGTTGGATGATGTCATGGTCGACCCCAGGCATGTCCTCGTAAGATCAAGCAAAAACATCTTAGAATTCTTTTATCAAAAGAATCAATTTTTCTTTTTCTTCTTTATTAAGTGTTGAGCCAATTTGCACAGTTTGCGGATTATCTGTTTCACCTAGATTAATCGGTAAAGTATCTTCGGTTATTTCATAAGCAGATGACTTTTTAATTAGTTGTTTTAGTTCAATTGGGAGATCCTCGGAGGGATTTGTGCATTCACAATAGACATAAAGGAGTAAGCAGAATCATCTTTCATTTCATTCATGACAGGTGGAGTGATTACATCGAACAGTGGTGGGCTTATAGTAGCCGACTCTGGTACAGACTCGATAATTGGAAGTATAGACTGTAGGGGAACAGGGAATTGGGAGACACAGACAAATGACTCTATAGCCTGGTTGCTCAGACCCTCCTCAGTTGGCATGATCTGATCATCTTGGATCTTGGTCCTCTTTCCTTCCTTTTCCTCAACAAATTCTTCCCACATTTTCTCGATGGCTTTAGTATCCAGGTACTTCAACCAATCTTCCTCTGGGGTTTTGACAACTTTTTTGGGATAGAACGGATCTTGATAGGGGGGCCTTTCGCAGTCAGCAATGATTTTAAGCCCGGGGTGCCTTTTTCCAGTGGCCCGATGGATCCAAGGTTCAGGGAACCCAAAATAGGGGAAATCATCCCCTTCTTTGATGAATTGCCCATTCAAGGTTTTGCGGTATGGTGGGAGACTCCTCACTCTCTTCTTCTACGGCCTCTGTAGCTCAACGTCTTCTTCAGTGGGCTTGTACCCTAACCCAAAAGTGCCTTGTTGCCCTTTGATTTAAGGGAACTCGCGGATCCCTTGCTGACGTCGGCCCAATCCCATTCCAGGGAAATAGTTCATCTTGTGGACGATGTTGATGACTGCAAAGTGGATTTCAGGGAACCTGTCTCCATCACTAATCATGTGGACCTCTTCCATGAAGAATCCTCCAATTTTTCCTTCTTCTAGCTCGGGTATTTGGATTTCAAAGATGGGAGCGTAGCTTGGAAAGGCTTCATTACCCCAAATCTAGCCGAGGATGATTTTTACCTCCTTTTCAAGAATGTACTTGATCATTTGGTGCACAGTGGATGATACAGCTTTATTGACATATAGCCAAGGCCTTCCGATCAGCAAATTGAATGAGGCAGGTATATCTATGACTTGAAAGAGTTGAGTGCAAACCAAAGACCCTACTTGAATTTTGAGAAAAATGGGCCCCATCACATTTCTCTTGGTGTTATCATAAGCCCTCATGGATTGCACAGACGGAGTGATGTCCTGGATGTTGACTACCCAAGGCGGTGGCGGTCCTTAGAGCACAAACATTTAGGGCAGAGCGTGTATCAACCAAACAGAATGGCACTTGCTATCCCTTGCATCCAACAGTGATGTACAAAGCTTTGTTATGTGCAGATCCTTCCGATGGCAGGTCTTCATTAGAAAAGGTAATGATTGGGTCAATGGTGAGTGCGCCTAAGAAAGCCACCATGTCTTTCAGTACGGCGTCGATGGGGACCTCAATTCCAGCCAAGGCGTTCAACACGGCTTGCCTATGCTTGTAGGATGTTACCATGATGTCCCACATCGAGAGATGTGATTGGGTTTTCTTCAACTGCTTTATCAACTCATTGTCTTCTTCGATGATCTCATTCATTTTTCCCTTCCCCTTGTCTTTGACCAGACTTTTCTCGATCGCTTTAGTGGTAGGCTGCGGAGGCTAATAATGACGGCCTGACCTAGTTAGATGATCAATCTCAACAAGAGTAGGACCTTCTGCAGTCTCATCTTCTTTGAACCAGTCACAATCTGTTCCCACAAATGGTTTCTCCGGCTCGTTCTAGATAGAAGCATCACTTTCATTGTTGGGATCATACCATTTGAGGTCCACTGCCCCTAGATCCTGTACTTCCAAGAAGAATAGATCTTGTTCATCAGCCAGCTGTTGCTGCCACTCATCATCCCCTCCTTCAATCAGATGAATTCCCACAGAATTTGGGGTGTCAATGAGGGGTAAAGGTTGGCCTAAGTGGGTGATATAAGTAGCAGGGTTGAAGGATACAGGGTTGAACTCAATGAGGCTGATATTTTGGTGGTTTGGTAGAGGAATTTGAGTGATATGGGGCTGCTTTGGAGGAGGCTCAATGATATTCTGGTCAATGAGGTCTTGGATATCATGGTGGAGGCACATGCAATCATCGGTGTTGTGGCCAGGGGCTTGGTGGTAGGTACACCATTTGGACATATCACAGTTCGGCGGGAGCGGGGTATTTCAAGGCTGGAGTAGTTGGAGGTGGCCCTTTTTGAGGAGGCGATCTAAGGCTGAGGAGAGGGGGATTTCTAATTTAGCAAAGTTGCGTGGAGGCTTCCTCGGGAAAGGGCGACCAGGGGAGTTTGCTTGGTTGGGAGGTTGGTACGGCCTAGGAGGGTAAGCCATAGGTTGACTGCTAAGGGCATTGACATCCGGAGGGTTGCGGGAGTAGTTGGGCCTTTTTGACTGACTCCAAGGCTCTTCTTTTTTGATCTTTCCTTCCCTTATGGCATCTTCAATTCGAGTTCCAACTTTAAATAATTCCTCAAAGGTGGAGATGGACTGGTAAAACAATTTCTCATGGTAAAGCGGTTGCAGATTCCGGATTAGCATCAATCGGACAATGGGTTATTTGGGTTACTTTATTCCTCCATCTGCTCAGAAATGTGGCGAAGGATTCATTGTTATTCTGCCGAGTTGTTTACAAATGCCTAATAGTGACATCAAGTTCTTGGTTATAGGAATAATGATCAACGAAGACCCAGACTATATCTTCCCTTCCCCGACTTTTAGAAGCTTCTAAGGTAAGGAACCATGACAGTGCAGACTTCGCGAGAGTTTGTGGGAACAGCATTGCAATGTGCTCATGAGTGCAGCCTATTGATTGAAAAATGTTCATACACAGCTTTACATGGTTTTTTGGATTTCCGGTTCCATCAAAACGGTCAATGGCAGGCATCTTGAAGTTTTCTGGAAGCTTCAGCTTAACAGGCTCGAAAGTCCTTCCAAGTCTAGCATGTAATCATCAACCCCTTTACTCTTCCTCAATACGCTTTCCTGCTTATCGACTTTGTCCATTTTCTCTTGAAACTTTTTCTCATATGCGGGCGGTGGGGCCCCTTGAAACCAGTCTTCTTCCCCATTATTCTCAGGAGGTAGTATGAACCCTGGCGGTGGAGGTGGCACGAAACCTGGTGGTAGCGGGAACCCAAGTGGATATTGCGGCTACTGCTGTTTCATTTCTTCCATAATCCTCAAGACTTGGGCCAGGCTGTGGGACTGCTAGCTTATGGTGACTCCCAATTCGGTGACCTTGTTTTCCAATTCTTTCGAATTCATGTTGAAATAACTTGTTGGGTTGATTCTAACCAAACGATTATCTAAATTTCTGACCCAGGATGAAGATCCCAGCTATTGACTTTGAGAATCTATAGTGACCCTACAGATTTGAGAGGATCGTATCAGGTTCTGATAGTAATGACTTTAGACAGACAAATAGTGGTGTTAGGAGACGTGGACTGACTTGTGTACAGACTGACTAAAATAGTGCATGTGGACCGATGGGAATAATGCATGTAGATGAGATAAGCATGCGGATATAAGCCCTAATCTATATGATGCCCCTATTTCTAACAGATAGCAGTTAACCAAGTAAGATCCTAGCCATATAGAGTGTGCTAACCTTTCCTTTTAGTATGATCACCAAGGGTTAATAAGGGTTTCCCAAGTTATTTTGGGAAGTTTGGACAGAGTTTTCTGGGAAACTGGTTATATCTGGGATACATCTGGACAGAGTTTATGGGAGAAACAGGTTATATCTGGGATGTCTGGACAGAGTTTCCGGGGGAAACAGGTTATATCTGGGATATCTGGACAGAGTTTTCAGGGGAAACAGGTTATATCTGGGACATCTGGACAGAGTTTTCGAGGGAAACAGGTTATATCTGGGACATCTGGACAGAGTTTCCGGGGGAAACATGTTATATCTGGGATATCTAGACAAAGTTTTTGGGGGAAACAAGTTATATCTAGAATATCTGGATAGAGTTTCCGGGGAAAACAGGTGCATATGACAAGAGCATATGATGATGGCGATCATACTGTCTAGCAGGTTTTCATACTACTATGTCTTACGACCGACAAACAAGGTTTGCGGTATATATCTTTGTAAGCATGGAGCAGACATCCTTGTCATGGTGCCTAGGCAGGTCAACTCAATGTGATCACATGTGAGTGATTGCCTTGGAAATCATAAGAAAGAGGTTCTCCCTTATGCCACATAAGCGTCTACACCGCGCAGGTAATCCCGTCAGGGCATACAACAGTTGTATCACATTGTCCTATATAAAAAGATAAATGAACACTCCTATGAAAGGTTCTACAGGAATCTATATGCAAAGGTTGGGTTTAGTTAATTAAAGAGGGCCCGTTGACGAGAGTTCCAATATACTGTCAGAGAGACAATACGGAAGTTTTTACTCTTTTTGATATACCTTAGAAGGTACAGGAATCTATATGCCCTGGCACATCAAGACCTGAACAATGTCAGCGCCGCGTTTCAGACACAATCGGCGGGGAAAATGCAGAAGTGCAATGTGGTGAACCAGACACAGTAAAAAGATGATTTTAAGGATGCTTCTTATGAGTCAAACCTCTGTATTATTTTGTTTTGATAATAAAAATCCCCAGCAGAGTCGCCAGATTGTGGACACGCGGAATACCGCTTTCCTTTTAGTTTTGAAACTGGTTTAAAAGGAAAGAATGAAGGTCTGTTGAAAACAGATACAGAGTCACCACTTGGTCTTTAGGGAACCAAGAAACCCAATTTGACTCACCCAAACAAATAAAGGGCACCGGTCCTTCATAACCAAAGAACTTGGATCGGGGTTTTGGTATGAGAGAGGAAGGAGCCTTTGTCACGACTAAAACACCCTCAACTCGCCCCGTCTTTCAACGGGCCTCAATTAGCATCCAAATAATCATCTTATACTATGTATGGTTCGACAATTAATACTATGATAGTATATTACATTATATAAGAAACTTAAAATAGAAGATCTAAAGATAAAATATCATTCATAAGATCTAAGCCAAATATCACACAATGCAAAGTGAAAGATCACACAAACAAACCTAGAAAAAATCGCGTAATCACATATCAAGTAATCAAGTTTTCCTAGTCTAAGGGGACATGAATTGTTCTCGAAACAAGTAAATAAAAGAAAACAAGGATGCTTAGCAAGCTAGAATGATGCATGTTAATCTTTGCGAAAAAAAGATCTCTCAATCCCCGGGATGAATGAGAAAGGATGATTAGATCGAGGGGAAGCATGGACGTGTGATCAAGTTCATTCCTTATAATCTTCTTAGATTAGGAGTCACAAAAGCCCCAAATCTTTGCATGGATGCAATGTATGTATCTAGAATGTGCCAAGATTGTAGTGTGCTTTATGTTCATGGATTCCTAGAATGACTTAGAAGTCTAGAATGTGTATGAATGAATGAAGGAGGTCATCATGGGATATTTACAAATGTAGTATGAACTACTTCCTAAGACATGAGCTAATTTGGAGTGCATGTAAGCATCAAATCAAACGGGGAAAGTAAAAGTGTGCTTGCTATGAATAGTGGACAGAACAGTAATACGATCTTGTGAAAATGGAAAAGAGGGGTTAGGAATGTTTTCAAAGCATTCTTTTTTTATGGAAATCTTCCTTATTGTGTCTAGAACACAACCCAAAAATCTAATCTTTAATAACTATCACATATTGAGAGAAATCATATAAACAATAGAAGTCACTCAGAAACAGAGTCCGTACTGATGACTGAAATGTTGAAAAATCTTAGAAAATGAAAACAAAAGATCTAGAGGCCCATTTTATACAGAACGTTCCCTAAGGCACTGAAGTTTAAGGTAAAAATGGTTTGGGACCACTCCTTTTGGAAAAGTATTCTGTATAACAAGTTGAAAGTAGACCAAGCTGCTGTGGCAGCAAAAACAGAATATCTGGAGAGGATGTTTGGGTCCAAATGGACCATTTTCAAGTATTTCCAAGTCAAACCCAAAATCATGGGTGTTCTCTAATGAGTTAGGAAGATTTTCCAAGTGGTCTTGTATCCATACATTGAGTATTGAGTTCTAGAGAAATCTTTGAACTCAGATCACTCACTGTTTTGACTCACTGTTTTGAAGATTTTGGGAAAAAACTTGAGTTTTCTTTCTTGAAATCAAAATGAGAGGGATTGAGAGGGGTTTTGAAATAGGGGTTTTGAAAGTATATTTTCAACATCAAATAGAGATTATAACCTCTTGCACTATCAACATCAAACTCATCATCAAGAACCCCCAATATTATTGGTGAGATTCATTTTTATTTTGAACATAACTTCAAGGATACCTTGGAGGTATTGAAGTTACAATCATCATCTATCAAACATGTTTTTGAGGTCAAGAGCTACTATCTATAAGGATTCACTCACCTCAAACTTCATGTCATCATTTAGAGGATGATGAACAAGTAAGTAAATGAAGAAAAATATAAAGAAATGAGGTTAGGAAGAGACAAACATAATATGAACAAGTAAGTAAATAACAATCAATAGATGATAATCAATGTGATTTTGGACTTGTAGCTTGGTGTTTCACTCATAGATGTTGATATTTGGACATGGAAGTAGCTTCCTAACTCAAAAATGCTTAGAGAAATGGTGGTTAGGTGTATTGATGATGAAATATATAGAAGAATGGTGGAGGAAAACAAGATTGAAACTCACTTTCTATAGAAAAATAGTAGGAGGAAGCTCCTTTCTCACTTCTAAATCTATCTCTATCTCTCTTTCTCTCTACAACTTTATCAAGCTTTTCACTTGGCCCCCAGAGGTTTCGGTATTCGCGAAAAGACCCTATTTTATCCAAAATTCACAAAAAATGCATAAGAACTCCAAATTGAGGTTGTGATATACCGTTGGAAAGGTAATGGAGTCTATTTTACATAAAAAAAAAGTTTGGAAATAGGTCACTTTGAAAGGTTTTGCGGTATTTGCGATAAAAGTCAATTTGATCGCCTTTTTCACCTTCAGAAATTCATAATAAACTCATTTTAAATCCAAAAATTGTGTGTGATATACCATTGGAAAGCTATTGACCTCTAGTGTCCATGAAAAATGTTTGAAAATTGTTACGGTGCTCCGGTTTCAAAGTCAAATTTTGGTCAAACTGGTCAAACCTGGGATTCCCGGGAAGTCCTGGAAACCTCTGGGAACTTCCAGGAGCTGACGTTTTCGTGCGATCTTCTTTTAAAACTTATTTTAATACTTTCCACATGATCTAGAATGATCCCGAAAAATTTGGACAATTTTGGTCAAACTTGGTCAAACATGGTCAAACTTTGGTCCAACCGGTCAATAGGAACTTTTCAGGAACTTTCGGGACTTTCGGGGGCCTCTGGGAGCTGACGATATCATTTGACTTTACTTAAAAACTCATTTTTTTACTTTTCTTACGACATAGCATGTTTCCAGAACTTTTGGTCCAAATCTGGGAGTTTTTGGGCTTTCAGGGGCATTTTGGTCATTCTGAGCATTTTGAGAGATAGAACCAACTTTCAGGGGTCCTTTTGAGTCTTTTTCGATCATTGTGAACCACCAAGCTATGAGTCTCCTAAATCTAATAGCAGAAAAAATAGGGTGTCTACAGAGTTCCCCTCTTTGGCATGAACTTGCGAGGCAACGCATGTCGCAAGCGAGTGCCAAAGCTTTGAAGAGACAGGTCTTTTGGAGGCTATAGATTTAGTATAAAAAGCATTGCAGAAGATGCAATAATGATGAGGCTAGTGCTGGTCGTGCTCTGCGTGAGCTGCCTACGTATCCCAAGGGAAATCAGACCAGGACGTAGTTCAGGGCACAAAGGAGCAAATCACGCATGCACAACGAGACAGGCAGATGCTATGCTATGAGGATGATATGCAATGCATGGAAGTGATATGAATTATGTCATGAGTCCTATCATGCCTAGTGTTCTGATCCTAGTATGAGTTGGTGCTGTGGGGTGTATGCCACTCCGAGTGAACTTATTGTGCTAGTTTTTCTGACTGTGATGCAGTTATTGACCCGAATAGGGATACCAAGGTGTGAAGACACTGGGTCTTGGAGCAAACTTTTGAATTTTAGAAAGTGTGCTTCGTAAGAGAATGTAATCAAACGTGGGGTCCCAGAGGATGTTAATCAAAGATGAAGTTTGACAGATAACCAATGGACATGGAAATCCTGGACACAGAAACCCTAAGAATTCAAGTGATGAAAACTAGAGATGTCAAGCGACGGACACGGAAGCACCATTAATGGACATGGAAGCCCAAGATTTTGAATGAGAATGATGAACACAACACATTTTGAATGGGAGTGATGATAAACTAATGATGATCAATGAACTGACGATGCACGAATCGAGATGACGAGTAGTCAGTGAACTATGTGACTGTTATGGGTTGGACCAACGGTTGGACTAACCGTGATTAGAAGAACTGACCATGCACTAATTAAGGTGATGAGTCAATAGTGAACTACTGTGATTGTCATGGATTGGACTGATGATGACGAGACGATAGTGAACTACTGTGACTGTCATGGATTAGATCAACAGTTGGACTAACCGTGATCAGAAGGACTGATGATGTACGAATCGAGATGACGAGTCGACAGTGAACTACTGTGACTGTCATGGATTGAATTAACGATGTACGAATCGAGATGACAAGTCGACAGTGAACTATTGTGACTGTCAAGATTGAACTGATGATGTACGAATCAAGATGACGAGTCGACAGTGAACTACTGTGACTGTCATGGGTTGAACTGACGATGTATGAATCAAGATGACGAGTCAACAGTGATGTACGAATCAAGATGACGAGTCGACAGTGAACTACTATGACTGTCATGGGTTGAATTGACGATGTACGAATCGAGATGACAAGTCGACAGTGAACTACTGTGACTGTCAGGATTAAACTGATGATGTACGAATCAAGATGACAAGTCGACAGTGAACTACTGTGACTATCATGGGTTGAACTGACGATGTACGAATCGAGATGATGAGTCGACAGTGAACTATTGTAACTGTCATGAGTTGGACCAACGGTTGGACTAACCGTGATCAAAAGAACTGACCATACACTAATTAAGGTGACGAGTCAACAGTGAACTACTGTGACTGTCATGGATTGGACTGATGATGACGAGTCGATAGTGAACTACTGTGACTGTCATGGATTAGATCAATAGTTGGACTAACCGTGATCAGAAGGACTGATGATGTACGAATCGAGATGACGAGTCGACAGTGAACTACTATAACTGTCATGATTGAACTGTCGATGTACGAATCGATATGCCTGTTGGGGATTAAACTGAATCAACTGGGGATGAAGCGACTCTTTCTGGGATCTCTCTTCAACTACTTCTCTTGACCGGGGACCAGGATTCAAATTCGAATCTCTCATAGTTGATCAAATCTTGCTGACCCAAAACCTGGATCCATCTCTGAATCTCTCGCGGTTGATCAAATCTTGTAATGCTCAATCCAAAAGAGCCGGTTAGGGCCTTCGGGAGCTGATGGACTCTCTGAGAATCTCTCTTCAATTCTTGACCTAGAACCAGGATCCATCTCTAAATCTCTTGTTGTTGATCAAATCTTGTAATGCTCAATCCAAAAGAGCCGATTAGGGCCTTTGGGAGCTAATGGACTCTCTGAGAATCTCTCTTCAATTCTTGACCTAGAACCAAGATCCATCTCTGAATCTCTCGTGGTTGATCAAATCTTGTACTATTCAATCCAAAAGAGCCGGTTAGGGCCTTCGGGAGCTGAAAGACTCTCTGAGAATCTCTCTTCAATTCTTGACCTAGAACCAGGATCCATCTCTGGATCTCTCGTGGTTGATCAAATCTTGTAATGCTCAATCCAAAAGAGCCGGTTAGGGCCTTCGGGAGCTGATGGACTCTCTGAGAACCTCTCTTCAATTCTTGACCTAGAACCAGGATCCATCTCTGGATCTCTCGTGGTTGATCAAATCTTGTAATGCTCAATCCAAAAGAGCCGGTTAGGGCCTTCGGGAGCTGATGGACTCTCTGAGAATCTCTCTTCAATTCTTGACCTAGAACCAGGATCCATCTCTGGATCTCTCGTGGTTGATCAAATCTTGTAATGCTCAATCCAAAAGAGTCGGTTAGGGCCTTCGGGAGCTGATTTTCCTGCTAGGGATGGTCTGACAGACTTCTAAATTGCTGGGGATAAAACCTTGTCAATCTTGACTGAAATGGGCCACTGGAATGGATAATGCACCCTGCTAGGAAGAAGGAAATACGCCCATTGAATGGGAGTCAAGGTATCATTCTATTTATGATGAGGGATACGGAGATGGTCTACGGCAGTTAAGGTTTTGATATTGAAAGAGGAGGGTGATCAACAATCACTCATGGACTTATGTTGCATGAAGAAAGATGATCAACAGCAACTTATGGACTTGTGTTGCACAGATGAAAGAAGATCATCAACAGCCACTCATGGACTTATGTTGCATGAACGAAGATGAGCAACAACCACTTATGGACTTATGTTGCTAGGGGAAAGGAAGATCATCAACAGCCACTCATGGACTTATGTTGCATGAATGAAGATGAGCAACAGCCACTCATGGACTTATGTTGCATGAATGAAGATGAGCAACAACCACTTATGGACTTATGTTGCTAGGAGAAAGGAAGATCATTAATAGCCACTCATGGACTTATGCTGCATGAACGAAGATGAGCAACAGCCACTTATGGACTTATGTTGCTAGGAGAAAGGAAGATCATCAATAGCCACTCATGGACTTATGTTGCATGAACGAAGATGAGCAACAGCCACTTATGGACTTATGTTGCTAGGAGAAGGGAAGATCATCAACAGCCACTCATGGACTTATGTTGCATGAACGAAGATGAGCAATAGCCACTTATGGACTTATGTTGCTAGGAGAAAGGAAGATCATCAACAGCCACTCATGGACTTATGTTGCACAAACGAAGATAAGCAACAGCCACTTATGGACTTATGCTGCTAGGAGAAAGGAAGATCATCAACAGCCACTCATGGACTTATATTGCATGAATGAAGATGAGCAATAGCCACTTATGGACTTATGTTGCTATGAGAAAGGAAGATCGTCAACAACCACTCATGGACTTATGTTGCATAAATGAAGATGAGCAACAGCCACTTATGGACTTATGTTGCTAGGAAAAAGGAAGATCACCAACAACCACTCATGGACTTATGTTGCATGAACGAAGATGAGCAACAGCCACTTATGGTCTTACGTTGCTAGGAGAAAGGAAGATCATCAACAGCCACCCATGGACTTATGTTGCATGAACGAAGATGAGCAACAACCACTTATGGACTTATGTTGCTAGGAGAAAGGAAGATCATCAACAGCCACTCATGGACTTATGTTGCATGAACGAAGATGAGCAACAGCCACTTATAGACTTATGTTTCTAGGAGAAAGGAAGATCATCAATAGCCACTCATGGACTTATGTTGCATGAACGAAGATGGTTGACCTTTGGCGGTTTGGACAGGGATGAAATTTGCATTTTTCCCCAAGCTTGGTCACTTCTCATGCTGACGCCTTGACTGATGCAGTAATGATGTTTGGTACTCCTGCTTGTATTGTCATTAGAATGCTCTTTATAACTTGATTTGAAAATTTCATTATTCGTCACTGTTGACTTACACATTTGAGACTACGACCGACTCTTTTCCTGAAAAAGACTATGACAGACTCAAAACTGACAGATACCGACATGCGAGGGTGACACGTTTGACACCAAAATGAAACAAGCTCGACTTGCCAAAACTTGATGTGCTTTCATCATAAATGATGTACCATTTCTCTTATGAGTTCACTCCGCATAACTTTGATGATAAATCTCAAATTTGAAAGTTCTTCCCTATTGATCTAATCAATTCTTTGCTTCTCCCAAAATGTACTTTTGGATTAGTGCCTTAGCTTTTAGAATAAAAGATGCTCTATTTCAAAATTTTCAAAATAACTTGGTGACTTGAAAACTCACCCTTTGGTGTGAAGGGATCATGTTAGGCAAACGGAGTTTGCCCCTAGTTCATAGGCAAACAAGGTAGGTGACCGAAGTTTGCCCCTAGTTTGGAAGATGGTTGTTTGAAGGTTTTGGGCAAACGAGGTAGGTGACCGAAGTTTGCCCTTTGTATGAAGGGTAGATAGTAAAATTCAGGCAAACGAGGCAGGTGGCCGAAGTTTTCCCCTAGTGTGGAAGGTGATTTTCTAGCTTGAGGTAAGGACCATGACTTTAATCTCTTAAATGCTCATAATTTTTGCCTAGGCACTGATGAAGTGACCTAGCGAGCTATTTTCTCTCTTTTGTTATTGCTCACTCTGGATTTAGCTCTAATTTTTGCCTAGACGTCCTTTCAGACTTTCGACCAAGCGAGCCATCCTTCTTTTCTTTTTAAAAGTATGCCTACATACCCCCGAGTAGGGATCAGGTCCAACGTAGTTCGAGCCAAGGCTTTGAAAGAAGGGGGGGTTGATTATGATGGTGTCGACCGAACCGATGCGGTTGCCTACGTATCCCCGAGTGGGAATCAGGTCGAGCGTAGTTCAAGACAAGGTCTTGAAAGAAATTGGTTTGATTATGATGGTATCGACCGAACCGATGCGGTTGCCTACGTATCCCTAAGTAGGAATCAGGTCAAGCGTAGTTCAAGGCAGGGTCTTGAAAGGAATTGGGTATGAGGGTTTTTCAAACCAATCATTAAAAAACTTAGCTCACTTGTGGTAGCGTTGAATAAAAGGATTCAGTTTCAATCTCCCTTTCTTTTCTTTTCTTTACATTTCTTTTCTTTTCTTTCTGAGGATTGATCCTTTTCACTTTCACCTAGCCAGTCAATTTTACTTTTCATGTAGTTGATTCTTGTGAGATCTTTTGATCACAATTTCAGAACTCCAGAATGTGCATATCAGTCCTCAGAATTTATTTGTGGTCGTTTCGAGCCTTTTGAAATGTGATCTAGGCATGTTCTCATGATGTACCTTGAAGTGCACAATTCTCTGTATCACCAAAGTTTTCTTCCTTTCATTTTCTCCATCATTTTGACTGGCTAAGATCAGATCTTGGAAATCAACACCTTTTTCAGCTCTAACTTTTGCCTAGGTGCCCTTTCGGGTTTTCAACCTAGAGAGCTTTTCTTTTTTTCCTTTTTTTTGAAGGGGGAAGAAACTCATTGAAATGTTTGGCTACCAACAATGACTAAGTCTGCATTGGACAGGTTTGTATGGCTCTTGATTGGGCTGGGCTCAAGGCTTTAAAATGGTGGAAAAGGGTGTTGGGCAAGCCCCAAATCAGTTCCAAGTATGTCTTTTTGAGATTTGAGCAAAAGCATCTTTGAATTCTTAAAGTAAGACTATTCAATTCTCAGCTCCTCTTCGGGATTAGCATGAAATCGACTTTGACCTTTTCAGGATTCCTCTTTTTTTTGTTTGTTTGATGCAAAAATTTATTATCTGTGATAGTTTGAAAAGTGACCTTACAGTTCAGTGATTCATGCACTTACGACTATACACATCGGGTTAAGCAAAATGAGATTTCATTCCATCAAAAGAGAAAGATTACAGACTCATAACAACTTGATGACAAACAAACTCGATCACAAGACTAAACTTGAAATAGACTCCAAACATAGAATAGACTCGACTAGACTTGATCCGGTCTCAAATGGAGTGTCACGGTGACTCGCTTATTCTTTTTTCTTTTTCGAAAGATCATCCTCATTTGCTTTGCCAGCAAAAGTCCCAAACACCACCACTTTACTTGCACAAGTTCAACATTCATGGTCCTCATCGAAAGGGATCGCTTGAACAGATAAGCCAGGAGCTTTACATTCGACAAAGCTGACGTCATGGGATTGGATGGATGGTGGCTCAATAGTGTTTCAATCGATGAGGTCCTGGATATCGTGGCGGAGGCGCATGCAATGGTCGGTATCGTGGCCTGGGCCTTGGTGATAGGCGCATCGCTTGGACAGGTCACAGTTAGTGGTGGGGAATCGGTACGAGGCTGAAGGAGTTGGAGGTGCCCCTTTTTGAGCAAGCGCTCCAGGGCTGAGGAGAGGGAGATTTCTAGCTTGGCAAAGGTACGTGGTTGCTTTTTCTGGTAAGGGCGACTAGTGGTTTGGTTGGAGGATTGGTATGGCCGAGGAGGGTATGCCATGGGTTGGTTGTACAGGGTATTGACATTCAGGGAGTTTCGGGAGTATTTAGGCCTCTTGGACTGGTGTTGGGGTTCATCATTCTTCAACTTTTCTTCTCTGATGGCATCCTCTATTCTGGTTCCTATTTCAGATAGCTCTTTACCAATGCTTTGCACCATCTTCTCAAATCGACTCACCCTTAAATTCAGCTGCTCAACAGTGGTTTGTAGCTTGTTCACTTTCTCTTCCAGAGCTTTGTGGGCCATTGGTGGATCGATGATGGTCTAGCCCTCGATTAAGATAGTGAATTTGGGAAGGTACAGAGGTGTCCTTACCCGGGGCTATGTTTTCTGCAAATAGAAGTAAAAGCCTAAATTAACAGAGGCACGAAGTACTTCTTATGGACTCCTAGTAGGGAGAGCTGATCAGAGTCTCAAAGAATTTATCGATGTGAACTGATGACGGTCGTAGTATATATATGACCTCTACATAATGATTGACACGAGTGAAGATGATGACATGTATGCATTTGATGTGTAGAGACTGACGCATATGAGACTGACGAGATGTGCATGCATGTAGACTGACACAAATTGTGTATGCATATGAGACAAGCATGCGGATGCAAGCCCTAATCTATATGACCCCCCTACTTCTAACATATAGCAGTTAAACAAGTAAGGTCCTAGTCGTACAGAGTGTGCTAACCGTTCTTTCTAGTATGATCACTGACAGGAGAGAATTAGAATTTTTTGAAAGAAATATGGATTTTCTGGGATACTCGGGAGATGGGAGAAACAAGGACTTCTGGGAATTTAGAGTTTCTGGAAGAAACAAGTAAATTCGGGCGAGTTGGACAGAGTTTTGGGGGGAAGACTGGAAAATCAGAGTTTATGGGAGAAGCTTATGGGAAAAGCAGGGATTTCAAGGTTTCTGGGAGAAACATGGATTTCGGGGAAATCTAGGCTGATTAGACAGAGTTTCTGTGAAAACAGGTATATTTGGGTGAGTTTCTGAGAAATTGGAGTTTCTAGGAAGCTTGGGTAGAGGTTCCGGAGAAATATGGATTTTCTGGAATTTTAGGTAAAACAGAGATACCTAGGGAGTTCGAATAGGACTTCTGGGAGAAGTGGGAATATCTAGGTGATTCAGACAAGTATTTTCAGGGAAATCTAGGAGATCTTGTTAGGGTTTCTAGGAGAAATAGGATTTCTGGGAAATCTGGTGGATTTTGGGAGAGTTTTCGGGGAACAGAGATTTCTAGTAGAGTTTTTGGGAAACGGGAATTTCTAGGAAGTTTAGATGGATTTTGGTAGAGTTTCTGGGAAATAGGAATATCTGGTTAAATCGGACAGAGTTTACGAGCAAAACTGGCATATATGGGTGAGTTAGACAGAATTTTTAGGAGAAATAGGTATATCGGAGTTCCTAGGAGAAACTGAGATTTCTGGGTAATCTGGGGAGAAACAGGGACTTCTAGGAGATCTGGGTAAATTGGATAAAGTTTTCGAGGGAAATTGGGATGTATGACAAGAGCAGGTGATGATGGTGATCATACTGTCTAGTAGGTTTTCATACTCCTATGTCTTTGGACCAACAAACAAGGTTTGCAGTGTATATCTTTGTGAGCACGGAGCAGACATCCTTATCATGGTGCCTAGACAGGTCAACTCAATGTGATCACATGTGATTGATTGCCTTGGGAATCATAAGAAAGACGTTCTGTTCTATGCCACATAAGCGTCTACACCGCGCAAGTAATCCTACCAGGGCATACAGCAGTTATATCATATTGTCCTATCTGAAAAGATAAATCAACAGCCCTATGAAAGGTTCTATAGGAATATATATGCAAAGGCTGGGTTTAGTCAAAGAGGGTCCGTTGACGAGAGTTCCAATATACTGTCAGAGAGACAGTACGGAAGTGTTTACTCTTTTTGATATACCTTGGAAGGTACAGTATCAACGGTGACTTGTGCCCTGGCACAGCAAGACCTGAACAATGTCAGCGCCGCGTTTCAGACACAGTCAAAGGGGGAAAATGCAAAGTGCAATGCGGTGAACCAGACACAGTAAAAAGATGAATTTAAGGATGCTTATTATGAGTCAAACCTCTGTATTATTTTGTTTTGAAAATAGAAGTCCCCAGCAGAGTCGCCAGATTGTGGACACGCAGGATTCCACCTCTTGCTTGTTTGAGATTGTTTTGAAAAGGAAAAAAAAGGTCTGTTGAAAACAGATACAGAGTCGCCACTTGGTCTTTAAGGAACCAAGAAACCTAATTTTGACTCACCCAAACGGATAAAGGGCACCGGCTCTTCATAACCAAAGAACTTGGCTCGGGGTATTGGTACGAGAGAGGAAGGAGCCTTTGTCGTGACTAAAACACCCTCAACTCGCCCCGTCTTTTGACGGGCCTCAATTAGCATCCAAATAATCATCTTATACTATGTATGGTTCGACAATTAATACTATGATAGCATATTACATCACATAAGAAACTTGAAATGGAAGATCTAAAGATAAAATATCATTCATAAGATCTAAGCCAAATATCACACAATACAAAGTGAAAGATCACACAAACAAACCTAGGAAAAATCGCCTAATCGCATATCAAGTAATCAAGTTTTCCTAGTCTAAGGGGACATGAATTGTTCTCGAAACAAGTAAATAAAAGAAAACAAGGATGCTTAGCAAGCTAGAATGATGCATGTTAATCTTCGAAAAAAAAAAGATCACTCAATCCCCGGGACGGATGAGAAAGGATGATTAGATCGAGGGGAAGCATGGACGTGTGATCAAGTTCATTCCTTATAATCTTCTTAGATTAGGAGTCACAAAAGCCCCAAATCTTTGCATGGATGCAATGTATGTATCTAGAATGTGCCAAGATTGTAGTGTACTTTATGTTCATGGATTCCTAGAATGACTTAGAAGTCTAGAATGTGTATGAATGAATGAAGGAGGTCATCATGGGATATGTACAAATGTAGTATGAACTACTTCCTAAGACATGAGCTAATTTGGAGTGCATGTAAGCATCAAATCAAACGGGGAAAGTAAAAGTGTGCTTGCTGTGAATAGTGGATAGAACAGTAATATGATCTTGTGAAAATGGAAAAGAGGGGTTAGGAATGTTTTCAATGCATGATTTTTTATGGAGATCTTCCTTATTGTGTCTAGAACACAACCCAAAAATCTAATCTTTAATAACTATCACATATTGAGAGAAATCATATAAACAATAGAAGTCACTCAGAAACAGAGTCCGTACTGATGACTGAAATGTTGAAAAATCTTAGAAAATGAAAACAAAAGATCTAGAGGCCCATTTTATACAGAAGGTTCTCTAAGACACTGAAATTTAAGGTAAAAATAGTTTGGTACCACTCCTTTTGAAAAGGTTTCCTGTAAAACAAGTTGAAAGTAGACCAAGCTGCTGTGACAGCAAAAATAGAATATCTGGAGAGGATGTTTGGGTCCAAATGGACCATTTTCAAGTATTTCCAAGTCAAACCAAAAATCATGGGTGTTCTCTCATGAGTTAGGAAGATTTTCCAAGTGGTCTTGCTTATCCATACATTGAGTATTGAGTTTTAGAGAAATCTTTGAACTCAGATCACTCACTGTTTTGAAGATTTTGGGAAATAACTTGAGTTTTCTTTCTTGAAATCAAAATGAGAGGGACTGAGAGGAGTTTTGAAATAGAGGTTTTGAAAATATATTTTCAACATCAAATAGAGATTATAACCTCTTGGACTATCAACATCAAACTCATCATCAAGAACTCCCAATATTATTGGAGAGATTCATTTTTATTTTGAACATAACTTCAAGGATACCTTGGAGGTATTGAAGTTATAATCATCATCTATCAAACATGTTTTTGAGGTCAAGAGCTACTATCCATAAGGATTCACTCACCTCAAACTTCATGTCATCATTTAGAGGATGATGAACAAGTAAATGAAGAAAAATAAAAAGAAATGAGGTTAGGAAGAGACAAACATAATATGAACAAGTAAGTAAATAACAATTAATAGATGATAATCAATGTGATTTTGGACTTTTAGCTTGGTGTTTCACTGATAGATGTTGACATTTGGACATGGAAGTAGCTTCCTAACTCTAGAGAAATGGTGGTTAGGTGTATTGATGATGAAATGTATAGAAGAATGGTGGAGGAAAACAAGATTGAAACTCACTTTCTGTAGAAAAATAGTATGAGGAAGCTCCTTTCTCACTTCTAAATCTATCTCTATCTCTCTTTATCTCTACAACTTTATCAAGCTTTTCACTTGGCCCCCAGAGGTTCCGGTATTCGCGAAAAGGCCCTATTTCGTCCGAAATTCACAGAAAATGCATACGAACTCCAAATTGAGGTTGTGATATACCGTTGGAAAGGTAATGGAGTCTATTTTACATTAAAAAAATTCAGAGATAGGTCACTTTGAAAAGTTTTGCGGTATTTGCGATAAAAGCCGATTTGATCGCCTTTTTCGCCTTCGAAAATTCATAATAAACTCGTTTTAAATCTGAAAATTGTGTGTGATATACCGTTGGAAAGCTATTGACCTCTAGTATCCATGAAAATTGTCGCAGTGATCCAGTTTCAAAGTCAAATTTTGGTCAAACTGGTCAAACCTGGGATTCCCATGAAGTTCTGAAAACCTCTGGGAGCTCCCAGGAGCTGACGTTTTCGTGCGATCTTCTTTTAAAACTTATTTTAATACTTTCCACATGATCTAGAATGATCCCGGAAAATTTGGATGATTTCGGTCAAACTTGGTCAAACTTGGTCAAACTTTGGTCAAACCTGGTCAAACCTTGGTCCAACCGGTCAATAGGGACTTTTCGGGAACTTTCGAGACTTCCGGGGGCCTCTGGGAGCTGACTATTTCATTTGACTTTACTTAAAAACTCATTTTCTTACTTTTCTTACGACATAGCATGTTTCCAGAACTTTTGGTCCAAATCTGGGAGTTTTTGGGCTTTCAGGGGCATTTTGGTCATTCTTGTTAGGAAACTGCATTCCCAGAATCCATTGACAGCGCGTATAAGTTGGTACTGCAAAAAAAATTTATGTGAAAACTACAATAACCCTACAAGGGTGGAACTAGGGTTACCTTAAACTGCTAAAACGGATTGCTGTAGTAAATGAATCGAGAACACAAGCTCGATAACAGCTCACGATCTTCTATCGTATTCCTTTACTGCCAGAATATCGAACTGAGTGTGGGCTCCTTCGAAATCCTTTATGTTTCTGCTCTCTCTTTTTACGCTCTCTTTTCTATTCCGAGTTATAATACTCTTGATGGAAAAACGCAAACTGAGGAGAGAGCCAAAGCAGCATATATATAGGCTACGATAGGGACCATAAAAAGTCAATAAGGAATAGGCTTCCTTATGGAATTAGGAAACCCTAATTCGAATTGAATCAGATTCCTATTTTCATAAATTATAATTCATACCACTAAAGAATTATAATTGCACTCCTACCCTTATCTCAAAAATATATTTCGAGCTCCATGTTATTAAATGTTTATTATCTCCTCATGTTAAGATTACAGATATCCATTAATTAAATATAATTACTAACAATCATATTTAATTAATCTCTTAAAATTCCTTGAGATCCTCTGCTTAACTTATCTGCTATGTCGGATACAAAATCCACCTGCAGGGTTTGACATAATCAAAACTTATAAGCTTTCTCAAGGGGATATCATCAATCCCAAAATTGAGACATGGATTCCATCATTAATTAATATCCACCACATAATTAATATTGTCACCCAATCCAATGAGATATTGACCCATTTAAGGATCTCACCCTTTTAGGGATCAAAGTGTAAATATCAAATGTACGTGTCCATAAAATAACTTAGGATTTAGAGCATAAGCACTCATAATAGTCATGAGGTATTAATTATCTTATAAGTCAGTATAAAGATATTTACCCCAAGTCGGTCTCGTTTAATACACAAAATGTACCAGCATGGTGAGTTGAAACTATACCGTTTCCCGCAGTCAAGACAAACCTACTACAACACCATGCTGCAGTCCTACCGATGGTGTGTCCAATCCATCTAAGACTATAAACCAAAATCTTACATTCTACAAGATCCGATGGTCTGATCTTCCCTGTGCAAGACGAACTCTACACACCAAACCACCTACTATGTAGAGTGAAAGACACACATGCATAATATTAAATAAACAATATAATACAACTATTGTCCACACAGATTCTCATAAAAAATGGATTAACTGATTTTATTAAATGAATAATAAATCAACTACATAAAGCATGACTTTTAGTATATATCCCTAACAATTCTGAGCATTTTGAGAGATAGAACCAACTTTCAGAGGTCCTTTTGAGTCTTTTTCAATTATTGTGAACCACCAACCTATGGGTCTCCTAAATCTGATAGTCGAAAAAATGGGGTGTCTACAGATATGAACAAATTTGGAGTGCATGTAAGCATCAAATCAAGAATGAAAGTAAAAGAATGTTTGCTGTGAATAGTGGACAGAATAGTGACTTGATCTTGTGGAAAATGAAAAGTAGGGTTAGGAATGTTTTAAATGCATTGTTCTTTATGTAGATCATCATCATTGTGTCTAGAATACAAATCAAAAAGTCAATCCTCAATAACTATTATAGATTGAGAGAAATCATATAAACAATGGAGGTCACTCAGAAACAGAGTTCTTACTATTGACAGAAATGTTTAAAAATATTGGAAAATTAAAACAAAACATTTAGAGGCCCATATTATACAGAAAGTTTCCTAAGACATTGAACTTTAAGGGAAAAATAAGTTGGGACCACTCTTTTTGGAAAGGTTTTCTGGAAAACAAGTTGAAAGTCAACCAAGCTGCTGTGACAGTAAAGACAGAATGTTTAGAAGGGATGTTTGGACAAAAATGGACCCCTTTCAAGTACTTTCAAGTCAAGCAAAAAATCATGGGTGTTATATAATGAGTTAGGAAAACTTTTCAAGTGGTCTTGCATCCATACCTTGAGTATGTTGGAGAATTTTAAAATAAAGGGCAAAAGAGTAATTGAGATCGAAAACTTGTTTTGTAACTGCATGATTACGATCGTAAGGAAATGAACTATTTATTTAGGGCGTGCGAGAAGCACCATATAATTTCCTTATATTCTAAGAACCCTTTACTGATATACAATACAGTTAAGTACCAAATTCAAAATGAGTTTGGATATCCATGTGCTTTTCACGAAAAGGTGTGGACAATTTGATGTCTAATGTGGATATATATATATATATACATAATATATATATACACACATATACATAGTTAATCAAAAAGGTACCTATTGAGTCTATAGGATGCCATCGGTTTCAATGGGTATCATTGGCTTCTTTTAGATTCTATTTAAAGCGGGTACACGCACAGCCATGGTTGGGTTTTTTGATCAAGTCTGAAAACTGGGATGAATCTCTCTATATACAAAATCAGTTCCATTTGCAATTTTTCTCTGTCCTTATATTTTGCAAAAGTTATATTCGTTTGTACTCTATTAACTGCAGTAATAGAATACAAATTTGGTTGAAAAATATCAGTGATAATTCTAGGGCTATCTTCAATAGTGCATTTTGCAGGCAGTGATTGCTTCATAGTATCTTGAATACAAACTCGCGGAATACCCAGTTGCACACCGATTCTAATTTTTGGTGGGGGCGAATATTGTATTTAGGAAAGTGTCTAGTACACGCTTTGAAGATCTATTCAGTGACATTTTGAAGAATTTCTGCCAATCGAAGGACGCATTATTTTCAACAATCTAAATACAATATTTTCGGATCATTTCAGAAAAGTCTCTTGTGCCAAAAAAAGACATCTATATATTGTTCTGCATTTGCTTATGTACCAGGTTCTATATTCTTTTCCATATTTGTTATTGTGTTGTTTGGTTTTTGAATTAATCACGAAATAAGTTGGTGATTATTATGTTAGTAACTGCTACAAATTGAAACCGATTGAAATTTGATCTCGTGTTCTATCGGCATAGAAACTGTTTTTGTTCACTGTGATTTGAACTGGTTTTGCTCACTGTAATTTGAACAGTATCATTGTGTTCGTTGGCTATATGAATGATTACATTAATTACAAAATAGTATTACTTGACATTCATATTTGCAAAACAGTAGAGGTTTTAGTCAAAATTAATTTGTAAGACAATTTTGCTTGTTTAAACCAGAGTGAATTAACTAGTTTATAATAACAAAACAATTTATCTTTGGATCACTCAGAGGTGCTTGTCCAAATTGGATAATGAATTCTTTTTATTATTTTTTGTTAATTGGTGTATCAGGTGCCATTGGCACATTTTAGATCCTAGTGATCCGATGCAATAGACAAGACAACTCTCCATGGTCTATATATTGACCACTCCAATGGGTCATTATACGTACACACAATAATAGTTTTAGAATTTATTGCAAATTGAAAAGTTATAAAATTTGTTATGAAAAGTTGCAATTAATTTTTATCAACATGCTTCATAAATTGGTTTATAAAATTAGTGATACAATATGACAGATATATGAATTAGAAAAGTTCCCTCATTTGGTGTATAAATTGTACATATATACTTAATATACTATATATACAAACATTTATGCAAGCATCAAATTGCTTTATGTGTTATCCTGAGAATCTCGTCAATTACAAATGGAACAGTGCACCGATGGGATTCGGTGGTTTGGTTTTACTGAATACTCAAGGTACAAATTGGGTTTTAATAAATTTTATATTAACTACGTTTACTCTCTTGAGATTAAGACTTCTGCTTATACTAAATGCAAAGGTTTCTAAGTGAGGCATAGCTCAAGTTGTAAAGAGGTAGGCATTTAAGTCCCCTACATGGCATTAGTTCGAAGTTCGAACCTTCCCTTCCCCATGTCATAAGATGCAAATGTTGAATTCATAGAATATTATTTATTATGTATTATCAAAATCAATACACGAACTCACTGCACCTTGTACACAACATAATGGAGTAGCATAAAGAAAGAATAGGACACTGACTAAAATGGTTAATGCTATGCTTTCTTATTCCGATTTATGTGAAGGTTTTTGGGGTGAATCTATTCCTGCATGTTATATTTTGAACAGAGTCCCTTCTAAAATCTTAAAGAAACACCTTACAAATTTTGGAAGAAAAAGAAACCAAATTTATGTTATTGAAAGTTTGGGTTATCGGCTATTGTTAGATTGCGTAAACCTTATAAAAGGAAGAAATTAGGTGAAAATGGAATTAAATGTATTTTCTTGAGATATGCACAACATTGTAAAGCGTACAAATTTTTAGTTTTTGAACCCAGTGAATCTGTTGAAATGAATTCTATAGTTAAATCTAGAGATGCCATGTTTTATGAAAATAGATTTAGCACTATTCCTAAATTGCATGATACAATTGAAATAGGAGAATCTTCACATTCTAAGGAAATTGAGAATAAAGAATAAGAGGAACCTAGAAGAAGAAAAAGAGCTAGAAAGGATAAGTCCTTTGGCCCTGACTTTGTAGTATACCTTATCGAGAGCACTAGAGATTCACATTGTGAACAAATTGCTCTTTCTTTAACTATTGAATCGGAGCCTCAAACATTTAAAGAGGCTATGAAGTCTCAGGATGCTACATTTTGGAAAGAGGCCATTAATGATGAGATGGATTCAATAATGGGTAATAACACTTGGGTGTTGGCAAATTTAACACCAGATTCAAAATCTATCAAGTGTACGTGGATTTTCATAAGAAAATGAAATTAGATAGAACTATTGATAAATTCAAGCTAGGTTAGTAGTTAAAGGTTTTACACAAAAGAAGGAATAGATTATTTTGACATATATGCACCTGTAGCTAGAACATCTACTATTCGGGTTTTGATTATCTTAGCTTTTATTCACAATTTTGGAATTCACCAAATGGATGTAAAAAAAAAAATATATATATATAATGGTGATTTGGAAGAGGAAATTTACATAGAACAACCTGAAGGTTTTGTTGTGACTGGACAAGAAAAGAAAGTATGTAAATTGGATAAGTCACTTTATGGTCTTAAACAAGCACCTAAGTAATGGTATGAAAAGTTCGATATGGTTTTTGTATCTAATAATTTCAAAATTCATGAATCTGATAAATGTGTTTATAGCAAGTTTAATAATGGTAGATGTGTTATTATATGCCTATATGTTGATGACATGCTTATTCTTGGTACTGATTTAGATAGTATTAATGGTACTAAACGCTTCTTGTCATCTAAATTTGAAATGAAAGATATGGGTGTGGCTGATGTTATTTTAGGCATGAGAATGATAAGACAAGGTAGAAACATTGTTCTCACACAATCGCATTATATTGAAAAGATCTTAAAGAAGTTTAATCAGTTTGATTGTACACCTGTTAGCACACCTTTTGAATCACAAATAAGATTGTTTCCTAACACTAGTAGAGCAGTTTCACAATTGGAATATGCTCGGATTATTGGTAGCTTAATGTATGCTATGACATGTACTAGGCCGGATATAGCTTATGTTGTAGGTAAACTTAGTAGATATACTAGTAATCCTGGTCAACTACACTAGCATGCGATATATAGAATTTTAAAGTATTTAAAAGGAACCATGAGTTATGGAATATCTTATTGTGGTTATCCTTCAGTTTTAGAAGGATACTGAGACGCCAGTTGGATTTCTGAGCGGGAAGATCATTCATCAATGAGTGGATGGAGATTCACTCTTGGTGGGGGATATGTCTCTTGGGGATCCAAGAAACAGACTTGTATAGCTGACTCTACCATGGTAGCTGAATTTGTAGCATTAGCTACAGGTGGTAAAGAGGCAGAATGGTTGAGGAATTTACTTTTAGAAATTCCGATTTGGCCTAAACCTATGCCTCCAATATCTATCCATTGTGATAGTGAATCTACACTTTCTAGGGTCTATAGCAAAGTGAATAACAGTAAGTCCAGACACATTGGACTTAGGCACAGTTATGTGAGACAATTGCTCACGGATGGTATAATAACTGTGGATTATGTGAGATTTTGCCAAAATTTGGCAGATTCGTTCACAAAAGGACTTGCAAGGAATTTGGTGTCTAAGACATCGGTAGGGATGGGACTAAAGTCCACGAACATGGTCACTCTTGATGGAAACTCAACCTGACACTTGACATTTCAAGTTCTCAGGTTCAATGAGTAAAGTACATCATATATCGTGATTGCAAGCACTTTAAATAATATCTATATACATATAAATCATTCCAAGGATAAGTGCTTGGTACCTGTAATCTAATAAGGAGGAGGTTGAGCTACTAAGCTCTTAATAGATTTATAATAATTGTGTTGGAGTGTCTTAGTTACAGGGACACTTCTAATAAGTCTACCTATACGAGTGTGGAAGTGGTGCCGCTTCCTATGCGTCCCAGGCTTGACTCTAGAGCACTCACGAAATCAAGGTACAGACATAAGGCCTAATTCATGTGTCAACTTATATAAATATTCACTGATATAAAGATTTGTGTGTGGAGATAAGTCCAATTGGTTAATATGGATTGCCAGTTCAAAGACTTGTCTACTAAGCTCTCCTGATAAACTTTGATAAGTCTTCACAAGGTAAATGGTTCAAGTCGTGAGACACCTCTACTGATTCATAAATCTTACAACCGCATTTTCAAAATTTATTTTTAAAATGGTGGGGGATTGTTGGAGAATTTTAAAATAAAGGGCAAAAGAGTAATTGAGATTGAAAACTTGTTTTGTAACTGCATGATTACGATTGTAAGGAAATGAACTATATATCTATGGTGTGCGAGAAGCACCATATAATTTCCTTATATTCTAAGAACCGTTTACTGATATACAATATAGTTAAGTACCAAATTCAAAATGAATTTGGACATCTATGTGCTTTTCATGAAAAGGTGTGGACAATTTGATGTCTAATGTGGATATATATAAGTTGGGTTTGTGCCCTCAAACCACTACTTTATGTATGAGACATTGACATTTTAATATATGGATATCAGCTTTACATTTCATTATGTATGTTTCTTTCATGAGATGATTGTTAATCCTTAAGTATCATATAAGGTAATTCGTGTATGTATGAGATACATACAAGTGAGATACGAATTACTATTCTTTGATACTTAAAACTTGTCACAGTGGATGATGAGATTGGATATCTCATCAGGTTTACACTGTAGCATGATTAACTATCATTGAATGGAGTGATGAATCTCAATCACTAGAGTGTAACTCTCAGTTAATATGCTAGTGCTTATAGTGCATTGACGGACTTGAACTTTCTTATTGACACTCAAGACTGTCAAACAGTCAATAGGAACTCATAACTTGTATAAGGTATATATTCTCAATCTTGAGACGATTATGAACACAGACTGTAGATATGACTGCTTTGACTTACCAATCAGTGAGGTCTATAAAAGATCAACACCTGGGTATCTTGGATATGTCATGTTCATAGGGTTGTGAACATATATTGTCAAGATAGAATCTACCCTCTGATTCAGAGTAAGCATTCCCTTGAGTATGTCACCAAGTTGATTACTGAGTAATGTAGTCTTGTTGATAAGAGTTATCAACATGTATGGTAATCAAGAGAGGTGAATAGGACTCAAGGAATTCAAGAAGTAATCATGATTTAGGTTGACAGTGGCCGTTTATCCAACTACCTGAATATGATTGCGAATGCTGACGGTAGAGGGACATTAGTACAACATACAAGTCTAGTTATCGCTTCGGATATGTTCTTTTGCGTTGGAGTTCAGTTATCGTTTTATAGTGGAGTAAACGTTAAATTATCAGTCGATTAATTTGCTAATCAAAGAGTTTGGTCATGGGAATTAATCAACTGATCTGAGCTAACAATAAAGAACTTAGGAGGTCCCACTCTTAGCTCCGCCATCTTGGAAAGACACTTGAGGAAGCTGTCAAGACAGGTTCGATCGATTGAAGCTATTTCGATCGATCGAAGTCATGGTAGGTTCGATCGATCGAGCATTGTTCAATCGATCGAATGTTCGATTGATCGAAGTCCTTCGATCGATTAAAGGTTAGGTCGGTTCTGGGAATCTATAAATAGGACAGCTGCGTTCTGGAAAAGTAGTTCGTCATTTTTGAACATCAAAAGCTGCAGAAACTGTTTTTAGAGCACCAAACCTTCTCCTTCCTTTTTATTAGAGATCACACCATCTCTAGTCTCTCCGGGAAGCATCCGCAGGAGACATAAGGGTGAATACAACCTAGTGGAGGCTGCTGCATCACCAAGGAAGAAGAAGAAAATCAGAATTGGGTTCAAGACACTAAGGTATATCTCTTGTCCCCTCTTGTGCGCATCTATGGAATTGACGAGTAGTAGATCCTGGGCTACCAACCAGTTCTTGAAACATAATCTTTCCGTTGTGCGTTTAAACTTTTTAATTTAAACTGGTTTTTCCATTAATTGGTATCAGAGCCACGCTCTTTTGGATCTATAGATGCATTTTTGGAACACTATTTTGATTTGCATGTTGATTTTAGAACTGTTTTCGAAATTGCATCGTCACAGATCTGTTTTTGCAGTGTTATCGCAGCAGAATACAAATCTGTGTTTACATAGGATGCAAGGTGGGTTCGATCGATCGAAGTAGTTTTGATCGATCGAACATTCTCTGTTCTCAAGTGATCGAACATGTTTCGATCGATCGAACTTTGGTTTTGTTCGATCGACTGAATAGGGTTCGATCGATCGAGATTGATTCTTTGTCCAACTGTTCTTTTCACAGTTTTGAATGTTTTAAAAATTATTTACTTTAATTTCAAATTATTCTGTAAAATTTTCAAACTTTTCTATGAAATTGAAAGTTCAATCGATTGAACGTTGTTCAATCGATCGAAGGTTCGATCGATCGAACCTTTGTCGATCGATCGAAGTGTGACAGAGAAGTGAGATGTTGTTTTGAGTTCTAATACAGTGCATAAAGAGTTTACGCAATATGTGAATCAATTAGGGGTTCCAATAGATATATATGCGTGGATGTGTGTTCGACTAACCTTCTTGCAGCTAGTTTAGTCACTATCTCCCATGGCATCAAGACTTTTAAATTTTGTATTTAATTGTTTGAGATTGGTGTATATTATGCTTTTATTATTGGTTTGGTTTTAAGGCATATGTAAAGGGCGGTACGACTTCAATCCTGCGAATAGGAAAGTCGCACTGGTTTCCCTAGCCTTTTATTTTATTGTTGCTATTTCTATTTCTAGATAAATTGTAAGCTTCAAAAGAAGCATAGGACAAATGTAATAGAATTAGAAAATCCATGAAGATGGAGCAAGGAGCCGTTGTCCATGAAGATGGAGCTGGAGGCGATCAAACCAAAAGGAGATTCTATGGAGATAGAGCCATGGGAGATAGAGGCATTGTTTGAATGCCTATATTTCATTTTAGTTTTTTGTTTTATGTGCTTGTTTTGTTATTGGCAATTAATTATATTGTTACTACTCACATGCACGTAAAACAAGTTTTCTAAAATAAAATTCAAAAACCGTTTTCAACGCATTAGTAAACATTGGATGTTTATGGGTAATGTGTGGAAACACCTTTTCAGAAGCAAAATCCTTTTCTCATTAAATCTAGTGGGAGAGGGTCTTATTTATAAACACCCACGATCTTCCATTAACGGTTCACTGTAAGATGGGTAGTGCATTCAGTGTCACCTCGCCAGGGGTGATCATTCTATACGGAGGGTGCATTACTCATTGGTTACTAGATGTGAACTTCTTTTAATAGGATCAATCAGACGTGTTAGAGGGTGACCACCACACGGAGGTGCTACTTGAGACGGTTGTGATTGGATCCTAGTTAATGGTACACACTAGCTAAGCTATAGATAAGGGATCCTACATGGGGCATTATTCAGAAACTTAGAGATCAAAAGGGATCGGGAGTCATAACTTGTTTTGCAAGAGTTGCATAGCGAACAAGTCATGATTAATAGAAAGATCGAATATTGACCACCACACGGAGGCTTTATCTTTTCGTTTCAATATTTCGGCGACTTTGTTTTAAAATAAGAGTTTTTAAAGGATTCTTTTATTTCAAACTGTCAAATTCTGATATCCATATTTATTTTGTTTGTTTGATTTTCGATAATCATAATGTCTGGATCTGCATTTAGTCCACTTGCCACCATACTCACTCAAAACAAGTTAACTGGAAACAACTACACTGAATGGAAACGTAACCTTGACATCGTGTTAACTGCGGAGGATCACATATATGTCCTCACCACCCCATGCCCCGAAGAACCCGCTGATTCAGGTTGACAGTGACCGTTTATCTGACTACCTGAATATGATTGCGAATGCTGATGGTAGAGGGACATTAGTACAACATACAAGTCTAGTTATCGCTTCGGATATGTTCTTTTGCGTTGGAGTTCAGTTATCGTTTTATAGTGGAGTAAACGTTAACTTATCAGTCGATTAATTTGCTGATCAAAGAGTTTGGTCATGGGAATTAATCAACTGATCTGAGCTAACAATAAGGAACCTAGGAGGTCCCACTCTTAGCTCCGCCAGGATACTTGGAAAGACACTTAAGGAAGCTGTCAAGATAGGTTTGATCGATTGAAGTTATTTCGATCGATCGAAGTTATTTCGATCGATCGAAGTCATGGCAGGTTCGATCGATCGAAGTCATGGCAGGTTCGATCGATCGAGCATGGTTCGATCGATCGAATGCTCAATCGATCAAAGTCCTTCGATCGATTGAAGGTTAGGTCGGTTCTGGGAATCTATAAATAGGGCAGCTGCGTTCTGGAAAAGTAGTTCATCGTTTTGGAACGTCAGAAGCTGCAGAAACTGTTTTTAGAGCACCAAATCTTCTCCTTCCTTTCTATTAGAGATCCCACCATCTCTAGTCTCTCCGGGAAGCATCCGCTGGAGACATAAGGGTGAAGACAACCTAGTGGAGGCTGCTGCATCACCAAGGAAGAAGAAGAAAATCAGAATTGGGTTCAAGACACTAAGGTATAACTCTTGTCCCCTCTTGTGCGCATCTATGGAATTGACGAGTAGTAGATCCTGGGCTACCAACCAGTTCTTGAAACATAATCTTTCCGCTGCGCATTTAAACTTTTAATTTAAACCAGTTTTTCCATCAATATATATAAATATATACACACACATATACATAGTTAATCAAAAAGGTACCTATTGAGTCTATAGGATGCCATCGATTTCAATGGGTATCATTGGCATCTTTCAGATTCTATTTAAAGCGGGTACATGCACAGCCATGGTTGGGTTTATTGATCAAGTCCAAAAACTGGGATGAATCTCTCTATATACAAAATCAGTTCCATTTGCAATTTCTCTCTGTCCTTATATTTTGCAAAAGTTATATTCGTTTGTACTTTGTTAACTGCAGTAATAGAATACAAATTTGGTTGAAAAATATCAGTGATAATTCTAGGGTTGTCTTCAATAATACATTTTGCAGACAGTGATTGCTTCATAGTATCTTGAATACAAACTCGCAGAATACCCAGTTGCACACCGATTATAATTTCTGGTGGGGGCGAATATTGTATTTAGGAAAGTGTCTAGTACACGATTTGAAGATCTATTCAGTGACATTTTGAAGAATTTTCGCTAATCGAAGGATGCATTATTTTCAACAGAGTATTGATCTCAAAATAATTCTTTGAAGTTAAACAACTCACTGTTTTGAAGATTTTCTTTGAGAAAAGTAAGGTTAATTTATTGGAAACCAAATATTGGGGGTTTTGATGGGTTTTGAAATAGGGGTTTTGAAAACATATTTCAAACATCAAATATAGATTAAAACTCCTTAGAACATCAACATCAAACTCATTTAGAGAACCTCCAAGATTGTTGGAAAGATTTGTTTTTTATTTTGGAAATAACCTCAAGAATACATGGAAATGTATTCAGGTTGTAGTCATCATCTATCAAACATGTTTTTGAGGTCAAGAGCTACTATCCATAAGGATTCACTCACCTCAAACTTCATGTCATCATCTAGATGATGATGAACTAGTAAATAAACAATAAAAGAAAAAGAAATGAGATAAGAGGAGATGAACATCAAAGTAAACAAGCAAGTATATATAGTCAATAGATGATATTCATGATGATTTTGGACTTGTAGCTTGGTGTTTCACTCATATATGGTGACTTTAGACATGGAAGTAACTTCCTCTCTCATAAATACTCACTAAAATGGTAGTTGGGTGTATTGAAAGTGAAGTGAATAGAAGTAATGAAGTAAAAACAAATTTAAGAACTAACTTTCTTGTTTGAAAATCAAAGAATGCAGCTTTTTTTTCTCTCTATTAATTCTAACTATCTCTACAACTTTCTCTCTAAAACTTTTCAAAGCTTGCATTTGACACCCCCAAAATGAGAAGTCAATGGGGGTTTATATAGACTAATTTGGGGTGATTTTGGGGTTTTAGAAGTACTCACATTGGTCCCAAACAACTGAAAACATAGAGCAACGTCGTTTTGTTTTCTAATTAATCAAAATGGACCCCCAAAAGAAATTGCAAAAATGGTCTGTTCTGGAGGAGAATACCGCGGCGGCACTGGGCCTGTGCCGTGGAGGCAGTGGGTCAGTGCCGCGGCGGCACTGCTCCTCATTCGTCCAGATAATTCTTTTTAGGCCCCCAGAGGTCCCGGTATTCGCAAAAAGATCCTATTTTGTCTGAAATTCACATAAAATGCATACGAACTCCAAACTGAGCTTGTGATATACCGTTGGAAAGGTAATGGAGTCTATTTTCCATAAAAAAAATAGTTCAGAGATAGGTCACTTTGAAAAGCTTTGCGGTATTCGCGATAAAACCCGATTTGATCGTCTTTTTCACCTTCGGAAATTCATAATAAATTCGTTTTAAATCCAGAAATTATGTGCGACATACCGTTGAAAAGCTATTGACCTCTAGTATCCATGAAAAAATATTTTAAAAATTACACGGTGCACCGGTTTCAAAGTCAACTTTTGCTCAAAGTGGTCAAATCAAGGACCTCCAAAAAATTCTAGGAACCTCTGGGAGCTCCCAGGTGCTGACGTTTTTATATGTTTTTCTTTTGAAACTTGTTTTAGTACCTTTTACATGATCTAGAATGATCTCGGAACTTTTTGGCGAATTTGGACGATTTTGGTCAAACCTTGGCCAAACCGGTCAACAAGGACTTTCTGGGAACTTCCGGGACTTCCGGGGGTCTCTGGGAGCTGACGATTTCATCTGGTTTTGCTTTAAAACTCATTTTACCACTTTTCTTATGACACAGTATGTATCCAGAGCTTTTGGTCCCAAATCTGGGAGTTTCCGAGCTTTTCGGGGTATTTTGGTAATTCTGAACATTTTGAGAGATAGAACTAACTTCCAAGAGTCCTTTTTGAGTCTTTTTTAATCATTGTGAACCACCAAGCTATGGGTCTCCTAAATCTGATAGCCGACAAAATGGGGTATCTACAATTACTTGACGTTCCAGAGACTAATTTGGATGATTCATATGTTGGTTGTTGCATTTCACGTTAAACATATCGATAGTATGATTAGTTCTCTCACTACTTGAAAGCTTAAACAAATTTTATTTTCTATGTGGTTATTGAATTGTCACTGCAGGTACAGATTGAGAAGAGGAAAGGAAATGATTGGAACAACGGGTTAGGCTCGATCGAGTGAGAGAGTTGTTTGTATGTAATTATGTTCAAATGCTTAGTTTCAACTGTTAACCCAAGCTTTTGGTAATTTTGGATAATGGTTATGTATGTAAGGTATGTAGCTTAGACTTTCGATTTGGTTGTGTGTGGCCCAGGAATGAATCTTGTAAACTATTTTAGAAAGGTTGGGAAGTATGCTTTTAGTCTTCGTTTGTGTAGTTGTGAATAAAATACTACAGGATCCTCTGCTGTCATTTAACTGGATTTGCTAGAAAAGTGAAGTCAATTTTCTTAGTTTCAAATGTAGTCGATTGGATTTGTGAAAGTAGTCGACTGGAATGTAGTTATGAGTCGACCGAACTGAACACCCTCATTTGTAAACTTAGTCGACTGGATTGGTTATCAGTCGACTGGATTGTGGTCTTTCAAAACATGCTCTCTGGAATCCAGGAACTAGTCAACCGGATCTGTATTCTTTCAAATGATGATATGTTACACGTGTCCTAATCCGCACATGACGGGTTGGGGTGCGACATTTTCACTATTTCAATATTATGGGATTTCACTTGGAAAAGAAAATGTTCCATACTAATGGATTCAGGTCCACAACCATAGGCTCCAATGCACGATATCTTGCAGTACTTACCAATGAGAATTCTCATATTCCTCTGAACATGGTTATTGAAGGTAGAGATGAAAGAAAAACAGAAAATATGATGAAATATATTGCAGCACCAACCAATTGGGTTCCCAACTTTCATTCAACATTTAGAGAAAAAGGAACATATGAATCAAGAAACTAAGAAACCCAGAGCATATATTATTTTCCACAGTTCACCATCACCGCTTAGAAAAAATAATTCCTTCATCATCAAAACATGAAATCTAACATGTTTTACCATTACCAATCTACAAAACGGAAAATGTAATGAACTCACCCAAATCAAATGAAGCCAATAGAGTTCATGAGTTCAGTAGATTGACAACACCACAAAACACGATTTGGAGTTCAGAAACAGTTTGAACTTAGAACCAATATAATTTGCCCATCACTGAAACAAAACAAGAAATTGGAACCAGTTTCACTCAATTTATTGTTTAAAATAATTTTTATCTTGCCGACTCACTTTCGTTGTCTTAACATCGAGTTCCGGACGACATAGAGCATTGAGCGTATGGGCGGATGGAAAGAAGGGCAAGGGACTCTATAGATTTTCAAAAAATTATACACTTGCACTAAAAAAAATTTACAATTAACCCCCTTGACATATTTCTCTTATATTTTTGGAATAATTTTTTTTAGCATTACAAAATATATATAAATAGGTCCCAAAAAAAATTCGGGCCCTGTGCAAACCTCTATCAATCCCCTTAATAAATTTTCTAGATTCGACATTGATTGAGAAACTGGAGATAGTGATAGGGAGGTGGAGTGAGATGGCCGGCTGGAAGGAAAAGGGAATGGTAGTTGCGGCGGCAGAGGTTGGGTGGTATGGACAACTAGTCAGTCACATCTTAGAGAAGAAAACTATATCGTTTTGAAGTAATTAGGAAAGTTGTATTAATGAACCAAGGGTAAAATAGTTATTTTAGAAATTCTGTTACTGACGTCTTCTAATCTTTATTGACAAAGGAGGTCAGTATATTTTTTTTTAAAAGGGAATTGTTACGTATACCCGTGTGTTTGTTATATACACCTAAATTTCTTTATTCTAATTATTTTTCTTTTATAAATTCTCACTTTTGTAAAGTTAAGTGGTATACATAGCCAAATTAGTAGTGTATATAACAATTCCCTTTTATTATACATGGAAGGTTGGTGTAATTTAAAAATTTTATTGTGTTCCTCTCGAGTGACAGATTCATATCACTTGTACGGTTTTTATATTATCCATACCGGACTTAGAGTTAGAGGTCTTCAAACAATTGGTCATATGGTAATTTCCCAAACAATTGAAGTAACAAAAGTTTTTCAACGCCAAGAATTCCATCTGAGGAGTTCTGGGTAACACTTTTCTAATCAAAATCATAATTTTGTTTTCTTATTTTTAAATGGGAGAGGGGATGAGTTCAAACCTGAACCTTGTATTGGAAGAGATTTATATATGTCAAGCTATTTGTCACTTGTGCTATGTCAATCTATGCATCAAATCATTATTCAGTTTCACAAAATTGAGTGGCATGATAACGTTGTAGTTTTTGTTTTTAGTTTTTGTTTTCATTTTATGTATTAATGTTTTCCTCTAATTCAATACAAAAAATGAAAACCAAAACTGAAAATCAAAAAGTAGGGGAGTAATTCGGGCCCGGCCCGAAAATTACCGGACTTGGGCCCATGGTACTTTCACCATAGGCGGGCTTGGGCAAAAAAATACAACCCCGAATCTAGTTCAGGCCAGGCTTGGACAGAAATTTGCTAACCCATGGAACTTGAGCCCGAACTCTATTTATGTAGGAGTATTATTTTTTACATTAGATTGTAGTGTTTTTTAGTGACAAGAATATACCATTAGATTATTCGAGCACTAAATTAATAAAATGAATGTTTTTTCCCAAAATCTATATAAAAATAAAAAATAAAAAAATTTGGAAATCTACATATTGTTGTTTACATACTAAAAATCTTTTTGCACTCAAAAAAAAAAATTGCACTTCAGGCTCGGGCTCGGGCCCGGGTTTTAATACTAAATTACAAACCGGGCTCGGGTTGAAAAGTTTGGGTTTATGTCGTGCTCGAGCTTGGGCTTGGACAGATTGCATGAATTCGGACTCAGACCTGGGTAGAGCCAAAACCTTTTAAGTCCCGCCCAAGTTACACCCCTACCAAAAGCCATAATGTTACCATACGAGTATAGACACCCCATTTTGTCGGCTATCAGATTTAGGAGACCCATAGCTTGATGGTTCACAATGATCGTAAAAGACTCAAAAAGACTCCTGAAAGTCAGCTCTATCTCTCAGAATGCTCAGATTGACCAAAATGCCCCTGAAAGCCCGAAGACTCCCAGATTTGGTCCTGAAGTTCTGAAAACATGCTATGTCGTAAGAAAAATGATAAAATGAGTTTTTAAGTAAAACTAGATGAAATCGTCAGCTCCCAGAGACCCCCGGAAGTCCCGGAAGTTCCCCGTTGACCGGTTTGACCAAGGTTTGACCAGAGTTTGACCAAGTTTGACCAAAATCGTCCGAATTCACCAGAATCATTAGAAAAGTATTAAAATGAGTTTTAAAAGAGAATCGAGCGAAAACGTCGGCTCCTAGGAGCTCCCGAAGGTTCCCAGAACTTCCCGGGAATCCCAAGTTTGACTAGTTTGACCAAGATTTGACTTTAGAATCGGGGCACCGAAACAATTTTCAAATATTTTTCATGGATACTAGAGGTCAATAGCTTTCCAACGGTATATCGCACATAATTTCTGGATTTAAAACGAATTTATTTTGAATTTTCGAAGGCGAAAAAGGCGATCAAATCAGCATTTATCGCGAATACCGCAAAACTTTTCAAAGTGACCTATCCCCGAACTATTTTGTATGTAAAGTAGACTCCATTACCTTTCCAACGGTATATCACAACCTCAATTTGGAGTTCGTATGAATTTTCTGTGAATTTCGGACAAAATAGGGCCTTTTCGCGAATACCGGAACCTCTGGGGGCCTAAACGTAATTTTCTGGGCTTCTGAGGAGCAGTGCCGCCGCGGCACTGGCCCAGTGCCGCCGCGGCACTCAACCCTCGCAGAGTCCATTTTTGTAATTTTTTTGGGGGTCCAAATTGATTAATTGAAAGCCAAAACGACATAGTTTTATGTTCACAGTTGTTCAATGGGAGTACTTCTAAAACCCCAAAACCACCCCAAATTGGCCTATTTAAACCCTCCATTGCTCTTCATTTTGGGGGGGCCAAGTGCAAAGCTTGAAAAGTTGTAGAGAAGAAGAGAGATAGAGATAGGTTTAGAAGAGAGAAAGGGAGCTTCTCCCATTGATTTTCCTTAAGAAAGTGAGTTTTATTCTTGTTTTCTTCCATCATCCTTCTATATACTTCACACTCAAAGTCCACTCCAACCCTCATTCTTGAGCATTCATGAGATAGGAAGCTACTTCCATGTCCAAATGTCAAAATCTATGAGTGAAACACCAAGCTACAAGTCCAAAATCACATTGATTATCATCTATTGATTGCTATTTACTTGCTTTGATTATATATATGTTCATCTCTCCTTATCTCATTTCTTTTTCTTTTCTTTATTTACTTACTAGTTCATCATCATCTAAGTGATGACATGAAGTTTGGGGTGAGTGAATCCTTATGGATAGTAGCTCTTGACCTCAAAAACATGTTTGATAGATGATGATCATAACCTCAATACTTCCAAGGTATTCTTGAAATGTATTGAAGTTATGTTCAAAAATAAAAATAAATCTCTCCAACAATCTTGGAGGTTCTTGATGATGAGTTTAATGTTGACATTTTAAGTGGCTATAATCCTTATTGAGTATTGAAAATGTGCTTTCAAAACATCTATTTCAAAACCCCTCTCAATCCCTCTCATTTGGTTTCAAGAAACAAAACTTTGTTTTCTCCAAAATCTTCAAAACAATGAGTCAAAACAGTGAGTGAGTTGAGTTCAAAGATTTCTCTAGAACTCAATACTCAACATATGGATGCAAGGCCACTTGGAAAGTCTTCCTAACTCATTGGAGAACACCCATGATTTTTGGTTTGACTTGGAAGTACTTGGAAATGGTCCATTTGGATCCCAATATTCCTTCCAAACATTCTGATTTTGCTGTCACAGCAGCTAGGTCCACTTCCAACCTCTTTTACAGAAAACTTTTCCAAAAGGGGTGATCCTAACTTATTTTTACCTTAAAATTCAATGTCTTAGGGAACTTTCTGTATAAAATGGGCCCTTAGATCATGCTTTTTAATTTTCTAAAATTTTCTAACATTTCAGTCGACAGTACGGACTCTGTTTCTGAGTGACCTGTGTTGTTTATATGATTTCTCTCAATCTGTGATAGCTATTCAAGATTGGCCTTTTGGGTTGTGTTCTAGACACAATAAGGAACATCTCCATAAAAAATCATGCATTGAAAATATTCCTAACCCCTCTTTTCAAATTCCAAAAGATCATGCTACTGTTCTGTCCACTATTCACAGCAAGTATACTTTAACTTGCATTCTTTGATTTGATGCTTATATGCATTCCAAATTAGTTCATATCTTAGGAAGTAGTTCATACTACATTTGTACACATCCCATGTTAATTTCATTCATTCATTCATACACATTTTAGACTTCTAAGTCATTCTAGAAATCCATGTACACAAAACACACTACAACCTTTGCACATTTTAGATACATACATTGCATTCATGCAAGATTTGGGGTTTTTGTAACTCTTAATCCAAGGAGATTATAAGGAATGAACTTGATCACACATTCATGCTTCCTCTCGATCTAATCGTCCTTTCTCATCCGTCCCGGGGATTGAGAAATCTTCTTTTCTCAAAGATTAACATGCATCATACTAGTTTGCTAAGTATATTTTACTTTCTTTGATTTATTTGTTTCAAGAACAATTCATGTCCCTTTAGATTAGGAAAACTTTATTATCTGATACATGATTAGACGATTTTTCCTAGGTTTATTTGTGTGATCTTTCACTTTGCATTGTGTGATATTTGGCTTAGATCTTATGAATGATATCTTATCTTTAGATCTTCCATTTCAAATCTCCTTATGTGATGTAATATACTATCATAGTATTATTTGTCGAACCATACATAGTATAAGATGATTATTTGGATGCTAATTGAGGCCCGTCGAAAGACGGGGCTAGTTGAGGGTGTTTTAGTCGCGACAAAGGCTCCTTCCTCTCTCGTACCAAAACCCCGAACCAAGTTCTTTGGTGATGAAGGGCCGGTGCCCTTATCCGCTTGGGTGAGTCAAAATTAGGTTTCTTGGTTCCTTTAAGACCAAGTGGCGACTCTGTATCTGTTTTCAACAGACCATTTTCTTTTCTTTGATCCAAGTCAAATTCCTTTTCAAAACAATCTCAAACAAGAGAAGTGGTCTGATTCCCGGTATCCACAACGAGCCCTAAACTTTTTAGCAATTTCCAATTCACAATTCCCCAGGGCACACCAAAAAAAAACAAAAAACACAATTTCTTAGCTTTTGATGATTCCATGCATCCAATGCAATTAACGATCTGCGGCAGCTCGTAATTTCTACACTATTGAGAATAGAAAAACGAGAAATACTATGCTTCTAAAATTTTTTATTTCAAATGTACTTTTCAAATGATGTGACAGTTGGGTCAAGTATAATACCGTGAGACCAGTTGAATTTTCATTGGAAGCTGTTTATCTGACTCCACTGTCATATCATTTGGGAAGCACTCTTGGGATAGAAATTTGGGAATCATAGCATTGGAGCCCATTGAAATTTAACCGAACTCCACAGAACCACTTAAGAGAAAGAGAGATTGTTGTAAATTGAGTTGTACCCCTATCCTTGTTATTTCTTCTCACTCAAAATTTGTTCATCAAAGCATCCCCAAAAAATGAGCATGTGAGACCCACCACTTTTCCAACTTTTGATTATCCCCATTTTTGCGAATGAAAAGTAATGGTCCCACATGTTGAGTCATTGAGATGTTTAGGTGAGTAAATTTTGAGTGAATAAAAATACTCCATATAGGAGCTGCGCCTCGCACATGACATGCACGGAAATGAGTAAATATTGGCTTGCTATGACAGGATTGGAATACCACATCACTATATATAATGTATTCATACAGATTAGGTTAGCGCTAATTAGATTGCATTTTTCCAGCAAATGGAGGGACAAATAGATAAATCAAGAGTTTTTCATTTATTTGTGATACCACATTATATAAATAATCATACTTAAGAATATTTTTTCCATGAAAAGAGATCAATTAAAGCATGTCTTCCGGTTTAGCTTTATGATCGGGAGTGAACAGGTCCTAATTACACGCCTTAATTCACATTTGTTAGTACTTTTTATCCTGTTTTATTGTATTTTTATTTCTTTTTCTGTTTTCTGTTTTCTGTCAGGTTTTGAAAGATAACAAGAATCCATGCTAAAAAGGGTGTAAAAACAGATTGAAAGAAGCAGAAAAAGCCACATCGTGCGAGCGGGCCGCTCACGCGACAGACTAGAACCTCGTTCGCGCAGCCCGCTCGCGCGACTTTTCAAAATCGCTCTCGTGCGACCTATGTAAAAACCAAAGTTGCGTATTTTAGTGTACTGCAAATCCCTACCCGACAAAACTGTCTAATAACGTCCAGAAAGTGAAATACAATAGTTTTAGTGCGATTAGTTCTAGGAAATCTTCCTAATTCTTCCAAAATCTATATATAGCCTATTGTAAATCAATTTTTAGGTTAGACACATTGTTACACAACACTATACACATCCATATACAACCAAAACTTCAGCCATTGAAGAGAGGAAAGCAAGGAGAAAAAGAAGAAGACCAAGGAATATTCCCATGGCATCCTCCATCAACCTCTTGCTAATCTTCACTTCTATGGCCGCTTAGACCTATATCTAGGGTTTCAATGAAACCCTAGCCAAGTAATAGAGTCTTATTTATGTTTTTCTTTTAGATTTATTATGTATGGATGATGATTACATGTATAGAGGATTTTTTATAATAAAATCAAACTTCTATTGATTAAATCGTTCCTTTCAAAGTTTATTCTTGTCTTAGATCTATTTGAATGTGATGTGCTCAATGATCTATATTTGTTGTGCTTGTATGGATTATTTACATGTAATGGTGTTTAATTGAATTGTGATATCAAGTAGTCGAATAGTTCATGCCTAGGAAAGACGGAGTGTGCCGCAACCCTAGTTTAGTGTGACACACTCCGTGCTGACCAAAGATGAATTATGTTGATGCTTGAATCGTAGTTATCTTCTTGACAGAGGAATTGGGCTTGTACCTACAATTCCCCATTATCATCCAATGTAATAAGCTAAATGAATACGTAAATAACCTTATTATGAAGTTAGTGGTGGATTTGCAATCCTAAGTTCACTTTAAATATAGTTTACAACAACTTTTAAATTGCTTTCATAGTTTAGATTTATTTTCTTAGTTTCTTAGTTTAATTAAAATCAAAATTAAAATTCTATTTTCTTAATTAACGAGATTTAGGTTTTAAAATTAAAATGTTTTAGTATTTCAATCTCTGTGGATTCGACTTCTATTTCCACACTACAAATCTTTTAAAGTAAAGAATACTTTTTATCTTGATTTTGACAAGATCAATTTTTGACATCGTTGTCGGGGATTGCAAGTTACTACCTTTAGTTTTAGAATTTTAGTTTAGTTAATTCGTAAATATTAGATAATGTTTACTTTTTCTTATTTTCTGTTTTTGTTTTGAGTCACTAACTTTTTCGTTTGTTTTATAGTTTCTCGAGTCATCAAATTTGAGCGTTTCGGAGTGGAAGAGCTTAGCACATCAAAGGAGCTTACGCGAATCAATTAAAAAAAAGCAAAATAAAAAATTCAAGTAAATCGCTTCCTTTCAAATTCACTTCAAACCACTGTAAGTCGGGGCACTGAGACACACTATTTGCATTAGTTTATGAGTGATTTGCACGTGCATTAGCTAGGAAATCTGGGGCGCTGGGCTTTGATGCTAATCACTGCATAACAGGATAACTTTCATGCATCATAGTAGTTGTGTGCTTATTGTCTTATTTGTGTGGTTGCTTTTCGTAATTGTTTGAGTCGGTCTTTATCTTAGTGTCGTTTTTTTAGTTTATGTTTGGTACGCGATCGAGTAAACCCGCGTTACATTCTTTTGACCCTGAACTTGAACGTACCCTAAGAGTCCTTAGGTCATTAACCCAAGCTTCTAGAGCTCGGTTGCTAAATGACGAATCAACTCCAAAAACGTCGTCATCGTTATTCAGGCCAAAATTCAATGTACACTTAAACATTTTAGAAAAACTCAACCTATTAACATCCAACCTATTCTAATGGCCGACTTGGAAACAATGGGAATAACGGAAATAATGGAAATAACCCTAATGTACCTCCGCCTCCTCTGCTTAAAGATTATTTCAGTCCTACGGCCTATACGCCACAAGCAAGTATTGATTTACATGATGTTTAGGACATGTATCGTTTGAATCGTAGTTTTATATCATAGATTTGCACACAAACCTATGCACTACACGTAGTCACTTGAATACATGTTTCATGTGAACTATAATATGATTCAGATTTCTAGATAACGCATAGTGTAGAGACTAAACCCGGTGAGCTTTTAAGCCTATCTTTTCTTTTTAGAGGGTTATAAATACATTTTGTGTTTGTCGAATTTCATTGAAATATCGTATTAACTTCTTATTATAGTCTCATTGTTCTTGTTTTGGTTGATAGTCAAGTTAAAATATTTGCTACCATGCTAATAATCTTCTGTCATAAACATTGAAGAACCATATAACCATAGGAAATGGTGGTAGACCCTCTTTGTTTACCACTAACCAAAAAATGGTAAAATTTTCTTAGTTCGCCTCTCTGAGCCTTTAAAGTGCCTCTCTTTCTTTAATCACCATGATTTTTTTTTGCTCTAACTTGGAGATTACCACTGAAAGATTGATCAACTTTTAGTGGTGATAAGGAGATGTGTTGATTAAGAAGAAGAAAAAAAACAAGATGATGTTTGGGGTAGTTGCCCTGGTATTCAATGAATATTCGTTTCAAAAGCAACGAAAAGAAAAAAAAAAGAGGTTGAAAGAAAAAATAATGAAAAGAAGAGGAAAAAAATGAAAAGAAAAATGAAAGAAGAGAATGAAAAGATAAAAGTTGGTAGAAGAATGAATGAAGAAATTGAACATGCCTTATAACGCCATTCGAAAACTACCTAACGAATCATTTCTATCCTTTTCATTGCTCGAGCCACATTACAACCTTTGAAAAGTCCTATTTGATCCTAGAAAACATGGTTTGGATATGTAAACGATGGGAGGGGGATTAAAACATGGTAACGATTAATTTTTCTTGACTATTGGCGTCCTATCCATGAGACTACTGTTCTTTCGTGTCATGCGTCTTTTCGAGTCATATGTGAGCATTTCTTGTTTTGAAAACGTATTTCCTTTGCTCCCATATATTAGAGAGATTACACCTGTTTCTGAGTGTTTCATTTTAGAGTGTAATTAACATTGTGAGATTCGTAGTCAAAAGCATAGTTGGATGGTTATCCGAGTTATATTCCAAGTTCATGACATGCTTGTGCTCATTTGACTACCACATCACACACATGCAATTTTATGAGAAACTCTATTGATTTATACGATGCATGTGCTTGGGTTGTTTTGTATGACGTAGGTAGACGTTTGATTCCGTTTCTTCTTGTTTGTTATACTAGTTCAAATCACTGTTTTATGATAAGGAGTATTGAATGTTCTGTTTTTTTTTTTTTTTGAGAAATTTTTTTAAATATGTAATGAAATAAAGATGGTTGTGGGTGTCTTATTTGACGAGAACCCTCACGAGACTTCACTCATCCGACTAGGAACACCTAGGGGTTTAAAAGGCTTGTTGCATATGCTAAGTGCAATCGCAATCCATGCGACAATGGAGTAGTTTTTTGTTTATTATTAGTTTTATTTTTCTGTTCTTTTTGCCCGAGGACTAGCAAAATGTAGGATTGGGGGTGTGATCGGGAGTGAACAAGTCCTAATTACACGCCTTAATTCACATTTGTTAGTACTTTTATCCTGTCTTATTGTATTTTTATTTCGTTTTTCGTTTTCTGTCAGGTTTTGGAAGATAACAAGAATCCAGGCTAAAAAGGGTGTAAAAACAGACTGAAAAAAAAAAAGAAGAAAAAGCCACATCGCGCGAGCGGTTCGCTCGCGTGACAGACAAGAACCTCGCTCGCGCGGCCCGCTCGTGTGACTTCCCAAAATCGTGCTCGCGCGGTTTAAAAACCAAAGTTGCGTATTTCAGTGTACTGAAGAGCCTTACATCAAAGAAACTGCCTAATAACGTCCAGAAAGTGAAATACAATAGTTTTAGTGCGATTAGTTCTAGGAAATCTTCCTAATTCTTCCAAAATCTATATATAGCCTATTGTAAATCAATTTTTAGGTTAGACACATTGTTACACAACACTATACACATCCATATACAACCAAAACTTCAGCCATTGAAGAGAGGAAAGCAAGGAGAAAAAGAAGAAGACCAAGGAATATTCCCATGGCATCCTCCATCAACCTCTTGCTAATCTTCACTTCTATGGCCGCTTAGACCTATATCTAGGGTTTCAATGAAACCCTAACCAAGTAATAGAGTCTTATTTATGTTTTTCTTTTAGATTTATTATGTATGGATGATGATTACATGTATAGAGGATTTTTTATAATAAAATCAAACTTTTATTGATTAAATCGTTCCTTTCAAAGTTTATTCTTGTCTTAGATCTATTTGAATGTGATGTGCTCAATGATCTATATTTGTTGTGCTTGTATAGATTATTTACATGTAATGGTGCAAGTAGTCGAATAGTTCATGCCTAGGGAAAGACAGAGTATGCTACAACCCTAGTTTAGTGTGAGACACTCCGTGTTGACTGAAGATGAATTATGTTGATGCTTGAATCATAGTTATCTTCTTGACGAAGGAATTGGGCTTGTAGCTACGATTCCCCATTATCATCCAATGTAATAAGCTAATTGAATGCGTAAAAAACCTTATTATGAAGCTAGTGGTGGATTCGCAATCCTAGGTTCACTTTAAATATAGTTTACAACAACTTTTAAATTGCTTTCATAGTTTAGATATATTTTCTTAGTTTCTTAGTTTAATTAAAATCAAAATTAAAATTCCATTTTCTTAATTAACGAGATATAGGTTTTAAAATTAAAGTGCTTTAGCATTTCAATCTCTGTGGGTTCGACATCTACTTCCACACTACAAATCTTTTAAAGTACAGAATACTTTTTATCTTGATTTTGACAAGATCACTTTATATCATATATTTTTGACAAACATTGATGATATTTGAATCATAAGTTTAGTTCTCAAATGCTTTGCATGCTGTATCGCCTGTAATGACATATAATAATATTGACCATTGTCACAACAATGTGGTACATTTGTTAAAGGCTTAAAGCATTGCAAATACACTCCAATTCATTATTTCAGGGCGAGCCCTAGATAGGGGTGGGCAATCGAGTGGTTCGGGTTTGAACTGAAAAGTTCAGTTCAGGTTGAGAATTATGATACCGAAAAAAAGAATTGAAGTAAAGTTCAAAAAAACATTTGGGTTTTCGAAATGGATGCTTGGGTTCGAATTGAAAAGTTCAGTTCAGGTTGTTCGGATTCGGGTTGAGAATTATGATACCAAAAAGCTGAATTGAAGTAAAGTTTGAAAATACAGTTCGGTTTCCGAAATGGATGTTCAGGTTCGGTTCGAAATTTGGGGTTGAAAGTAAATTAAAGGTCAATTGGGACCTTAGATTATTGAATCAAGATGGTTTAATTACCATCAGCCAAATGGTAGCACAATCTAAACTAATACAAACCTGACTTTGAATGGGTTTGGAGGGTTTTAATTTCAGATTACAATCAAAGAGGCTATTCTTGAGGACAATACTGATGTTTCTAGAGCACTTTTGGTTATATCTCCAGCAACCGTATCACCAGCATTGTTGTGGGGGCATCATCAAGAAATGCTCTTTCATGCTCTTTCTCTTTCTCTCTCTCTCTCTCTCTCTCTCTCTCTCTCTCTCTCTCTCTCTCTCTCTCTCTCTATATATATATATATATATATATATATATACTCCCTCCGTCCCTTTTTTTAAGTCCTATATTCTATTTTGGGATGTCCCAAAATTAGTGTCCACTTTCCTAAATTGGTATACGATTTTTACCCATTTTCCAAAACTACCCTTCCTTGAAATCTACACAAAGACAAAACTAAAAAAGTTATTGAAATGATAAGGGGTAATTGTGGAAAGTAGGTGTAGATTCTTTTTGTCCCCTTAATAAGTTGAGTTCCCAAAGGCGGACTCAAAAAAAGGGACAGGTATATTAAAGGGGACTGCTATCCTACAACATGAAGGTTGTAGAATAGAATTGTACACCAGCTTTTAGCGACCAAACAAAATTTTAGGGACAAATCTTTTTAAATTACTGTCACTAAAGGTGAAAATTTTTGTCGCTAAAAGGGCACCATACTGTAAGTTAGCAAATGTATATATATATATATATGTGCACATTTCACACCAACACACATGGTATTCAAAGTTAGTACCTCGGTGACTGAGATTAAGATTGAGATGAGATGAGATCTAAAGATTGAGATGAGAGAGAGAGAGAGAGAGAGATAAAGAATGAGAGAGAGAAACGGCGTGAGAGTGAGAGAGAGAAATGATTGGTCATTTAGTGAGATCTCAACCTCTCATATATGTGGACTGGTGCGTGGTGAGGTCTGTTTGCATTTGCCCTAAACCTAAAAATTCCAAACTTAAAATTTACATATTTCCCAAAACTTCGGATGTTCAGGTCGGGTTGGGTTGGGCTCTCCGAAAACCGAATTATAATATGAATCATAGTTCAGTTGTAACCCAAACTGAGCTTTGAACCCAAAAACGGAACTAAAATATCTTTGAATTTCGGTTTCGGGTCGAAAATTCAAGTTGAGCCGAAGTATGCCCACCCCTAGCTCTAGGTGAACATTGGTCTATTTATACATGTTTGTGGGTGTGATTTCTATATCAAACATGTTACAGTTTTGATTTGTGAGTTTTCTATGGTCTTTTTTTATATATATAATTTGGAGGTTTAGTTATTATAATCCTTATTGCATGTTTTAAAGTTTGAATTTCTTCTCTTCTTGCTAGCCCCTTTGTAATTTCCATATGAGTTATGGTGCTGCTTTATGGATCGAGGTCAGTTTCAAGGCAATGATGCTGGGGCTTGGTGTTTTAATGGTGATTCTCAAAGACTTGAACTCTTTATGATGTTTTGGTATTGGCCAATTAATGGATTTTTGGTTTTCTTGGCTAGTGTAATGGTGGATCTGAGTTTTTTTTTTTTCTCTAACTGGTGTCTGATGCTTTGATTCTTTTTGTGGGCTAGCCTACTTGGGTGTCTTTTCTTGATTATTATGTTCTTCTTTTTTATTGTATTTTGGATTTGGTCATGCTATTTTGCAAGGCTCTGATTTCTCTTTTGGTTCGAACTTGTAAGGTCGTTTTCTCTGTTCCATGGGTCTAGGGGTGTAATTGGTTCGGTTCGGTCGATTTACACCCCCAATGTCAAACCGAACCGATCAATCGGTTTTGCATTTACTTAGAACCAAAACAAACCCAGGTGCTTAGACCACTGAACCAAATCGACAGTTGTACATCGGTTCAGTTTCAGTCGATTCCGGTCGGTTCTGATCAATGAAGAAGGGGAAGAGAATGGCTAAGAGATATCAACATATTCAACATAAATCAACTCAAAATCAACCCAAATCAAAATGAAAAACTAGCAATCAATATAAAAAATCAAAAGCTACAAAAAATTTAAGAATCTCAGAGATCCAGAGACAAATAGACAGAAATCAACACAAGCAAGTCATAGAACTTGAATATCCATAGATTTTGAAGTTACAACAAAGTAATGACCAAAGAGTTAAGAGATCTTTTAGGTCTGTGAAGTTACAAAAATGACAAAAAAAATTGAAGAATAATGAAATTCAAAAGTGTTGTTAATGATCTAACAACAATGAACATAAAAATCAAAATTTACAAAACAAAAACAAAAACAATACAAAATAGTGGAGACTGACCTAAGAGATCTTTTTAGGTTGTGAAGCTTTGGTCATAGATCTTGAAGTACATCCATATATCTTCTAGAAATATAAAAATCAATTAAATTTCGGGGCTTTCAGATGGCTTCGTCCATGACTTAGATCTTTTAGAAAAATGGCAAGATCTGAAACTAGAAGTGGAGGAGACCCAGCCGGCTGCGGATCATCGGTAATACTGGTGGCGAGAGGAAGAGAGAAAAAGATAGAGAGAGAGAGAGAGAGAACCGAAGAAGAGATGTTAGGTTTTCATCTGTTATAATAAGTGGAGAGAGAAAGAAGTGTTGACTGATAGAGATGGGTATTGAGAATACACAGATTGTATTGAGATATGTGTTTTTTATTATATTCATATACTCCTTACTAGTTCCCAAGCAAAAAATAATAATAATAATAACTAAGTAATGTAGGAGTAGTCTACATCAGTTCACAGTTGAAATCTTGAGAAGTGTGAGATTAGGTGTATATAATAAGTGGTATATTTATTATTCTATATATATATATATATAAGTAGTCTAAATCAATTCAGAGAGAATCTTGACTCTTGAGAAGTGTGTGAGATGAGATTTTAAAGGTGTAAAGAATAAGTGTGCATTTAATATTCATTATGTACCGTGTGTGGTGTGTATATCTACGTATGATAGTATATATATAATCTAACATTTCTATTATATATAGATTTGGTTCGGTTCGGTCGGTTTCGGCAAAAAAATAAGGGCCACCGAAACTGAACCGAAAAATAAGAATTCTTCAAAATAGAAATCTAAACCGACCGTGGTGCTTGTCACACCGACCAAAATCAGCCGGTTCCGTCGGTCAGTTTGGTTTTTTCAGTTTTTCTTACACCCCTAGCTTTGTCCATGATTGCTGAGCAAAAAATAAATATAATAATTACTTTTTGTTGATAACAAGAGTTTGTCATTGATTATAATTTACAATGTTTGATCTAACGAAAAATAATTTAGGTTGAGCTACATAGAAAAGTGAAAAGATAAGTATTGGATAAAATATTTAAAGTGAGCTAGATTACAATAGGGCACATACATTTATTTTTCCAATATTTGCTTTGACTTCGTTACAATTGTTTCAATATATTATAGATGAAAATTTTATTTTGGACCCTACCAATATTTATAGGGGCCCTGTTGAAGAGCGAAAAATGAACAAGATTTGGGAACCCTAGGCGACCGACTACCAAAGACAGGGTCGGTCCTAAATTGTTTCTAGGTAAGGGTGAATTGACATTTAGTAGTATTGAAAATAGACGAAAGGAAATTTTATCTACACTCAATCACCTACTTTGCTCTCTAAAACCTAATAAATTTTTCTCATCATTACAATAAGGATAAATATCACGTACCACCCTTGAGGTTTGACTTAATAACACTTACCTGCCTCCACGCTTCAGGTGTAACACTTACCTCCCTTATTTTTAAATTTCACTTACACTTACCTCCTATCCGTTAACAAACTGTTAGAAAATTAACGGAATGACTGATGCCATCACTTAATAACAATTCAAAATGCCAAAACTAGCCTCTGTTAGTTGTTCATCCCACTTCTTTCTCTCACCCCTGTTTCTCTCTCTTTAAAAATTAGACCCAATATCAAGTCATGGCCAATTGCAAGAAACAGGGGTCATTGATAGACATATACATATGATTGATTCACCCCCAAATTGATGCAAATACATATATATTAGCATGATCGGCTGCCGATGGTTGTGGAAGTCGTCGGTGACCACACCCAAATGCAAAAATTGGTTGATCTCTTTTCTATACCCAAATGCAAGCACGGGTTGATCTCTATTGCATTATTCTTTCTTTCTCTATTCTTTTTTTCTCCATAAAAACCAATTAGTTGTTTATACACTATAATAATGGAGCAGAGTAATCATGAGATTCCCAACCCCCTTGTATTAGTTGTATGTATACATTCTTATGCACTATAATATTTGTATCGCCCTGTATTTTCGTTGTAATTTTATAATACTTTTGATGTTAATAAGATTCAGTGTGCTTGTCTTACCTTTCCTGTAATTTCAGTTTCAATCGATCGAGCAAGCTTCGAGCGATTAAAAGTTTCATACTTCGATCGATTGAGCCCATTTCAAGCGACCGAACCTCTGCCGATCTGAATTATGATGTGGATCATTTTCTCAAGCGATTGAACCCATCATAATCGATCGAACCTGACCGACCTGTTCTCAATCGATCGAACTCACTTCAATCGATCGAACTTGTTATTATCAGTATACATAGAGCTGCTACCTGCTCCATCCTTTGCCTATATATATGGGTTGGTTTGGGGTGGCTGAAACTGAGAGAGTTAGAGAGAGAGATATAGTATATATACACACACAAACACACACCCTCACACTCTCTGAACTAGAAGAAGAAGAGAAGGAGCAGAAGACAGGGAGAAAGAGAACGAAGAGAGGAGACAGAGAAAGAGAAGAAGAGAGAGAGACCACTAAGAGGAACCACGGCCATCCCGAGCTCGTCGACGTTGCCGAACTTCACAGTAAGTGTCTATACTCACTCTGTAGCGTAGATATGTTGCTATATACGTGTTTCGACAAGAAAGAATAGACCCCGAACGTACGAGGAAGGTCCAATTCAATTTTGGAAGAAGATGCAGCCTCAATTGATCGAACGAACTAACTACTTTCGATTGATTAAACACAGACAGATTTCAATTGATCGAACTTAGTTCAATCGATCAAACTTTATTTCCTCAATCGATCGAACTTTAATTTCTTCAATCGATCGAACTTAGTTCAATTGATCACTTTTTTACTTTTGTCAATCGGTTAAAATGACTTCAATTGATCAAACTTGACAGAATGTTAAATGTTTAGTTTGTTTATATCTGATGAACTGCTAAGCTATACATTATCATGTGTTGATTGATAGAAGTTATATTGGAATAATACACACGTGGGATAATGGACTTAATGCATTGAACAGTGGAACCAATTGTATAATGATGGTGTAATGTTGTGAATCAGAATGAGAAGTCGACATGCCTAGTAGTGGATCTATCGACCGCAGAGGTCGATACTATGTATATTTATGCATATGAATGCAGTCGCTAAGATCGTATGATGTCGGGTGTGGGATCCCAAGGTGCTGGGATAGGATTGGAACTACGTGTCAGGTTTTTTGTATGATAGAGCTGGACTGCGTATTGGATTTGGGAGGTTATGTGATGTGGGACTTCGTGTCGCGTTTAATATATCGAGGCTACGCCGTAGCACATTCGGGTTGCGTGCCATAATAGTATTGTAGTATTACTAAGTGATGTGGTGGAGCTAAGTGCTTACGGAGCTGAGTGCGGTAATATTGCTGAGTGCTGTAGTATTGCTGAGTGTTGAGTGCTCTAGTATTGCTTAGTGGTATAGTATTGCTGAGTATTGTGGTATTGTTGAGTGTTGTGGTAGAACTGAGTGCTTAAGGAGATGAGTGACGTGGTATAGCAGAGCTGAGTGCTGCAGTATGTTAGGGCTGCGCGCCGTATTATATTAGGGCTGCGTGATGTATTATATTATGGCGGGTTGGCCGGAACATTAAGACTGTGTGTCGGGATTTGATAGCTCGTGTGATATAGTACTACATATTTTATTTATGTGTTAGAGCGTGGGACTTCGTGTCACGTGTGACAGACCGTAGGTATGGAACTATGTGTCTGATTAATGTGGACCCAAGAGTCTATGTTATGTATTGGGAATGGTTGGGACGACGTCCGTTGTTCTATATTGAGTTGGTGCATACATGCATACGAACGATGAGATGATCCTTTTATCGATGTTGATTATGTATACTGCATATCTATAGGTTCTTTATTAGTATTTGCAATTACTTTGCTTTCGTAGCTGACGGCGATTTATGCCGCTGGATATTCGACGTCCAGCCGGCTAGGGTTATGAATATGCAGGAGATGTATACATAATTAGGGGCTACGAGGATGGAGCCTACGATGACGGAGGCTATGCTAGTGCTGACTACTATGCAAGCTGAAGATTTGGAGCTTGCTGTTGATAGTTTATGATTATGTTTTTAGAGACTCTATAATAGTTAAGTTTGTAATCGGCATATGTTGCCGTAATACTTTAGTTTTATTTTATACTTCTTTACTAATGGATTTTGTAATAGTTTAGTAGTAAACTCCGATTATATCAATCGAGCTTAGAATTTTCCAATGTGTGGTTTAATTCATTACTTGCAGGATTAGACTTTGGTTATGGACAATGTAGTGACTTTCAACTGTCATGGCCTACGGGTCCAAAAAGGAATTTATTTTCTCTATTTTTGCTACTACGGGGTGTGACAATGTTTTCCCCGATCTCTTCTTTAAAACTCAAACTAAACCTCCGACCATGGTCAAATCGACAAAATCGTCAATGAAACTCTATTACAGTTAAAAATGAGGGTTGAAGAAACATTGTGTAATACATATGTGGAATTATAGGAAAGAGAGAAATTGAAAGTTAAACTGGAGAAAGAGAGAGAGAGAGAGAGAGAGAGAGAGAGAGACTGTGAGAAAATTGTTTTTCTTCTTTCTTTCTAGTTTATCTCTCTAAAAGTGGGTTTCTCTCTACAAATTCTTATTCAAGACTAGAATATTTGGGTATGCTAATCTCTGTCTTCTTTGACTTCTAGGCATTTTGTAATTGATGATTGACCCATATTGCTAGTTCAAACCCACCAATTAATTGTGTAGCCTTTCAAGATCATCATCAATCCGGACCTTCACATCAAAATTCGCCTCTATGAGATTGAAGCTTTGCAACTCAATTTTTATTGGATTATGTGACTTATGTACAAATTGCAATTGTTGGTTTCGGTTATATACGCAGATTTATGTACATACTTTTAGGTCAAGAGAGAGAATGAAGAAGGGAAAAGGGGAGGGTTGATTTTTTTTTTTCCAAACGACAGCATTTTGTTGAGGGTAAAAAAGGTAAGTACTACACCTAAAACGTGGAGTGAGGTAAGTGTTATTAGGTCAAACCTCGAGTGAGATAGGTGATATCCTTATACAGATGACATAGATGAACCAATTAATTTTTAAAATGGAGATTTAATGAAAAGTCCACAAGGAGGAACATTTTTGGTATTAACTCCATTCACTGAAAGTTTCCAGTGAAATATTTATTGCATTTTTTTTTTTCAAAATTGTCCTTCCCTTTGTATGCAGCACATCATTGCTCATCTAACAATTCTAGCGCGTTGTCACTCACACCAAACTTTCTAAATTATTTTTGCAAACTTCAAAACTCCATAACTTTTAATTCATAAATCAATTTTTTTGTAAAATTTATATTTTCATAATCAATTCGATGAAATCTATCGAACAAGTACCATTGTCGGTATGAAATTCTGGAGAAAAAAATGTTATGTGAAATTTTAAACAACTTTTTCAGTGTAAAATTCCATTCCAAAGTGAGAGAGAGAGAGAGAGAGAGAGAGAGAGAGAGTGTGTGTGTGTGTGTGTGTGTGTGTGTGTGTATGTGTGTGGTCTCACTGTTCTCCAAAACAAATTTATGTGAAATTTCACACAACTATTTTCAGTGTAAAATTTCATTTCAAAAAGATAGCGTGAGAGAGAGAGATGAAAAAAAAGAAAAGAAAAAGAAATGTGCAATTCACTCCATCATCTGAAATTCTGAAAGAAGAAATAAAAAATTATGTGAAATTTTACATAAAAAAAAATTATATGAAATTTCACATAACTTAGATTTGAAACCTCCATTTTTCACTGAATTAGTTAGGTAAAGATTTCACACACCTTCTTTCAGTTTAAAATTTCACACAATGAGCAAAGCACAAAAATCCCTCTCAAATAAAGCCTAAGCTAACTCACTTTTTGTGTTGCATAATGGTCTTTCAGTGCGAAATTTTACACCAGAGAGAGAGAGAGTGTGTGTGTGGTAATTTCAATATTTCTCCCGAACTAATTAGGTAAAAATTTCACACTACTTTTTATTTTTCACAACATTTTCAGTGTAAAATTTCACACAACATGCAAAGCATAAAATCTCTCCCAAACAAAACCTAAACTAACTCACCTTTGTTTTATGGGTAATACTTGGGGCTCACCTAGGGGTGGCAATTCGGGTTCTCGTGTCATAATTGTGTCATTAATCGGGTTTTGTGTTTTGGGTTTGATTTTTAGTTTTGAGCGCTATTCATATATAATATAAAATATTTTAAATTAATCGTGTCATGTCATGTCGTGTTCGGGTTGTCTCAGTAAAACGGGTTGTCGTGTCAAAAATTGTAACCCCTAGGCTCACCCAAAGACACAATTTTTGGGACATAAGTCACACAACCCAAGAGATCTATCTCTCCTGTGATGTCATTGTACCTCACAGTGACACATGATCTCTTGGGTTGTGTCCCAAAAGTTGTGTCTTTGGGTGTGTCCCAATCTTTACTCTTGGTCATAAGAGAGATAAACACATCTCTTAAATTGTATCCAAAAAATTATATCTTTGAGTGTGTCCCAATCTTTATTCTTGTTTCCTACAATGGCATGTGTATATAGACTTTCCCAGAAAAAAAAAAAAAAAAAAAAGTGTGTATATATATATATTCGGATCTGAATCCGAATCCAAATAAGATAAGACAAATCCAGATGGGGTATAAATTTGCGGCATCCCCACAAAGTACCTCATTCACAAGCGTCTCTCTAACTGTCTCTTTCTCTTTCTCCCCCCTTCGAGTCGGGCGACTGTCCACCGTCGTTGAAGCCCTTTGGCCGGACCCTCCCTCCATCTACATTGTTTGCACCCAAAAAATACATTTTTTAGTCAAAACTTAGTAGAGGCCGATGGTGATTTTTTAATCGGACTTATAGACCTATTGAATGATTAGGGGCAAAGTGACTAATTCAAAGTTAGTAGGGCCGAATGAGTTTTACTTGGACAGACCGCATTGCCACAATCGGACTGCCAGGCAGTTTTATTCGGACAGATCACCATCTAGTCGGGCTGCCTCATCAGATCAATTCAACTTCTCCTTGTCGGACTCATACTATTTGGTCATCTCAGATCATTAGATTACTTTTGAGAAGTAATCATTGGTGGGCCCATCTCAAGCATAGACCATTTAAATTTTAATAATTTGGGCTACGGCAATGCTAAGGCAAAGTCCAAATTTGCTTTCATCAATGCCATCGGGCTGATCAATGTTTGATCACTTCCTTATGAAGTGTCTGCATTTAACGAAATGGTGGGCCACACACTAGTTTGCTGCCATATTAATTCAACCACTGATTGGCATGCATAAGGTATTCGGGCAGCACAAATTAGGCCACCTTTGGAATATATATATATATATATATATACGGTGGGCCAATTATGGGAAGAGTATCAATCTCCATAAACTCTTTAGAGATATGGTATTGTGATAAGGGTAACATTATCAAGAATATAAAAAATATTTATAACTTAAGGAAAGATAATATTGGAAGATAATATCAACCATTATTGTATATATCTATTGCTTGCAAGCAAAGGAAACCGATTCAAGCCAAGATACAGTCCAGATTCAAGATCAGACTGGTGGAGATAAAATCTGGCATTTTTTTTACCAGATTGATTTTATCAGTTTATTTCCTTATCTCAATCAGTAGAGGCCACTACAAATACAGCAGGCAGGCCAAGCTATCAACTCACTCCGCGTCTCTTCGAAACAGCATTCCAATGCATTCTTAGCATTCTTTTTGTTTTCTTAGGCTTTCATAGCTTTTTTATATTACATCCATTGTAATTTCTTTTCTTTTTAATTAAATAAAAGTCCATTTTATTTAATTTCTTTTCTTCATCACTTGCTAGACTTGTGTGCTTCAACACTGTCTAGGGACCTTAGGTGAGGGTACTTTCCTACTCACCTTTCACAATCGCCTGTTAGATGTCAGATTTTCAAACCTTGTGTATCACTCACACAAGTGCTTTTAGGAAAATTTGTGTTATTAGTTTGGGTCTACCTAACAAGGCTCTGGCACGCCCGAACCATAATTACAGCAAACAATTTGGCACGCCCGATGGGACAGCCAAGTGATGAGCCATGCATACACTAAAGCATGGCTATACTTCTACAACAACCAGATTGGTTGGCGGAACGAGTCAATACGCCAACTTCGCGAAGAAATCTATCGTCTCTACAACGATGGATATTGGAATGAAACTGGTCATCTTTACAATGAGATAGACCGTTTTGAGGCCGACATGCGATTTTTTAATCAAGAAATCGGCCTCCTCAAAGCTTCAAGTGGAGCTGATGAACCGCCGCCCGAGGGAAATTCGTTCATGTCTCTAGACGATTTTCTATACGGTGACTGGCGAAAGAATCTAGTTTGTGACAACATTCTTCGTGCTCTTGAAGATGTGAAGGCGCACTCGAGAGAACAGCAGGCAAAGCTTAGCCGGTTTGAAGAAGACACGAAAGCAAGCCTGGCAATACTAGAGGCTCAAGGGCAAAAGATCGAACAATTATTAAAGTCACGACAACGGCCCGAGAAGGCCGATGTTACCACTCCAAATCAAGAGACCGATGTCTCTGGTCATCTTGATTCCACGCTGTCCAAACCGCTCAGGGGGCAAGACGGCGAAAAAATAATTTTCGATGAAGAGCCGAAAAGTCTTATTTCGGCCATAGAGCCCCTCCCTGATGTTGACGACGAAGCACTCAGGGGGCAAATTCAAGATGAGCCTCAAAATTCTATTGAGGCCGAAGAATAAGAGTGTGACAGGCCGAGTGATCCCGTATCGGCCATAGAACCTCCCGTTGATGAGGAGGACGATGATGAAGACCCCATTATTGACAAAGCAATCGGTGATGAACCGCTCGGGGGGCAAGCTTCGCAGAGACCGATTGACTTTAAATCGGTCCATGAAGCTTTTGAACATATTCCTTTGAGGAAACTCACCCTCAAAGAGTTGTTTAATTTTTTCGGTCTCATTGTAGTGACCGATTATTATTTTTGTTTTAAGCCAATAAATTATTTGGCTTGTGTTAATTTTAATCCACAATGGCTTTGTGGATCTCACCAAAAGTTGTCATTGATTTGGTGGGTATTGCTGTTACAAGTTTATTATCAAAAGAAAAAATATTAGAGACCGAATAGAGATTCTAATTCGGTAAAAAATAATATTTCGGACTATTTCACTAGGCCGAAAAGGGAAAATAGAATAAAAAGAGTGCTAAAGACCGATCTCCAATTTTAAAATCGGTCTAACACATACTGTTCGGACTCAATTTCCAAAAAAAAAAAAAAAAGACGAAACAGTCCGTGATGCTTTGGAGATTATGGCTCCAAGTTCCATGTGTTGGTCATAGATGGTTTTTGGATGCTGTATGATGATCATAAAAGTGTTTGAATGGTGGGCCCGACTGGTAGAAGGCCTCGTCACTTTTCTTGGTAATGAGATTGCTGATGACGGGAGCACAGGGGTCATACTATCATGATCATGTATTCCATGACTACGATCCCGAGGAGCTATGATGATGGAAGCAAAATTTTCAAAGGGTAGCAGTCATGGATAATATGCTAAAGCCTGTTGGTGGACCCGACAATTTCGCTGGATGCAGAGAAACACCAAAGTATTTAGTCTTCTGATACTAATATAGTCCGACTACATGTGTCCCATACGGATCAAGGCAGCCCAATGCTTCAAATGACCGTCCATGGCAACTAAAAGGTAATCGGTCTTGAAAAAATATGGCTCTTCAAATTTCACTTGTTTTCTTTTTAAAGAGCCAGGGGGGCATTGTTTGCACCCAAAAAATACATTTTTTAGTCAAAACTTAGTAGAGGTCGATGGTGATTTTTTAATCGGACTTATAGACCTATTGAATGATTAAGGGCAAAGTGACTAATTCAAAGTTAGTAGGGCCGAATGAGTTTTAGTTGGACAGACCACATTGCCATAATCGGACTGCCAGGCAGTTTTATTCGGACAGATCACCATCTAGTCGGGCTGCCTCATCAGATCAATTCAACTTCTCCTTGTCGGACTCATACTATTTGGTCATCTCAGATCATTAGATTACTTTTGAGAAGTAATCATTGGTGGGCCCATCTCAAGCATAGACCATTTTAATTTTAATAATTCGGGCTACGGCAATGCTAAGGCAAAGTCCAGCTTTCATCAATGCCATCGGGCTGATCAATGTTTGATCACTTCCTTATGAAGTGTTTGCATTTAACGAAATGGTGGGCCACACACTAATTGGCTGCCATATTAATTCAACCACTGATTGGCATGCATAATGTATTCGGGCAGCACAAATTAGGCCACCTTTGGAATATATATATATATATATATATATATATACGGTGGGCCAATTATGGGAAGAGTATCAATCTCCATAAACTCTTTAGAGATATGGTATTGTGATAAGGGTAACATTATCAAGAATATAAAAAATATTTATCACTTAAGGAAAGATAATATTGGAAGATAATATCAACCATTATTGTATATATCTATTGCTTGCAAGCAAAGGAAACCAATTCAAGCCAAGATACAGTCCAAATTCAAGATCAGACTGGTGGAGATAAAATCTGGCATTTTTTTTACCAGATTGATTTTATCAGTTTATTTCCTTATCTCAATCAGTAGAGGCCACTACAAATACAGCAGGCAGGCCAAGCTATCAACTCACTCCGCGTCTCTTCGAAACAGCATCCCAATGCATTCTTAGCATTCTTTTTGTTTTCTTAGGCTTTCATAGCTTTTTTATATTACATCCATTGTAATTTCTTTTCTTTTTAATTAAATAAAAGTCCATTTTATTTAATTTCTTTTCTTCATCACTTGCTAGACTTGTGTGCTTCAACACTGTCTAGGGACCTTAGGTGAGGGTACTTTCCTACTCACCTTTCACAATCGCCTGCTAGATGTCAGATTTTCAAACCTTGTGTATCACTCACACAAGTGCTTTTAGGAAAATTTGTGTTATTAGTTTGGGTCTACCTAACAAGGCTCTGGCACGCCCGAACCATAATTACAGCAAACATACATACACACATATTTGTGTATACACACACACACTCTTTTCTCTCGAATTGACAACAATGGCGCCAGAGAGAGATTCAGATCCAAAGCTTCGATACCTAACTCGTACGGTAAAGCTCTCTCCTCGGTCAACTAGGGTTAAGAACAAGACCCCCGCACCAGTTCAAATCACCGCCGAGCAAATCCTCCGCAAAGCTCGCGAGCTCCAAGAGGCTGCTGAGTTTCGACCTCCCAAACAGAAGATCACCAATTTGATCGAGCTCGCCGACTATCGTCCTCGCAAGCGCAAAGAATTCGAAGACCAAATTCGCAGAGTCCGATTGAACACGAGCGTTTGGATCAAGTATGCAAAGTGGGAGGAGTCTCAAAAGGACTTCAATCGAGCTCCTTCGGTTTGGGGTCGAGCCCTAGAAGTGAATAACCACCGTGATTACACTCTGTATTTGAAGTATGTAGAATTTGAGATGAAGAACAAGTTCATCAATAGTGCTCCTAATGTTTGGGACAGAGCGGTTTTGATTTTCCTGAGGGTTGATCAGCTATGGTACAAGTATATTCACATGGAGGAAATTCTGGACAATGTGGCTGGTGCGAGGCAAATTTTTGAGAGGTGGATGAAATGGGAGCCGGACCACCGAGGTTGGTTTTCGTACATCAAATTCGAGCTTAGGTACAACGAAATCGAGAGGGCAAGAGCAATCTTTGAGAGGTATGTGCAATGCCATTGAAGGGAAGATATTTTCCTTAATTCACTCTCAATTTCTAGTGTCATGAACATGAACTTGGATTTCAATTCTTTGGATTCTTCATCTATTTGTTATCTACTTTTGCTTCTTGTTTCTTCATGGAATGATCATACGTCTATTGTATATATTTTGATTTCTATGATTCTCAACTAATTCTTCCATTTTTTAACGTTACTGTTGAATAAAAGTTTTATGGATTTGACAACGTACATATTTGGTCCGTTTGTCTCCCTATCAACTTTTTTTCCCCCCTCTGTAGTTTAAATTTTATGGAAAAAACTCCATTTCAGAGTGGTTGGTGTGGTTCTCTCACATGAACAATAAAAACGGTTTGGACAAAACTGTAATTTTACACTATTTTTACTGTTCATGTGAGGTGAGGGGAATAGTACGAACCACACCGAAGCAACTATACCGAATTTGTGTCCAAATTTTATTGCCATGAACTCAATTGTTTGATTTTGATTATTTTCACCAAATTGTGTGATCTAACATTGAAAACATTCCCATCCAATAGGATTGTCAAATAGTGTACAAAGATAATGATGCATATTGTTAGGAACAACATGTGCTTTCATGGGATTGAAATGCAAACAGGATCGTTAATGTTGTGGTTTCAAACAAAATACAAATTCTTTTTTGGCACATAGACCTTTGATGAAAAATTGAAAATGGTTAATGTCCACCACATGGACCAATTATCCTTTTAGCACGATTATAAATTTACGTTTTATTATTTTATTTTAAATGAGATTATAAATTTATATAAAATGATTATGAATAAATAACAAGTACAACGCATTACACACATAATGCGTGTGCCTCTACCGCTAGTATTTGAGAAGGCATTTGAGAATTGAGAATGTTGATCTAAATCTTATTTGCTTATAATCTCATTTTCTCCTATCTTCTGCCATAAGTGGGAAATCGTTAACAAAAACAAGCAAATTAAAGTCATATTCTCCTGCATGACCACTTATTTAGAGAATTCTTTTCCTTGTATAAATTTTAGGGTAAATTACACTGACTTCAGCTGTGGCAAGGTCAAAATACAATGACCTCCCTGTAGTTTGCATAATTACATTGACTTCCTTTGAGGTTTGGGGTTGAGTAACACTTTCCTCGTTTCTGTTAGTAAACGGTAAGTGGACCTTTACTTTGATTGATAAATGTTTTGATAATGACCAATTTACCCTTGCCAAAGTTAATAAAGTTTGGGTAAAAAGCATTTTGTCCCCTCAAACTATACACGCTTTTGCAATTCACAGTCCAAACTTTAAAAAGTTGCAATATCCCCCTAAACTATCTTTAGGATTGCAATGCCCCCCCTGAACTTCAAAAAGTTTAAATGGCCCCCCTGAACTATCTTTCGTGTTGCAATGTCAACTCTGCCATCACATTCCGTTAAGAAATGTGATGGAATGTACTCATGTGAGACACACATGCCAAATTTCACGGGCATTTATGACATTTCACCTTTCGCTTCTAAATTAACAATCATAAATATCATAAAAATCATAAAAACTCAGTTAGTTTAACTGGGCTGCCCTTTTCTTTAATCTATTAATTTGTTATGTAGCAAGAAAAAGTTAGAGTTTTTATGATTTTAATGATTGTTAATATAGAAGGGGATGGTGAAATGTCATAAATGCCTTTGAAATTTAGCATTTGCATCCCACACAAGCATATTCTATCACATTTTTTGACGGAATATGATGGCAGGATTGGCATTGCAACACGAAAAGATAGTTCACGGGGGACATTTCAACTTTTTGAATTTCAGGGGGACATTGCAACCCTAAAAATAGTTCAGGAAAAACAACAATGTCTTATAGAGCCATAATCATTCCTCCGGCTGTTAAAGGATGTCTCATATTGAATGCGTCCCCAATTATAATTGCGCCTGGAGTGGGATAAGGATCAGCATGCATGCTTTTATTTGGCATGGTTCTTATGTTTCCATTTTCAACTGCTGATTTGAATGCACTGTACCCCTCAAGAGGGATCTGAGAGACACTTCTTTTGATCAGACCAAATCTATTACATTATATGTGTGAGCAGAGTGGCAAATGGATAAATTATGGATACCTGAGGAGCCACAATGGTCTTCAGATAATGGCCCATGTCACCATTTGAAATAGAGGGTACTTTTTTCCCAGGCACATCAACCAAACAACGAGTTTCGGTACTACTAATTTGATAGAATGAGATGAGTGAAGGGATATGGAAGCTGACAGTTTTTCAAGGACTAGACCAACACAACAAGAAGGCACATCGACCTGTGGAATATGATAAATTAAGGTTTGTCTCAAGTACAAAGGAAGAAGAAGGTTTATGTCATGATTTAGATTACTTTGTTCACCTTGATCGTCTTAAATTTGAAAAACAGCCATCACAGACAACGGTGAGAGGGGCATGTGCTGTAATTTTCTTCACCATTCTTAGTCTTGTATTGAACCCTATGATGGTTCCCTTTTCTTCAATCAAAGTTGTCACAGTCCCTTGTTCTAGTTTTGCACTGAACAAAAGATTAAGAAAGTTAGGATTGGTAAGAAATCTGGAAGAGTGACTATTTCAACTTAATTTGCATACAGTAGCTAAGGAATCAACTTTGAGTTCTGGTAGGATTAAAAGAATGGAATTTTGATACTATCCTTGAATACATCTGCAGTTTACTGATAAGGGCCATTCAATGTGGTTTAAAATGGGTGAACATGAATTTTATTTTTAAAAAAACAGCTGTTGGTGGAGAGATGATTGAGCACAGAATTATTAATGGAGCTTTCTAGCTACTTTTCTTTGGTTTGATAAAGTGGCATCCTAATAAGGGCCCTTTAGTTAACACAATGGAAAAAGAGTGAAGGCCTTTCTAAATATGCTGAAGTCAGTGAGATAATCAAAGGGGGACTATGGATCTGGCTGCCTCCCAACTCCCAGGACCAGCTTATGTAAATCAAACAGTCTATGGATAATCTTCCTAGCTAGCCCTCCACTGATGAAGATAGATAGTACTGTCTGGATTCTCTCTCTCCAAATGGTTAAAAATATACATACAACATCTCAGCAACTTTTTGCAGGCAATCAGAAAGCATTCTCTGAGAGTAGATAGTGCCCATTTGGTGTGAATATACATAAGACACCGCTTTGTATTGTGGCTTGCAATTCATAATAAACTTTCTACTCAAAGGAAAAAAAAAATAAATATATATATATATATTATTTCCAAAGTTCACCCGCCAAAACTACAGTTGTGGGATTTGGAGATTGGTAGTGGTCTGGAAAGTCACTTTCATTCGCTCTTATTTGATTGCCCAGTGACCCATAAATAATATCTGGAAGCAAATTCTCAAAAAAAAAAAAAAAAAAAAAAAAAAAAAATCATACAGTAATATATGAAATAAATGTACAACACAATCAATTAACATGACAAATTTGTGATAAAAATAATAATAATAATAATAATAATAATAATAATAATAATAATGCTTTACCCTCGAGACCCAATTCGATCAATTTCAAGTAGCCTGGTTGTAGAAGTTCACCAACAATTCTATTAGATTCAGTCAAATCTCTTTCAATCACATGCACCCGGTGCCTATCCTACAGTTGTGAAAATTAGTAAGTTGTTTTTTTGCTGCTGAGCAGAAACATGTTAATGAAAAATCATTTTAATATTTTTTTTTGGGTAGGCTAATTACATAAACTGTTGGAACTGTAAATGTAATAGGAACAAAATCACTTGATTAGTAGCATCTTGTAAATATTGGGCCAAGTCGCGAATCTCGCTCTCTTTAAGACGTTTCGCGGTTCTGCTCAAAGTGTGCAAGCAGTTCGTACATGTCACGCCGTCCCCAGGATAAAATAACCCAGAATCTCCTCTGTCTCAATTTTTCTTTGCACTAAGATAAGCTGGTATACTAAACACCTTTTCAAGATATAGTTGCTCGGTAATAGAAAATTGAAAAACTCTCTTTAAATTTGAAACATAAACTACAAATTGATTTTTTTTTCTCTCATTGATATACTTGGACAACTCACTGAAGTTCAGGTAATTTTTCTATTTGAGAAAAAGGATCAAAGTGGGAGGAAGAAAAACCAGTTTATCAAATTTTTATTTTTCTTCAAAATCTGAACCACAGAGAAGATGATATCTTTTTGTCTATCACTTTGGCTTTCTCTAATTCTCTCATTCTTAAAAATTCTCTCTAGTCATCTGAAATCATGTATGTACAAGTATATATATACATAAAAATTATAATGTTCTAATAAGTATTCTCCACATAAACGTTTTTAACATCAATGGCATCAAATTGTATTTGTTGTTATAAAGTATAATTAAACACTCTTTAACCAGGCGAATTTGTATTTATTGTTTCGTATTAGGAAAAGCAGGCGAATTTGTCAATAATTTCAATTTTAGTTTAAAAATGGATGGATTTATTTCCAAATAAAAGCACAAAGAATGTGCTTATGGAGCTTTTTTTTTTTTTTAATGACATCATTTTTTCTCACCTAAAAAATAGAATCATGGGTGTCACTGCATTGGCCAATGAGATACTTGGGTGACCATTGGTGAATTATTTTTTAGGTGAACAAAAGTATTTTCTTTTTTAATCTGTACCAATACTCACCCAAAGCATCTCATTGGCCAATGCAGTGGGACCCATGACATCTCATTGGCCAATGCAGTAGGACGCATGATTAAATTTAATCATGAGTCCCACTGCATTGGCCAATGGGATGCTTGGGTGAGCATTGGTTTTAATCATGGGTCCCACTGTATTGGCCAATGGGATGCTTGGGTGAGCATTGATGAACCATTTTTTCATGGATCCCACTACATTGGCCAATAAAATATTTAGGTGAGTATTAATGAACCATTTTTTAAATGAACAAAAGTATTTTCTTTTTTAATATGTGCCTTAAAAGGGATCCCTATTCCTTAGCACGCACTTTCATTTATTTTCCCGCCATTTTACAATACTCTTAGCTTTAAAATTAAATCAACTCTTATTAAAATAAAAATGAGAGAAAACAAAAAAAGAAAAGAAAAAGGAGTGATACACTGAAAATATGCCCCCGAACCGAACCCTCGTATAAATCTATCTCTGTATATACATCCATCCAACATCAGCCTCTAATTAAAATTTGGGCAATGGTAGGGGCACTAATAACATTCACTAACATTTACTAACACACGTTATCTCTCTCCTAGTGGTATTGCGAGGTCCACTGCGGACCCTACAGTACCACTAGGAGAGAGATAGAGTGTGTTAGTAAGTGTTAGTGGATTTTGTTAGTGTCCCAAATATTACTCTTAAAATTTATTTCTCTGCCCTTGTAAATAACTGAACAAATACGTATAACTAAATTGATTAAGGAAAACGTAAAATACTAGAAAAATCTAGTCAAAAATCCCATTTTACCTACGTTTTGTGTAATAGGTCCACCAATTTGTACTCCATACTAATAGGCCCTATAATTGTAATTGTTATTAGAAATTAGTTCAAAATTCCAAATTAGTGATAGATAAGTTTACCATTTTACCCATAAATGATATATATAATGTTGATATGTATATTTCGGTCAAACTCAATCTCATAAATCTTGCATAACTAAATCCCATAAATCTTGCATATATTTTGGGAAGTTATTAAATGCCATGATTGTAGGGCTTTATACGTTAGATTCTGTTTAATCTTACACAGATCTTTTTTAATTTCGCATTTTCACCATTCTTTGATGATCTAACAGTCATTCATCAATATCACAAAAAAAAAAAAATTAGTGTTAAATTTCACACTAGAATGAATATGAGTGTTAAATTTTACACTAGAATTGTTAAATTTCACAATCATATTCGAGTTATTCAACAATGGAATACTGTCTTATCACAAATTCATTTGCACATTCATTTTACACTAACTGTAACATTTAATTGATATCACAATTTTCCTTTACATAGTATACAATTTTGCACCACATCATGTGAACGAAGAACATGAGTGTTAAATTTTACGCTATAACCTTTTGAACCACAACCTTTGAACTACAACATAGTATACAATTTCACATCACAACCTTTGAAGCAAGAATATGAGTGTTAAATTTTATACTACAACCTTTTGGACCATAATATAGTATACAATTTCACTCTACATCCTTTGAAACAGGAACACTAGTGTTAAATTTAACACTATCTTATCACTAAAAATAAAGTCTACAAATGAATTCATATGAGAGTAGCTTTTCATTTCATGCCTCTGCCGCCACCAACAATTGCCGCCATCAACAGCCACCACCCTTCCTACGGAGGACAACACCTCCACAAAAAACCCACAACATCACTTCTCGATTTCATCAACAATATTGTTGAAAAATCTACCAGAGACAAAACTTATGTTGACGAGATTAGAGTGTATAAGAACAAATCAAACAAAACTAAATCATCAATAAGCCATTCCATGGATTAGAGTATATAAGAACAAATCAAAGGATTTAAATAACAAATCAATAAACCTGCGATTAAGCCCTAATTTGTCAGGTTTTCGAGATTTGGATCTGCGATCTTTGAATCCACTTTGAATCGTCTTCGCATTGTTTAAGAGCCCTACTTCGCTGGAAGTGGTGGTTGCGTTGGTTTGAGAAGATTGTGAGAGGGGCGGTGGTGAGAAGATGACGTTAGAACTGGTGGTGGGCAAGAGAGAGTCACGACCTGTGTGTGTGTGTGTGTGTGTGAGAGAGAGAGAGAGAGAGAGAGTAAAATGGATATAGAATGTGATTTATTCTCATTTGGGTATTTGGGTTTAAATTTTGAAAACCCCCAAAATCTTGGAGTTATTTATTGCAATGTTGAATGGGAAATGGAAAGGGTAGTTTGGTCCGGATTTGTGGTATGGACTTCACACTAAAATGTTTCATGGGTTGAATCTATTGAAAGAAACTTAGAGTAAAATGGGTGGGTTTGATAAAGCTGAAAATTAAGTGCTGAAAATTAAGTACTGAAAATTTTAAGTGATTGAATTTGTAATGCTGAAAATAGTGCTTCAACTACTGAAATAGAACGCATTCAGTGATCATTTTCAGTAGAAAATTTTCACTTAAAGTTTTCAGTGATTTTTTGGCTGCTTTTTCAATTATGTGGTACGTTATCAAACGAACTGAAAAAAGAATAAGTGCTGAATCCTTTCATTTTCAGCACTTAATTGGGTTATCAAACATACCCTAAGTATACCAGATTTAGAAACCTGGATTGTTTACCTGTTAATGTGTCAATAGTAATTTTGAAAAAAAAAAACTAATCATGAGTTCCTTTTTTTTTTTTACACTGAGCTTTAAATACATGTACCATGTGCTGTATAAGTGGTGTACAAAAAAAATGTGAAAAATTCAAATAGCACAAGGTACATGCATTTTAAACATAATGTGTAGAAAAGTGTATAAAAAATGTGTGTGCAGTATTTTTCATCCTAAAATGCATAGTAGAAGATCCCGTTACATACATATCATGCTACGAGGATCTTTTATAATATAAGTGGTTTAGGATGTATCGAACAACATTTTGAACACGGCTAACATCACTTTGGTATCAAAATTAATAGGATGTACGATACAACCAAAATTTGCGTGATGTATGATATAATTTTTAACATGGTATCTTATATAATAAATTCTAGTGGGTTTTGTTGTATCATTCATGCCAATATGGTGCAAAAATATAGTAACTTGGTCTCAACATGTTACAATTTGGTCTCAAGTCTCAACACGCAGTAATTTTGAAAACCACTTTGACTAAGGCATGTTGGAACCAAGTTATTATGAAAGCATTTTTGCTCATCAAAAAATGCCACCCATTGCTCACTTATGCCTCCACTGGGTGACATGTGTCCCATTCTAGTAATTATGTTTATGATACATTGCTAAAATAGGAATAGAATGTGACACGTCACACATGTCACCTAGCTAAGTCCTTGGTGAGCAATGAGTGAGCAAAAATGCTCCAAGTTATTATGAGTGCAGTTTTGCTCACTCTCCTCTCGCATTGGATAATACAGTGGGGCTCAACATTAAATTTTAGACCCCACTGCATAAGCCAATGAGAGAAAATTGTGAACAATTTGAGGATGAGAAAAAATCTACGCATTCAGCTATTACATGTTGCTAATGTATGATACAACCAATAGCACTAATATGTATGATAGAATTTGCCCTTTACATGACTACATATGAGTAATACTTGGGGCACAACCAAAGTCACAATCTTTTGCCCACAACCTCCATTTTGTGTCTATCTCTCTCCTGATGGGTCCCACAGTGCCCCATCAGGAGAGAGATAGACACAAAATGGAGGTTGTCCCCATCAGGAGAGAGATAGACACAAAATGGAGGTTGTGGGCAAAAGGTTGTGGCTTTAGTTGTGCCCCAAGAATTACTCACTACATATATCTACTTTCTGCTTTGGCCCTGCGCTATTATTCGCGTCTCTCTCTAAAACCCTCTGTGCAAGCTCTCTCTGTCTCTCTCTCATCTCGTGATTAAAAATCGAGGGGGGCACAAGTGCACAAACGATGATATCTCCGCCATTCTTACTCTCTTTCTCTCTCTACTTTCTCTCACTAGCCTCCCCCGCCTCACCTAGGGTTTTACTTTGTCCCCTAATGTTTAACTCTGAGATTGTTTGTCGTATTTGCTTTTGAAGATTTGCTTCAATACGAACTGCGGAAATGAAGAAATCAATACTTACCATTGCTTTTCCTCTCTCTCTCTCTCTCTCTCTAGCTTTTCTCTCTAGGTGAGTTTAGGGTTTCTGTTTCCTTCAGTTTTGTTTGTTCGGAGATATCGATGTCGTCTTCGACGACAGGGACGACGGCGAAGATTTGCTTCAATTCGAACTGCAAGGATGTGTTGGAACAGTCGAGGAAAGGTTGGCGTCTCCGAACTGGCGAGAGTGCGGACCTCTGTGATCGTTGCGCGTAAGCAAATTTTTTTTTTCACATTGTTTACTTAATTTCAGTGGGTTAGTTTCATTTCGTTATCTATATGTTCTTGTAATTAGTTCTCTTCTTTACTGTTTGGAGATTTATGGAATTGATCAAGTTGAGTTTAGTACCCCGTTTCGCTGATTGCAGTCGCTCTGACTTGTGTAATTGATTGCTTAGTTGAGCCTTAAGTAAAGTCTCGGACGAGGAAATGACAGACATGGATTACTTCTATAGCTAAGGGACAACTAAATCATCTTTTTCTCTTAAAAAAAAAAAAAGTTACGTTATAATCACTATTTTGTTATACAAATTGTCAATCACATATAGCAATTGTGGCCAGAAGTCTGATTGAAGAATTTGAAAAAATGACCTTTATGGAATGGATTTATAAAAGTTGTTGTTTCTGCTATTAGAGTACCCACAAAGAGTAAATAAAAAAAATAAAAAAAAAATGGAAACTAACTATGTCTCTGTTTCATTTGATGGGACCCAGGGAAAAAAATTGTGTGTGTGTGTAGATACACTCAAAGTCAAAGGTTAATGCAATATACAGTTTTTATAATCTTTTTAGCAAACTGATATTTTGGAGTCAGAAAGTAATGTACACTTGGAGAGGTGAAATTTACCTAAGATGCAACATCAGTTTATAACATTTTAAAGTAGGGATAGCATTTTTCTTTTGAAATATTTACTTCAAGCTTCATTAGACCTTTTGAGGAATAGGAGTCTATTTCTAGCTAAATTTTCAGGAAATAGTTTCCACTAAACAATTTGGGCATATAAGGAAACTAGGAAGCATAGGCGCGGGAATAATCTAGGATACGGTCGCGGGGTTACTCAATAAAGCATTTAAATTAGATATACCTTTCATATATTAATCTAAACTATTCTACGACTATATTGTCTTGATCTTGCTATGTCATTAAGACATGAATCACAAGTGGAATGGCTGCATAAGAAAGAGTCTCCTTCTCATGTGTAAAGCAACTCGGGCTTCTTCAAATCAAGAAGAAAACTTGAAAAAACACTTAGCCGAGCCCGAGAAAAATCCATAACAGTGTAGATGTGTGTGCGCATTTAGTCCGGATTCTTCTCTCTCTCTCTCTCTCTCTCTCTCTCTCTCTTCCTTGTATACTCTATTGTTGTATATTATTTTATTCTTGTGTACTAGATGTTTTATGATAATTGTACGAGTGCGTGAAACTTAAATTTAGAATTTTTTGGTGTGATATTTTTGTATTTCTTTGTTTTATATTATTAATGCTAATAAATAAATGTACTTATTACCTATCTATGACGTCGATGTTTGATTCTGGTTGAATTGGTTACCCGTTACCGGTGACTTTTCCGGTTCGATGAACGGTCCGGTTTTCAAAGCTTTGCTTAAAAGAGACAACAATGGAAAGTTAAAAAATTTTCAAGGATAAAGAAGCTTCCTCAAATAGTTGGAATTCCAAATATGGTCCCTTAATTTGGGACGGAGGGAGCATTCGATAATATATAAGTAGTTAGATAAAGTTCAAATGAAATTCGCAGCAGCTATGGTGTTGCTGTCACTAAAACATTTTATTATCACATGTTTTGTTTTTGCGGTCGACTCTCCTTAGTCTCTACCTCATTATTCTAAGGCGGATTTTCACAAAAAATACGCAAACTGATAGCTGGGGATTGTCAATCTTCCTCAAAGTCTCACATAACCCCAGCCAAAAGTAGAAAAAGAAAATAAATGAACAAATAAAAAAAGGGAGAAAATATGGAAAAGAAAGAGAACGTTACTTTAGCTCGCCTCCAAATGTTATGGTGCTTCAATTTCCATAAATATATAGTGATCTCTTCAGAAGATCATTCTATATTTGGTTTGCTAACACGTTTACTATTTATTTGTTTGTTACTTCAAAATGTTGACCCTTTTTTTTTTGGTGACTATAGTTCTGCTTATGATGAGGGAAGATTCTGTGAGACTTTCCACTTGAATGCTTCCGGTTGGAGGTGTTGCGAATCTTGTGGCAAGGTGAGTAGAGGATAGATTATCCCAAGGCTAATTTGGTAGAACTAGTCTTATTCCACATGCTTTGCACGTGGTTGGTGCACATAGGGTAGATATAAACAAATTGAAGGAGCAAACTAGCTAGACACTTGACTCATACATATAATTTCTCAACATCTTTTTGAAAAGTATTCAAATGTAGAAGAATCACATCAGACGTGTGGTATTAAATTGTTTAGATTATAAAATATCTTTCAAGTGTTGCAGTGAAGTACTCAAACTCTGCCTAATTATTTGCTTTAATTAATGTCTTATTTTTTACTCAAACTCTTCCTAATTATTTACTTTAATTTATGTCTTAATTTTTTTAAAAAATTACTCACAACGTTGACTATGTTCCGTTCTTGCTAATTATGTGGTCATATATGAACTTATTTTTTTATTAAGTTTTTGTAGCGTTTAGTTGAACTGCATAATTATTCCATATGGTAGTTTACTTTTGATATCATTATAGGAACCAATTATATCAAAAGGTCAAATAAAGTTAACTATCAAATACAGTGTAAAATATATTACTTGTAATTGAAATAATTTTTTGTGATCAAATTGTATAAAAAAAAAGTCCATAAAACTGTTCAATTAGCTTTCTGTTATGTCAAATTAACTCCTTTTGAAAAAATTTAGAAGGATTTGGATTCTTTTCATCTAAGAATAATTATTCAATAAACAATGAAATAATCTATTTTTTTTTAAATTTTTTTTTATTCTTATGATTCAACTGTTTGTATTAAATCTTAAATTGCAAATGGCTATTGGCATTAGTGTTGGAAGAAAAACAAAATAGTTGATTCTTTTCTCTCTCTCTCTCTCGCTCTCTCTCTCTCTCTGTATATATATATATATATATAGTCTCTTGACGTTTAATAGTCATGTTTTGAAAAACTATACCATAATATCATAAACACAGGGAAATTAATAGTAAACCCAAACAAAACGTATGTCAATTTAATACTGGGGATTTTCAAAAGTTATGACAATATAGAACTCGAGGTTTTCAAGTCAATTACTTTTTTACTAGAAAAAACATTACATTAATCCGCATCCTTAAAATAAATTAAGTAAATATAAATGTTCATTTTCTTGAACTTTTTTTGAAGAGAATAAATTCCACACAGGAAAATTAATAGTAAAATCAAAGAACATTTTTAAATTAATGACGTTCCCAAAACGAATTGTCGCACTTTCCTTTCCTTTTATGCGAAAAGAGTAAAAAAAAATATGAAAAAAGTATATAAACAATATTTTTTAACACCAAATGAACAATGTTTGAACTAAATTATGTATATGTTGTAATCTTAGTAATAATTTTACTTATATAAAATTTTCATTTATTTATTCATATTCATGGACTATAGAAAAGTTGTGAACAATTGACCCTTTTTGTTTAGTTCATTTAGTTTCTATGGTATATCTTTTTCTCTTTTGCCGAAAACACTAGAGATAGACACAAATTTCCGCTGATCATTTCTATACTAGTACTTGCCCGTGCCCTTGGGCACAACTATAAAAGAAAAGGCTAAGATCGCAGGGGTCTCAGGGGTATTGCCCTGAAGTCAAATAATTTTGGGTTCTATTCCTATGTGTAACTTAACCTAATGCTCAATGTTAATAAAGCATGGTAAGAATAAGAAAAGACCACTTACACAATTGGTGACAAAAAAAACAAAAAGACAATTCTCCAAAAATTGACCTCATCAAGCATTATTACTACTCATCAATTTCTACAAAAGGAATTTTCTTTTATTTAAAGGTAAAAGTTTCATATGGCAGAGTTTTAGCATGCAAAAAGAACACTATAGCTATTAATCAATTTCTTAGCTAGTTATTTTAACACTTGGCATTTACCCAATCCTAAGATACAATAAAAAAATTATGTCGAGTTGTATTTTTAATATACTTAACTTTCCAAACAGAAAAAGATTAAAACAAATACAACACAAAAAATATGAAGGCAACACAACAATTTTTTGGTTTCTTTAGATTGGGCTAGAGAAAACATCTAACTGATAAAGAAATTAAAAATTATCTTATAATTTACTAAGTTGACCCCACTAAATTAAAGAAAAAAAAAATTAAGAGAGGGGTATCAAACTTATAATTCAATGAGGTTTAAACAAACCTATTTTATTTCACAATCGATTTATGAGTTCAACCAAATGGGTACATGTAGTGCACCTGAGGATCAAACAGAGCCGTTGTATTTCATAATAGTTTTATGTGTTTCGGAGACATTTGGCATGGTGATATCCTACCCTTATCAATGAAGTCACTTCCTGTTTCCTTGTGAAGCTTAATTAGTCATAACAATAAACACTCTGTTCTGTCCTAACCACCCATGCTTGATAATTAGATGATCGACACCTTTATTCAAGATCATGTCGAATACATACTCATATAAGGAATTCGAATATCTATATATCGAATTCATTCTACACTACTGTCTAAATGGGGCATTGTTATTCCCACTGATTGAATTGCCATACTTGTGTCAAAACTTGAACACAGTCTTCAGCAGTATCACTTCACAACTAATTTCAAAGGGCACCACAATATAGTGTTTGATTCAATTCACTATTTACATGTTTACCTATATTTTAGTGCCATACCAGTAATTAATTCTAACTCAAAAACAAAAAGCAATTAATTATAAACGCCAAGGCCAAGTATATCAAAACTTGTCTAAAACAGAAAGACAATAAAAAAATCTCTATATAGGCAAGAGCACTAAAACTCTTCAATTTCAAATAAATTTAACCAATGTATAAAAATAAAACTGATTCTGAATGTTCTATGCATTAGATATTACTATTACATACATAACTATAAGATATATTATATATATTGAAACAGAACTTGTATAGAATAATTAAAAAGATTACTGAACTAACATAATCTTGATTCAAGCACCACTTCTATTCCCTTATCAGTTCTAACTACATCATGATTTTTTTTTTTTTTTTTCAGGAAAAGAAAAATAACACAATGCATCTCAATGTCTATAAAGCCTAAAACACCTCCTTTATGTGTCCAGTCAACATTTAAGATTGCCACTTTGTCTATCTTGTTAATCTCGAGAAGTAAGTACTTTTACTATAAAATACTATAGTACCATGAACCAAAAAAAAAAAGGAAAAAAAAAAGAAATGATAACATTCAAAACTGCTATAAATTGTGATCTCGATAACTTTCTAACAAATTTCGTATATATTCATAAGCACACACATATTCTGTGAAGTTTAAGCTTTAACATCTATGAAGTTTGCGCTTGATTAATTGTGAATGCACACATACATTCTTTGTTTTTGTTTTTCCTTCTCGTATTCCAATGCATAGCCAATCCAAATGAATAACAAAAGATAAAAAGAAAAAGAAAAGATGATGTCAGTTTGCTTGAAGATGATGTTGCTTGATATTTGTAGAAATCAATCAAAGATGTCATCAACAAAGATATCAACAAAAACATCAACTTTCATGAATTCAATGTGTGGACGACTGAGATGATCAGAGATGACATGTCTGTAGCCTGTAGAGAGAGAGAGAGAGAGAGAGAGAGAGAGAGAGAGAGAGGTATGTGAGAGGGGGGTGGGGGGAGTGAAGTCAGGGAAAGAAAAGCAAGGGTTACGTACCAATAAAAAAAATTAAAATGTTGGTTTGATTTTGCTCTTACATAAGTTACATTGACTATACATATGCACCAACCAGTATAACAATCTATGTGTAACTTCCATTAATATTTTAGCATTCGTTGGATGTCCCATGTGATTTTAATTCCATTTATTTTCTTTACATTATGTACCAATTAATGATTAATTAGACTAATTGGAAATCCAATAAAAATAGAAAGTCCAAGACAGGGCAATGAATGGCTTGGCAGATTTTTATTTTTATTTATTTTTATTTTTTATTATTATAATAGAGGCTTGACAGTGTGAGTTCATTACCATTCCGAATTGGAATGAATGAGAACCCAATCCAAGGAAATTGAGAGAGATATTGTGATTGTGCATATTGGGATTGCTGTGTTAATTTTCAATATGAAATTAGAGAGTGTGTGTGTGTGTGTGTGAGAGAGAGAGAGAGAGAGAGAGAGAGAGAGAGAGAGAGAGAGAGAGAGAGAGAGAGAGAGAGAGAAGTTAGTGAGATTCCATCTATTAATTAAAGAGATAAGTTACCGAGGACTGAAATTCAATAAGATTATCATCCCATAAAGAGAGACAGGGAGTGATAATATTTTCTAGGTGTGAAATAAGAAAAGAAAAAGAAAATGGGTGAAATAATTAAAATTCTAAGAAGCCGCCATGTGGCATCATGGAAAGCTTCTGCTTTCATATATTTATATTAGATATTAGATTATATGTAACAATTTTGCACTTAAAAATTGCTCCATTGAAGTTTGGTTCCCAACTGTGGAACAAAAGTGCAATCATTAACTGTGTTTTAGCTACAAATATTAACATGTATAAGATAATGTATGAAACCGTGATCCAAAAGAAAAGAAAAGATAATGTATGAAACCAAAATCAGAGCCGCCAAAGTTAAATCCAAAAATCATACCTTAAGGAGGATCTTGTATTCTTCAAAAGAGCCTAGCAAAGCATTCAAACCTTCCGCAAATTATTTCCGAATAAAATCCAAAGTTTCAAAATTTATTTAACACGTGAAAACTAGAGTGAGTAAACAAAAAGGGGGTGGGGGAAAGGGCGGAGTTAGAATTTACTAATTTTGCTAAAGCCAACCACTCGCAACGTGACATGTGGCATGTTTACAATGAGTTGAAAATTAATGAAAGCACTCTTCAGGGTCTTACACTTCATCTTATTTCAGTTCATGAAATGAGAGAGAGAGAGTTATAAAGGTTAGGATTTTCTATTTATGAACTATTTTTCATAGTTCTCAAAGCAATTTTTTTAAAGGAAAAAGAAAAATAATTTTGAAAAACTTCTAAACACATTTCCGTTAAAGAGAGAAAAAAAGCATTTTCTTCTTTGCTTTTTAGATTAATAAAAAAACCACAAAAAATGCTATTGTTCAAAAAGGGTTAGGCTTGTTGAATTTTTTTTATAAAAGGGGTCTTTTGGAACCAATTTTTATTTTTATTTTTTTCGAAACAGATTTTTCAAAAATAATCAATGTTTTTCTAAAAAATCTTCAGAAAGGGTTACGGATTTAAAATTTTATAACATAGAGAGAGAGAGAGAGAGAGAGAGAGAGAGAGAGAGAGAGATTCTTGAAAAGAAATTTCTGATTCTAATGACGATTTTTTTTATATAAAAAAAAAAGAAACATTATGGTTTTCTAAGGAAATGGATGTTTTGGCCCTTTGGGTACAAAGAAAGAAAGAAAGAAAGAAAGAAAGAAAAGATAGATCCAAAACAGATTTTCAAACTAAGTTTTCAGCTGCGTTGATCAGTGGGAATAGCTGGAATGAGATCTGGAGAGTGAAAATGGAGTGTACCGAGAGGGAAAGGAGTCTGTGAGCTTGAGTGGGCAGAGCTTGAGTTCCACCGACTGTGGAAGAGTTCTTGAAGCTTGGGAAAGAGATTAGGGAGAGATTAGGGAGAGAGAGAGAGAGAGAGAGAGAGAGAGAGGTGAAATTCAATTTAATAGTAGATAGGACAGAAGACCTGTAGTAGCGAGCATAACGTGAGGGTGTAGAGAAAGAAGCACATGAGATCTGTATGAGATTTTTTTTTTGTACCACGCTTTGGTACCTTGCGCCAGTATGTGGCATTGGGAAGAGACCATGTGGCGTGTAACCTTAGGAAGGAGATTAAGTAGAGAGAGTGTAAGAGAGAGGCTTTGATCTAGATAAGAGAGAGGACAGAAGACTGAGGGTGTAGAGAAAGAAGCGCATGAGACCCGTATGAGAAATTTTTTTGTGTGTACCACGCTTTGGTTCTTTGCGCCAGTATGTGGCATTGGGAAGAGACCATATGGCGTGTAAGCTTAGGAAGGAGAAATTAGGTAGAGAGAGTGTAAGAGAGAGAGGCTTTGATCTAGATAAGGTAGAGATATTAGGTAGAGAGAGTGTAAGAGAAATTAGGTAGAGAGAGTGTAAGAGAGAGGCTTTGATCTAGATAAGAGAGAGGACAGAAGACTGAGGGCGTAGAGAAAGAGAAGCACATGAGACCCGTATGAGAAATTTTTTGTGTGTGTGGCACCACGCTTTGGTACCTTGCGCCAGTATGTGGCATTGGGAAGAGACCATATGGCGTGTAAGCTTAGGAAGGAGAAATTAGGTAGAGAGAGTGTAAGAGAGAGAGGCTTTGATCTAGATAACAGAGAGGATAGAAGACTGCAATAGCAGTCTGTGGCGCATTAGGAAGGGGGGATTTTACTTGTTGACTTGTGAGAGTGACTAAGTGCATAGGTTCAATGTAATTTGTTTTTCATTGAGAACAAGTAGTTAAGGAAAGTAAATAGGGTAGTTAATGAAGGTTGAGGTGTTACAATTACATTGGATATGGACGGAGCTTAAATGCTTCATATTCAGGTTAATATTATATCAAATCACTTGACGACATTATAGGGAGGTAGGTTGCTTTATTACAGTATTCGTACCGCCCCATTTTATGTGTCTTAACTTTAGGAGTTCAACATTTTAAGGGGGAATACATTTTTGCTCACCCCAAAATTGCTCACCCTCCTCTCCTATTGGCTAATACCGTGGCGCCCAATATTAAATGAGAATTAATTCATGGTGTAAAGTCTTGGTTTCAACAGTCACCCCCAATCACACAAAAGTCTCTCTCTCTATCTCACACACACAACACACACACATGAATGTCCAACATTGCAAGACGATAGGGGCACAGTGGCTTATTGCATTAAGAAACAAACATTGTGGGCAAAACAATACAAATGGATATCAAGCAGAAAGACAAACAAAAGGACAATAATTTTACATCTTGAATTCTATATTGAAAATTTGAAAGGCCAAAATGCTCTACAAACTCTACAATGGTGAGACTCAAAAGTGAAACACCCCTTCAACAAAAGACCCTTTAATTCCTTCAGAAAGAAGGGAGGGAAAATTTGGGACCAATACAAGAAGGAACCAAACAAAATTTACTAAATTTACAATTGCAAACACAAGACATTTGGAATTCTCTCCTCCATATCAGTTCATGAGCAAAGATATGATTTACATATGAATCCACATTATGCTCTTGTTTCTTCAAATGAAACCAGTGAAATTCTTGAATGTACACATGATTGGAAATACTAGTAGCTTAGGAACCCCATTTCACTTATTTCGAATTCCCTCGAATTCACAAGCTCTTCTGGTCAAATTCCCTCGTGGGTGGAAAGGAAAGGAAAAATGTATATATGAACAAAATTCCCCCAAGTTTCCTTCATAGTATTGTTCTTGAAAGCTGACACTTATAATTCAAACTACACAATTTCAAAAGCTCCACTGACCGTTGCTTCAACGCGGGATTACTAAATCATGAGAGTTAAATGAGAAATTTGTGTGTACCACGCTTTGGTACCTTACGCCAACAAATATGTGACACGTGTCTTCTTGTCAGGATTAATTTTCATGACAACACAGACAGAATCAAGGCGCTTTATTAAAATCAAATTTTTTTTGGGACATTTACTTTTCAATCAGGTTTCTGTATGAAATTTAGAAGTTAATCTACTATTTTTTTTAAAGTTTTAAAAAATATCTTCAATAATTGAAAAAATTAAGAAGTCATCAAAACATTTACAAGACATCAACTTCTGAGTAGTTATTTTGTATTTTAGTCTACTTTATGTTTTCAAGGCTGTGAACTTGCACCAACACGTGAAAATTGCTCCTAATGTTGTGAAGACTTGCTCACAATGTTGTGAAATGTTGCACCCGACTTTGAACCGAGTTGCTTGCTCTCTGTGTTCTGAAGAGGTGCTCCTAATGTTTCGAAAAGTTGCTCCCATTGTTTCGAAGAGTTGCTCTAAAACTTCATGTAAGATTTGGTGACTTTTTTATTTTACCAAAAAAGTTGATGTTTTTTAAATTTCGAAAAGCAATAGACTGACTTTTAAATTCAATACAAAAAGTAGACCAAAACTTAATTATCCCATTATTTTTATTTATCATTATTTAATAAATCATCCAAACAAACAAAATAGTGTAAATCAACCTTAAAAACAAATAAATAATAATGGGCTGACTTGATTTTGATCGGAAAATGTTAGGTCTCGTTTGGATGGAAGTAATTGGGTGTCCTATTACTGGATGAGATACCTGAGTTTTAAGTAGCATAGGAATTCTGTTATTGTGTCAAGCAATCTATACATTTCTCATCACATACAAGTTATATGTGAAAAATAAATTTTACATATAATAGTAATATTAAAATATCTAAAATTACATTCTTCCTTTGTTGAGTATGACTGATCCCAATGGGAATCATAATACCATCTTGATCAAGGGAATGAGATACCCACTCTTATTGAGATTTCATGTCCCATGAGAACGCAATACCTAATGAGTAATGATATGCTTCCCAAATCATATATATATATATATATATATGGGTCAAGCTCTCCAGTGCACTAGGTAAGTGCATTGGGCTTTTAAGCCTAAAAAACATGCGGGTCAGCGGGGCGGCTTTTAAGTGTATAATGTCGTTGTCAAGTGATTTGATATAATATAACCTGAATATGAAGTATTTAAGCTCCATCCATATCTTATATAATTGTGACACCTCAACCTTTATTAACTACCCTATTTACTTTCATTAACTACTTGTTAAAAAGGGCAGCTCAGTGCACGAGGCTCCTGCCATTGCGGGGTCTGGGGAGGGTGAGATGTATGCAGTCTTACCCTTGTAAAGCAGAGAGGCTGTTTCCAGATTTGAACCCGTGACCTCCAGGTCACAATGGAGCAACCTTACCGTTGCGCCAAGGCTCCCCTCTTCATTAACTACTTGTTCTCAATGAAAAAAAAATTACATTGAGCCTGCACTTAGTCACTCTCACAAGTCAACAAGTAAAAGCCCCCCCTTCCCAATGCAGCACAGACTGCTATTGCAGTCTTCTGTCATCTCTCTCATCAAGATCAAAGCCTCTCTCTCTTACCTGCTCTCTATACCTAATCTCTTTCCTAAGCTCACACGCCACATGGTCTCTTCCCAATGCCATAGACTGGTGCAACACGATAAATTTCTCATACAGCTCTCATGTGCTTCTCTCTCTTTCTGTCCTATCTTCTCTTAAATTGAATTTCACCTCTCTCCCTCTCTCTCTCTATATATATATATATACATATATAAAGATCAAAGCCTCTCTCTCTCTCTCTCTCTCTCTCTCTTACACTCTCTCTCTATCCCTAATCTCTGTCCCAAACTTCAAGAACTTTTCCACAATGTGGAACTCAGGCTCTTCCTGCTCAAGCTCATAGACTCCTTTCCCTCTCGGTGCACTCTATTCTTTCACTCTCTAGATCTCATTCAAGCTATTCCCACTGATCAACCAGCTGAAAACTTTGTTTGAAAATCTGTTTTGAATCTATCTTTTCTTTCTCCTCTTTTTTTTTTTGTGGTACCCAAAACATCTGTTTCTTTAGAAAACCATAATGTTTCTTATTTAAAAAAACAAAACAATCGGCATTAGAATCTGAAACTTCTTTTCAAGAATCTCTTTCTCTCTCTCTCTCTCTCTCTATTTTAGAAAATTCTGTTTTGAAAAAAAAAAAATTGGTTTGAAAAGACCCTTTTTATAAAAATTTTAACAGGCCTAACCCTTTTTGAAAAATAGTATATTTTTTGGGTTTTTTTATTAACTAAAAAGCAGAGATAATTTTTATTTTATTTTATTTTCCCCCTCTTTAACGGAAAATGTGTTTAGCAGTTTTTCAAAATTATTTTTCTTTTTCCTTTAAAAAAAATTGCTATGAAAACGATGAAAAACAATTCATAAAATAAGTAGAAAATCATAACCTTTATAGCTCTCTCTCTCATTTCATGACCTGAAATGAAGATGAAGAGTAAGACCTTGAAGAGTGCTTTCGTTAATTTTCAACTCGTCGTAAACATGCCACATGTCACGTTGTGAGTGGTTGGCTTTCGCAGAATTAGTAAATATTCTAACTCCGCCCTTGCCCCCACCTTTTTTTTTTTTTTTTTTCTTAACTCATTCTAGTTTTCACGTGTGTTGCATAAATTTTGAAATTTTGGATTTTGTTCGGAAATAATTTGCGGAAGGTTTGAATGCTTTGCTAGGCTCTTTTGAAGAATACAAGTTGGCATCCTCCTCAAGGTATGACTTTTGGATTTAAATTTGGTGGCTATGATTTTGGTTTCATACATTATCTTATACATGTTAATATTTGTAGCTAAAACACAGTTAGTGATTGTAATTTTGTTCCACAGCTGGGAATCAAACTTCAATGGAGCAATTTTTAAGTGCAAAATTGTTACATATAGAAATGACCAGCGGAAATTTGTGTCCATCTCTAGTGGAACATACTTTTCAGTTACCGATACATGGATAAAGTTCAAGAGTATAGCAAGAGTTCCCGTGGATTGACTAAATTTTAATAATACAAATTTTGAGCAAAGAAAATACACGGATTAGCATTGAGATATGTAACTTGTAGTCATAAATTTTATTGTCAACAACCTAACTAATTAAAGTACACTCCTAGAATGCGAAGGTGCAAGATTGAGAATAGCCTCTCCCTATAGTTGAAAAGTTAGGCATATGTTAAGTTCATCCCTTCCAACACCTAATATATGGGACCAGAAAAGTTAAGTTTGTTCTTAAATAGAGTAACATATGATAAATTGCTATCAACTCATCTTCTTAGCATGCATTTTTTAAATATCACCGACTATGTAGGGGAAAATTTTTTGTTACCAAAATATCACAAAAATCGTAAAAGGATGCAAACACTTAAAAAGAACATTAATTTTTTTATTCTTCTTCGCATTTTTTTTAGGATGAAAAAAAATATGCAAAAGGTGACCGCATATATGAAAAAAAGAAAAAAGACACAGTAATAGAGTAATAGAAATCAAATTCAATCGATACCAATTTTAATAGAATAAAGGATTTTAAACCCAATCATTGCATGAATAATTCTAAAATAATATTCAAGAATTACCATAATTTACTCTAATTTATGAATTTTATGTTTTGAGTAAATTCTTCCAAAACTCACGAATTCTGCTATGGAAATTGATGCACTCATATTCTCTCTCCAGTAATTGGTCCCATCTCTTCTTATTCAACATGTTTAGAATTGGTTTACGATCCATTTAACAAAGCACTACAAATTCTTTTCCAAACCAATTTAAAATTCAACGTTTGTTTTAGAACATTGTTTTAGAATGTGTTTATTAGTATTTAGCTTCTTCTTCTTTTTTCTTTTTTTTCTTCTCTTCTGGGTGTGTGTGTGTGTTGTTTTGTAGAAGGTAAATTACATTTTTGTTTTTGTGAGTGAAGTCTAATGCAAAGTCTCATGTCATAATTGTTTTCCATGAGGTTTATATACATTTTCTTCGAAGAAAACCTAAGTTAAAATAAGTATTTCATAAATGACATTTACAAGTTGGTGTCAAAACAAAAATTGTTAGTAGTTATATGAGCGTACAAGCCACTGACAATTGCTACTATATGTCGTCAAACAATTGAAGTATGTTATGATTCTTATATTTGATGAAGTTGAAAGTTACTACATATGACAAAAATATAGAAAACTAATAATAAACTAAACAAAAAATGAAAAGTTGAGAGGTGGTTCAATTGAAATTAGTTTTTGATGAAATACATAGCACTTGGAAAAGAAAAGAAGAAAAGATTGACTCATGGAAGTTATAGGAGTATTCGCGGTTGCTTTTTTTTTTTTGGTTTAAAAATCGATTTTCTGGTTTGGTAGGTCGATTTCAGTTGGCTTAGGCTTGTGTATTCCTTTAATAAATCGATCAATCGGTGTTTGGACAATTTAATTTCGATCGGTTTACGGTTTTTTAGTTTTTTGTAAACATCCCTAATGGTAGTTCTCGAGTAATTCGTGCACAACTCAGTTATACTTTTTGTTTACAGCAGTGTGAGAAAGCGTAACTACGTAACATAAATTACAAGTTTCGTTTGTTTCATCAAGAAAGTGCAAGAAGACAACATATTTAAAAATGAGCTAAAATTTATTTCTTCAAGACTGCAATAGGGCAAAATATTTAAAAGTTAGCCAAAATCATTGTGGAGGAAATCAGTGTCTCATTCGATCAATAGCAAATTGTAATGAAAGCTGAAAGAAGATGCAGACCTCTAAAATTAATAAAAAGAAATCGATAGAAACATACCTCAATCAATGAACCATAAAGACTAAAGACTGATGAATGTTATTGGAGATTATAGAGAGGAAATACAAACCATAAAATTTTGGTTTGGTAATAGGTGTGTAATTGTGGTAGTATAGGTTAGTTTGTTTAGAGTCCTACAACAATAAGCATTGATGATATAATAATTTCGGTTAATTAGAGTCTTATAATACTCCCTCCGTCCCTTTTTTTTAGTCCTATATTCCATTTTGGGATGTCCCAAAATTAGTGTCCACTTTCCTAAATTGGCATACAATTTTTACTTACTTTCCAAAACTACCCTTCCTTGAAAAAAGTTATTATAATGATTAGGGGCAATTGTGGAAAGTAGGTGTAGATTCTTTTTGTCCCCTTAATAAGTTGAGTTCCCAAAGGTGGACTCAAAAAAAGGGACGGAGGGAGTAATAGGAATTGATAATATGAGATTAATGTTTGAGTTTTAGTTTTGTTGGAGTTCCACAAAAGACAAAAAAAAAAAAAAAAAAAAACAAAACAAAACAAAAAAAAAAAAAAAAACAAAAAAAAAAAAAAACCAAACAAACCAACCGATCTATCAACAAGTGAAAAGCAAACGTTACCCAAAAGAAAGGAAAAAAGAAAAAAATCAACCGTTCAAGTTTGCTAGAGTCCTATAATAAACTTGACTCAAAAAAAGGGAGAGGAAGAAATCAATCCAGTTTTATTATTAATTTTTTATTTTATTTTTTTATTTTTCGGAAAAGGGTAAATAAGTCCAAAAAAGATGTACAAAGTACAAGGGGCATCCCCCAGGATAATACAGTAAGTTCAAAAAACATGCTCAAAAGGAGCAACAAAGCCAAGGCTAAGCATGGGATGTGAATCTATTTGAAACATAGAGAGACACCCATCCCAACCAACAGAAGGGTCAAGACAGAACAAAGATGAAAACAAAAGAGAACACAAAAGATCCAATCAAGATCTGTGGCGGCCCTTACGGCGACTACCACTAACTTGCATCTTCGCTTCCTTCTTCTTTTGCCGGGATGACATGGATTGCTCGGGAATAGGGAGAGAATCAACAAAAACCTCTTCAAAGTCTTCATCAATCTCATCATCATTCATTTCCAAATTATCATTGGAATACTTTGTATCTTGGGATTGAAACCTTCCATCTTCTACACCAGAGCCTGACCTATGAGCTTCTTCGGGATGCCCATCAATCTCATAAACATAAGGCACCAACTCGTTGAAAGAGTTGCTTATCTTAATTTACTGAACAAACTCGTTGACAGAGTTACTTATCTTAATTTGTTGAACATTAGAGGAAGAAGGCTCAAAGAGAGCAGAAGATTCAGCAGCACATTGCCCCTCCTTGGAAACCACACCCTTTCCCTTAATCTTACCCTTACCTACCAGTCTACACTTGAGTTCATTGATCTTTATCATCGTCAACGCAAGTCCCAGAAACATCTTTCATGTCATTCGAGCTCTGCTTGATAGAAACCCATTTTTGGGTGGACTGTTTGGCAGGGTTAGGATAGACCAGCTGGGACTGAACCTTTTTTCACAGTCATGGCCAAAACACTTACACAAATTGCATCGAGAGGGGGGTCCACTGATATTCAACTTTTATCGTGATCAGATCATTGCATGAACGAGAATCTGCGGTGACCAGGTCAAAGCTTGTAATCCAATCATCCGTCGCATCCACCTCAATGCACACTCTCGCATAAGTGATTCTCTGACGAGAAGCTGTCATTTTATCAACACGAAGGGGTTTCCATGCTTGTAATGTAGCTAATACCTTCGGGGGTCCAATATTCAAGCAGGACATTATCCAAATAGGAACTTTAGAAATTGTCTTTGTCAATGGAAAAATGCAGTTCCCATTTCCGCAGAATAAGAGGCTTGCCAGCAACATTCCAAGGACCTCCTTCCAACACCACATCCATGGAAAATCTAGAGCTAAATTTGAAAAAATAAGTTCCTTGGTCTGTAGCTAGGATGTCAATGAGACCAACATTCTCCCAAAGTTTTGTAGTCATTTTGCGAACAAGAGAGTAGGGAAGTCTACAATCTAAGAACAAGAAGAGTGTTATTCCATTCATGGCAACCTGTCTCTATAATAGCCCCCGGGGGGGGATAGTCAGCCTTCGGTTCAGCCTACAGGGGCTAACATCAATGTGAGACAAGTTGAATTCATGAGAAATGGGCTTGGTCTTAAGTAAGTCAGCCCATTGTGGCTTATCCACCTGCTCTCTTACTACTTTGCATCTCTTCTGTAACTTGCATAGGGTTGACACTTGGCATCTCAAAAGCTGGGCACGAAGCATTAGCAACAGAAGAAGAAAACGGGGGAGAAGTAGCTTCTCGGGCAATCAAGGCAACACCTTGCGTGTTGGCCAGAAAAGTAGGGGCCCCACAGGACCCACGTTTTGATCATCAGAGGATGTCACCTCTTGGTTACTTAACAAAACAGAGCCCATGTGAAGAAGCTTGGATGTCTCTGTATTGTCTGTGGGCTCCACATGTTGATTTGAACAAGTAGCAATAAATGCTGAATTGATATCACATGGAATACCGGAGATTTGATTTGAGCAAGAAGCATTAGTAGCCAAAAGGCCATCATTATTAGGAATACAAGTCACAAATTGATGAAGGCAAGAAACGTGGTACAAGAAAATTGTATTAAAAAAAAAAAATTCAATTGCAAGTCATAAGCCAGGAAACGTGAGCAAGCAAAGGTTTACCATAAAAAATGGGTAAATTACACGGACCTCCTCCGAGGTTAGGTCAAAATACAATGATTTCCCTCGTGGTGTGCAAAATTACATTGACCTCCCTTGTCAGTGCTTGTAGACTAACACCATTGGTTTTTAGTGTGAAAGGACTTTATCGCCCTTCAAAGTGAATAGAGACAAAAAACTTCATTTAACCTCTCTCATCCCCAACACCCCCACCATTGCCTACCCAACACCTACCCACAACCCCTACTGCCATCGCATTAGATTCAAACCTTATTATGGCTGCGTGATTCCGATGATGAGCATTTTGTCCGAGGAGGTAGCAATGGGGTAAGACCAAGAACGAGTGCATTTTTGCTCACTCCAAAATTGCTCACCCAACTCATCCATTGGCTTATGGAGTGGGACTCATGACTTTACACCATTAATTAATCCCCATTTAAGCTTGGTTCCCACTCCATTAGCCAATGAGTGAGTTGGGTGAGCAATTTTGGGGTGAGCAAAAATGCATTCACCAAGAACATTGTCTCTGTATTATATTATATTTATACATATATATCAAACCACCAACAGTTCAAGGCCACCAATATATAGAGAGAGAGTGCCATTGACAAAGGGAGAGAAGAGAAAGTAGCTAGGGAGCAAGCACATATTCAGATTCAATTTGGATATGATCAACCCACCATTGTCAACCTCAACAACTGAAACCCATAATTTACAAACCTTGGTCAAAGAGCTCGTGTTTACACCCTGAAAACCCAATATCACTTGGTATGTGTGTATACTATGTATAAGATTTGGTTAGATTTGAACGTCTAGGGTTTAGATTTGTATATATTACATATGTGTATATGTATACACCCTTTTATGTGTATCAGATTTGAGTGTGTATAAATATAGATGCATTTATCTCTACATATATGTTATAGTAAACTGTATATAAAAGTTCTTAGAAGAACTTTCAAAGTTATTCAATTAGCTTTAGACAGAGGGAGAGAAACCAAAGAGTTGAAGAGAGAGAGGAAGGATGAGATATTTTAATGTTTTTGACTTTTTTTTTTTCAATTAGTAAGGGCAAAGTGGTCATTATAAAAAATTTAACCCTAAAAACTAACAGAGGTAAGTGTTACCCAACTATAAACCTCAAGGGAGGTCCTTGTATTTTGACCTTACCTTAGGGGAGGTCCGTGCAATTTATCCTAAAAAATTTTACCAGTCATGCTTAAAAGTAGGACTCTTAGGGACGGACCCAAAAAAAAAAAAAAAAAAAAAAAGTGGCACACAAAAATAAAAGTTTTAAAACTCGTAATAAAATCACTTAAGTGAGTGCACCGATTGATAAAAGTGTAAAACACTTGTGGGGATGGTGCGCTTATATATATATTATAGATTATAGCTATCTTCAATATGGTAGATGTGGAAATTTTCGTTTTCAAAATTTTATTTGTTTATTTATTTATGTTATATTTTTTCAAATTTCATATTTATTTTGACGTCCTGGTCTTCTAATTGGAAACTTTTTCCTTCGCAGCGAGTACATTGTGGGTGTATAGTTTCATTCCATATGTTTGTTCTGTTGGATGCTGGAGGAATTGAGTGCATCACATGTGCAAGGAAAAGTTTCATTTTGGTGAGCTGTTTGATGTTATTTATGATTCCTCTGTATTAATTTTTTTTTTTTATGGCCTACTAAGGTTAATAGTCATGATAATATCTGTGTACCTGCTATTTTCACATGTTACACTGAGTTAAAAATGAATTTGATCAAAATGTTATGCTATCTCTGCAACTAAGACCAAAGCTAATAGTAGAGCTGTCCTCACTTGGATGGGAGTAGGCCTGGCAAATGGGTAGGTTGGGTTGGGTATTTAACAGGCCAAACCCATATCAACCTGCAGCCTCATGGTTGGATATGGATGGGTCTGTTGTGGACTGGGCTCAACCCATTAACCCAGAACCTGACCCAGCAGCCCAAACCTTTTTGTTTGTTTATTTATTTTCCTTTTCCCTTTCTCTCTCTTTTTTTAGCCCTGCTTTCTTTCGTCAATTATGTTTAAAAAAAAAAAAAAAACTGATAAAAGCTGTTTTGAATAAAGTTAAAAAGTCTTTTAAAATATCTGGGCCTCAATACATGAATTTGAAGTGACCACACAGGCACACACTTTTTGGGTTTTGGTTAATTGAGTATTGGAGATTGTTATGTGGGTAAGAATGTAGAGAAAACAAGAGAGAGAAACAAAGTGAGATTTATAGGGTGTGTAGTAGTAAAATCTAATTTGACATACAATTTATATACACACACGTATATACATACATACATCTATGTATATATATAGATATTGAGAGAGCATACCAGTATTGAGACCCATCATTTCTTGTTCAACTTTTGAGTAGAGAGAGAAATGGAAAATAATTGGGCATTGAGTAGTGTAGTGAGAGAAAGTAAGAATCAGATGTAGGAGAGAGAGGGCCCATGTGAGAGAACATAGATCTAGGTTTGTGTGATAGAGAGGTTTTGACAAGAAGAGAAACGGAGCGATTGAATGTGTTTGTTGATAATCTACCCTAGCAGTATGTACACAACCTACCTGTTAAGACCAATTTTCGATCAACCCAAATCCAACCCATTTCTAACCCGCACTAACCCGCGCATCAGGAATCTCTGTTTTGCCAACATTTTGACCTGCATAAGTAAAATGAGCTGACCTGAAACCATTAAATGTTGGGCGGATTCAGGTGGGTTCATGGTTCCGGGTAACTATTGCCAGGCCTAGATGGGAGCAAGGTGGGTCCAATGCTGGGTGACACCAAACCTACTATAATCTGGTTGAAGATCACAGCTTGTCCTTGTTCAATCTTGATCCGCTCATGAATTGTATACAATCTTTGTAATGAATGTATATGTGCATTTGCTAAACTATATGGAAGTAATCCCAGCTTAACTCTTGAGCTTGACCTAAACCAAACATGAGTAAAAAATAATAACCCATAGCTTAGTGAGGAACTTTTAGTTTGGTAGCTGAATCCAAAATACTTGTGTTTTTTCTGGCATATATTTATTAAAAGTCTCATACTTACAGAATTTATGTTACATGTCTTGATATTTTCCTTTATTGAAAGATTGTGTCATGATCCTTTATTTTTATTTTCTTTTCAGACACCAAACCCAGCATGGCCACCACATTCTCTTTTCAATTCTGTACAGCCTGAAAGAGCTAAAGACCCCTCTGTCAAAAATTGGAGTCAAATTGTTGGATCCGGTCATGTAGCAAGGCACCAAGCGCCCAATTTGTTTAGTACTTCTCATGATCCGTCTAAATTGCTTCCAAGGATCCTGCCTTTTGCAGATGACATACCGAGTAGCATTGACGGACTTAATGCGTCTAAATTGCTTCCAAGGATCCTGCCTTTTGCAGATGACATACCGAGTAGCATTGACGGACTTAATGCGAGTGAACGATTGTCTTCCTCGCTTCCAAGGATCCTGCCTTTTGCAGATGACATACCGAGTAGCATTGACGAACTTAATGCGAGTGAACGATTGTCTTCCTCTTTTTTGGAAAAGAAGAAAGTAGACGATTCGTCTGAAAAATTAACAAATGGAAGCTTGAAGCTTGGGATATCAGAAGTACCCAATAATGGGAATGCGAGTATTGATCTTAACCCCCAGATGATGTTTTTCAAATAAAAAAACGCGTTGACTGCTTTTCATGTTCTTGTTACCTATGTTACATGGACGCGGGATGTGTGTAAGGAGCGGATACCGATCCAAGCGTTGGACTTTCCAAACTCATAAATCTAAATCTATTTTTTAAATATACTTCTAAGAAAATAGTTTTAATGGTATTGTACTCTCTTCATGAGAACAGAGGAACAGTTAGCTGATGTTCTTACGAAGAGTCTTTCTAGTAGACCTTTTCATTTTATCCTTACCAAGCTGGGATGAGAGATATCTTTGCACCAGCTTGAGGGGGAGTGTTGAGAGTTATTTTTATTTTAACAAAATTTGAGGGCTTGCTTGTAATTATTTAATTTTTCCCTTAGTGGGTTTAATATAATAACAGAGAGAGCGTGATTACTCTCTTAGCCTGAAAAACTCTGATTCAACAATAATATGACTCCAGAACGAGCTTTTCGTCCATTTTGAAAGAACAATGTGGCAAGATGAATATTATTAGGACTTAATATTTTTTTTCTCAGAAATTAATGTCAGAAATTGACGTCAATATACTGTTATACTAGTAACTAACATGCTTCTTGATGAGTGTCCAACCAGAAGTGCTGACCATATCAGTGTATGTGTGTACACTGGTACTCCAACCTATTAAGAAGAATCTATGTAATGTACTTATGATGCTGGGTGAAGATGTTTGTTGTATATGCTCTGGCCGATTATTTGACCTGATGGGAATTTTTTATTTTTATTTTTTGCCGGAATAACAGGTGAGGAGCAACTTAATCCACATATAAATGTTTCTCAGGAGCCATCCTTCTCGAAGGACCCAACTATTCCACGTTTCAGTTTGGTTGGACCTCCTGCATCACCAAATGAATCAAATGATAAAAGCAAAGTTTTAGGAATTCATGCCCAGCGACTAACCCCACCACCTCCAGTGGGAACGCAGTTGTGTGGGAATAACAGAGTGGCCTCAACCGGTGAAGCACATAAACGCAATGGAAGGCCCAGAGGAGATGCCCGAGGACGAAATAAGTTACTTCCTCGGTACTGGCCAAGGATAAGCGATCAAGAGCTACAGCAAATCTCTGGAGAGTATCCTTGAGCATTGTCGTCAAATCGTGAATTGGTTTGCCAAATTTATTTTAAGAAAATCAATGATTGTATTTATGCATATGATATAGACATACATTTGCTTAAAATGAACAAAATGACAATTTTTGACGCAAGTTTCATGCAGTATCAAGGTTTAAATTTTTAAATGTAAATGTTATCCTCTTAAAATTGAAAAGTTCAAAGTTAAAGATCATGAATCGTGAATTGTATCGGTTCGTATCAAACTCTAATCGCGTGAATTTACTGAATCTGAAAACCATGTCCTGAGTACAAATCTTTTTTCTCATGCCTAAAGATAGTTTGGTTAAAAGTATTGGATTTATTATTAATAGAGATAGTATAGAAGGTCATCATTTTGAATTCACCCTTCTTCAGTGTAATTCCATGATGGACTATTATCTGCTTTAGTTTTCACAAAATAAGGCAAGGTTCACTCATTTTGTTGGGGCTTGGACATTTTCTTAAACTGCAATTAAGCAATTTCATATCTTGTTAACCCTGACTGCACGTAAGTTCAAACTCTGTAATCACTCCTTTGTTTCAGAAGATGTTAAGTGCTAGCGATGCTGGTCGGATTGGGCGTTTAGTGCTCCCCAAAAAATGTGCAGAGGTCAGTCTTTACTCTCCCAGACCTTTTGCTTTTGTTCAGCGTTTCAGTTCTTCAAATTGTCTATATTGGGGAGTTGATAGCATTCTGGATATGGTGTATTTTGGTTGTTCATACATATAAATGTTGTGTATATGTGCCACAAAATTATAGGTTAATCATACAAGCACTTCACAACACCATGCATACAAGTGTATTAATAAATTTACATGTAGAGGGGGGAAAGAGAGTGGGTGAGTGACAGGGAGAGAGTAGGTATCCAACTATAGTAAGATCCTTTTTGGGTTTGGTTTTCTGACACAGCTTTGCATAAGCCATAAGTCTTCTACTTAAACTTGAGCACAAGCTTAAGCTGATGTGTATAGTGAGAAACTACTTTGTACGAAGTTTGCGGGTTCAAGTATAGAGCAGCCACTTTGTGTGAAAAAGCCAAAGGTTACGTTTGTCTCCAGTTTGCTCCTCACATAGTAACGCCTTTGCTATCAAAAGTAAAAGTTAATCCTTATTGGATTTCTTCATACCTTGTTACTTTCTCATTTGTGTTTACATTCATGATAGGGTTGCTGTGTGTACTTTTGTGAAACAGGCTTACTTTCCGCCTATTTCGCATCCAGAAGGGGTTCCTCTTAAAGTCCTAGATTTGAAAGGAGAAGAGTGGGTATTTCAATTCCGGTTCTGGCCCAATAATAACAGCAGAATGTATGTTTTAGAGGGGGTCACTCCTTGTATACAGTTAATGCATCTTCAAGCAGGTGATGTAGGTAATTAACAATATAAATTTAAATTAGTGCTTTGGAAGTTCTGTTTTCTTCACTATTATTCTTCTTAAGATGTACTATGTTTAAGTGGAATGGTTTCTTTCTTCTCCGTAGTGTAGTTAAGGGTGAGACCTTAGTACTGACTTGAAAGTGCCTAAAATATCACTATCAGGTTTTGTTGCCCTGTCAGAGGCCGCACTGGCAGATGGTTGTTCCTTCGGCACTACTAGTATTCGAAACTTCGAATTAGTTGTCATTTCATGCATTTTTATTTTTAATTTTTATCTCATCCACCTCCACCCACCCCCCCCCCCCCCCCCCCCCCCCCCCCCCCCCCCCTCTTTCTTCTGAGTTATGTATGTGTCTACTTCCGATATGTGGTTTTATATTTTAGTTCTATGATTTTTGGACTTGAAAATTTAGTTCTTTTTTTTTTTTTTTTCTTTTTCCTTCAGTTACATTTAGTCGGTTAGAGCCAGAAGGAAAGTTGGTCATGGGTTTCAGAAAGGCTTCAAATGCTCCATCTGATCAGGTAGGATCTTGTAGAATAAAGATATTTCTTTTAACATTGAGATCTTATGCAATGATTATCTCCCGTGGTTCATGTATATGCTTCTGTGAGCTCATTCTAATTGACAATTGCAAAAGCAAGGGGATACGGCAAAATTATTTGCTTCTCAAGTATGTTGTCAAGTGTTTTACTATGTCATGGCTTCGCTTCTTGTAGTCCAAGAACTGTTCATCATTCTAGTTTTCTCTCAAATTTTGCAAGGGTTGGAAAATGATGATGCTTTTCCTACTACCACGTGCTATTATGACAACCCTGTATAAATTTGGTGAAACAATATTAGGGTTGTGATGCTTTATCATAACCTTTTTTATATTAGCAATAGGAAACATTCCAAAGAATACATAAATGCCCTTAGGCCAACCACAAAATACTGAAAAGAAAGAAAGAAAGAATACAATATTCGGAATTCCCTGTGACTAGTTGTCACGCCCCAGAACAGCAAAAATAGGGAATAAATTCCTTTTTGGGTCCATAGTCAGTGACTGGTGAGGTCACATGATTGTCCACACCACATAGTACTAAGCAACAGGAAAGATAAAGAGATCACAATATAAAAATCCAGGTTTTGGTTGAAACATAACTTAATGTCAAAAAGAGAGTTACTAGGTATTACATATCCGAGTCTCGAATCAAATAAAACAAATGAATTACAAGCATTGAGGCAACATATGTCTGATTACAAAAAAGTCTGAAAGCGTAAAGTAAATAAACGATTATCTAGCCTAATCATCAGTTTGCGTAGATTTAGTCATCGGCGTAGTAGTCTTCCTCCGCCGGATCTCCCTCGGGGTAGTCCACGGCATAACCATCCTCCACGGCATAGTGTTCATCACCTGCAGGTCCTTCACCTTAAGGTCATAGACAGGGTGCGCTGGAACATGGGAATGTCCAGCGGCATAAACGCCTTCAACTAATGGAAGCTAAGCTGAGTGAGTTAAACACTGACAGGATATCGAACTATTGGAGCTATTACAAGTTATGAACGATAAGAGTAATAGTTCTACTAAATAATATCTTTTCTTTATTAGAAGCCATGATAATTACTAAGGTTGACAACACTGAACTGATAGAAGTACAAACTCAACAGTAGTTCAACTCTGTAGATACACCATTGCTCCGTCCACCGCTTTTAAGAACATATTAGCAGTTCACTGCTTGTCATGGACACTACGTCAGTCCATCCCCAACTTTTAAGAACATATTCAATACCTCATTCTAATGCCACGACTTATCGTCATGTACTTGTGATTCCGGTCCACCGCTTTTAAGAACATATTACTAGTCCACTGCTTTTAAGGACATATGAATGGATCAACAATTGGTCCGATCCACCGCTTTTAAGAACATATTACCAGTCCGCCGATTTTAAGGACATATTAATAACCAATGCCCACCCACGTAAGATTCCCGAATCTTAGCAAACCTACTTAAGTTCCACACTAAGACTAATACATGACAATCCCACGTGGCTTGACTGCATTGAATGAAACGGACGAGAACCCAAAATAATTCAGGACTATTACGTTATCTAACGTTACGAAACATTATCCATTATCCTTAACGTTATCTCTTCCTTAACGTTATCTCTGTTACAATAGTATTGCATATGGGGGATTACGAAACAACATTTAAACAAATAAGCAGTTATAATATCAACTAAACAGGAATATCAACATTATGTAACTGCCAATTGATTGGGACATAGGTCCAATCGATTGGGATAAAAACAGTAACAATCGATTTGGGTAAAAACAGTAACAATCGATTAGTAAAAAGTCTAATCGTTTGGGTCACAATCAATGCTAATCGATTGCAAACTTTGGCAATCAATTGGGGTATCTATAATGGTAATCGATTGGGTCCCAATCGATTGGGACTTCATCTTCTTCATAGAGATGGCGGTCCAGCAATCAAAAACGGGTGAAATACGTATTGTGCGTCTTTCCTTCTTTTGAACATACTTAAACATCAATATTAAGCTATCCAGCAAGTTTAGAACTCACCTTATGTGTCTAGGGGGTGTGTATTTGAAGGTTGAAGCTTCAATGGAGGTTTCCTCCTCTCTCTTCTGTCTTCTTCTCTGTTCTTTCTTCTCTCTCTCTCTTCTGGTTCTCTTCTTGTTCTGGTCTTCTTCTGTTCAAGTGGGGGTGTGTGTGTATGGGTGTATATATGTGTATATATATATGTGTGTATATATAACACACAAATCTCTCTCTCTCTCTCTCTCTCTCTCTCTCTCTCTCTCTCTCCCTTACTGATTTCTGGAACCAGAAATACGAAGAAAATGGGCACATATATATAGAGAAATATGTGTTCACGTGGCCTCTCCCCAGCCGGTCAAAAGAATCTATCCAGTTGCTGCCAATTGATTGGGGTAGGTAGTTATTGCACCAATCGATTGGGACAAGGGTCCAATCGATTATGGTTTGGTTTTTATGACTCCAACCGATTGCGGTGAAGTCCAATGGATTGGGTCCAGGTAGTAGGTACAAAAGTGGCATTCGATTGGGAAAGAGGCCAATCGATTGTTGTCCAAGATAAGGCAATTGATTGGGTCAACAGTCCAATCGATTGGGACACAGAACACAACAATTGTAAAGCAAAACTCATACAAGTATCTGGAAGGAGAATACAAGGTTTTTTTTTTTTCCTTAATATACACTACAAAAATACAGTGTATTACACTAGTTGACCTGCCTATCTATCGGTGAGATTGAGCTCTCTGCCGGTAGCAGATTAAGGTAACTGCAAGGTTATTTAAGGCGCAAGGCGCAAAGGTCTCCTGGGCGCACTTTTATTTTATTTTTCTATTTTTTTTTTAATTTTTTATATCCTTAATCAAAAGTTACTATTTAAGTATCAAATAAAAGCTACCAATATTACAAGTTCTATATATTTTTGATAGGTATATTATATATATATATATGTATATATATTACTCCCTCCGTCCCATAATTTGAGTCATGTATTCTATTTTGGGATATCCCAAAATTAGTGTTCACTTTCCTAAATTGGTATAGAATTTTTTTTACTTAGGAATGATATCTTCTATCAAATAAAAATAATAATCATAGTAATAATAGATTAGTAATATAATAATAATATAAAGATAAGGATGACTTATCTACTATATTATATTATACTACATATATATATATATTATATAATACTATAGTGGTCTGGGACCACTGGTATTGTGTCAACATGTAATATATATTATATATTAAATGATACAATTTCAGCCAAAAAAATTAAAAAAATAAATGATACAGTAAGTTACTTCTCTACTGAGGACTGACTACTGGAGTAGTATATTATATAGATTATATATTAAATGAAAATGATACAGTAAGTTGATAACAGCTGGCCAGCCTGGTCTGCACTTCATTAAAGAAACAAAAAAGTGAAAAAAAGAGGGGGTTTTACCCCACCGACAAGATACAAAAAAGAAAAACAGGCCTGCAGTTCATCATTTTGACCCACTTGTTCCCTCTCCAAAAAAAAAAAAAAAAACAAAACAAAAACCCCACCAAAAGAGAAGAACGAGAGGGGAAAAAAAAGAGCAGAAGAAGAAGAAGAAGAAAGAAGATACATACCTGGCTTCAAGTAGGGCTCGCGAGACAGTCGTGACTGGTTCGCAGCTGTCATCTTTCCTTTCTTCTTTTTTTTTTTTTGGTTCGCAACTGGGAGGGATTGGGGGATTTGGGGGTAAAAATTTGTGATTAGGTCTCCATTCTTCTAGGCGCGCGCCTCATGCGCCCTGCGCCTCGAGCCTAGGCGCGCCTGGAATGCGCCTGGTTGAAGGGGCCTCGCCTAGCCTTAGGCGAGGCTCATTACCTGCGCCCGCTTACGCCTCGCGCGTCACAACAAAGGTTAACTGGTCGTTCGGACCTTGCTATCGGGCATAATCTCAACACTCCCTTCAAGCTGGTGGGAATATGTCCGTCATGCCTAGCTTGAGACTCCTTCTCCTTTGGTAAGTTTATCTGCCAATTGTTATCCAAAATTCATAAATGGAGTGCAAATGGTACCACTACTTAGTTTCTCCTTGATAAAATGTCTTTCGATCTCAATATGTTTGGTTTCATCATGTTGCTCTGGATTGTGAGCAATGCTAAATGCTTCTTTGTTGTTATAGTATAACCTCATGGAATCAGTAAGCTCAAGTCCAAGTACCGTCAGTAACATTTTTATCCATAATAACTCACAGATCCCTTTGGCCATAGCTTGGGATTTGGCCTTAGCACTTGACCTCGTTGCCATAGTTTGCTTCTCGCTATGCCAAGTGACTAGGTTCCCCCAATGAAGGTGCAACATCCTGAAGTGTACCTCCTATCCATCACAGAACCTGCCCAGTAGGCGTTTGTGTAAGCTTCTATATGAAGGTATCGTGTCTATGAAAGAGCAATCCTTTCCAGGTGCCGACTTCAAGTATCTGAGTATCCGAAGATTTGCATCATAGTCAGACTCTTGAGAAACATGCATGAATTACTTACAACACACTAACATCAAAAGCAATGGAAGGACGTGTATGGGACAAGTATATGAGCTTGCCAATTAATCTCTGATACCTCTCCTGTCTACCACTACTCTATCGACATCATATGCCAATTTCAGATTTGGTCCATAGTTATGTCACATGAGTTTTATGAAGCACAGACGCGGGTGCGAGGATACTGTGCGGGGAGTTTGGCAATTTTCCCAAAATCAAGAGTGCGGGTGCGGCGGGGTACTTGTATAAAATATTAAAAATATATTTTTATATATTACTATATATGAACCATTTAAGCACTACACACACTTGTTTTCACACATATATATATATATATATATTGTGTTAACCAGATTGGGAGAAGTTATATATCTTTCTTATATGCATCTCTCTAGGAGGCACAATTTATATACACATCTTACAAGCTAATTTAGGAAACAAAATCAAGATAAAACCTAGAATATTCCACTAATACAGCATATCCCACTAATACAAATATATGTATCCCACTAATGCTATCTAATATTTACAACACTCCCCCTGAAGCTGGAGAGTAGATGTCAATCATTCCCAGCTTGCCACATATAGAGTCAATGGCCCCTTTGGAAAGAGCTTTGGTGAGATATCTGCAAGCTGACGGCTGGAAGGAACAAATGGAGTCGAGATTTCTTTTGACTCCACTTTCGCTTGCACGAAATGACAATCGACTTCTATATGTTTAGTTCTCTCGTGAAAAACAGGATTACTAGCAATATGAATGGCAGCTTGATTATCACAGTAGAGAGGAGTTGGGTCGTGTGCAGGAAACCCAAACTCACATAAAAGGGTCTCAACCATGTGAGTTCACACGTGGTATGGACCATGGCCCGATATTCGGCTTCAGCACTGGAACGAGCAACCACAGATTGTTTCTTACTTCGCCAAGTTACTAGGTTGCCACCAATGAAGGTGCAAAAACCAGTGGTAGATTTTTTGTCTGATGGTGAGCCTGCCCAGTTAGCATCGGCATATCCTTCAATGCGAAGATATCTTGAAGGTCGATAAAGAAGTCCACGTCCTGGGGCATTTTTGAGATATTTTAAGATGCAAATGACAGCATCCAGACGAGGAACTCTTGGAGAGTTCATGAACTGGCTTACAATACTAACAACATATGAGATGTCAGGACGAGTGATAATGAGGTAAATAAGTTTACCTACGAGCCTTCTATACATCTCTGGATTATCAATAAGATCACCCTCATCAGGTTATAGTGTCAAATTCACATCTATGGGAGTAGAGACTGGTTTACAGCCAAGATAACCGGTTTCCTTCAAGATATCAAGAGTATATTTCCTTTGAGATACCTTGCTACCTCAATACCAAGAAAGTAACGAAACTGACCCAAATCCTTGGTAAGAAAACTCGAGCCAAGATGATGAATAAGAGTTTGGATGCCTTTCTTGTCACTCCCTGTGATGACAACATCATCAACATAAACAAGAATCACAATACTAGTGTTTGTGACTCTTCTTAAAGAAGACCGAGTGATCTGCTTGACTGCGGATCATTCTATGTGCAACTACCTTACTGAACTTGTCAAACCAAGCCCGTGGAGACTGTTTGAGGCCATAAATAGATTTCTTGAGATGACAAACACACTCCCCCTGGGACTCAAACCCGGGCGGCTGAGCCATATAAACAGGCTCTGTAAGATTGCCATGAAGAAAAGCATTCTTGACATCAAGTTGATGCAGAGGCCAATCCAGAGAAGCAGCAAGAGAGATAATAGTACAAACAAAATTTAACTTGGCAAGAGGAGAGAATGTCTCTGTGTAGTCAATGCCATAAGTCTGAGTCAATCCTTTGGCAACCAAGCGAGCTTTCAGGCGATCAATTGTACCATCAGGGTTTTGTTTGACAGCAAAAACCCAACGGCAACCAACAACTTGGGCCCTAGCCGGTGTAGGAATAAGATCCCACGTGTGATTCAACCTTGGAGCACACATTTCCTCCTCCATTGCTTTCTTCCAGCCAGGGTGAAAAAGAGCTTCCCCATAAGACTTTGGAATAACAGTAAATGATGGTGATAAAGAGAAAGCTCTAAAGGAAGAAGACAAGTGATTTAGAGAGACAACATGAGAAATGGGATGGTCAGTACAAGTACGCTTACCTTTCCGAATGGCAACAGGGAGATCAAGATCAGAGTTGTTATGCGAAGGAGGTGGATCTGCCGACGATGAGGCAGGTGGAGGATCCAAGGTAGTAAAACCCACATAAGTAGGGGCAGGAGTAGCTGAGGTAGTCTGTGGACGACGACGAACAAAATACCGAGGATAATGAGGCATACTATGATGATCGTGGACAATGGTAGGAACCACAGGGTCCATAGAAAGGGGTTTTGGCAGTTGTGCCCCTTCAGTAGTGTAATATGCAGTGTCTTCAAAGAATGTAACATTAGCATTAACAAAGTGTTTACGTAAAGTGGGGCTATAACAACGATATCCCTTTTGAGTGCGTGAATATACAAGAAAAATACATTTATAAGCACGAGGATCAAGCTTGTCACGATTGGGACCATGATTATGAACAAAGCATACACAACCGAAAACCTTTGGAGGAATGGAAAAAATCTTTTTACCTGGGAACATGGTTCCAAAAGGAGATTTCCCTTTCAATATACGCGAGGGCATTCTATTTAAGAGATATGCTGCAGTATGAACTACATCAGCCCAAAAGTGTTTTGGTACATGCATTTGAATCATAAGAGCACAAGCAATAGCAAGAACAGGGCCATTTTTCCTTTCAACAATTCCATTTTGTTGAGGAGTATCAACACAATAAGTTTGATGGATAATACCTCTCAACTCAAGGAATTGCTGAAAAGTACCAAGATGGTATTCAAGGGCATTATCAGTGCGGAGAGTAAGAAGTTTAGCATTGAAATAATTTTATATTTCAGCATAAAAAGATTAATTACGTTAAACGAGAATGATCATCAATAAAAGTGAAAATATTTAGCACCAAAGGAACTAGTAGTTCTAGACGGACCCTAAATATCAGAGTTAATTATTTCAAAAGGACGTAAACAAGGAGCATCATGTCGAAGCTTAGAAGAAGCTCGACGGTGCTTACTAAGTTCACAAGGCTCACAATTAAACCTAGAAAAAGGAGATAGAGACGGAACTAATTGTTGTAAATTAAGAGAGGATGGATGTCCAAGACGGTAGTGCCACTGGAACGGAGAGACAGTAGAATGGAGAGCAGCTGGAATCGAAGGTGAAGACAGTTGAAGGTAGTAAAGTCCATCTTTCTCAAATCCCCCACCAATCGTCCTCTTCGTCTTTAGATCCTGAAATACACAATGAGTAGGGAAAAAGGTTACTGAACAGTTGAGAGAATGTGTAAGTTTTCGCACTGACAATAAATTGAAAGGGAATTTAGGAAGACATGATACAGATGAAAAAGTAAGGTTAGATGCATGAACGGAACCAATGCCATAACTGGAACCTTAGTACCATTAGCAATGGTAACATAGTATGAGGATGAAATAGGAGTAAGATGAGAGAGAAGAGATGAATTACCTATCATGTGATCAGATGCTCCTTAGTCGATGACCCAAGGAGAAGTAGAGGACGAGAAAAGACATGTGTTACCTGAAGCACCAAGATTGGCCGAGGGTGAAGAAATATTATGAGTACGTTGGAGAATAGCATCAAATTCAGACTTTGTCATGGTAACATGTTCCTCAGAAGTTGCAACAGGAGTGGGATTATCAAGTTCAGCTTGGTTAGCCCAAGTGGGCTTGCCATGAAGAGCTCAACAAGTTTCAACAGTGTGGTTATTGCGACCACAATGAGTACAATACCTAGTCCCACGTCCACCATTAGTATGACCACCACGGCCACCTCGATAAGTAGGACATCCACGATTGGCTGTCGTGATAGTATTACCATGCCCAGAAGGGGCAGCAAGAGCAGAATGGTCATTCTTAACTGGGGTTGAAGGTTGAATAGGAGCACGTCGAACCCGAGCAAAGGATTCACTGGCACTTGGAATATCCTTGCCAGAGAGAAGCTGAGAACTAATAGGAGCAAATTCCGGCTGTAGTCCGGAGAGAAACTTAGCAACCCGAAACTCCTCCCGATGTCGTTGCTGAGTTTTCAAATCAATTGTGAGGGGCTGATAAACATCCAGCTCGTCCCATATACCCTTGAGTTCAGCAAAATAAGTGTCAACAGGGCGAGTTCCTTGTTGAAGAGAGAAAATGTCTTGATAAAGCTGATAGATCCGAGAGATATTTTGATCGGATGAATATAACTCACTAAGAGTGTCCCAAATAGCCTTGGATGATTCAAGACAAGAAACATTATTATAAACTGCGGGCTCCAGGCTGTTCCAACGCCAGGTCATAATTTGGGCATCCTCTTTGCCCCAAGCCTCGATTTTAGTTGCATCAGAAGGTTTGGAAGTAGTTAGAAATAAGGCTTTGCCTCGGGCTCTCAAGAACACAGTGACTGTACGAGACCTTTGAAGGTAATTAGAACCCTTTAATTTGGAACTCGTCATTGACTTGAAGAAAAGAGAATCCTTAAAAGAGTCCTTTGATTCGATTTTATCACCCATAATAGCAGCAAATAAAGGATGTAGGAGAGTGATAGGTAAGTATCAGACAGTTTTGGGGCAGATATGTAAATATCAGAGAATTCTGGGGTAGATCTGTAAATATAGAGATTTCTGGGGTAGAACTGTAAATATCAGAAAGTTTGGGGGCAGTTCTGAAATTTCAATAAATTCTGGGTAGTTTTTTTTTTTTTTTGTAATTTCAGAAAGTTTGGGGGGTGGTTCTGAAATTTCAGAAAGGTCGGGGGTGGTTTCTGGAAAGAGTAATATTTGAGACACAACCTTCATACAACTTTCATACAACCTCTCCAAAAGATGTGTCTATCTCTCTCCTGTGATGTCACTGGACCCCACAGTGACACAGGAAAGAGATAGACACATCTTTTGGGGAGGTTGTATGAAAGTTGTATGAAGGTTGTGTCCCAAGTATTACCCTTCTGGAAAAATATATTTGGTGAATGCTGGGTCTATATGTGGTTTCTGGATTTGGGTCAGATTAGATCTCAAAGATCTTTTCAGAGGAAAAAAAAAATTGGAGCTTCAAATCTACAAGAAGACCTGGAGAGAGGGAAATGAGCAGCAAATCATGGCTATGGTTGTTCAAAAAAGATCAACGAGAGAGAGAGAGAGAGAGTGCAGCGAGAGACAAGAGCTTTGGCTCTTCAAGAGGGCTGCAAAATGAGAGAGGATTTGCGAAGCAGAGAAATGGAGTCACGACCAGGCAGCAAGAGCAACAAGACAGGTTCGTGATGGGTTCATGATGACTAGAGGTAGAGTCGTGATGGGTTCACAATGACCAGGTATGTTCGCTGGAAGTTAGCGAAAGAGAAGATTTTAGGGTTCCCGCTCTGATACCATGTTAATGAGATTGGGAGAAATTATATCTATCTCTTATAATCTCTCTAGGAGGCACAATTTATATACACATCTTACAAGCTAATTTAGGAAACAAAATAAAGCTAAAACCTAGAATATTCCACTAATACAGCATATCCCACTAATAAAACTATATGTATCCCACTAATGTAGCTATGCTATCTAATATTTACAACATATATATATATATATTATTTCATTAAAACCTATTAACAACAAACAATAAACTCATAAACATAAAGGCTACATACGCAGCTAAGAGGGAAATTACTGTCGTCATCGGTATCTAAACTTGAGTTCGAAGCCGCAGTAGTCTAATTGACACTCTCGGAATTCATTATTCATTCGGTTCAAACCAGCAATATAATGGTATAAGTTCAAACTACAAATAATTTGCTACCAAAGAAAATAAAAATCACAAAACTAACAAACAATTGCAAGTAGAAAGAAAAATAAAATCTGAAAAAAACCATCTCTGGAATTTTTTTTTACCAAATTGATGCTTCTAGAGTTCAAGGTTGTCGGTTCCTCGTAGTCGTGGGCTAGGTTCCTCATGGGCTGACTTGGCCACAAGCCCGGTAGAGTAATAGAGAGAGATAGAGGGAGGGAAAGAGAGAGACGAATTGAGAGATTCAACCGAGGGTCTGAGAGAGAGAAAGAGAGAACGAGAGAGAGAGAGAGAGAGAGAGAGAGAGAGAGAGAGAGAGAGAGAGAGACGAACCTGTTAGATCTTCTGGAGTAGGTCGCCGCTGGAGTCGTCTCTTTCTTCTCCTCTATTTCTTTTCTTTTTTCATTTTTGGATTGAATGTGTCGTATGTAGTTGATGGTATAATTAGGGTTTTAATTTTTTTAAATTTTGAACTATTTATTTTTTGGACCCCTAGTTTATCCAAAAATTGTTTTCAAACTTTTTTTTTTAAAATTGCTCCAGCTGCACCCCTTAAGTGTCCCTCCCACACCCCCACGTGTCCTTGCCACACCCTTAGCTCACCCATCCACAACCCCACCCACATTGCACCCAAAACATTTGAAGAACTCAGGAGGAACTCGGAATAACTAACCACCGCACCCACACTGAGTGTGCACTTAGTGCCCCTGCGGCACTATTTTTGGTGTGTCCGTGCATCATAGCATGAGTTGCTTCCTAGCACGCCCGTCTCTTAGCATCCTCAATTCTCAGAGAACTCGTTAGTAAGGTACTTTTCAACAAACACGTGGCACGAGGATTGAGTTTCCCACGGGAACGAATATGATTGTGGACAAGGCAAACACAACCAGAGACTCTTGGAGGAATGGAAAAAATGGGAGCACAACCAGAAAATACCTCAATTGGTGCTTTTTAGTGCAAGACTTTTGATTGATATGCCCATGACCCGAGAAATAATGTCCTAGACCACCATCAATGTACACTCCCCCTTTATCTGAGCGCAAAGTTTACAACCGGTCCAAATTGTCGGTCATTATATATATATACCTTTTTTCTTTGTACGAGAAAAATCATCGACGAATGTGATAAACCATCTATGACCCTTTATGGTGACAATACAAGGACCCCACACACCAGTGTCAATTAGAAAACGAAACTTATTATTACTGGGATAAACAGTTGTGCTCTAAAAGTTCACAAGGTTCATACTGAAAACTAGAAAAATCCTTTCTACTCAACATAGAAGGAAACATATAATATACTGAAAGTAAATGAAAAAAAAGGTGTCCTAGTGCTTGGTGCCATTGTCATAGATCATCTGAAGTGATGAGCTAATTGTTGTTGGCCATCTCCTCTCTGCCATTGCCAATTGCCTTATTCATGATAAGATCCTGAAACACACCCAATGAGAGGGAGAAAAAGTAACATTGCAGTATAAAACACGATCTATCTGACTAAAAGATAACAAATGAGTAGAGAAACTAAGAACATGTAAGACAAAAGATAAGGACAGCGAAGGTGTTGCATGAACTAAACCTGTGCTAGAAACTGATGAAAAGGTTCCATAAGCAATTCTAACTTTGTCTCAACCTGAATAAGGTACATAGAGAAAACAATGTACAATCCTGTCATATGGTTAGAGGCTCCTGAATCTATGATTTATGGAGGTCGAGAATGAGAATGAAATGCACTCACTGAAGTGGTTAAGTTCCCTGAATGGGCAAAGAAAGATGAGACAACAGTGGGAGTATCCAATTGAGCCATTAACCACCTGAGAGTCTCTAGCTCGGTAGTGGAAAGGGAGCTGGATTCTCCAGTCGTGGTTGGTCGATCAACGTGATCGGGCGAGTCCACAACCTCAGTGTGATGAGCAGTGAGCACGAGATTTTCCACCTCTCCCCCTATACTCCCATAACGACCTCGCCGTCCCCCATTGGGGCGTCCATGAAGCCTCCAGCAGGTATCCCTCATATGTTTAGGCTTTTGGCAATAGCCACAAAACTGCTGATCTTTCTCATTGCTACTGATCTCTACAGTATCAATCCTGTTGTGCTGCGTACCTCTCGTTTCGCTTTGAGGAGCGGAGGTCATTGCCGAACGTTTAGGAGTGATGGGCTAAAGTATGGTTGAACGTCTAACTCCTCATTCTAAACAAAAGGCCTCTCGGAATGAGGTAAGTGGATTCCATACCCAGTACATGACTGATCTTGGTCATACCCTCAGTTCAACCTAGCAAGAAATTTGAAGTTCCTTTACTGTTCCATAAATTTCAGCTTGTCTGTAGCATCCGTAGTACAAAGTGGAAGTTGACACTGATCATGATCATGGTTTTGCCAAAAGTTGCTTAGAGTGGTACAAATACTGTGAACTAGTCAGATTCTTCTGTTCAAGCTTCTTGATGGATCTCTTCAACCCAAAAATTTGAATCATGTTCCCTTTCCTGAAGGTCTTTGCAACTGTATCCCAAATGTCCTTGGTCGAAGCTAAGGAGAGGTACACTTCTCCTATCTCGAGTACCATAGAATGCACTAACCAATTTATTATTATTTTTAATATCCCAATTCTCGTAGCCTGAACATCTGAGCTCGGTAGGTTAATATTTTCATTCACATAACCTAACTACTCTCTACTCTTAAGAAAAAGAGTTGCTGATTTTGACCACAAAAGATAATTGTGGCCATTAAATAGGGAAGTTGTGATCTTCAAGTTGGGGCTCTCACTCGAGACAGCAATCTGTCCTTCCACCTTGAGATGAGAACTTGTAGAAATCTGAGTACTTTTCAGCCATGATAGACAAGGAATCTACTCTCAACAATCACGGAAAAAACTAGAGGAATGTTTGCGGATGATTAAAGCCAGTGTTCTAAAAATCGGCCTAGGCGGCCGCCTAGACGGCGCCTAGGCGCTAGGCGGTGCCCGGCCGCCGAGATTTTCCCTAGGCGTTTGCGAAAATCGGCCAGTGGATTAGTCGGCCTCTAGGCGGGGCCTAGGCGGTGCTAGGCGGGCTAGGCGGTGCTAGGCGGGGCCTAGGCGGGCTAGGCGGTGCTAGGCGGGCTAGGGTGAGAATGCTAGAAAGTCTTATTTGGGTCTTACTCTTTGGAAAAAAAAAACTCTAACATTAGTATATATATATATACTTAAGGTTTAAGTTAATTATGGAGAGATCCCTAATAGTTTTTTAAATATTAAAACCTTCTAATAATCTTTACTTATTTCCAAAAAAACACCACATAACTTATATATATATATATTATTTGAACCAGAAATCTATAATTATTTTAATTAACACCACATAACTTGTATATATATCTATTATATAATTAATTTTATTTATAAAAAAAAAATCCGCCTAGGCCCCGCTTAGGCGTCCGCCTAGGCCCCTAGGCGCTAGGCCCCCCTCCGCCGCCCGACTAGCGCCTAGCGATTTTTAGAACATTGATTAAAGCACTTACCAAGGAATTATATGGTCCATACAGTGACGGGAAAAAGTAGCGCTGGTTATGAGTTTTGACCAAGATGAGGTGGAGTGGTGGTTTGCAGCGGTGATATGTAGATCGGAAGGCGATTAGGTGAGAATCAGTCTAAACCCTAGTTGGGTGGCTCTGATACAATGTAGAAATTTGGAGAAACAATATTAGGGTTTTGGTAAGGCATCAAAATCCTTTTAGATTAACAATAGGAAATGTTTGGAAGATTACATATATGCCCTCAGCCAACAACATATTGGAAAAAAAATAAAAAAATTGGGATTCCCGTTACCAGTCGATCGCCCGACAACCTGCTGTGCTACTCGCAAGATTGAGCTGTCTGCCTATAGCACACAAAGGTGACCAGTCCACCGGACTTGGCTACCGCCCATACTTCAAGCATACCCATGTCTATATCACAAAAAACTTGTATTTTCAAATATATGGCACATATAGTTTTGTTACTCTTAACTTGTGCTAAATTTGTTACAACATTTACATCTGTATGTAAACATTTGCCAAGTGTGAAGCATAAGCTGGGATTTTCGTGGTTGCACCATTTTGTGGTGTAGACCTAGCTGAAATTTGATGTTTTCATAGGCACAGTAGGTTAGGTAACATGGCTCACCTGAAAAGGGACAGTCCGTTAATGTAACATTTTTATATTGATATTGATGAATTTAAGTTCGCATTATAATTGGTTCAGTCAACGTATATGAAAATCTAAGTTACACAAAGCGGGAGAGGGGCGAGAGCATGAAACTTTAGGAGGTTCAAAGATTTCTTCGTGAGCGGAAGTGGGGGTGGGAGTGGGGACGGGGGCGGGGAGCGGAACCACTTTAGAAGGTTCGTGCATCTAAGTTGAAAATCTAGAACTCAAAGTAAAGGATATAATAATTCCTAATACCTATGCTTTGAGGATTCCACCATAGCATTGATTCTTGACAGTTGCAAATCAGTGAATTATTTTTGCAAAAATGACAGTTTGTGCTTTAGGCTATTGAATTTCCTGTCGTCTTTGCAAGTTTGAGAAGCACCTAATCAAGAATTCCAAGAAACCGTGTTTTCATATCCTGTTGCATTACCATTTAATTTGCTGGTAATTTTTTATTTGGAATTTCATAGCACTTAAAAGTTTCTTGGCTGGTGTTAGAATATACAGATTTTAGACCCTTCAACAACTGTGTCCTGTTTTGTACAGGTGAACGAAACCTTCAATGCCAGTGATGGAGTTTCGATAAATGGGGATGTCAGTTGTAGTGAAACTAAAACTGGCAAAGTTGTTTCAACTCATCATCATTCAAAAGGTAGCTCAATTTCATCTAGCTTTTCATCCATTGATCCAGCTAATTTGACAGTTCCAGAGAGTACATGTTCCAAAGTCGATAAATCTGGACGTGGTTGTTAGAATCCATCGATTCATTAGTCGATTCCTACGAGTCTATTCGAGTGTCTTACAACTCAGTACAATTCACAATTCAATGCGTTTCACGATTGAATTTTGAATTTTGAAGTTTTAAATTTTAAGTGGAAAGCTTTCAACATTTTGACTCTTTGAGCCTTGATATTTGCATGAAACTTGTGTTAAATTGGGATTTTCTTCATTTAAGCACAATATGTGTTTCTATATCTCTGCAGTACATGCACATGTGTGTGTATATATATACACACTATTTTTTCTAAAAGAATATGGATCGTACAATTCATGATTCACAGTTTTGGCGAACTGATTCACAATTTAATTCACTATTTGACAACAATGAATTCTGTATATAGCAAAGAAGGAACCTGCAGCTAAATCTTCTTTCCGTACTAAGAGAAAGAACAGCACTCAGGGTTTAAAGAGTAAACGCCAAAGAATTGACAATGAAGACTTGATAGAGCTAAATATAACAACGGGACAAGCTCAAGGAATACTCCGCCCACCTCCTAAACATGCTCCCAGTGTCGTGGTAATCGAAGGCTTTGAACTCGAGGAATACGAGGTACTATGCTTTTTGCCGGTTCCTATTCAATTTCTATCTGTGCCTCATTGTCATATCAATGATTGTTTCATGGCACTTTCCTATATGTACAGAGAAATATTGTACTGATCTTTTTGATATATTGAAAGGGTTACAAGAAAGGCCTATATATAGGCAATAACATGAAAGGGAAATACCAAAATACCCACTAGGGTTGACATCATGATGATGTACTAATGACCTAAGCCCGGATACACTTAATGACTAATTTATCCTCTTAACACTCCCCCTCAGACGGAATGAGGTAATGAAAATTACAACTGAAATTTGGAGTGAATATTGCAACTGAAAATAATCTCTCAACGCCATTGGATCGGCAAAAAATAACTCTCAATCTAACTGAATGGGCGGCAATGCAACTTGCAACTGAACTATGATCGATGAATAACAACGATCCAAACTGAAGCTTGTCAAAGGGTTTCTCGATTTCACGAAGACCATTTGCAAGGGACATTCTTAATCTCTCGAAGAAGATTGGCAAAGGAACTTCTCAACTTTACAAACAAAGAAGAGGCTAGGATTTTGATCGACAAAGGAACACTCTGAATCTCACAAAGGAGATTGGCATATAATCAATACAGCCTTGGCCTGGGGCACCCCTCCACTACTCTCCCCCGCAAACTAAAGGTGGGAGTGAACAAGAACACCGAAGTTTGGAAGGAAAGCCAAACAAGCCTTTGAAGAGCAACAAACAACCGAACAATAACCAAGCACGGCTCAAACCAATGCCAAAGTTATTGTAGCAGTTGAATATGGGAGATCGCACATCACAAGCGTTTTCCTGAAATTAATTTATTTATTTCTTTATTTTTTTTTTCAGGAAAAAATTTCTTAGAGTCTGGAGTTTTTCTGAAGAAAAACATTAAAAAATAAAATAAAATAAAATATGGGACTTTTCTGAATGTAAGGCAGCTTGAGTGTATCAGAAAATTGTCAAAACAAGTCGCGACCTAAGAATGGTGGTCGAGAAGGCTGGTCGAGGGCTGCGTGGTGAGGAAAAGGTCTGGTGAGGCTCGACTACGCTGAACGAAGGTCGCTGGAGGGATCGTGACCACTGGGTGGTGTCGCCTGGGGATTTGAGTAAGCCAAAAGGTCATCAGAGGACAGGTGATGGTGGTTGGGGGCTTGAATCTGGTTTGCGAGGCCTGCAAAGCCTTCCTCGGAGTTCGTGAGGGTTTGCGAAGCCTAGAGAGTGGCTCATTGTGCGATAAACAGTGACCGATGAAACCCTTCTTTTTCATTTTTTTGGGCAATTTTAGGGACTCTCGACCCTCACACAATGGGTCGGCAATGATGAACAATAAGGTGGCTACTATGAATATGATAGGGGTCCGGCGGGTGGCGGGCCACCACTCATCGATAGTGGAAGCGGAGAGACTATCCCAGAATAGGGTTTTATATTGTACTGATCTTTTTGGATATATTGAAATGGTTACAAAAGAGGCCTATATATAAGCAATAACATGAAAGGGAAATACCAAAATACCCCCTACTCACTAGGGCTGACATAATGATGTTGTACTAGTGACCTACGCCCTACTACACTTAATGATTATTTAATAAACTTAAGATTATTGAAGAATTCCATGGTCTTTATCCTCAATTCTGCGGCCAGTTGCTTCGTAGAAAAAAGAAGCTTCTAAGTTCTCATTAGAAACTTCAACTGGTTTATGTTCTTTGACATGGTAGTGCTTTATCGGATATATATCGCAGAATGTTCTAGTGAAACCTTGAAAAGTTGTGGTACTTGTTAAGAAGAAAAAGGGTAAACAAGAAAAGAAGGGGAAAAAAATGTGAGAAAGATGGCAAGGTATAATGAGGATATAATATTATTGTGTATTTTGCTTTCAATGAAGATATAATATTATTTTATTTAGCTTATGGCTAGGTGGTGAATGAATTTATGAGCTACCTTACAACCAAAAAAATTTCTTTGATGCTAATATCCACACGCTAGGCTGGTCCTGTGGTGATTATATTTATTGGTTGATGTTTTGTTACTGGGTTTTAAATAATTTTAGTAGTTTGTGCATATGTTATTCTATCAGGGTAATTATGATCTTCATAACTTAATAAATTGATTTTAAAGCAAGGCCGTTGTGGTGTCTGAAATGATTATTTGCAGGATGCACCAATTATTGGGAGGCCTACCATTTTTCCAACTGATCATGTGGGGTAATTCACTCGAGTGCTCAGACTATTGGTGAACATATATTGTTGATTCTACCTTTTTTCTATCACGTTATAGCAGTATGAGGAAGGATTTTTTTTGCTAATTTCAGCCAAAAGTACTGACTTCCTTTTTCAGTTAAGTAATCAAAATAGTCTTTTATCATCTGCATTTGCTCTGTTGGATTGAAAAGATATTGTGGCCGTATTATTATGTGTATAGGTTACACGTGCACCTACATGGCATTACTGTTTTTTGCTGTGAAACTGATCAAGTAAATGTTTGACCTTGTCAATATTGACTCAAAATCTACTGGGTTTCAATATATATTTGGGAGTTCGTAAATTTAGAATTCTATTTTGTTTGTCACTTTGGAATTTCAATCTCTTATGTTTGCAAATTGAAGCTGGAAATTAGTCCCTTTCACTTGTTCTCTTGACAGTGTCAAGGTTGTTGCGTATTAGTCTCTTTTATGTGAAAATTGGAGCTGGAATTATTTTCCTCATTCCCCACAACAACCCCCTCGAGAACTCACTTCTTACCCCCCCCCCCTCCCAGTGTTTAGGTTTTGCTACATCATGTTTTATAGACTTGTTATTCAGTACAATTGAAGGTGAATGCTATACTTTATGTCTCAGTGAAAAGATCCAATGGGCTCAATGCGAGGACTGTTATAAATGGCGCAAAATTCCTGCTGATGCTCTTCTTCCCTCTAGATGGACCTGTTCTCAGAATTCGTGGGATCAAGAAAGGTAAAATAGGCACCGATATCTAGTTTTTTGGGACATGCACTTCGTGGCTCAGTACATGTTGCCGGTCTTTAGTTTTTGCCCATTGAGTATAATGATCTCTCTCTCTCTCTCTCTCTCTCTCTCTCTCTCTCTCTCTCTCTCTCTCTCTGTGCATGCATACATGCATGTGTGATGTGTCTGTCCTTTTGCAGTAAACTATCGGAATCCATTTGAGTTGGAGCCTTTTAGGAGTGCTATTAGTAATATTCACATTCATCTTTTGTCAGATCGCTGTGCTTAGTGGCTCAAGAATTAACAGCAGAACAGCTTGATGGTCTAATACTGACAAATCAGGGTATGAATTGCTTGAATCATTTTCTTGGTTGTCTTTTTTCTTATATTCCAATATTCAAGTTCATTCATATCTGATTTTCATTGTCATGTGTTGAGATTGTCCCACATCGGGGACTTATGGTATCAGAGCTTGGTTATAAGTCCCCCGATGTGGGACAATATCTCTCTCTCTCTCTCTCTCTCTCTCTCTCTCATTGATATTACATTGTACCTATTACAAGTCTTGCATTCGAAGTGCTGTTTGTCGATTTTGCATTTGCTTATTAAAGTGTGATTGTGCAGCTGATGCTAAGAAAATGGAGGATGGCAAACAGGACCCCGTTCCCGATGAAGCTTTGAAAAGTCTTGATAGACTTGCTAATCTGGCTATTCAGGACGATGGCGAGTCCCTCTCATCTTCCTCCCAGGCTACAACAAAGCACCCCCGCCACAGACCCGGCTGCACATGCATTGTCTGCATTCAGCCCCCCAGCGGCAAAGGGCCTAAACACAAGCAAACATGCACATGTAACGTCTGCCTAACAGTGAAACGCCGTGCCGGTACATTGATGCTACGGCGTGAACAGAAACAATCAGAAAAAGAATCTGAAAGTTCACTCCAAAATCCATTTACCGAGGATTATATCCAATTTTGTACTAACGTAGAAAGTAGTAGTAATCCAAAGCCGAAAGATGGGGCTTGTGAGGACCCCAAAGATGACCAGAGCTGGAGGAAATCTTCTCTCTCTCCTTTCAAAGCCCAAATTGACCTGAATATCCAACCGGAGCGGGATGAAGAGCTGTCACCGGGTTCGGATTCCGGTGGCATGATGAGGTTGATCCAAGATGGCACCGGGAGGTTTCTGAGGCAACAGAGATTCTCGGGTTCTGTCAGTAATACAAATTCAGGGGCCGAAACAGACCTTGCTGTTGCTATGAAATCTGCATCAGCATCTGAGAGATGAAATGTACTTTTTTTTTTTATGCCAACCTATAGATATAACATTGGAATAGGGCAGTTCCTTCTCAGGGAAAGTAGCTTTTGTGTACATTCTCTGCATTAAGATCCTAGTTTTTCAGGTCTGTATATGAAATATAGATGGGTAGTGGAGGAAACCAATAGTATGCTGATTAATATGGTATAGTTTTGTGGTCCTTTATGCTCTAACTATAAGGAAACCAAAGTTGTAGATGAAGTGATTATCTAGAGTGGGCAGTGGGTTGTAGGATTGTAGCTATTTTTGTTCCTAGGAGCTCGCCTTGCTGGCCCTCTATTTGAGATATTATGGTATGTAATTAGATATTATATCCGCTTAATTTCTTGCCTTTTTGGGTAAAAAAGAAAATGATTTTGGGTGATTTTCTATCTGGTGTTGCTGAACATGAATAATGCTAACGTGCGTTTCATTCTCTTCGATCTTATCAATACTTCCCAAATTTCACTTCAATTAGAATCTTGATATTGTGATTTCCCAATAGTGTCTCTCTTTGGGTTCTAGTGAAGGAGAAAGTAATCAACACAACGATTTTTTTGTTGATGTATCACAAGTTAATAAAATTTCATTGTTGGTGCATGGCTATCCTAATTTACCAAAAAAATAATTTTTTCAGTGTCTCATCTGTGTCATGACTCATGAATTTAGTGGTGGAAAAGCAAAGGTAAAGAAAAGTTCATTCCTTTTTCTTTCATCTTATTTAAGCAAAATCTTGCATTCGACAATTTCAAAATAGATGTCATAATGGAAAAGAAAATGTAGATGGCATTTGGAAATTGGAATTCAAGAAAACTCTAGTTAGGGTGTGTTTGATAACGAATTAAATGCGTTTTTTTTATAACGAATTAAGTGCTTTTGGTAATGTACAAAGGGTTCCCTATGCTGCTGCATGGACCAGAAGTCTTCATTTATTCTTCAATAATTCAAAACCAGAGAACCAAGTGACAATAGATTCAGTTTGGCTCAGAGTTTAACTTTCTCTAAACTTCAGCTTTGGCAAAATTTAGGCTTAAATACAAAATATACCCCTGAAGTTTGGTGCATGTTTCGTTTTAGTCCCTGTAGTTTCAATTGTGTCAATTTGGTCCTTGAAGTTTTTAAATGGAAGCAATTTGGTCCAAATGCCACATTCTGTAAGAAAATTTGATGAAATTCATCAACTGTTTCGCACAATTACGCTAATAAGCAGGTGGAGAGATTATTGGTGTTCCATATTTTTCCCTAGAAATAATTGAAAATTTGGACCACATTGCGTCTATTTTAAAACTACAAGGACCAAATTGACACAATTGAAACTACAATGACTAAAATGAAACATGCACCAAACTTCAAGGGTATATTTTGTAGTTAAGCCATGTCCATTTACATTTGCTTTCACCACAAATAACACTGGCCCCTGTATTGTCAATGAGCCTCGAGAGCTATTGCAATGTGTTGGTAAACCATTACTAGGGTCTATATGAAAATGCTGAAAACATGACCATGTTCAAATTAAGTCTCACTTTAATGTGTGTGTGTGTGTGTTTTTCTTAAAAAATTTTTTTATTGAAAATTAGTATCATATTTTTTAGAGAGAATCAATTCTTAGAACATTTCTAAGCCAGAAAAAGAACTACTCCGTAGTTCTTTGATTACCCATGCAACCTCTAAAACTATTAATTAGCAACAAAGTGTGAACAATTAACCGAGGTCATGGGTCATGCCCCCAAATGACTGCCACACCTTGTGACTTTCACTGGAATTTGAGTATTCTGTTAATGGCACAATAATGGAGAGATCACAGTGATGGTCACACAGTGTGACTGCCACATGAATAATTTCTCCTATAGAACCAAGGTCATCATATGGTTGCTTCACAACCTTTATTTTGTCATCACAATGCACCATATATGGCATTGCTCTATGTTTCCCGAATTTGATTCCTAAATGTTTAATAGTTAATACCACATGTTGATAATGATCTGCAATACCACGCCACTGCATGTGATACAACTTGACTAAGTATTTGAAAACCAAATATGAGATGCATAGCAGTACTCTTGAATTTTCAGAATTCCGATGAAAGTCGAGTCCTCTAACTTGAAGCATTGTCGTACCAAAACCACAAATCATAAATCCCCCACATATCTGATATGGCATATAACTTACCAAATTCTTACCCTTAGCTGCAAGAAATCCTCCATGCCAGAAATACCACATGGCATGCCATACTCAACATACTATTAGAAATGAGTTTTTTTGGGTGGGACCCACAAACAGGGAAGCCCCCTAGGAACATGAGTCCCAGTCAAAAGACCCACTCCCATTGGCTACACGGTACAACGTAGACAAAGCACCGGCAACTGCCACACCATATAAATATTGAAAGCTACAACTACTCTTATTGGAAGGGAAGAGAGAAAGGAAGGCCAAGAATCAACCCTAATTTTGTTATTTCGCATAGAGGGACACAAAGTACATATTGCTTTGAGATAACTAGGTCATCTTCAGCCAGAAAAAAACTAAATGAATGCGTATCTAATATATATACCCTTATTATAATAAAACACATACCTACTTCTTCTGAAGTCATTTGCCATATATGTTATGTCAAGCTCTAGTTCCTAGTCCATGGTTCTGCCAGTTTACATTAAATTATTCCAACATCTCACATAACAAACGGAACAAAGAAAACTTTTTTCAGTTTTAACGCATATAAAAAGAACTAGATGGCAAGTCTCGGTGCAAGAGTAAAGGTTGCTCCATTGTAACTAGGAGGTCTCGAGTTTGAATCGCAGACACAACCTCTCTCTGCATGCAGGGATACGGTTGCGTACATACTAACCCTTCCTAGACCTACAATGGAGGGAGCTTCGTGCACTGGGTTCGCACTAACTAGTATAAAATGACCTGGCGAACCATTATATCTTAGTTATTTGACAATTTCAACTTTGTATATGGATTGTGCTGAATTTGACAATCCACCACGAAATTCAATTGGGTGAGCAACAAATGGCAAATTAACGAACTCGTGCCTGCCCTTATTGTAGGCAAGACACCAAGAAAGCTCAATTTACTAAGCCACACAAATGGTACTTCCTTGAACCTATAGTCTCCCTCTTACTAAAATTGCCAACAAGGCACGGCCCGCATAGGTACTAAGGTTCCCACCTCACAAACTCTCTCTTCAAGTTCTAAACCCCGTCCCACTAAGTGTCACAAAATTTCAACTTTGTATATGGATTGTGCTGAATTTGACAATCCACCACGAAATTCAATTGGGTGAGCAACAAATGGCAAATTAACGAACCCGTGCCTGCCCTAATTGTAGGCAAGACACCAAGAAAGCTCAATTTACTAAGCCTCACACATGGTACTTCCTTGAACCTATCGTCTCCCTCTTACTAAAATTGCCAACAAGGCATGGCCCGCATAGTTACTAAGGTTCCCACCTCACAAACTCTCTCTTCAAGTTCTAAACCCCGTCCCACTAAGTGTGTTCCTTTTGATGCTTGTGGCATCAAGTTGTTAGAAACAACTCCCCCGCTACATTGTTCATAAGGTAAAAACTCAATCAAACCCATGGATAATATTAAACACGACAAATTTCTCAGAATGAGATTGCTAAAAGGGACCCATGACATGGGACCCACAAACAGTGAAGCCCTGTATGTAGGGTACATGGCTCCCACCCAAAAGACCCACTCTCACTGGCTACACGGTACCACGTAGACAGAGCATAGGCAACTGCCACACCATATAAATATTGAAAGCTACAGTTATTGTTGTTGGAAGGGAAGAGAAAAAGGCAGGCCAAGAATCAACCCTAATTTTGTTATTTCGCATAGAGGGACGGAATGCCAGTTGTTCTATGAGCAACATTTAGCATACACCCAAATCAGAGAGCCTCCACCCTACCATCTATCATCACAGTTATTACTAACCAAAACTAAGAAACCTCAAACACAACCATTTGTTGGTGACAAAATTTTATCCCCATTTCCATTTGCCACCATCTCTCTATTCCTCGTAATCAGAAATAGATGACGAAGAGGAACATGATCAAGGCCAAGAATTCTTTAGATAGATTGTTGTTCACAGATGGTTGTAGTATACAAACTTTAAACCTAAATTTTAGGGGTAGAAAAGCAATTACACGAGAAGATTCTCCAAGATGAATGATTTGTTCTCGGGTTGATTTAAAAGGTACACGTATGTGAAGAACCATACATACATGGACAACTTGGAGTCAGGCGGAGAAGCTGGAATGACAAAGCAGATCTTACTAAGTTCTTTGAGGCAGCTGAGAATGTCAAGGAAGACATGAGAAGCCGTCATAAACTCTACGAGAGATAACAACACTCAAGGAAGAAACTAAAACCATCCACATTATGCAAAACCATGAAACAACTCGAGTCAGGATGGGCTCAGATGTTGAGCGAGTCTTAGAAAAGGCTGAGGTCATCAGGAAGAGACTCGAGGGTCTATAATGGCCCAATGGGGCTAACCGAACCAGGATTTCTGTGGCCAGCAGGATGGGAAAGAATTTCAATGTTATAATACAAAGAACCAACACAAGACTTCTAACGACACCACTCTAGTTCAACCATATGCAACAAACATACAAAACTACAAATCCTTTCCACTGAGAAGGAAAAATGAAAAGATCAATTCAAACTTCAGGATTTAACGACCAGTGCCCAGTATTGGTTACATGACACGAAAGTAAATATCGCTTTGAGATAACTAGGTCATCTTCAGCCAGAAAAACTAAATTAATGCATATCTAATATACATACCCTTATTATAATAAAACACATGCCTACTTCTTCTGAAGTCATTTGCCATATATGTTATGTCAAGCTTCTTGTTCCAAGTCCACGGTTTTGCCAGTTTACTTGAAATTATTCCAACATCTCACATAACAAACGGAACAAAGAACCTTTTTCAGTTTTAACGTGTATAAAAAGAACTAGATGGCAAGTCTCGGCGCAAGAGTAAGGGTTGCTCCATTGTAACTAGGAGGTCACGAGTTTGAATCGCAGACACAACCTCTCTCTGCATGCAGGGACACGGCTGCGTACATACTAACCCTTCCCAGACCCGCAATGGTGGGAACTTTGTGCACTGGGTTCGCGCTAACTAGTATAAAATGAACTGATGAACCATTACATCGTAGTTATTTGACAATTTCAACTTTGTATATGGATTGTGCTGAATTTGACAATCCACCACGAAATTCAATTGGGTGAGCAACAAATGGCAAATTAACAAACTCCTGCCTGCCCTTATTGTAGGCAAGACACCAAGAAAGCTCAATTTACTAAGCCACACACATGGTATTTCCTTGAACCTATCGTCTCCCTCTTACTAAAATTGCCAACAAGGCATGGCCCGCTTGGGTACTAAGGTTCCCACCTCACAAACTCTCTCTTCAAGTTCTAAACCCCGTCTCACTAAGTGTGTTCCTTTGATGCTTGGCATCAAGTTGTTAGAAAGAACTCCCCTCCTACATTGTTCACGAGGTAAAACTCGATCAAACCCACGGATAATATTAAGCACGACAAATTTCTCAGAATGAGGTTGCTAAAAGGGACCATCATCATTAAAATGTTTCATGTACGGAATGAGGGAGCCTTCAACTGAAAAGTAACTACGAAGAAAATAATCAAGTCAACAGAAAGGAGAACCTCAAAAAGAGTAAACTGAGTTGCTCAAAGGACTTCATTCCACCAATCAGAAACCACTTAATACTCAAGAATCTTTAATGAAAGAATGCAAGCAATAAAACACAGTCGGGATCAAAGACACGAAAATCCAGAAAACTTCCTCCTTTCAGGAACAAATTAAACAAAGTTTCCCAACATCACCTAATTAAGAAATTTAACTACAATCGTCTAACTAAACACTGGATTGGTTGATTGACACATCGACTTTACTGGCATATAGGAAAAAATTGCCATCCTGTCCTCCGTACAAGAGGAATACTTACCACCATAAAGAAGGAAACTCAAACCCAAGAGGATACATCCAAAGTTCAAACCTACATCTATAATGGTGTTGAGAGATTGTTAACTGTCACAAAATAGATTAGGAAACAGAAAGAAACATCAGGAATGCATAACAAACTGCAAATCCAATTTCATAGATAATATGAGAAATATGAAACATCATTCATTGTTAGCACATAATATGAGTTAAGAATCAACAAGCCAGCCACACTGAAAGCATATGTCAAACATTACAAAATCAGTGATACTCACATCCAAAAGATCACTAAGGTTCTACCAAATTGCAGCAAACACAGGACAATATATATATATATATCTATATATGTATCAGACCACCCAAACAAAACAGCTTTATCCCCTTATTTACAAGCTTACCCACATCAGCTAAGTCCCTGCAGTTGGCAATGCCGCCATGAACGAGTTGTAAGACGACTCGAGATCGAAGTGAAGCTGCCTAGACTGCTGCTCTGTCAACTCATCCGCCGCTCCCATCTTTGCCAGCCTCGCTATCCACTCCCTCATCTTTGTCTTCCCCTCAAAGTCCGGTGGCAAAATCGTAAGCTTGTTTAACGAACCCGAAAGCTCCGAAAGCAATGGGTGAATCTGATCAACAGCCACCATATTGAGTTTCAATGAGTCCATAGCTGTTATGAAATTCTGCACACACTCTGCAACAATGGAAGCCGAGGATGTCGACGACACAGCGGCGGCCGCCCTGTGCTCGACCGTAGCAGGAACACCAGACGTCACGAGGCGATTCAGGGCAGACGGGCAATCCATTTTGTAGGTATCATGGAACCTTTCAATGCTGGGGACTGTGTCTTTGAGTGTGGAAGCTAGTGTTTTGAAATGGGCAATCAATTTCTGGCATTCGGCTTCGTAATCTAAAGGGTTAATTATGTCACGAACATAGGCTTTTTCGAGTTTTTCGGTGGCTTTGATTATGGCAAAGAGCTCTGCAAAGTTGTCATACATCTCTCTTTCGCGCTTGTCGTTCCAAAGCTTAACCTCCATTGTAGAGCAGTATCAGAATCGATAGAGGGGTCTTGATTTGAACAATTAGGGTTTCGAATTAGTAATGGAGAAGAGAATGGGACACGCGCAAAGAGTAACCACCTTCTTCACTGAACAACAATCACATTGTAATCTCTCAGATCAGTAAACCTCATATACATACATATATATTGCATATATAAAGTTAAGATATGTAAGATTACATACACAAATGAACAACAATGACATTGTAATCTCACAGATCAGTAACCCTATATATGTATATGTATATATATAGTAAATTGAGATATGTAAGATTACATACACAAATGTTGTATAAAGTGTATATTTTTTTTTATATGTAATAGAAGGCCGCGTAGTGTTTAAGAAAAAATTGATCAAAGTAGATGAAGAATTAACCAAAATCAATTGGAATCACATCCATTTCTAAAGCAAATGACCAATATTTAACAGATATAGAACAGAACACAGCGATCGGGAAAAAAAAAAAAAAAAAAAACGAAACCCTAAATTTCTGAATAAAAACAACGATTAAAAAGGTGATTTCATCAGAGCTATAAAAACCCTAGATGATCATACCTCAAAAGAACGAAACCATGATCTGTTTTAGAAATTCGATCCAATGATATATGCATGCGTACACACACCCAGAGAGAGAGAGAGAGAGAGAGAGAGAGAGAAGACTTACGGAGAGTGAAAACGCGGCTTTGAAAAATGTGAAGTTGTTGCAGGTGGGGGAGAAGATGTGTGTGTGTGAGAGAGAGAGAGAGAGAGGGGAAAGAGATGTACGCTTGCGGACAGAGTGGTTGCGTGTGGGATTGTTTCCAATATGATACTACAAATACTTTTGCTTACGACATATTTACACCCGTCGTTTATGTTTATGTTTTTCAGATGGTAAAAAGACTAAAAGGCCCTTTTGGAGTGTTTTGGGTCTTCATACTATATCCCAAGGGCCTGTTTGGGAATGATACTAAGAGGCTTTTTTGGGAAAGCAAAGCAAATAACCGGTTCTATGATTCATAATTAAACCGATTGAGTTTGGTGAGTATAGGAGTTCGTGCATGTATTGCTAACTCTCTTAAAGTTGGTTCTTTGTCAAACTAACATAATCGCAGTTTTCACAAGAGAGATAAAAAGTGAGACTCCGATTGAGATTGGTTTAATTTTAGACTCTCGCAGATAGGCCCTAAGTATCGGTTTTTTTTTTTTATCTCATAAAACGTGTGTTATGTTAGTTTGATAAAGAATGATTGAATATAGACAAATTTCTTTTGTCGAGATGTAAGGGAAGGCTTTGATTCACACTCAGAGAGAAGGAATAAATGTGTTTGATTTGTTGGCTAATGTTGGACATTCACCAATCACCAATAGGATATTTTCGTTCAATTAGATAGCCCTCCTAGGGAGCTAATTCACACTCGTGGAAGCTAATTCATGTTTTACTGTTTTTTTTTTTTTGCACCAAATTAAAAATATGTATATTAAATAAAAAAAAAAATGAATCAGCCAATGAATCATTTTGAAGTGAGGCACGAACTCAGTATACTTGAAGGGGGAAAAAAAAAACATATGCACGAACGTAACTATTTAGAGCTGTTTTATCTCAAAACTACATAATTAATTATGAGTAGTGCTATATACGCACACTTTTTGACACATTTTTTGACACACAGCTTTAAATGCATGTACTCTGTGTTGTGTAAGTCATGCATATAAAAGTGTGAAAAATTCAAACAGCACAAGATACATGTATTTAAAGCATAGTGTGTCAAAAAGTGTATCAAAAAGTGTGTCAAAAAGTCTATATACCAAACATTTCCCATTAATTATTATGTTACCCACAAAATCTCCAGTTGTTGAATGTTGAGTTTCTCATATCTTACATGTAACGTATTTCAACATAACAAGCCTATGTTTAAGGGGGGATCTATTGAACTCCAGTTATTCAATCTCTCTCTCTCTCTCTCTCTCTCTCTCTCTCTCTCTCTCTCAATACATATATATATATATATATATAAATATCTACTATAGTATAAAAACGAACAAATAAGCACGTAAAAAAATATAAACTTTCTCTTTTGCCATTTACTACACCATAATTACTCATATATCTATCTATACATCGTAAGGATGTATTGATTTGTGTGAAGATAAATCTATCATTTTGGACAAATAATTACATTCAAGTCAGCTTTTATAATTTTATTTAATATAATAATGAGATTTTAATCAATAATCTTGTGTCTAATTACATTTAGGTCAACAATTTTTTGGATATTTGTTATTGACTTCAAAAAAAGTCAACAAAAGTGGCTATTTTGGTGGCTATTTAGGAATTGGTCACTAATATTTACAATTTGGTCAACTTCTTCTCTCAAATGAGGTTTCAATCAACAATTTGTGTCTAATTACATTTGGGTCAATAATTTTTGGAATATTTATTATTCACTTCAAAAAAAGTAAAAAAAAAAGTGACTATTTTAGTGGTTATTTAGGAATTGATCACTAATATTTACAATTTGCTCAACTTCTTCTCTCAAAGTTAGGATTCATATATTGTAATATGTGTAATTACATTAGGTCAGCAACTTTTGGGATATTTATTATTCACTTTGAACAAATTTTAAAAAGTTGCTATTTTAGTGGCTATTTAGGAATTGGTCACTAATTTCACATTTTGGTCAACTTCTTCTCTCAAATTTAAGTTCTGGTAGATTTAAATTCTCAATTAAAGTGGTTATTTTAGTACCTATTATTAATTGGTCACTAATATTTACATTTTGGTCAACTTCTTCCCTCAAATTCAGTATTTATAGATTGTATTTGAATATCAATTAAGGCCTACAAACACATTCATGCCCTTTTTTTTAGAGGAAATACCCTACTTGTGTCATATAATTTTAGTGGCTCTTTATTAGGTACCTTTACTACTCATTTATATGATAGTTAGAATTATCAACTTCTTCCGTAAGAAGAGTTTTAGATTAAATAGTTACATTTACAATTTCCTATTTAACTGTTTTAACATCTTATTATATACTTTTAACAATCAATTAACCACACGAAACAACATAATTAAATTTCATGCGCAACGCGCAAGGCTCCAACTAGTATATATATACATTTATTACAATAGGGGATGGAGTGGGTATTTGAATCAACAGGGGCCGAGCCAGCCTAAGGTCAGGGTGGGTCTAGGCTTCTCTTGAGATTTTGAAAATTAAAATTTTATTCTAATTTTTTTTTATAAAATTTTACGTTTAGGTTCCCGCTCAAAATATTTATGTTTGGCCCCTTTAAAGCCTAATTTGTGTTATCAACTATATATATATTGATATACATGTCTATACAACTCAAAAGCAAACATCCAAGTAGAATTTTGAAAATTACACTTTTAGTGTAAGAATTTTATGAGTTTTAGAATTTTATCTTCTAGAATTTTAAAAGACACTATACAATATTTACATGTCAACAAATAGATTCATATTATTAATAGATTCCAAAAAAATCGCCAATTATCTATAAGTAGACTCTAAAATAATCGTCAATTATGTATAAATATATACCAAAAAAATTACCTCGGGGGCACTGTACCTGAACCCCCGTATAGCTTAGGCCCCCCTGACCAAAATTCCTGACTCCGCCCCTGCAAATCAATGCCTAATATGTGTGAGGTAGTTGGTGCCAGCCAATAAAGACCTCAATCCTGGTATCCAGCCAATATTAAGACATGGGTGAATTAATTTTTGTGTAACAAGTGCAAAAAAAAAAAAAAGATAGCAGTCCAACAGAATTAGCAAATGAAAAGATTTGTGCATTTCTTATCAAAAATTTTCATGGTAGAACCAAAGTCAATTAATAAAATGTTTACAATTTTCTTGGAGTGCAATGGTGCCAAAGTTGTAAAATTGAGTGCTTAATTGAAAACGATCATGGTTTTGAAAGGTTACAAAGTTTGGCAGTCAGATATAGGAGATTATTTTTGTTCACTCATTGTTCACTCAAGTCTTTATTGGGTGAAATGTATCTCATTTCAGTAATTATGCTGATAATATAGAAACAAGATGGGAATGGAATGGGGCCGGCTCACCCAGTGGAGATCTGTGTGAACAAAAATGCGTGAGCAAAAATACTCTCCAAATATAGTGCTTGGCACTAGGTTACCAGTATACCCCAACAAATTTCTCAGTGACCACGTTCTCATGACTCGAACACTAAATCTCTTGATAACATACCCAAAAAACTTACCACTCGACCACAAGAGATGTGATTTGCTTGGTACTAGGTTGCAAACTTTGAAAACTATAGATTGAAAAACTTGCAAAATTTGGCAATCACATGTTACAAACTTCGGCACTATTGATCTCAAAACCACTTGTTCGTACGGTGATTTTTCCCCACATTTATTACTTTTGAAATTTGAGACCCAATAGAAGTAGCAAAAATTACACTTTGTTGCTTTGCACAATTTAATATGGGTAATATTTGGGGTACAAATATTTTACACAAATACATTTTATCTCTAGAGTGGTACTGTAAGATTTATTGAAATTATCCGAATCCCATAATACCATTCAAGAGAGAGATAGAGTGTGTTTAGTAAGTGTTTGTGCCACTTATATTTTTGATTTTATATTTATAACAGTTAAATTAGTACCTCCACGGCTCAAGACTAGTGTGAAAATGACATTGACAGATCAACCAACTTGGCTTGACCAAAAGCCCAAGTTGGCCAAAGATTTTGGTGGTTTTTTTTTTTTTGTTTGTAGTTTGGAGATTCGAAACTCCCCGGAAGTTATTACAAGCTGGTCAGAATATTATCACAGCTCTGACATATTAAATTCACGAGCTTTGATGTAGGTTTGAATCAAACTCTCAACTTGTGTGCATGATTTAAATGATTTGTGTTATAGGATCGTTGCACGTGTTTTGGGTTTACATCTCTGTCATATTCTAATAAAATGACAATAAATATTAATTTCGAAGTTACGAAAAATGGACTGAGGTATTTGTCCAAATCTAAAATAAAAAAAATAAACACTATTAATCAATCATTCTTTAATTAATTGCACGTCAATACATTTTATTTTTATTTTTAAAAAGGTTTCATTTCATCACATCTCAATAATGAAAAACATGAAATAGCCATCGATACAAGGAAAGAACAAAAAAACGGAGTATGATGTCATCTGTGAGAAGAAAATACAATGTCCAAATCTATTCTCTTGTTCATCCACCTGCAAAAATCTCTACAATTCTCAATAAAATTAAAATATCGTCCAGTTGGAATGTACTGTCTTGATTATAATGTCAAATCCACCATGTTTTAATTATACAGAATTCAATCCATTACATTACTAATTTCCACTACCCATTATAAACAAAGTCCATTCTATCCAATTAAAAATAGGGAGAATTAATTAGAAATCCCTAACATGGACTCTAATCCAAGAACAGATCGACCATTTTATTTTATTTATTTATTTATTTATTTTTTCAGGTTATACGGACATGAATTTTTTATTTTGTTTGGCCTTAGTCATTTTTAAACTGAAAATAAAATTATTGGTAAATTTGACCCCATTTCACTCACGTAGAACATGTTTTGCCCTTCAGCACGTGTTCTAATGCAATTTTTTTTTAAATTTTAAAATACCATAACTTTCAAAGCAATTTCACTTTCATTTATATATTTGTAATCTAGAAGAAAATATCTATCAAACAAGATTTATAGTAACTACGAAAAGCTGAAGAAAAAAAAAAAAAATATATATATATATATATAGGGATTTGCTAACTTACAACATAGGAGACTTTTAGCGACAAAAAATAAGGTTTTAGTGACAAAATTTTTCATCGCTAAAAGTTGGAACCTTTAGCGACAAAAATTTCGTCGCTAAAAACCTGTTTTTTGTCGCTAAAGGACTGTTGTATGCTGCTAACTTACAACCAACATGTTGTAAGTTAGCACCCCCCATATATATATATATATATATATTCATATATACAAAGATTCTCTAAAAAGGGTGCCTTTTCACTATTAAAGAGAGGGCCTCTGTTTTTGCCGTCGGATCGTGTTTAAAAGCTGTGAAATGACAAAACTACCATTAATGAAAATATGATTCAACGATCAAAACAGAGGACCTCTCTTTAATAAAAAAAAGGGGCGCCCTCTATAGAGTCTGACTGTTCATATATGTCATGCCCCGACGTAGCATAATTCAGGAAAGTATTTAATTTCCTTTATGGACTCGTAGGTCGTGACAAGTGAGTATGACCAATTGTCCCTGCAACAAATAACTTAAACAGCATGTCTGAAGAAAGGGTAACTAGTAAAACATTAGCTTTGAAAATAAAAACTTACTAAACTAATACATCAGTCCAAGTCTTAGGCACAAACCGTTCTTATTCAAATATCTAATAAATTTAGCCCTCCTGGAAAGTCTCCTGACGCTAACTAGCATAGTCAAAATACTCTGGCTGCTCCTCACCTGGAAAATCTGAACATAGAGTCCAGGGCGCAACAACGCCATCAGCTTATGCAAGCTGGTGAATAAAACAAACATAGGCTCGCAATGTATATGTATAAGCGTATATCGCAACATTACTATTTGAACTCTGGAGCAATAAATCAAGGTGTTAACTTTAACTATTATATTAACACAGAAAGACAATAAGCAAATGAACATGAGACCCGTGCATGAACAATGTAATATCTCATCTTACTGACTCTTTTCTCTCAACAAAACATAAGATCACATCGTCCGAAACTTCCTCGTTCTGGTACCTTGAAAATAATTGAGCAGCCACACTATAGTACAACGGGTACCAGGGAATGTCCAGTCAGCCTTATCCCACGACATCACACTATGATACCACCACGTCATACTAGAGATAATCTCGCTCAGTATTCGGAACTCGGGTACCAGGGAGTGTCCATGGAGGCGTCACACACTATAGCACTACCACGGGTGCTAGGGAATGTAATACCCGTACCCAGAAAATGGAAGTGATATTTATTTTTCATGCATTAATTAGTATAATTAATTGCATGTGATATTTGGGTAAGTTCCAGTTACCCCGATGTGATAAGTGCTTCGAGAAGGGCACAGTTGGATAGATATGAAGTGGGATCCACGGGAGGTCCAAATTAGATAAATTGCATTTATGTGATTAAATGAATGTTTGTTTAATTGTTTTTAATATTTTATTGCTTGTTATGACCTTTTATGGTGCCAGTTTGGGTACCCGTGTGAGAGCGAATATGAATTGAATTCATAACTAGTAGGTTAATTAGTAACTTTATAAAATATTTGGGACCACTTTTGGGACTCATACATGACATAGACACGTACCCACTTAGATATTTGGTATTAATAAAAAGTTTAGGGGGCTTCATAATAGAAACTTAAAAAACTTTGAGGGTGTAAACGATATTATGACTAAAGAGTCATAATATTGAGACTGTATAAGAAGACACGTTGTCTTCATTTGATCTTTAAACCAAAAGGAAAAAAAAAAAGAATAGGTGAGGAGATACAGAGAGTTCAACGAGGGAAAGAAAAAAAAGGTTTCGCGCCATTTTGTCGCCGTAGCTTCGCCGTGTGACCTCTATTTCGCGAACCGAAGCCATATTCGGACTCGTGAAGGTGAGAGGGTTATTTTTATGTCTTTCTTTTTCAATTTTGATAATTTTTTCGCGACCCATTTTAAGGGGTGATACATATATGTGAAATATATATTGGGAGTATCTAGAGCTAGTATTGCGAAGGAGTTTGGGATTTCTAGGCTTATTTGGGACTGATTCGTGAGGTGAGTGTCCTAATCCCAAAATTGAATGTTTAATGTCTTTTAATTGTTATTAAATGCTTAGAATGCTTAATTTATGATTAAGTATAAAAGCATGTGATAATTTACTATTTAACATTTCTAAAATGCTAAAATTGTCATGTTGACATGTTGAGTTGCTTATGTGCTTATTTGGATCAAAGGGTGTCAATTGATAATCACCATTATTTAGCCCGTATATAAGGGACGCCCATTCCTCAGAGAAAAGGGGGATGATGATGAAGTCCTCAGAGAAAAGGGGACGGTGGTGACGACCACAACGAATTGACTACGGTCATATGAGAGTGTGTGATATCGATTTTAAAGCGACGACAAAGTGAGAATGGCCCAGAATCAAGGGTCCAATACGATGGTGATTGATTATTTGACACGCCGGCGACCATTTATTATTGTAAATGCTTAATTGGTGTTTATGATACATTAAATACTCCAATTGCATGATTAGCACCACGTACTTACTAAGCGAAAGCTTAATCAATATCAATTTTGTGGCTAATGACCACGCAGGTTCGGACGAACATCACAGTGAGAAGCGTTGAATTTTGGGGGTTCTGAGACAACTTGAGATTAATGGTTAATGTTTAATGTGTTCATATGTAAATGGATTTAGATTGGCATTTATATTCCTAGTGGTTGAATTTTCGGAGATAAGTTTATGTTTTAGTTTTTTTTATTAAATCCTTGTAATATGAATTGTGGATTGAAGTTTTAAAAGTATTTTCCAAATGTTTTGGTGATATTTTGGTATTTTAATTTCTTGTTTAACAGGGGGAAATGGTGCTGTAATAGGGGCAACTCTGTCCAAGTATCATTCAATGGTTTTAAAACTTTATTTTATTTCTTTTTATTATTTTATTTGATAAAAAGTTATTTTACCCTGGTATTTCACTTTAAAATGTTATTTTTGGAACGTTAAAAATGATTGTTTGTTTTGCTGGCTTGTTACACGTGTCCTAGCCTGCGGGGGCGGGTTGGGGTGTGATAATTTTTGGTATCAGAGCAATAGGCTAGAGCCTTGGGTACAAGTGACGATGCGTAAGTGTGAACACAATGACACGTAGTAATACAATCATGCATCCATGTTTATTTAGCATGCTTTAAAATGTTATTTAGCATGCATTGTAATTTATTTAAACGTAACATGTATGTATATACTTTGTTGTGGGTGCCAGGCAAGGATTTCTGGAGGTGAGAACCCATCTTCGGCCCGTATGGACAGAATTGAAATAGTTATGGAAAAGTTGGTAAAAGTGGCTGAAACTCGAGTTACTGAGGAAGGACCGAGCTCATCAAATCCAGAACAAAGAACAAAACCAACAACTATTGCTATGTTCTACAAGCAAAAGCCAGGGCAGTTCAAAGGAGAATCTGATTCGATGAAGGATGATCATTGGTTGACCGATATGAAGAGAATTTTTCGTGCTTTGCCATGTACAGAGGAACAGAAGGTCTTGTTTGCCTCAGATACTCTGAAAGAAGAAGCACAAAATTGGTGGACATCAGTACTAAGGCAAGGAGCACCAACTACTTGGAATGGGTTTGTGGAGGAGTTCTCAAAGCAATATATTCCTCGATCTTTCAGTGATCAGAAGGCCCGAGAGTTTCTCATCTCACTCAGGGTAATATGAGCGTTAGGGATTACGCAGCCCAGTTTACAAGTTTGGCCAGATTTGTAATGGATTTGATTCCAAATGAGTTTATTCGGGCAAGACGATTCGAGGAAGGGCTCCGTAATGAGATTCGGGGAAAATTGGATACACTCCGGCTACCGACTTATTCAGAAGTATTAGATGTGGCCTTAATTGTTGAGCGATGTGTATTGTCATTCGGGCAAAGTCAACAATTTAAGAGACCGGGAGGTGGTCAATTTCAGGGACATGGTAGTTCCAAGAGACAGAATTTGGGGAGTTCATTGGGAAGTGGGGGAAACAAGTCCAGGTGTCAGATCTGTGGTAGGTATCATTGGGGAATGTGCAACTTATCTCCTATCATTTACAACAACTGTCGACGGCCCGGACACGTGGCAAGAGATTGTCCCAATCTATCAAGACAGAATGTGCCAAGACAAAGTATTACTCCGAGACAAGGTATAGATGATAGTAGAATACGATGTTATTTGTGTGGTGACCTGGGGCATCGGGAGCGTAATTGCCCAAAGAGAGGACCAGGAATTTCTAGTTCATCTATGGGAAGTGCACCAAGCCAGAGACCACCTCAACAACAATCTCAAGGGAGGGAGCAACGACAAGGAAGGTATTTTCAGCTCAAGCCTGGAGAGACAACTGCTGCTGATACTGTGGTTTCAGGTATACTTCCTATTTGCTCACAACCTGCTAGAGTATTGCTGGATTCAGGATCAACTCACTCTTTTGTTTCACACCCATTTGCTAAATATTTGGATAAACCCTTAGAACTACTAGATTTTGATTTGTCTGTTTCACTTCCATCGGGAGCTCCACTAGTAAGTTCGGGTGTCTATAAAGCTTGTGGGATTGATGTGAATGGTAGAGGTTTGACTGTTGACTTAGTGCCATTGGTTATTCAACATTTTGATGTCATTTTGGGGATGGATTGGTTATCTGCAAATCACACTGTGGATACCGGGCTTCCACCGCTTCGCTATATTTTCGAAACTTGTTTGATTTTTGAATCAAGGAAAAAAGAGAAGGTCTGTTGAAAATAGATACAGAGTCGCCACTTGGTCTTTAGGGAACCAAGAAACCCAAATTTGACTCACCCAAATGGATAAAGGGCATCGGTCCTTCATATCCAAAGAACTTGGCTCGGGATTTCGGTACGAGAGAGGAAGGAGCCTTTGTCGCGACTAAAGCACCCTCAACTTGCCTCGTCTCTCGACGGGCCTCAATTAGCATCCAAATAATCATCTTATACTATGTATGGTTCGGCAATTAATACTATGATAGTATATTACATTACATAAGAATCTTGAAATTGAAAATCAATAAGATATCATTCATAAGATTTGAGTCAAATATCATACAATGTAAAGTGAAAAAAACACACAAATAAACCTAGGAAAAATCGTCTAATCATATATCAAATAATCAAGACTTCCTAATCTAAAGGGGGACATGAATTGTTATTGAAACAAATAAACAAAGAAATCAAAATATGCTTAGCAAGCTAGTATGATGCATGTTAATCTTTAAGAAAAGAAGACCTCTCAATCCCCGGGATGGATGAGAAAGGATGATTAGATCGGGGGAAGCATGAACGTGTGATCATGATCGTTCCTTATAATCTTCTTAGATTAGGAGTCACAAAAGCCCCAAATCTTGCATGAATGCAATGTATGTATCTAAAATGTGCAAAGGTTGTAGTGTGTTTTGAGTACATGGATTTCTAGAATGACTTAGAAGTCTATAATGTGTATGAATGAATGAATGAAATCATCATGGGATATGTACAAATGTAGTATGAAGTACTTCCTAGGATATGAACTAATTTGGAATACATATAAGCATCAAATCAAAGAATAGAAGTTAAAATGTGCTTGCTGTGAATAGTGGACAGAACAGTAGCATGATCTTGGGAAAATTGAAAAGAGAGGTTAAGAACATTTTCAATGCATGATTTTTTATGGAGATGTTCCTCATTGTGTCTAGAACACAACCCAAAAAGCCAATCTTTAATAACTATCACAGATTGAGAGAAATCATATAAACAACAGAGGTCACTCAGAAACAGAGTCCGTACTGTCGACTGAAATGTTAAAAAATCGTAGAAAATGAAAACGAATGATCTAGGGGCCCATTTTATACAGAAAGTTCCCTAAGACATTGAAGTTTAAGGGAAAAATAAATTGGGACCACCCCTTTTGAAAATATTTCTGAAAAAGAAGTTGGAAGTTAGTCAAGCTGCTGTGACAGCAGAGGCAGAATGTTTGGAAGGAATGTTTGGGTCCAAATGGACCATTTTCAAGTACTTCCAAGTCAAACCAAAAATCATGGGTGTTCTTCAATGAGTTAGGAAGACTTTCCAAGTGACCTTGCATCTATATGTTGAGTATTGAGTTCTAGAGAAATCTTTGAACTCAGCTCACTCACTGTTTTAACTCACTGTTTTGAAGATTTTGGGGAAAATAAGATTTTCTTTCTTGAAATCAAAATGAGAGGGATTGAGGGGGGTTTTGAAATAGAGGTTTTGAAAGTGCATTTTTAATACTCAATAAAGATTATGACCACTTAAAATGCCAACATTCAACTCATCATCAAGAACCTCCAAGATTGTTGGAGAAACTTATTTTTATTTGAGCATAACTTCAATACACTTCAAGGATACCTTGGAGGTATTGAAGTTATGATCATCATCTATCAAACATGTTTTTGAGGTCAAGAGCTACTATCCATAAGGATTCACTCACCCCAAACTTCATGTCATCACTTAGATGATGATGAACTAGTAAGTAAATAAAGAAAAATAAAAAAGAAATGAGATGAGAAGAGAAGAGATAAACAATAAATAAACAAGCAAGTAGATGATGATCAATAGATGATATTCATGAAGCATGAGACTTGTAGATTGGTGTTTCACTCATATGTAATGACACTAGACATGGAAGAAGCTTCCACTCTCTTGAATGCTCACTAAAATGGTGGTTGGGAGTATTGAATGTTGAAATAAATGGGAGTAATGTAGTAAAAACAAAGTTTAGAACTCACTTTTGTTTTGAAAATCCAAGAAGAAAGCTTCTTTTCTCTCTATTCTAACCTTATCTCTACAACTTTCTCTAAACTTGTATTTGACTCGCCCAAAATGAAGAGTAATGGGGTGTTTATATAGGACAACTTGGGGTGGTTTTGGGATTTAGAAAGTATTCCCATTGGCTCCAAATATCTGAAATCATAAAACTATGTCGTTTGGGCTTTTAATTAATCAAAATGGGACCACAAAACTATTTACAAAAATACACTGCTCTGGAGGAGAGTGCCGCAGCGGCACTGGGCCAGTGCCGCGGCGGCAGTGCTCCTCCCCCGTCCAGATAATGCATTTTAGGCCCCCTGAAGTTCCGGTATTCGCGAAAAGGCCCTATTTCTCCAAAATTCACAGAAAATGCGTACGAACTCCAAATTGAGGTTGTGATATATCGTTGGAAAGGTAATGGAGTCTACTTTACATAAAAAATAGTTCGGGGATAGGTCACTTTAAAAAGTTTTACGGTATTCGCGATAAAAGCCGATTTGATCGCCTTTTTTGCCTTTGGAAATTCATAATAAATTCGTTTTAAATCCGAAAATTATGTGCGATATACCGTTGGAAAGCTATTGACCTCTAGTATCCATGAAAAATATTTGAAAATTGTTTCGGTGCCCCGGTTCCAAAGTCAAATTTTGGTCAAACTGGTCAAACCTGGGATTCCCGGGAAGTTCTGGAAACCTCCGGGAGTTCTCTGGAGCTGATGTTTTCGCTCGATTTTCTTTTGGAACTTGTTTTAACACTTTTTTTATGATTTAAAATGATTCTGGTGAATTCGGACAATTTTGGTCAAACTTGGTCAAACCTGGTCAAATCTTGGTCAAACCTAGTCAAACCTTGGTCAAACCGGTCAACGGGGACTTTCCGGGAGCTTCCGGGACTTCCGGGGGTCTCTGGGAGCTGACGATTTCACCCGATTTCTCTTAAAAACTCATTTTATCGCTTTTCTTACGACATAGCATGTTTTTAGAACTTTGGGACCAAATCTGGGATTTTTTGGGCTTTCAGGGGCATTTTGGTCATTCTGAGCATTCTGAGAGATAGAACTGACTTCCGAGAATCCTTTTGAGTCCTTTTTTACGATCATTGTGAACCACCAAGCTATGGGTCTCCTGAATCTGATAGCTGACAAAATGGGGTGTCTACAGTTTGCCCCTCTTTGGCATACTTGCGAGGCAACGCCTGTCGCAAGCGAGTGCCAAAGCTCTGAAGAGACAGTACTTTTTGGAGGCTATAGATTTAGGATAAAAGCGTTGCAAAAAAATGCAAGGATGATGAGGTTAGTGCTGGTCGCGCTCTGCGTGAGCTGCCTACGTATCCCAGGGGGAATCAGACCAGGGCGTAGTTCAGGGCACAAAGGAACAAATCACACATGCACAATGAGACAGGTAGATGCTATGCTATGAGGATGACATGTAATGCATGGATGTGATATGAATTGTGTCATGAGTCCTATCATGTCTAGTGTTATGACCCTAGTATGAGCAAGTGCTGTGGGGTGTGCCACTCCGAGTGGGCTGGTGTCGTGCTAGTGTTTGCGACTGTGATGTGGTGGATGACTCGGATAAGGACATCGAGGTTTAAAAGACTCCGGGTCTAGGGGCAAACTTCTGGAATTTTGGGAAGTGTGCTTCGTAAACAAACGTAATTGGGTGTGGGGTCTCAGAGGACTATAATCGAAGACGTCTTTTGGCAAATAACCGATGGACACGGGAGCCCTGGAAATTAAGAGACGGACACAGAAGTCACGGGGTGATCATGAAATCCTGAGATGTCATATGATGAACATGGAAGCCCCATGGCATTTTTTAGATGAGAGCGATGATGATTAATGAACAGACGATGTTTGCATCGAGATGATGAGTCGACAATGGACTACTGTGATTGAACTGACGGTGTATAAATCCGCTGAGGATTAATCTGAATCTGCCGGGGATGAAGTGACACTTTCTAGGATCTCTCTTCAACTGCTTCTTTTGATCAAATCTTACGGGCCGGTCGGGGCCTCCGGGAGCTGGCATCTTTCTGCTTCTGTCCTCGGAGGATAATGCAGGGTTCTCGGGGAATCTCTTTTGGTGCTCAATCCAAGAGGGCCGGTCAGGGCCTCCGAGAGCTGGCATCTTTTTGCTTCTGTCCTCTGGGGATAATGTAGGGTTCTCGGGGAATCTCTTTTGGTGCTCAATCCAAGAGGGCCGGTCAGGGCCTCCGGGAGCTGGTATCTTTCTGCTTCTGTCCTCGGGGGATAATGCAGGGTTCTCGGGGAATCTCTTTCGGTGCTCAATCCAAGAGGGCCGGTCAGGGCCTCCGGGAGCTGGTATCTTTCTGCTTCTGTACTCGGGGGATAATACAGGGTTCTCGGGGAATCTCTTTTCCTTGATCGGGAACCAGGACTCATCTCTGGATCTCTCACGGTTGATCAAATCTTGCGGTGCTCAATCCAAGAGAGCCTGTCGGGGCCTCCGGTGAGTTGATATCTTTCTGCTTCTGTCCTCGGGGGATAATGCAGGGTTCTCAGGGAATCTCTCTTCTTGATTACTCGGTGCATTAACTAAAAACCAGGATCCGTTACCAGAATTCTCGTGTTTGTTTGAAATTTGCGACGGTTGTCCTGAAACGGCCGATTCGGGTCTTCGGGAGCCGATTTTTCCCAGTTTTTGCCTGCTGGAGGTAGTTCTGACAACTTTTAGTCTGCTTGGGGTAAAACCTCATAAATCTTGACTGGAATGGGCCATCGGGGCTGATCGGGGCAAAAAATGGGCCAAAAAAGGCCAAAACGGCCCAAAACGGGGCGAAACGGAGCGAAGTGGGGCCCGCGGGGAGCAGTGCTGCGGCGGCACTGGGCCACTGCCGCGGTGGCAGTTGGCCAGTACCGCAGCGGCACTGGGTGGCCAGACTTTAACTTTGTATATCTCGAGTTTTTGAGCTTTTGAAGCTCATTCTTGGCCATTTTGGGGCGTTTTCGAAGGCAAAAATCATCAAAATGCAGCTTGTGCGCGCTCAGGTGAGTAATCTTTCCCCGTAGTTGGATTTTTGATTGATGTTTTGGTTAGCCCAAATTTTCAAGAAGAAAGTTTAACTGTGACTTCCATTTTTCTTGTAGATCCATGGCTTCGAGCTCAAGGAGACCGTCTAAGAAGGCCAAGGGACGGATGAAGGCCGAGATGCAAACCCCGGACTTGATTTTACGGAACCCCCAACACCATCTTTCGGCCGCGGCTCTAGCGAGCTTGGTATGTGAAACTTTCGACATTTTAGGACCGCTTTCATGTATTATGCTAGTTTTGTGAGCCGTAGTGTGCACCTAGAGATCGTTAGAAGTCCGATTTGTGCTTAAATGTTGATTTCGTGATTTCGGCTCTCGGGTTGTGAATAGTGATTTTGTGCATCTCTTTGTTGTTTTTGTTGTGTGCAGGTGCCGGAAGTGGCATTGAAGGGCCATGGTAGCCTCGCCCATGCTTTCTTATGGTATACTCAACTCTCGCCTACCGTCAAGAGGATGGTTGACGATGCCGGGTTTGGAGGCTTCGTCCGTTTGGTTTCGAAAAACAGCAATGATTTGGCTCACTTCTATGCACTGGCCGAGAGGTGGTGGGACACCACCAACACTTTTCACCTGCCGTTTGGTGAGATGACTATGACGCCCTTTGATTTCTCCATGATCACGGGCTTGAGGGTTGGCGGGAAGCGCCTGATTCTGGACTACTTTTATGAGATTGATCCGGAGGCTGTAGAGATGCTGATTGGGGCTGTTCCTCCTAACTTGGAGAGGCATTGGTTTCCTTGCGGCTGGCTTTATCGGGCCTATGGCAGAGGGAATCATAATTTGAACAATTCCCAGCTCCTGAGAGTGTATCTTTTATATGTCTTGGGTTGCTCAATCTTCGCGACGCGGAATGACCGGGTGAGCTTGAGGCTCCTTTCTTACCTGGCGACCATTAATGAGATCCCCTCCTACAACTGGGGCGGTGCTGCCTTGGCCCATCTTTACAAGCATATGGGCGAGGTCTCTCGGGGCGATGTTAAATCGACCGGAGGATTTTGACGAGCTTGGGAGGTATGTATTGCATCTTCTTTTATTTTCCATCTTTTTGATTTCTATACTCGTTCTGATTTTCTCCTTCGTCTGTGCAGCTTTGGAACTTTGAATACCTGAAGATGTTGGCTCCCTCCCCAGCAGACGAGTCAGGCGAAGACGAGGATGGCATGGCTCCTGTGCCTCTGTTCCCACGAGGCTTGAGATGGAGGAGGGATATTGTTGGGATGAAGAGCGGGGCCCACCGGATTGTTTTGCTTAGAAACTTCTTAACTGAGCTGACGGCCTCTAGTGTTGATTGGACGCCTTGGGAGGGCATCGCCTATGCCGCCCCAGAGGAGATACAAGCGATCAAATCTCTTACCTCTTGCCGCCTTCTGATAGAGAGTACCGAGTGCAGGCAGTGGTTCCTTGGTGAGCGGGTGTCTCGGCAGGTGGTCGGTGGTTCCAGGTATCGCGTTCCTCATAATCCCCCTGTGATGGATGCTAGTGACCTCTCTGGTGATGCTCTGCTGGCGGCCTTAGCCGGCACCGATGTTTGGGATCATTTTCTCTCTGAGACCGGCTATGAGGCTTACCGTGGCCGCTTCTTGATGCCTAACTTCCCACTCCTGGAGGTGAGTTTCCTTTCATATTTTTGTCTTTATTAGTTGCCTATGTCTTTTATTCATCTTTTCCTAACTTATTCTGTGCCTACAGCTTCGCGAGATGTACAGGAGACAAGCTCCTCAGGCTCCCGATCCTATCCCTCCTTGGGATTGGACCGTCAATATTCTAGGCGCTGATGGCACTCCCCAAGTGATGGAGGTGCCACGAGTCACATGCGGGTACCCTACTCAGCCAACTGGCGTCCTCAATGTTCCTTGGAGTTACGCCGAGGAGGGTCACGCCTTGGCGGCTAGCCTACGGTCCTTGGTCCTTACACGAGACCATCGGGTATGTCTCTAATTCTGCGCTTTTCTTAAGTTTATGAGGTTCTAACCCTAGATTTTACCCTTGACAGATGGACGGTATGCGACAATTCGCCGCCAACCAGATGGCATCCTTGGTAAGTCTCTGACTCGACCCTGTTTTTGTACTTTTTTGTGGTTCCCCTACTGAATGCCTCCATTTTATTTGTGTGTGCAGTACCGGGGAGGCGGAACTAGCTCATCGAGGACTGGTCCAAGGTGCAGGGGTGGTAGGAGGAGGCCGTCGTCGACATACACGCCGGGCGGTCCGACGGAGGACGAAGAAGAGGAGGACTGAGGCCGCCCCTCAAGCGGGGACTTCGCTTTATTTTTTTTTTTTTGTGTTTTCGATCGGGTTGTACTGGTGATGTGACTATTTGGACAGTGTAGGATGATGTGTAGAACAGCTTGTAACCTTCAACACAGTATTTATGATGATTCGCCTTTTAGGCCGGATATCTTCCGGTTTGGAGGCGCAGTTGTGTGCTTATTTTAGTTGATGACTGATATATGTGCACTGTGATTGTAGGATGTTACTGCGATGAACAATTTTGTGACAGTGAGTGTTTTGTCTTGCAGGTGGGATAGTCCGTGAAACGGGGAGGTGCTGCCGAAATTTGGAATTTTCCTAGAGCCGTGACTGCAAACATGGCTTTGTATGATCCCGCTCAACTCACAGCTTGGCTAAGCATCACGGATGGTGTGGAACGGATCAACCTCTTTAGTTACGGCCTGACCGAGCTATTCTCTCTTTGCCAGATGACCCTGAACACTGAGTTCTTGCGCGCTGCCATTGCTCACTGGGACCCGGTGAACCATGTCTTCAATTTTAATGGCTTGGAGATATGCCCCTTGTTTGAGGAGTTCTGTGCCATCCTCGGCTATGATTCTGATTTGGACCTGATTCTTCCTTCTGTTGATACCCTCAGTCCTACGCGAGGCTTGGCCGAGTATCTGAATTGTTCCATCACTATTTTCCGCCGGCTGCTTCAAGGTGAGGTTCTCGACATTGCTTCCATAATTGCTCGATATGCCAGTCCTGGGAATCCCAGCGTGTATGATGCTACTCGTGGGGCTGCTCTGATTCTATGTATGACTTCGTACTTCTTATTTTCGAGTACTTCTGGTAACTTAGTGCATGTATGTCTCGGGCTGAAGGCCGGTAAGAACCCCATGGCCATGGTTTTGGCCGAGACCCTGAATGGTTTGGATCGCGCTTCAAGTCAGGGAATACTTCTACTTTCTGGGGCGCCTCTGGTGTTACAGGTTTGGCTCTACGAGCGTCTTCAGTTATGGACCGGTAATGTGCCGCCATTTTATTTTCGCAGAGCTGTGCTTCATACTCATTATACTTCTGCTGATTGGGTGGGTATGATGGGCGCCTTATCTGAGGCTGACATTTGCTGGATTGTGAGGCGTTGGGGCCTTTATGCTGTGACCACCAGTCTTGGGGATTTTCAGAGGGTGTGGCTGATGGGACTGAGAAAGACCTCCTTCTATCATCCTCGTCGATTGGCCAAACAGTATGGGCAGGTTCAAGAGGTCCTCCGGGGATTTACTGAGAGGGTCTTTGCTTCCAGAGTCAGAGCCCTACCATTGCTGCTTTCATCAGGGGCTGGGCCAGCCGAACAAGGGCCTATTTCTAAAGACATTTGAAGAAATAAAAGACATAAAGATAAAACTAGACCTGACTGATTCTGCTCATTCCTCCCAGTATCTTTGAACATGTGTGATTGCTTTTAGAAAGACTTTTATTTTTGATTTTTCCTGCTTATGTAATATTCAGAGTTTGTTTATCGGTGAACCTTGGTTACTTTGGGAATCTCATTCTATGCATTTGAGCTTTAAAAATATTTTATAATCGAGATTTCAATTAGATGTTGCTTTTGGTACTTGCTTGGGCATGCTAGGATGATTAGTGGCAAACGAGGCGGGTGGCCGAAGTTTGCCCCTAGTTTGGGATATATATGGTTGTGAGGCAAACGAGGTAGATGACCGACATTTGCCCCTAGTTTAGAAGAGGTTCAGGCAAACGAGGCGAGTGGCCGAAGTTTGCCCCTAGTGTGATTTTGGGGTTATGGTAAGGACCGCGACTTTATTCTCTCAAATGCTCATAATTTTTGCCTAGGCACCAGTGAGGTGACCTAGCGAGCTCTTTTCTCTCTTTTGTTATTGTTCACCTTGGATTTAGCTCTAACTTTTGCCTAGGCGTCCTTTCGGATTTTCAACCTAGCGAGCCATCCTTCTTTTCTTTTTGAAAGTCTGCCTACGTACCCCCGAGCGGGGATCAGGTCCAATGTAGTTCGGGCCATGGTTGGAAAGAAGCGGGTTGATTTTTAGGTAGGTGAGGCGACCGAACCGTTGTGGTTGCCTACGTATCCCCGAGCGGGAATCAGGTCGAGCGTAGTTCAAGGCAAGGCTTGAAAGAAATGATTATTTTTGTTGGTGGAGCGACCGAACCGATGTGGTTGCCTACGTATCCTCGAGTGGGAATCAAGTCGAGCGTAATTCAGGGCAAGGCTTGAAAGAAATGGTTGTTGAATAGTCAAGCATAGTACTTTTTGAGACGATCCAAGTTGATTGGTTCTTTGAATTCGACACCATCGAGGTCCATGAGATAAGTTGCTCCTCCGGAAAGAACAGTCTTGACGATATAAGGGCCGACCCATTTAGGTTTAAACTTCCCACGGGGATAAAAAATTGGAGCTCGCAACTCCTTAAGGACAAGGTCACCTTTGACGATCTTCCTCGGACGAACCCTTTTGTTGAAAGCACGGGCTATCCTCTTTTGATAGATTCGAACATGGTCGACTGCCGCTAGGCGCTTTTCATCTATGAGGGCCAATTCTTCATATCTTTCCCTCAACCAATCTGATTCTGAAATTTCACATTCTGCCATCACGCGTAGGGACGGTAATTCTATCTCGACCGGAAGTACCGCTTCTATCCCATACACTAGTGAGTAAGGAGTTGCTCCTGTGGACGTCCTTATCGAGGTTCTGTATCCCCAAAGTGCGAACGGTAGCTTTTCATGCCAGTCTTTGTAAGTATCGGCTGATTTCTGCAGTATGGCCTTAACATTCTTGTTTGCAGCCTCGACCGCCCCATTAGTTTGCGGTCTGTATGGTGATGACTTGTGATAAATGATTTTGTATTCCTCGAACAGATCCCTGACTTCTGCTTTGAAATGACTTCCGTTATCCAAAATAATCTCATGGGGAACTCCATAACGGCAAATGAGACTTCTCTTGATGAATTTGGCCACTTCCTTGGCTCCCAACTTGGTGTAGGATGCAGCTTCTACCCATTTTGTGAAGTAGTCTATGGCCACCAGAATGTACCGATTTCCATTTGAAGCTTTCGGAATGATTTCACCGATAATATCGATTCCCCAAGTGGAGAATGGCCAAGGTGAGGTCATGCTATATAGAAGGGATGGTGGTACATGCATCATGTTTGCATGGATCTGGCACTTGTGACACTTTCTCACGTATTCGCAACAATCTTTCTCCAATGTTGTCCAGTAGTACCCTTGTCTCACGATTTTCTTGGCCAGCATGTGACCGTTCATGTGCGGGCCGTATACCCCTTCGTGTATTTCTTCCATCATTCTTCTGGAGCTTTTCCCAAACAAGCAAGTCAGGTTGTGACCGTTGTATCCTTTCTTCAACAGTTTCCCACCGCAAATGATGAATTGCGCTGCGAATCTTTGAATGGCCCTTTTGTCTTTTTCGGTAGATTCTTGGGGGTACGTTCCATTTTCTATGAAGTTCCAGACATCCTGATACCACGGTGTTTCATTCTCTTTTGCTTCAATTACGGCGATCATGTTGAACAAAGGCTCGTACCTTTTCTCAATCACCAAAGGCATCATCCTGACTCCCACAGGAATTTTGATCATGGAGGCTAAGGTAGCCAACGAATCAGCTAGCTGGTTCTCTTCCCTAGGCAAGTAGAAGAACGTTATGCTCTTAAAATGCTTCTTAAGTTCATCGAGATGGTCATGGTATGGCTTCAACCTCTCTTCCTTCACCTTCCATTCTCCTCTGGCTTGTGACACGATGAGATTCGAATCTCCGAAGACATCTAGCTTTTGAATTCTCAATTCTATGGCCGCTTCCATCCCCAGAATGCACGCTTCATATTCAGCAGTGTTATTGGTGGAGTTATAATTGAGCTTGACTGCCAGCGGGGTGTGGTCCCCGTTTGGTGATACTAGGATTATTCCTACCCCATAGCCTTTCATGTTGGCTGCTCCATCAAAGTACAACTTCCATTGTTCTTCCTTGATTTCCATGATATTTTCGTCCGGGAATGGGAAGTCTCCACTTTCTTCGGAGTCAATGGCGTGTTCCGCAAGATGCTCGGCCACGGTTCTCCCTTTTACCTATTTGCTTGTAACATACTTGATATCGAATTCAGATAGTAGGAGTAACCAATGGGATATACGACCGGTCAGGGCAGGTTTTTCGAGGAGGTATTTTAGAGGATCCATGCGGGATATGAGCACAACCGGGAAGGCTAGCATGTAGTGCCTCAGTCGACGGGTGCACCAAACCAAGGCCCAACACGTTTTTTCGAGGGCAGAGTAGTTGAGCTCATACCCAGTCATCCTCTTGCTGAGGTAGTATATGGCTTTTTCGGAGTGGCTTTCTTCTCCTTCTTGGGCTAGCATGCAGCCCATGGCATTTTCGGAGACAGATAGGTAAAGGAATAAGGGCTTATGAGGCGTAGGTGGTAAGAGGACAGGTGGGTTTTGAAGGTAGACTTTTATTTTGTCGAAAGCGGCTTGGCATTGGTCATCCCATTGGAACTTCTCCCCTTTTCTTAACAATCAGAACAGAGGATCGCATGTAGTTGTGAGCTTGGAAATGAAGCGGCTGATGAATTGGATTCTTTCGAGGAACCCCCTTACCTCTTTTTCATTCCGTGGTGGTGTCATTTCTAGGATTGCCTTGATCTTGGAGGGATCCACCTCTATCCCCCTTTGTGTGATAAGGAAACCAAGGAGTTTACCGGAGGTCACACCGAAAGTGCATTTCTTTGGATTCAACCTCATCTTGTACTTACGCAATCTTTCAAAAAACTTTTCCAATGCCACTAGGTGTCCTTCTCTATCTTTGGATTTCATAATCATGTCGTCTACGTATACTTCTACTTCCTTGTGAATCATGTCATGCAGCAGAGTGGTGGCAGCTCTTTGGTAGGTTGCCCCAGCATTCTTGAGCCCGAAAGGCATCACTCTATAACAGTAGGTCCCCCAGGGGTTGGTGAATGTCGTCTTTTCCCGATCTTCTGGCGCCATAAGAATCTGATTATACCCTGAGAAACCATCCATGAATGATAGTAGCTCATGTCCTGCGGTGTTATCTACCAAAACGTCAATGTGGGGAAGCGGGAAGTCATCCTTGGGACTGGCCTTGTTTAGATCACGGAAGTCGACGCACACACGAACTTTTCCATCCTTTTTCGGGACTGGCACGATATTGGCAACCCATTCTGGATATTCGGTGACAATGATGAATCCTGCCTTGAATTGCTTCTCTACTTCTTCCTTAACCTTGAGTGCCCACTCTGGCCTCATGCGTCTCAGTTTTTGCTTGACAGGTTTAGAATTAGGGAGGAGGGGAATATGATGTTGGACAATGTCGGGGTCGACCCCAGGCATGTCTTCGTAAGACCAAGCGAAAACATCTTTGAATTCTTTTAACAAGAGGGTTAATTTTTCTTTTTCTTCTTTATTAAGAGCTGAGCCAATTTGCACAATTTGGGGATTATCTGTTTCACCTAGGTTAACCGATAAAGTATCTTCGATTATTTCATAAGCAGGTGGTTTTTCAATTAGTTGCTTAAGTTCAATTGGGAGATCCTCGGAGGGATCTGTGCATTCACAAGTATTAGACACAGAGGAGTAAGCAGAATTGTCTTTCATTTCATTCATGATAGGTGAAGTGACTACATTGGACAGTGATGGGCTTACAGCAGCCGACTCTGGTACAGACTCGATAATCGGTAGTACAGACTCCGGGGGAATAGGGGATAGGGAGACACATACAGATGACTCTACAGCCTGGTTGCTCAGACCCTCCTCAGTTGGCTTGATCTGATCATCTTGGCTATTGGCCCTCTTTTCTTCCTTCTTCTCAACGGATTCCTCCCATATTTTCTCGATGGCTTCAGTGTCCAGGTATTTCAACCAGTCTTCCTCCGGGGTTTTCTCAATTTCTTCGGGATAGAACGGATCTTGATATGGAGGCCTCTCGCAGTCAGCGAAGATTTCAAGTCCAGGGTGCCTTTTTCCAGTGGTTTGATGGATCCAGGGTTCAGGGAACCCAAAGTAAGGGAAGTCATCCCCTTCTTTGATGAATTGTCCATTCAAGGTCTTGCAGTATGGTGGGAGACCCCTTACCCTTTTCTTCCACGGCCTCTGTAGCTCGATGTCTTCTTCAGTGGGCTTGTATCCTAGCCCAAAAGTACCTTGCTGTCCTTTAATCTGAGGGAACTCTCGAATCCCTTGCTGGCGTCGACCCAATCCCATTCCAGGGAAGTAGTTCATTTTGCGGACGATGTTGACAACCGCAGAGTGGATCTCAGGGAACCTGTCTTCATCATTGATCATGTGGACTTCTTCCATGAAGAATCCTCCAATTTCTCCTTCTTCTAACTCAGGTATTTGGATTTCAAAGATGGGAGCGTAGTTCGGGAAAGCTTCATTACCCCAACTATTACCGAGGATGATTTTCACTTCCTTCTCATGGATGTACTTGATCATTTGATGCACAGTGGATGATACGGCTTTGTTGACATGCAACCAGGGCCTTCCGATCAGCAAGTTGAAAGAGGCAGGTATGTCCATGACCTAAAAAATTTCGGTGCTCACCAAGGATCCTACCCGGATTTGGAGAGAAACGGTTCCCATCACATTTCTCCTAGTGTTGTCATAGGCCCTCATGGATTGCACAGATGGCGTGATGTCAAGGACATTGACCCCCAAGGCGGTGGCAGTCCTCAGGGCATAGACATTTAAGGCTGAGCCCGTGTCGACTAGACAAAACGGCACCTATTATCCCTTACATCCCACGGTGATATATAATGCCTTGTTATGTGCGGATCCCTCTGGTGGCAGGTCCTCATCGGAAAATGTAATGATTGGGTCGGGGGTAAGCGCACCCAAGAAAGCTATCATGTCCTCCGGCGCGGCGTCGATGGGGACTTCGATCCCAGCCAAGGCATTCAACATGGCTTGCCTGTGCTTATAGGATGTTACCATGATGTCCCACATCGAGAGATGTGCTTGGGTTTTCTTTAGCTGCTTGATCAGCTCATTATCTTCTTCGATGACCTCATCCATCTTACCCTTCCCCTTGTCTTTAACTGGACCTTTCTCGATAGTTTCAGTAGTAGGCTGCAGAGGCTGGTAGTGACGGCCTGACCTGGTCAGGTGATCAATTTCAGCAGGAGTAGGCCCTTCTACAGTCCCATCCTTTTTGAACCAATCACAATCCGTTCCCACATATGGTTTCTCCGTCTCGTCCCAGATAGAAGCATCACTTTCATCATTGGGATCATACCATTTAAGGTCTACCACCCCCAGATCGTGCTCTTCCAGAAAGAACAAGTCTTGCTCATCGTCTAGCTGTTGCTGTCACTCGTCATTCTTCCCTTCAATCAGATGAATTCCCACAGAATCCTGGATGTCAATGCAAGGCAAGGGTTGTCCTAGGGGGGGTGATATAAGTAGCAGGGTTGAAGGGTACGGGGCTGGACTCAATGAGGTTGACATTTTGGTGGTTTGGTAGAGGATTTTGGGTGATATGGGGCTGCTTTGGTGGCGGCTCGATGATGTTCCGGTCAATAAGGTCTTGAATGTCATGACGAAGGCGCACGCAATCATCAGTGTTGTGGCCTGGGGCTTGGTGGTAGGTACACCGCTTGGACATATCGCAGTTTGGCGGGAGGGGGGTGTTTCGGGGTTGGAGTAGTTGGAGATGGCCTTTTTTGAGGAGGCAGTCTAAAGCTGAGGAGAGAGATATTTCTAACTTGGCGAAATTGCGAGGGGGCTTTTTCTGGAAGGGGCGATTGGAGGGGTCTGCCTGGCTGGAGGGTTGGTACGGCCTAAGAGGGTACGCCATGGGTTGGCTGCTAAGGGCATTGACATCCGGGGGATTCCGGGAGTAGTTAGGTCTTCTGGACTGACTCGGGGGCTCTTCCCTTTTTATCTTTCCTTCTCTGATAGCGTCCTCAATCCGGGTTTCGACTTCAAACAACTCCTCAAAGGTGGAGATGGACTGGTAGAATAATTTCTCATGGTAGAGGGGCTGCAGATTCCGGATGAGCATCCTTACCTGTTCTTTTTCGATTAGCCGGTGGGTCATTTGGGCTACCTTGTTCCTCCATCTGCTCAGAAATGCAGTGAAGGATTCATTGTTGCTTTATCGGGTTGTTTCCAAATCCCTGATGGTGACATCCAGCTCTTGATTTTAGGAGTAATGATCGATGAAGACTCGAACGATGTCCTCCCAGGCCCGGGTTTTGGAGGCTTCCAAAGTTAGGAACCACGATAGTGCAGACTTTGCAAGGGTTTGCGGGAACAACATCGCAATGTGTTCGTGGGTACAACCCATGGACTGGAAGATACTCATGCATAGCTTCACATGACTTTTCGGATTCCCAGTTCCGTCAAAACGGTCGATGGCGGGCATCTTGAAATTCTCTGGCAGTTTCAGCTTGACAGGCTCGAAGAGGCCTTCCAAGTCTAGCATGTAATCATCGATACCCTTGCTTTTCCTGAGTATGCTTTCCATTTTGTCAACCTTGTCCATCTTTTCTTGGAGCTTTTTCTCGTATGCGAACGGTGGGACCCCCTGAAACCAGTCTTCTTCCCCATTATTCTCAGGTGGGGGTTGTTCAAATTCCGGTGGTGGAAACCCGGGCGGAGGTTGCGGTCGCCGCTGCTTCAGTTCTTCCATGAACTTCAGAACTTGGGCTAGGCTATCGAACTGTTGGCTTATGGTCGCTCCCAATTCAGTAACCTTGTTTTCCAACTCTTCCCTGTTCATGCTGAAGTAAGCTGTTGGACTGATTCTGATTAATCGATTATCCGAACTCCTGACCTACGAAGAGGACCCTGACTGCTGACCTTGGGAATCTATACTGACCTGACAGATTTTGAGAGGACTAGATTAGATCTTGACAGTGGTGACTTTAGACAGACAAAGACAGTGATGTGGACCGACTCGAGACAGTGCGTGCAGATTGATGGGGAATGGTGCATGCAAATGGGACAAGCATGCGGATGCAAGCCCTAATCTATATGATGCTTCTATTTCTAACAGATAGCAGCTAAACAAATAAGGTCCTAGCCATATAGAGTGTGCTAACCTCACTTTCCAGTGTGATCACCAAGGGATAACAGGGATGACAGGGATACTTCGGGTAATTTTGGACAAGGTTTCTAGGAGAAACTGGTTAATATGGTTATATCTGGGATATTTGGGCAGAGTTTATGGGAGAAACTGGTTAATATGGTTATATCTGGGATATTTGGGCAGAGTTTCTGGGAGAAACTGGTTAATATGGTTATATCTGGGATATTTGGGCAGAGTTTCTGGGAGAAACTGGTTAATATGGTTATATCTGGGATATTTGGGCAGAGTTTCTGGGAGAAACTGGTTAATATGGTTATATCTGGGATATTTGGGCAGAGTTTCTGGGAGAAACTGGTTAATATGTGGTGATAGTGATCAAACCGTCTAGCAGGTTTTCATACTCCTATGTCCTAGGACCGACAAACAAGGTTTGCGGTGTATATCTTTGTGAACATGGAGCAGACATCCTTGTCATGGTGCCTAAGCAGATCAACTCAATGTAATCACATGTGAGTGATTGCCTTGGGAATCATAAGAAAGAGGTTCTGTTTTATGCCACATAAGCGTCTACACCGCTCAGGTAATCCCATCAGGGCATACAACAGTTATATCACATTGTCCTATCTGAAAAGATAAATCAACAGTCCTATGAAAGGTTCTACAGGAATCTATATGCAAAGGCTGGGTTTTAGTCAAAGAGGGTCCGTTGACGAGAGTTCCAATATACCGTCGGAGGGACAGTACGGAGGTTTTTACTCTTTTTGATATACCTTGGAAGGTACAGTATCAACGGTGACTTGTGCCCTGGTACAGCAAGACCTGAACAATGTCAGCGCCGCGTTTCAGACACAGTCGAGAGGGTAAAATGCAGAGTGCAATGCGGTGAACCAAACACAGTAAAAAGATGATTTTAAGGATGCTTCTTATGAGTCAAACCTCTGTATTATTTTGTTTTAAAATAAAAATCCCCAGCAGAGTCGCCAGATTGTGGATACCGGGCATCCACCGCTTCGCTATGTTTTCGAAACTTGTTTGATTTTTGAATCAAGGAAAAAAGAGAAGGTCTGTTGAAAACAGATACAGAGTCGCCACTTGGTCTTTAGGGAACCAAGAAACCCAAATTTGACTCACCCAAATGGATAAAGGGCACCGGTCCTTCATATCCAAAGAACTTGGCTCGGGGTTTCGGTACGAGAGAGGAATGAGCCTTTGTCGCGACTAAAGCACCCTCAACTCGCCCCGTCTCTCGACGGGCCTCAATTAATAATCATCTTATACTATGTATGGTTCGGCAATTAATACTATGATAGTATATTACATTACATAAGAATCTTGAAATTGAAAATCAAAAGATAAGATATCATTCATAAGATTTGAGTCAAATATCATACAATGTAAAGTGAAAAAAACACACAAATAAACCTAGGAAAAATCGTCTAATCATATATCAAATAATCAAGACTTCCTAATCTAAAGGGGGACATGAATTGTTATTGAAACAAATAAACAAAGAAATCAAAATATGCTTAGCAAGCTAGTATGATGCATGTTAATCTTTAAGAAAAGAAGACCTCTCAATCCCCGGGATGGATGAGAAAGGATGATTAGATCGGGGGAAGCATGAACGTGTGATCATGATCGTTCCTTATAATCTTCTTAGATTAGGAGTCATAAAAGCCCCAAATCTTGCATGAATGCAATGTATGTATCTAAAATGTGCAAAGGTTGTAGTGTGTTTTGGGTACATGGATTTCTAGAATGACTTAGAAGTTTATAATGTGTATGAATGAATGAATGAAATCATCATGGGATATGTACAAATGTAGTATGAAGTACTTCCTAGGATATGAACTAATTTGGAATACATATAAGCATCAAATCAAAGAATAGAAGTTAAAATGTGCTTGCTGTGAATAGTGGACAGAACAGTAGCATAATCTTGGGAAAATTGAAAAGAGGGGTTAGGAACGTTTTCAATGCATGATTTTTTATGGAGATGTTCCTCATTGTGTCTAGAACACAACCCAAAAAGATAATCTTTAATAACTATCACATATTGAGAGAAATCATATAAACAACAGAGGTCACTCAGAAACAGAGTCCGTACTGTCGACTGAAATGTTAAAAAATCGTAGAAAATGAAAACGAATGATCTAGGGGCCCATTTTATACAGAAAGTTCCCTAAGACATTGAAGTTTAAGGGAAAAATAAATTTGGACCACCCCTTTTGAAAAATATTTCTGAAAAAGAAGTTGGAAGTTAGTCAAGCTGCTGTGACAGCAGAGGCAGAATGTTTGGAAGGAATGTTTGGGTCCAAATGGACCATTTTCAAGTACTTCCAAGTCAAACCAAAAATCATGGGTGTTCTTCAATGAGTTAGGAAGACTTTCCAAGTGACCTTGCATCTATATGTTGAGTATTGAGTTCTAGAGAAATCTTTGAACTCAGCTCACTCACTGTTTTAACTCACTGTTTTGAAGATTTTGGGGAAAATAAGATTTTCTTTCTTGAAATCAAAATGAGAGGGATTGAGGGGGGTTTTGAAATAGAGGTTTTGAAAGTGCATTTTTAATACTCAATAAAGATTATGACCACTTAAAATGCCAACATTCAACTCATCATCAAGAACCTCCAAGATTGTTGGAGAAACTTATTTTTATTTGAGCATAACTTCAATACACTTCAAGGATACCTTGGAGGTATTGAAGTTATGATCATCATCTATCAAACATGTTTTTGAGGTCAAGAGCTACTATCCATAAGGATTCACTCACCCCAAACTTCATGTCATCACTTAGATGATGATGAACTAGTAAGTAAATAAAGAAAAATAAAAAAGAAATGAGATGAGAAGAGAAGAGATAAACAATAAATAAACAAGCAAGTAGATGATGATCAATAGATGATATTCATGAAGCATGAGACTTGTAGATTGGTGTTTCACTCATATGTAATGACACTAGACATGGAAGAAGCTTCCACTCTCTTGAATGCTCACTAAAATGGTGGTTGGGAGTATTGAATGTTGAAATAAATGGGAGTAATGTAGTAAAAACAAAGTTTAGAACTCACTTTTGTTTTGAAAATCCAAGAAGAAAGCTTCTTTTCTCTCTATTCTAACCTTATCTCTACAACTTTCTCTAAACTTGTATTTGACTCGCCCAAAATGAAGAGTAATGGGGTGTTTATATAGGACAACTTGGGGTGGTTTTGGGATTTAGAAAGTATTCCCATTGGCTCCAAATATCTGAAATCATAAAACTATGTCGTTTGGGCTTTTAATTAATCAAAATGGGACCACAAAACTATTTACAAAAATACACTGCTCTGGAGGAGAGTGCCGCGGCGGCACTGGGCCAGTGCCGCGGCGGCACTGCTCCTCCCCCGTCCAGATAATGCATTTTAGGCCCCCTGAAGTTCCGGTATTCGCGAAAAGGCCCTATTTCGTCCAAAATTCACAGAAAATGCGTACGAACTCCAAATTGAGGTTGTGATATATCCTTGGAAAGGTAATGGAGTCTACTTTACATAAAAAATAGTTCGGGGATAGGTCACTTTAAAAAGTTTTACGGTATTCGCGATAAAAGCCGATTTGATCGCCTTTTTTGCCTTTGGAAATTCATAATAAATTCGTTTTAAATCCGAAAATTATGTGCGATATACCGTTGGAAAGCTATTGACCTCTAGTATCCATGAAAAATATTTGAAAATTGTTTCGGTGCCCCGGTTCCAAAGTCAAATTTTGGTCAAACTGGTCAAACCTGGGATTCCCGGGAAGTTCTGGAAACCTCCGGGAGTTCTCGGGAGCTGATGTTTTCGCTCGATTTTCTTTTGGAACTTGTTTTAACACTTTTTTTATGATTTAAAATGATTCTGGTGAATTCGGACAATTTTGGTCAAACTTGGTCAAACCTGGTCAAATCTTGGTCAAACCTAGTCAAACCTTGGTCAAACCGGTCAACGGGGACTTTCCGGGAGCTTCCGGGACTTCCGGGGGTCTCTGAGAGCTGACGATTTCACCCGATTTCTCTTAAAAACTCATTTTATTGCTTTTCTTACGACATAGCATGTTTTTAGAACTTTGGGACCAAATCTGGGATTTTTCGGGCTTTCAGGGGCGTTTTGGTCATTCTGAGCATTCTGAGAGATAGAACTGACTTCCGAGAATCCTTTTGAGTCCTTTTTTACGATCATTGTGAACCACCAAGCTATGGGTCTCCTGAATCTGATAGCCGACAAAATGGGGTGTCTACACACGCCGTTATCGATTGTGAGAATAAGAGAGTAACATTTCGATTGCCCAATCAAGATGTATTTTGCTTCCAAGGGACAAGTGTAGCATCACCGCCTTATTTGGTGTCAGCTGTCAGAGCTTGTTTTTTTGTTAAAAAAGGGATGTCGGGAATTCTTGTGTAGTATACTTGACACTAGAAGTACTGAACTGAAATTAGAGGATATTCCAGTAGTGAAAGAATTTCCAGATGTCTTTCCAGAAGATTTACCTAGTGTGTTGATTGAGAGAGAAATTGAGTTTGTAATAGATGTGATGCCAGGAACTCAACCAATTTCACGGGCACCGTACAGAATGGCTCCGGTAGAATTGAAGGAGTTGAAGACTCAACTACAAGATTTACTAGATAAGGGGTCATTCGGCCTAGTGTATCACAGTGGGGTGCACCGGTTTTATTTGTGAAGAAGAAGGACGGGACAATGAGAATGTGTATCGACTATCGAGAGATCAATAAGGTGACTATAAAGAACAAGTATCCGTTGCCGCGTATTGAAGACTTGTTTGATCAATTGCAAGGGGCACAAATATTTTCTAAGATTGACTTGAGATCTGGGTATCACCAATTGAAGGTAAAAGCTGAAGATGTTGAGAAGACAGCTTTCAGAACTCGGTACGGGCACTACGAATTTCTTGTCATGCCTTTTGGGGTTACAAATGCACCAGCCGCTTTTATGGACTTGATGAATAGGGTGTTCAAGACTTATCTAGATGAATTTGTGATAGTATTCATTGATGATATTCTAATATATTCTAGAAGTCAAGAAGAACATGAACGACACTTGAGATTGGTTTTGCAACGACTTAGAGAAAAGCAACTATTTGGAAAGTTGAAGAAAAGTGAATTCTGGTTGACAAATGTTACTTTTCTTAGACACGTGACCTCTAAAGATGGTGTCTCTGTGGACCCACAGAAAATAGAAGCTGTTAAGAATTGGTCGAGACCGACAAATGTTTCTGAAATTTGAAGTTTCTTGGGATTAGCTGGTTACTATAGAAGGTTCGTTCAGGACTTCTCTAGAATCGTGACTCCAATGACTCAATTGATGAGAAAGAATGTGGCTTTTGTGTGGAATAAAGAATGTGAAGACTGTTTTCAGAAGTTGAAAGATAAGCTAACCTCAGCGCCAATATTAGCTATTCCGTCGGGTACTGGAGGTTTCAGTATATACAGTGATGCTTCTCATCAGGGCCTGGGATGTGTTCTAATGCAAGAGGGTAAAGTTATAGCTTATGCTTCGAGGCAGTTAAGGACACACGAGAAGAATTATCCGACTCATGATTTGGAATTGGCAGCGGTGATCTTTGCGTTAAAGATTTGGCGTCACTACTTGTACGGGGAAACGTGTGAGATATTCACCGATCACAAGAGCCTAAAATATTTATTTACCCAGAGAGAGCTGAATATGAGACAGAGAAGATGGCTTGAATTGATGAAGGATTATGATTTGAAGATCCAGTATCATCCGGGTAAAGCTAACGTGGTTGCCGATGCCTTAAGTCGAAAGTCGTCAGAAAATTTGGTTTATTCTTTAACAGCTCAAGCAACATTGGTAAAAGAATTTGAACAGCTAGAATTGGAAGTAATTCCCAGAATCCAGGGTGGTTTAATGGCGGCTATCATGGCACAACCAAGCTTAATCGAAGAAATCAAGGTGAGTCAACTTTTGGACCCAAATTTCAAGAAAATAGTTGAAGAATTACCTGAGGGTAAACGGCCGGAATTCAATTTTCAGAATAATGTATTGAGGTATGTTAATCGACTGTGTGTTCCTAATATCCAAGAGTTGAAAGACAAGATTATGGAAGAAGCTCACAATATGAGGTATTCTGTACATCCGGGGAGTACCAAGATGTATAGAGATTTACGCGAAGTATATTGGTGGAGTGGTATGAAACGGGAAGTCGCCGAGTTTGTGGCCAAATGTACGACTTGTCAACAAGTAAAATTGGAATATCAACGACCCACTGGTGAATTGCAACCGTTGGAGATACCAGAATGGAAATGGGAGCATATTACGATGGACTTTGTGTCAGGTTTGCCACGGTCTCCTTAGTCTAATGATAGTATTTGGGTGATCGTTGACCGGTTGACTAAATCAGCTCATTTCTTGCCAATTAAAACTCGTGATCCGACAAAGTTAGCAGAGCTTTATGTTAGAGAAATTGTTAGATTACATGGGGCACCGGTATCAATTGTGTCAGATTGAGACACACGATTTGTGTCTAGGTTTTGGGAAGGTTTGCAAAAGGCAATGGGGACGACCTTGCATTTTAGCACAGCATTTCATCCTCAGACAGACGGCCAATCCGAGCGAGTTATTCAGATTCTGGAAGATATGCTTCGAGGTTGTGTTATGGATTTTAAATCAGATTGGGAAACACACTTTCCATTAGTGGAATTCTCTTATAATAGTAGCTTTCAAACAAGTATTGCTATGGCGCCTTACGAGGCATTGTATGGCCAAAAGTGTAGATCACCAGTGTGTTGGACAGAAGTTGGGGAAAAGTAACTTATAGGTCCTGAAATTGTGCAAATCACTACCGACAAAATCAAGTTAGTTAAACAACGGGTACAAATAGTACAGAGTCGTTACAAAAGCTACGCAGATACAGGTAGAAGACCGTTGAAATTTGAGGTAGGTGATTATGTTTACTTGAAAGTATCGCCTTCGAAAGGCATCACACGATTTGGTAAGCGAGGAAAGTTATGTCCGAGGTTTGTAGGGCCTTATATGATATTAGATAGAGTTGGTCCCGTTGCATATCGGTTGGAATTGCCACAAGAGTTAGCTAATGTTCATAATGTGTTTCACGTTTCTATGTTACGACGTTGTCTATCAGACTCGAGTCACCGTATCACTCCAGAACCGTTGATGGTTCGAGAAGACTTGACTTATGTTGAACATCCAGTTCGAATCCTAGATAGGAAGGATCAGGTGCTCAGAACTAAATTCATTCCTCTAGTTATGGTGTTATGGCGCAATCATTCAGTAGAGGAGGCAACTTGGGAACGTGAGGACGAAATTCGAGAGAAATATCCTCACCTATTTGACTCTTGAGGTAAGAAAAGTTTGGGGACAAACTTCCTAAAAGGGAGGGAGAGATGTAATACCCGTACCCAGAAAATGGAAGTGATATTTATTTTTCATGCATTAATTAGTATAATTAATTGCATGTGATATTTGGGTAAGTTCCAGTTACCCCGATATGATAAGTGCTTCGAGAAGGGCACAGTTGGATAGATATGAAGTGGGATCCACGGGAGGTCCAAATTAGATAAATTGCATTTATGTGATTAAATGAATATTTGTTTAATTGTTTCTAATATTTTATTGCTTGTAATGACCTTTTATGGTGCCAGTTTGGGTACTCGTGTGAGAGCGAATAGGAATTGAATTCATAACTAGTAGGTTAATTAGTAACTTTATAAAATATTTGGGACCACTTTTGGGACTCATACATGACATAGACACGTACCCACTTAGATATTTGGTATTAATATAAAGTTTAGGGGGGCTTCATAATAGAAACTTAGAAAACTTTGGGGGTGTAAACGATATTATGACTAAAGAGTCATAATATTGAGACTGTATAAGAAGACACGTTGTCTTCATTTGATCTTTAAACCAAAAGGAAAAAAAAAAAGAATAGGTGAGGAGATACAGAGAGTTCAACGAGGGAAAGAAAAAAAAGGTTTCGCGCCATTTTGTCGCCGTAGCTTCGCCATGTGACCTCTATTTCACGAACCGAAACCATATTCGTACTCGTGAAGGTGAGAGGGTTATTTTTATGTCTTTCTTTTTCAATTTTGATAATTTTTTCGCGACCCATTTTAAGGGGTGATACATATATGTGAAATATATATGTAGGAATATCATTGGGAGTATCTAGAGCTAGATTGCGAAGGAGTTTGGGATTTCTAGGCTTATTTGGGACTTATTCGTGAGGTGAGTGTCCTAATCCCAAAATTGGATGTTTAATGTCTTTTAATTGTTATTAAATGCTTAGAATGCTTAATTTATGATTAAGTATAAAAGCATGTGATAATTTACTATTTAACATGTCTAAAATGCTAAAATTGCCATGTTGACATGTTGAGTTGCTTATGTGCTTATTTGGGTCAAAGGGTGTCAATTGATAATCACCATTATTTAGCCCGTATATAAGGGACACCCATTCCTCAGAGAAAAGGGGGAAAATGATGAAGTCCTCAGAGAAAAGGGGACGGTGGTGACGACCACAACGATTGACTACGGTCACATGAGAGTGTGTGATATCGCTTTTAAAGCGACGACAAAGTGAGAATGGCCCAGAATCAAGGGTCCAATACGATGGTGATTGATTATTTGACACGCCGGCGACCATTTATTATTGTAAATGCTTAATTGGTGTTTATGATACATTAAATACTCTAATTGCATGATTAGCACCACGTACTCACTAAGCGAAAGCTTAATCAATATCAATTTTGTGGCTAATGACCACGCAGGTTCGGACGAACATCACAGTGAGAAGCGTTGAATTTTGGGGGTTCTGGGACAGCTTGAGATTAATGGTTAATGTTTAATGTGTTCATATGTAAATGGATTTAGATGGGCATTTATATTCCTAGTGGTTGGATTTTCGGAGATAAGTTTATGTTTTAGTTTTTTTTTATTGAATCCTTGTAATATGAATTGTGGATTGAAGTTTTAAAAGTATTTTCCAAATGTTTTGGTGATATTTTGGTATTTTAATTTCTTGTTTAACAGGGGGAAATGATGCTGTAATAGGGGGAACTCTGTCCAAGTACCATTCAATGGTTTTAAAACTTTATTTTATTTATTTTTTATTATTTTATTTGATAAAAAGTTATTTTACCCTAGTATTTCACTTTAAAATGTTATTATTGGAACGTTAAAAATGATTGTTTATTTTGCTGGCTTGTTACACGTGTCCTAGCCTGCGGGGGGCGGGTTGGGGTGTGACAGGGAATGTCCAAATTTGCCACCGTCATATTCGAAGGGTACCCTAAAACCACATCATCACAACATCCACTGCCCTCATCTATGGCATCACACTATAGTACCACCACGACATACCAGAAATAATCTCGCTCAGTATCCAGAACTCGGGTACTAGGGAGTGTCACTATAATACCACCACGGCATACTAGAGATAACCTCAATCAGTATCCGAAACTCGGGTATTAGGGAGTGTCCATGGAGGCAATCCATATTAATACACAATCCCTTTTACTCTTTTCACACTTTTCTCACATACTATGCATGTCGACTCCACCTCGACCCTATCATGCATGTCAATGTCCATGAAATTGTAACCCCAAACAAACATACGAGAAAATTAAGTATTTTTATTTTTCTTTTTAACTTAATCTTTCAGACAGGGTTCTGGACCAGCTTATAGTTATTGATTTATCCAAATCTCACTTTTATAATCTGTTTTCTTTTTCTTTATTAACAAGGTACAATGTACTTGGAATCATTGAGTTGGCACCCACGATCTAAATTATCAAGTCGTACTTGAAACAACAGGTAAATTTATCAAAAACTATTTTAATACGCTTTTATAGCTACTAGTACACAAGTAGGTCCACTTTGAAGCAATGCCTTTAAAAATGAGTTATAATTTTTGTGGATGAATTACATAACAAATGAAAGGTTTTTGACTCTAGTTTCCAACGCTTCAGACGGTGCGCGTTTTCGAGTTTTCTAGAGGAAGTTATGACAGTTTTAGTAAAAGTCGTTAGTGCTGAAACATGCCAATCGATTGGTATAGCAGTTTTTCCCCTGTTACGAATTTAAAGCCTATTTTTGACCTATTTTGAAATCTGAATGCAACCATGACTTGTAATATATGGTTCTATCCGTTTTTCTACAAGGATTATGAATATGTAGTCTGATTTAACCAATTTCAATCGTAACTCTCGGATTTTACGAAAAATCGAGAGGTGACGAAACTTTAAATTAACAATACGTCGCGATACGGATGAATTACTTCGTAGAATTCGAACAACTTATTGGAACTAAGATCCTTCATTCCCAACTTGCAGAAATGATTTTGGTTTAGTTTCATAAAAACCCATTTTCAAGCTCATCAATGGTGTATGTATATATACACATATATACACCTCTATTTATACAGAAATATACATATATATCATTGGGAGTGAGTTTATAAATACTCACAGAGGCTAATTTGATAGAATTTAGAGGTCGAGAATTCCGCCGAAACAATTCGTCATTTTGATTTTTTTCCTCGTTTTTTTTCTTGTCTTGATATATAAATATAACTATGTATGTGTTTGTGTATGTATGTATCATATATATAAAAAGTACAATCCGTGTGTGTATACTAGAGAGAGATCAAGAGAGAGTTGAGAGAAATTGGGAGTGCATTAGGAGAGATTGAGATACTGTGAGAGTTTGAGAGACACAGTGAGTTATGTAAAGAGAAACATGTTTGGTGCCCAAGTAATTCACAAGAATCACATGGTGTGGTTGAGCTCACGTGCTCCCACACCCAAGATGCGGTACAAACGCAGCTTAAACCAAAAATTGGTATTTTTCGGTTGAAATAAAAATACAGAAAATTATGTTATCGTAGGAATTAAATTCCGGGTTAAATAAAAAGTATAGATATAGTTTTCAAATTCATAGAAAGTGTTTTCTATATTTATAAAAATTATGGTTTGACCCCAAATAATTATTTATAAAAAGAGATTAAAACGAAATATTTATTTTTTACTGCCAATAAATTACAGGGTGTTACAATATATATAATGTCACTATTTTTGCGACAATGACATGTTACTATATTTGAAAAAAAAAACGTTATATCTTTGATGATATGTTACTATCTTTACTTGGACAATATTGTAAAGTTAATAATATCTGAAAATTAGCCACAATTTTGCGATTATTTGATCGATTTGAAGAGATGTTACTGTCGGCGATATGTTACTATCTCTTTTGTGCAATACCATTTTACTAATCCTTGACGATATGTTATTACTTTTACTTGATTAGTATCGTAAATGCAGTAACATTTGCTAAATGACCCTAATTTTGCGATTCTTTGAGATAATGCTATGTTACTATCTTTGGAAAAACGTTTTGTATTTGATGATATGCTACTGTCTTTACTTAGACAGTATTGTAAATACAGTAACATTTGATAAAATAGCCATGATTTTACGAATATTTGGTCGATTTGAATAAATGTCATTATCTTTACTTGGGCAGCACTTGATAGTATCATATGCTAAAATGACCATAATTTTATGATTCTTTGGCCGATTTGGACGATGTTTTATTTTTTGATTTGGGCTATTTTTTTTTAGATCTACGCAATGGAAGTGTCGATTATTTAAAAAAAAAATTGATCTCCATTTTTGAACTGGAAATTTTTTTCAAAATTTTAATTTTTAATTTTAATTTTATTTTTATAGAGAACTAATACTCAATATACATCTTGTTTTGTAAATCACAGGTATATATATATAATTTTTTTTTTATGAAAAATTGATTTGTACTTTGAAAGTTATGACATTTTAAAGATAAAAAAAAAACTAAAAAAAAAAAGAAAAAAAAAGAAAAAGAAAAAATATATATTTTGGGAAGCGTGCTGTGGTTGGCTGAAAATAAGGAGAGTGAGCATTTTTATTCACAGAAAGTTACAAGGAACTGTGGCTGATAAAAAAAAAAGAAAACGCAGATATTTATTGTCTAATATTGTCCAATATAGAGAACTATGGCAAGCCACCCCCAAAAATACATATTAAATATAGGGGTGGCTGGCCAAAGGTCCCTACGTTGGATCATAATGGGGGATAGATCTCTACGTTTTTTTTAGGTGCCAAAGGTCCTTGTGATTTTTAGTAGACAAAAATGCCCAATTTCCTTATGTTCAATAATTACACCACACATATGCCACCTCAGCCCATAATTTAAGGAAGTTAGTTATTTTTTGTTTTCCAAACTTTAAATTGTCTTAACTTCTAAACTACAAATTATTTTTTTATAAAAATTATATATTCGTAATCTACAAAACAAGATCTATCAAACAAGATCCATAGTGCTTATAAAATTCATTTAAAAAAAATTGAAATTTTGCAACTCACAAACGGATATCAATAAAAAATTTTTTTTGGGTAAAACCGACACTTCCATTGTGTAGATCTCGAAAAATTACCCTAAAAAAAAAATCATCCAAAAAGGCCAAGAATCACAAAATTATAGCCATTTTAGAACATGTTACTGTCTTTAAGTGCTACTCAGGTAAAGACTATAACATGAGACAGTAACATGATACTATCGACAGTAACATTTCTTCAAATTGACCAAATAATTGCAAAATTATGGCCAATTTATCATATGATACTGCATTTGTAATACTTTTCAAGTAAATACAGTAACATAATATCAAAAACTAAATGTTTTTACAAAGATAGTAATATCATTGTTGCAAAAAGTTACAAAATTAGGGTTATTTAATAGATATTACTATCTTTAAAAACTATCCCCATGCAAAACAGTAACATACCATTAAAAATTAGCAATATGGTATTGAATAAAAAAACAGTAACATGTCGTCGACAATAACATTTCTTCAAATTAACCTAATATTCGCAAAATTATGGCCAATTTTTAGAGGTTAGTGTCCAGCTAAAGACAGTAATTTATCAAAAAAAAAAAATTCAAAGGTTATATCATGTCATTGTCGCAAAAGAGACAGTGACATTACATTATAGTCATTCGACAGTAACATGATTTTTGTTTTTTAGTCACTATGGATCTTGTTTGATAGATCTTTCCTTCTATATTATAATTATATTAATTTTATTCAAAATGCACTGGTGGTTTGAAAGTTATGGCATTTTAAATTTTGAAAAAAAAAAAATACCACTTCCTTGAATGTGATGAGCTGGCAAAACTGAAACGCATGTGTGACGGGGGAAAATTTGTCAATATTCTTATTTTCAGTTTAAAAATGGACTTAAGACCGTATAATTCAAAAACGATAGTCCTTATCACCTTAAACCAAACCACTTGTACTTATCATCTATTTCCTTCCAAAGCTGAGACCTCTATTTAATTTTCCCTTAAATATGTCCATTGTATAAAATTTGTCTTAGGAAACACATAATTCCATCATGTTATGAACACTTAAATCCTGGAGTCATGTGGTTCATTTGGATGGAAACTTTCTTTGAGCAGTTCATAACATGAAAGTCCTATCATATTTGAATCTTCTGACAAAGTTCATATCCTATTTAGAAAGAATGATTATGAACAGAATCAACTAGATGCAGTTATGTCTATACAAGATCAATGTTATTGTCATGCCCCGGACTCACACATATGAATCTAGGACACGTAGCATGCCACTAAGGCACAAATTCATACTTAATACTGAAGGGAAAAAAAAAGGAAGTAATTAAACATAATAAAAGAACCTTACTAGGTCAAATCAACCCTCAAGGGCAAAATGATCTTTTTCAAATATGGTCAAATTTTATATTAGAAGATAGACCTTTGAGTCTGGGTTCCAATGCAAAAACGGCACGTAATTTTGAATTTTCTAGAAAGAGTTATGTATGTTTACGTAAAGGTCGCCAGACTAGAAAGACACGTGTGGATCGATCCACCCAAAAGGGGATCGATCCGGTTTTGGCAGTTTCAAAATCAATGTCTCTCGAAATGCCACAGATCAATCCACACTAGACCCGAATCAATCCGAATTTTGTAGATCCCACTTTTACATCAGTTCCCCTGTTTTACAAGTTTAAAACATTACCAAAACCAAACCAAACCCCATGTAAACTTTCAAAACCATTCCAAATAGATTCGAACATGATTCAAAACATTTGAACAAGATATAAAAGTGTATTACCACATTCAAAACACTTCCATCTTCATCAAGCTTACAACAACAACATGATTTAAACATAGCCTTGAAATCAAAGTTACAACCTTAACCTTAGCATGAGTTTTGAAACTAAAGTCAATAACATACTTGTGGATATTGCAGGCTAGCCACGTTTTAACTTTTTCAAATTCAAAATACGAGTCACCACTTAATTTTTAAAGAAAAATTAAGAAATCATTTTAAAAGCCAACTGATTTTTGGAAACCAGAGATTTCCAGGTCCATGGATTATGGAATGAGAGGAAGGAGCTCGGTGGACTAAAACACCCCCTTTCATCCTATCTCGTGATAGGCTTCTACTAATCATCCTTTTTAATCGAATTATTAATCTAAGCATGCCCTCAACTAATACATAGCTATAAATATACATTACAAAAGCATGTCGAAAGGGGCGCAATATTGCTAACTATAAAATGGCATACAAAACCATATAATTCAAATAGCAAGCAATTGATATGCAAAATAGAGAGCGAGCGAACTTATCCGAGATCCAGCTGCGAATGGGAAACATGCTATGTATACACAAAATAGAAAGCCTAAGAAAGGTCTAATACATATATACACATAAGGCAAACCTTAATCTAAGGGGCCGCACATGGAGTTGAAAATCAATAAAATCAAGAAATAAAATAAACTAGAGAAAAATTAAGAGATCATAGATCAATGGCGTTACAAAACAAAAGTTAGTCCACATAATATAAAATCTTAAATATTATACCAAACTTCTAGCTTAAATCTATCAAACATGGAGAAAGTTGACACAATCACGAATTTCTCCTAAATTGTTGAAATCACAAAACCTCTATAGATATACAAGTCTCAACTAGGAGCCAATGTAATGTCCATATAGAGATGATATAATCCTAACATGATTATAAGGAACCCACGACTAGGTTCAACTAATTATGACTTAACACAATACAAAATAATGTCTTAATTGCTAGAATCAATACATATGTGATGAATGCATGAACATGAACAAGAATAAGCTATGAATCATTTGTTGATTTGGATAATTTTTCCTCTTTATTTGGGTTCATTAATCATCATCAAATCATATTTCAAGCCTTAAGGCATTAGAAAATCATTTGGATCATAATTGGTAAGTTTTTCCAAATCTGTCTCAGAATTCCAGGAATTACAGAGAGCAGACTAGACTTTCAAAATAGGAAAAGCATAGTTTCCATGTTTTGATCTTAATGATTTTTGGATATGATGTACCTCTATGAGTCTAGTTTCTAACCCAAAAAGAAAATTAAAGATCAAACAGTCCAATCTCTGGGATTTGGACCAAGACTAGACATCACTCAGATTTTATCAACTTTCTGTCTAGAGATTTTGAATGATTTTCTAAAAATAGTAAACGAATCTGAATCACTTCAATCTTTTTAGGGATCTCATTGACTCATTATGGAAAAATGTATTTGAAGTGAAAAATGTCTGATTAAGGCTCTGATATATTCAATTCAAAATTGACTTATTGTTATGAAATTTTGGACAGAGAGTGACTAGTTCACAAATCCTAAGATCAAACGATGTTAACTATAAAATTTCATTTAAATATAAATTACAATGGTAGATCTTTATGTTATGAACACATTCCAATTGGTCTCATTCAATTCCAATGAATCATGATTTAAGTAAAAACCTTTGATCACAGTTGGTTAATAAATTCACTGCACCATTTTATTGAATTGGTGTTCACTTTTGATGTTAGAAAATCTATTCATTTCCTAAGATGATGATTATGCTCTAGTTAAATCCCATGATTAATTTAGTTTTGGTATCATGAACTACCATGTTTATTTCATAGTTTTGAAATCATAGAAATGACATTGTTAAAGCAAAATCGATTCTAGTAGCATTACATAGTCACCAAGTCAGCAAAATATTCATGGCATTGGGTTGGGACTTATGAATATTGTTAGAATTCCCAAATATCATGATTGGGGAATGTCTTCTTGAGATCCCCATTTGTGGTTGGTTGAATGATGAAATTCCTAGAAATTGGTATGAGGTGAGGAATGTTGTTTGTGATCCTTGAAACATTCGAAAATGCAAGGTCTTATCCGAATAGCTACCGGAGATCTTGTATGCTACGCTCATGTTTGAGTGGCTCGCTATCCGGTATGAGAGTGAGTAGTTATGGATATTGAGTTGGAAATGTCTCATGGTTTGGCTTTCCGGCAAATTGCATCACCGCAGCTACAAAACATTGCACCACATGTCACAACATGATTTTAGTAGTAGTAGTAGTACATTTCTACAATCTTTTCTGTTGAGCCGTCATGTTTAATGAATCTATAAAACCCCATTTTTCAGGATTTGTTGGTTAGGGCAAGGCCCAAAAAATATTCGACGCGTGGCGTCCCGTTTGAAGATTTCTTATGAAGAAGTCTTATGTTTTAAAAGAAAATAGATCTTTGACACGGCTCATGGTAGGAGTATTGTTCTAGTTGTAATTCATTCTCTTAATCGTAGAATATTTGAATTGCAATGATTTACATTTATTTCATAGTTGATGTTATCGGGCATGTTTTTCCCTTTCCTTAGAAACTATTAAATTTAGAAAAGGATGCATTTTGATTTACTTCGGGGTTGTTATTTCCCCCTTCTTGATTCTCTTTCTATTATGTTTAATCCATATCTATGAAGCTCGAGTCCGTTTTGGAATTCATTGATCTTTCCTTTACTTAAGTTTTCTTAAGGTAACTTTTGTGCAATGGCTGTACAGGGTACCCTCGACCGGTCGAAGGGTATTATGCAAAATCCTTGTGTTGCAGAGCATTCGACAGGAGAGGGTGCCCCTCAGACCGGTCGATAGACCCTATGACTGTGAATAGTAACTTTTTAAAAAGCTTCAAAATTTTCAAAATTTAATTTGGCTTATACTTAGCCTATGGTTAGTCTATTATGAGAAAAATACTACTTTTGATTTCCCTAAGGACCGTTTGGTTGAAATCTTTCAAAAAGCTCTATTGTGATAAGTTTCCAAAACAAAACTCAAACCTTTGTTTCTTTTCTCATTGGGGCTTCCCTTTATCTAATTTTATACTCCTTTCAAAACTTAAACTATGTTGATGTTATTTGACCTGTTTGGTCCTAGTGGGTCAATCCTTGACTTTTTGACTTTTCTTTGAGATCCACGTAGGATTCCTCTATACTTCTACATTGTTGGATTGGTCCACGTAAGACTATTCCTTACTTTCCTTTGATATGTTTGACTTGTTGATCTCACCCACGTGGCTTGATTTTCGGAACGTTACATTAACTTTAAAGTCACTTTTACGATTTTTTCCCCAAAAAATATGACTAAGAAAAACCCACAAAATTTATTGAAACAACTCTTCAATTTTTAGGATCAATGTTGGGCTCGCTATTAAAGTCCAATTAAAGCATGCTTTGAACAAGGCCACCCTAATGCAATACTCCCTTTGCCCCATCTTATGTCATTTTTTTTTTCTTTTTTTGCCCGTACCAAAACTATTGTCCACTAAGCATAATCTATTATATATATATATATATATATATAAAGAGCGAGGCCAAAAGCCTTCCTACAATGTGCCAAGTGGCATTTTTTTATTTATGATTTTCTGTTTGTCCATGTGGCATTTCTTACATTGTCCTTTCTTTCTTTATTTTATTTTATTTTTATTTTTTTAATATATAATTTTCCATTCATTTCTTTTCAACTAGTTCTCGGGAATCTTTCCACGCCTCAAAGACTTTTTTGGCTATAAATTCTGTCACCGATTTATTAATCATATCTTTTCAACTTTCTCATTTACCTTTTCCACATATCTTCTCTTTTGCCACATGGAATTTTTTTTTCTCACTCCCTTCTTTATTCTTCTTCTTCTTCTTCTATTTTTTTTAATTTTATTTTTTTTACTTTTTTTAAAACTATGGTATACTTGCAAAAAGTTTTTTTGTCACTCTCTTCTTTATTCTTTTTTCTTTCTTTCTTTTTTTATTTTTAAATTTTTTTTTTTTGTATTTGATATCTAATTTACTTCCATTAGCAGCATTAAGATTCTGAGAAGTTATTTCAAAATATTTAAAAGGTATTAAGCCTTCTTTTATGCAATTCATATCTGCTCCAGAATCTATTAATGCAATGGTTTCTAAAATAAAATCTTCACCTATGACAAGTAAGATCTGAACATACCATTTCTGATAAATTACATTTTCAATAGAGAATATCCCTGTTTCTTCCACAAAGCCTTCAGGAATATCATCTAATTTTATCCCTTTTCCTTTTTCAAAAGGATCAAAAGAATCTTTAGGGACGAAATTCTCTTGTTCAAGAGTTTCTACTCTTAATTTCAAATCTTTGATAGATCTTTTTAAATAATTTATTTCTTCTTGGAGATCTTTGGTGGTAGGAATATTGTTTCTTGTTTTGTGAGCTTTTAAAGTAACTCTAGAAACAACATCTTTAAAGTTATAAACCTCATTCTGTTTTTCTTTCTGATTTGTAGACTGTGAAGTTTCTCCTTCCTGAAGTTTCATATAATCCATAATGACTTTCTTCTTTTCTTCAGGATCATGGATTTTATCAATAATCTTTAAAGTCAAAGATTCTTCATCAGAAATAACATTTACACTTAGACCATTCATTTTTAAAATGGATTCATAAAAATCAAACTTTTCTTTACCGTGATCAGAACATCCTTCGACTTCTTGTTCTAGTTCTTCCATTATTTCTTCAATAAAATTTTCATCTTCAGAAAGATTTTCAATTCCAAAAATCTCTTCTAATTCTTTCTCTTCTTCTTCATTGGATTCATAAAAATCAAACTTTTCTTTACCGTGATTAGAACATCCTTCGACTTCTTGTTCTAGTTCTTCCATTATTTCTTCAATAAAATTTTCATCTTCAGAAAGATTTTCAAAATTCTTTCTCTTCTTCTTCATCTAAAAGCATTATTGAAATTAATTGTTTTTTAAACTCATCGTCTCTTTATTCTTTTTTCTTTCTTTCTTTCTTTTTTCATTTTTAAATTTTTTTTAAACTTATGCTATACTTGAAAGACTAAAATTCTCATATAAATGTGGTTGGAAATTTGTCTTCAAAGTCTTCATATTCCATCGACGAACAATACAACAGAAAATGTACTTCAGTAGTATGCTTCCAGGCGTGTACAAAACACTTCCCTAAATACAGTATTTGTCCCCACCATAATCAGAATTTGGTGTGCAAACGGGAATTCCACAAATATGTATTCAAGGTACAAAAAAGCCAACCTTATCTACAATATTCACTATTGAAGATAGCCCAAAATATCCACCAAAAAATTAAAGCCAATTCTACAATTCTGCTTCTGCAGAAAACATAATCTAGAAATATATATTTTATGTAAAGAAAACCAATTGAATTTAAACTTCTAATTTTCCTTAAGGAAGAAGAGAGATATCTATTCAACATCCAAATGAGAATTGATTCATTCTATATATAGAATGCTTGGTGTCCCTTCATAGACATTTGCGTCGATTTGCTTTGTGACTATTGGTCCAAGGGATATAACCCATGGTTTTGAATTTAATATTGAATCAAATCTGAATGGTTGCAACCCATCAGTTCAAATTCAATCTCAATGGGTGTGACCCATCATTCATCATTTCTAATTCAAACCCCACTCATTCTTAGTTCCTTATTTTGAAAATTCCTCAAGAAATGTAACTTTGTGAGTTTTATTGTACAAGCTATGGAAGGGAGCCACACCTAGGTAAATGAGAAGGAGAATCAATTCAATATATTTATGGTTATTTGCAACCGGTACAACGCTTTACCATAGTGTGAAATGAATATATACATTTATGTTTATGTGTTATGGATAACATATAAACATACGCATAGAGAGATGAGTTCCAAACTTCTTCAATCTATTCAAAGGGATTGGAAAGAGTTATAATAAAGCAGTTAAGCAACGATGACAGTGAATAATGGTCATGCACAATCAAGCCAAATGTTGTAACAACAATTTGCAAGCCGTTTGTTTATTTATTTTTATACTTTGGTTGGAATGTTTTGTTGAGCTTGTATTGATTGAATTCTTTTCCTCCTCTCATAGATTTTAATTTCTTGCAGGGAAAATTGTTATATGTTTACCATTCAAAGGTGTGAGTTTCCATATGTTTGCATATATATATATATATAATAGATTATGATATTTTTTTGACATGCATTGCTACGTTTGACAAATTCTCGTGCATTTGCATGGGTTGTTGACTAGTTAATTATAATTTTTAACTTACTTTCCAAATAACTCTTGTTGATTAATTAAAAGCATTCAACAAAAAATAAAGAGTAATTCTATATATGCTTCCCAATTTTTTTATCCCAAAAGTGCTTCCCAAATGATGTGGCAGTGGGGTAAGGTCAACAACTTTCGATCAAAATTCAACTAGTTACACTGCATTTGTCATGCCCCAAAATACAAAAAAAAAAGGAAAATAAATTTCCTTTATGGGTTCATAGACGCGTGACTGGTTGAATGTCACCTGATTGTTCCAAACATGCTTACAACAATAATATAATACTGGAAAATGACTAAGTTCAGCAGAAGCATGAATCTAAAACATTCAAGTCTTACATGATTAATATATTACAGACCCAAAGGATATCCAAAAGATACATAGTACATGTCCAACTAGACTATTACATCGTCAAACATATTAATAAAAGAACTATGTCAAGAGAAAAACTTTAGGGTCTTTAGCTGGCGAAACTGTAGTCTTCCTTGCAGTAATCTTCACTAGCATAGTCTTCAGCAGTAAAATCAGCATCTTGATAGTAGCCCGGTCCGTCAGAACCTGCAAAGGCTGGACAGGGATAGTCCAGGGACATGAAAGCCGTCACCGATTAAGCTGAGTGAGGGTACCCTTAAGGTTTCCACCATTAAGTAAGTTATTCATCATCTCTTATTCTCAAAATCATGTCTCATCCAAACCCAACCATACCCTATGAAACTTAACCATAACTAAACTGACCAACAATGTTGACTAACAAAGGACATAATTCCAAAGGTATCCAATATTCAGGGTATGACGCATCCAGGGAAAAGCAAAGTAGCTCTCCAACTCTCAATATATTCAACACAATTTGAACATACATCAATGATAGCTCGACCGCAAACATCAACGACGATCCATAGGTCAAGAAAGAACAATACTCAGTAATGAATCGCTTGATCGCACACGTCACTAATGATCCTCAGGTCAACCGCTAGACTGAACACGTCATGGACGATCCACAGATCAAGAAGAGGAACGCTCTACAGCTATCGCTTAATCACACACATCGTTAACGATCCTCAGGCCAACTATTCAACTGAACACGTCACGGATGATCCACAGATCAAGGAAGAAAACATACATAAACAATCACTTGATCGAACATATTGCTAACGATCCTCAGATCAAGGATACGAATCATACCTCACCAATTGACCCCACAAAGATCACTGAAAGGCTGACTCCGCAAGAAATACCCGAACATGACACCAAGGTCCATGAATCAACTTTAATCAGAAGTCAAACGACCAGAACGAATAAAATCCATTATTGAAGGGTTTGCCATTATTTTACACGTCTACCTATCGCTCGTTCTTTACATCTTAAGATCCATTCACGCGAATAGTCTTATTATCAAACCGCATTAAGATCAACATTAAGTTACAATAATTACATCATTGTAGCTATCGTCTTAACTTATTAACGACTTCACGAATACATATTAAGTCTTCAAGGCATGTTTCTAACTCACCCTACATCATTCATACTAATCACAGTCGAAACAGTAACCGATGCATTTCATCAAATGCATGACATAAACAAGATAATAATAACTAGCGGAAACATTTATTTAAAAACATTCATCCGGACAACCACTAGTTAAAAGAAAGTTTCGTCATAGCTCAAGACTTCAAAACCTACTGGTCCTTTTACCATAGAAGGATAACTCATACACACACACACACACACAAACACACATACACACACATACATATATATATATATATATATATAACTTCTTAGTTTTACATTTGGCCCCAAAATCAATTTACCAATTCCAAATGCAACATGCAAGACAAAAATTAAAATTTGGGCAACAGAAATTGTCATCATAACGTCGTTTAGTAAAAATAGCTTTTCTGATAACTCGAAATCTCACAACCCACTCAATTTTTTTTGAAGAAAGCCAACTCATATATCTACAAATAACTCTTCTATACCTAGTCTAAAAATCATTCCTTTATAGGTGAAATGCATGTACAACACAGTGCTATAAATCTGGGACAGAGCAGTCCAAATATATAAGAAGTGTCTAAGTAAAATGAACGGTTTGATCAGCTCAAAAAATCCAACTCAAGATAGATTTTTTTAAACATAAAGATAATCCAAATACCTATAATGTTCTAGTTTTGAATTTGATCCATAAAACAATTTATCATGCTCAAATAAATCATACAACTCAGTCAACACAGTAAAATTAATCGTAGTAGATTATATGTTTTTAACATTTTCCTTTTTTTTTTTTTCATCTTTGATCTTCATTCCAATTCCCAAAACATGTTCTAAACATATATATACATATATATATATATATATTAAGTTCTAAACTCACCTAGGGGTTAAGGCTTGTTTGGGTGTTGAGAAAATGGAGGAAAATGGAAAGAAAAGCTTGAAATGCCTCCAATGGTGATCTTCTCCACTCTTCTTCCAATTCCTTGCAATTTGGGGCTTGATGATGGACTCTTTAGCTTCTTTTGATAGTAACTTATCTTCCTTTGGTGAAGTGGGGGTGTGTATGGGGGTATTTGATGGTGTAGATCACAAAAATGACACATGCATTGAAGGTTTGGGCTAGACATTCATCATCTACATCTTCTTCTTCTCTCTCCCTAAACTCTTTCTAAGTTAGTGGATAAATCTGCATTTTGTGATTTTTTTCCCAAAAAAAGGAGAGAAACAATGTATATATAGTGGGGAGTAAGTAGGACAAGTGGCCAATGTTGGGGGGGTTGATGGTGTGCAGTGGGACAAGTGTCCAAATGTGATTAAATGAGGTTTAAGATGTTGCATCTGTCCAGTAATTGAGGTCCACCTCGATTGACGTGTAAACATCTCGTAACGCGCATCTACTCTATGAACTGCGTGTAAAACTGGTATGGCTCTAAAATGGCAGTCATGTTACTATTCACTTCTATTGCGGCGCAGTCTATACGAACTCGTCGAGATAGTCGGTAATTAAAATAAATATACTGGGACCGTATTTATATATATAAAGATTCACACAATATGCCAGATAATCGATATCAGCAAAATACGCAATATAGGGAGGTTCTAATATTTATATATGTATTCGAATGTATAGAAATACAGGGAAAATAGCGGTGCTACAGTATTAGACTTGACTCCACTGCCATATTATTTGGAAATCACTTTTGTGATAGAAATTTGTGAAGCATAGCATTACTCAAAAATAAAAGTGAATAAAAGACAAGATGATGTAATTTTGGAACAATGGCATTACTTTCAAGCATATGAATGTAATTACTAATGTAATTTTGGTTTAACTCATCCTTTTGTTCTTTTTGCCTCTCTTTAGGAGAGTTTGTCCCCTTTTGTGGAGGTCTTGTCCCCATTTTGTGGGGGTGGGTTTGTGTTTTTTTCTTGGGTTTTTTGGCGGGAACCTTGGATTTCATTATTGTTGTGCCTAGATCCGGCGTCCTTCTGTCTAGATCTAACATTTTTTCGTCAGACCTGGTGCTTGGGTGGGCTCTTAGTGCATTTGTGATGCTCTTGGGGTGATCATTGTTGGTTATTTTTGGTTGGTAGCTTCTCTTCAGTCCCAGCTTTTAGCGGTGCCACAGTCCGAAATATCTTTGAAAATGGGAGATGCAGTGCGGCTTTAGATGTTTTTTTTATTTATAAATTTTGTATTTGTTCTTCTTGTTTTTCTATTTGTTGATGTTCGTTGTCTCATGCATTTTTCTTTTCTGATGTATGTACTGGTTCCACTTGAGATCAGCTTTGTTCTGATGCAATAAAATGTTGTTTGTGATATAAAAAAAGGGAAGTAGTCCAGAAGAGATTTAAAAACTACATTCAAAATATTTTTCTGAAAATTGATGGAAGAAGTAGGAACAGTTTGAATAGATTGGCGAATATTTATTAGGGGTGGGCAAACAGTTTAGTTAACCGAATAAATCGAACAAACCGGTTTCAGTTAAAAATTTCAGTTCGGTTAAAAACCGAACTGAATTAAAAAATTTTAGTTCGGTTTTCAGTTACATATAGCCAAACCAAACCAAACCAAATCGAAAAACCGAATTATTTTATTTTATTTTATTTTCTATATTATTAATATACTTATATATAACTATAAATAATAAGATATAAGTAATTTTACAATTGAAAATAAAGAAAAGTATGTTTTCTTTGCAATATGAAAGAGAGGAAAAAAAAACATAAAAAGTTGGGAAAAATGAAAAAAAAAAAGGTTTTTTACAATTCAGTTAACCAAAAAACCAAACTGAACCGAATTTGCAATTCGGTTAACCAAACCGAATTAAATTTCAGTTAACAATTGATAATTCTCTAAATCGAACCGAACGCAAACCGAACCAAATTATGCCAAATCGAACTGAACCGACTGAATGCCCACCCCTAATATTTATAGTGTCTCGGTGATCAAAACACCATTTTCTATAGTTACGTGGGCCATCGTTGAGTAATGAATCTCCACTTGGCCAACGCAATCCAGCTAGCTATATAATCATCCAACTCTCTACAATTAGCTAGTGGCAATACCATGTGATTTTTGGTATGTTTGGTAACAACTTTTGATTGTACTCGCGGATCTAGAAATAACGGCTAAGGGGCATATATAACAATTTAGAATCACACGGGTTCAGAGGGGCGAGCAGGGGCGTGTACAGGGTCTTAACCAAATCTATTTGGAGGGGGGAGCGGGGGTGTGTACAAGGTCTTACCCAAATCTAACATATTTGTATATTAACATCGTTTGTTATTCTCTTTCGATGTATGCGAGTGTAGAAACCCCAATTTTGACCGACAGTCGAATTCAGGGGATGATTAGCTCTAAATACTGATGACGACAATGACCAGTGGAATTAGAAGACTTACCAAACGATTCAAGTTCTTTAAAAAGATTCTTCAAACTAAGTTTTCAAAAGTGAGAGAAAGAGGGAAATCAGGTGTTCGAAGAAACCCGAATATGAAATGCGTATGAAAGGAACAGTCCAAAAATTAATTCCAAAATTAATTATATATATATATGAATTTTGAGAAGAAAATAAAGAGAAGAAAAGAATTTTGAAGAGAAAAAGAAAGAAAAGAAAAGAAAATATAGTAGAGTATATTAGTTTATAAGTATAAGAGTATATACTGAGTGTATATTTTTAAAAATAAATAAAAAGGGGATAAATCCGTTGGTAGCGACACGCGACATAGGCGGCGGCACTCGCTGAGTGCTGTGCCGGCACTCATTGACTTCTGCGGAATGACACTCGCTGAGTGCCGGAGCGACAGTGAGTGCCGCTTGCTGTAATAGCCTGTTTTTCTCAAATACGTATGGAATATTATTGCACATGGGTTTTTCACTCGAAATTACCTAATTGACCTTGAGATGTTGGTCTATATAAGGAGGCCTTCACCCCCATTACAAGGATCTTTTTCTTTTTCAACCATCTTTATCCATCTTGATATATATATATACAAGAAATATACAAAGAAATTTTGGAAAAACTTGAGAGAAGAAAATCTTGAAGAAATTAAGAAGAGTTTGAAGAATTGGAAGAGGGAGTTGGAAGGCTTGGAAGGCCTTCAATAAACAAGAAGAAATCTCTGAGGTTATAGAGGTAACCTTCTACATCCTAGATAGAAATAGGCAAGATTCAATCACAATTCATAGATCTAGGATCTTTTACAAATTTTCAAAACCTCTATTCTTACCTCATTTCATAACACACCACCAAGAATTGTGATTGAAATTCATTTTATTTCATTATTTTGGATCTAAACAAAGCCTCGTGTTTAAGAAAAACCAATTTTGCAAAAGAATTCTTGATTTGTACTTCCAAAATTAACTTTGTTTTCATTTCTCCTGCTTGTATTCTCCTCTTAGAATCTATGAGATCTTCAATATCTCATGGGACTCCTTTGAGGTTGATCCTTTGATTCTCTATGGTCTCATGATTTATATGGGAATCAAGGTTGATTATGTTCATACCCTCACATAACTATGGGATCCAAGTCTAGATCTATGGTTTGGACCCTCTAGTTTGAAATCTTCATAGAATCCTTCTTATATTCCATGAAGGTTCATATGGATTTGGTCATATGTAGTCTCCAAGGACCATTAACTTGGGAGGAGAAATAATAAAAATGGATCTATATTCCTCAAGGAACATGTATTTGGGAGAGGAATTAGATATAGTTAAAGTTTAGTTAAGATTATGAATACCAATTCAACAAACGGTGCAGTGAACTCATGAACTCACTGAGATCAAAGATTTTTAATTAAATCATGGTCTATAAAAGTTGAGTGAGGCCAATTGGAGAATGTTCATAACTTACATATGTACCACTAGAATTTTTGTTTTGATGAAATTTTATACTTAGGATGGTTTTGGCCTTATGATTTGTGAGTAGGTTGCTCTCTGTCCAAAATTTTAGAATAGTAAGTTCGTTTTAAAATAAGTAAATCAGAGCCTTAACCAACTTCCTTTGACTTTAAATACATTTTTCTATAAAGATTAATGTGTTAGAAATATACCCTAAAAAGACCAAAGTGATTCTGATATTTTTACTATTTTTAGAAAATCATACAAAAACTCTAGACAGAGAGTTGAAAATTTCTAAGTGATGTCTGGTTATGACCCTATTCCCAGAGATTTAATCGTTGGATCTTTGATTTCCTTATTGGGTTATAAACTAGATTCATATAGGCATAACATACTAAAAAATCATTAAGATCCAACCGTTTGACGTATTTTATTTCTATTTTTGAAAGTTTGGTCTGCTCTCTGTAATTCTTGCAATTCTGTCACAGTTTTGATAAACCTTGAACCACTCTAATCTAATGGACTCCTAATGTCCTAAGATCTTAACCATGTCTTAAATAATGTCATTTAAGTTTAAATCCAGAGGCTAGATGATCCAAACTAATGAATATCTCATAGCTCATGATCATGCATTCATTCATACATATTGATACTCATAAGTAGGACTAATTTTTGGTCTAAGTTGCACTTAGTTGAACCTAATTGAACATGACTAGGGGTTCCTTATGATCATGTTGGGGCTATGGCATCTCTATATGGACATTGCATTGGCTCCTAGTTGAGACTTGTATATCTGGAGGTGCTATGGTTCCAACTAGTTAAAAGGAATTCAAAGTTATGTCAATTCTTTCTCTGCTTGATAGATTTAAGCTAGAATTTTAGGATTGATTATTTGATATTTTGTTGAAGCATGTGGACTAATCTTTGTTTTGTAGCACTTTTGAGGTAAAATTTCTCAAACTTTTCTTTAGTTTATTTTACTTGTTGATTTTATTAATTTTTTGACTCCATACGCGACACCTTAGACTAAGTCTTGTCTTATGTGTGTGATGTGATTAGAGACCTTTTTCTTAGGATTTCTATTTTGCATGCATTGCACGTTTCTATATCACTGTGGGATCCCGAGTAAGTTCTCTAGTTTCCTATTGCATATCATGTTGCTTGCTAATTGAATTATGTGATTTTTAAATACTATTTTATCGTTAGCAATCTTACACCCTTTTAGACATGCTTTTGTAATGTATATGTATTTATGTATTAATTGAGGGCATGCTTAGATTAATAATTCGATTAAAAAGGATGTTGAGTAGAGGCCTATAATGAGATAGGATGAGAGGGGGTGTTTTAGTCCGCCGGGCTCCTTTCCCTCTCATTCCATAATCCCTGGACCCAGTTTTATCTTTGGTTTTGCAAAAAAAGACTGGTATGCTTTTAAAATGGTTTCTTATTTTTTCCTTAAAAAATTAAGTGGCGACTCTTTGTATTTGAAATGTTTAAAAAAGTGGGCCCAAATGCCGGTATCCACAATCTGGCGACTCCACTGGGGATAGAACCCAGAATCTCTGGTTTCGCAGACCAGAATTTCTAATTTCGGTTTCACTCGAGGATTAGACTTGAAAGCATCCTTTTAATCAAATTATTTAATTTTTGTGTGCCTGTTGCATTGCACTTGCATGTTTCGCTAGTCGATTGCACGGAACTATGACCTTGGAGGCTCGGGTCAAGCCGGTCGGTCAAGTCATCATGGGACTGTGTGATCACCCTTGATCTCGTACCATGTGTTGGTATATGAAGCATCCTATCGGGTGCGTGTCAAGAGTCCCTTATTTGACCAAAACTCGGCCTTTGCACAATAGCTTTCATCGAACCTTTCAATCTTAGGAAATAATTCTTGATTAGGATTTATGTGCTAGGGAGTTTTGTATGCCCGGAAGGGGTTACTTGAGATGATGACGATACTTACTTGATGAAAGATATGTAATCTCTTAATCACTTTTGAGCAATTCCTCTTCATGTCCTATGACAATTGAGAGCATTACGAATTTTGATTATAAGGTTACATCTCTTATATCATGTTTAGCTAAGCATCATTGACCTTGTATATATCCGAATTCATGAAAAGTATGGTGATAGTCCGATCATGTGACCCTTCTACCCAAAGAAATTTTAAAATCCATCTTTGAAAGCAAACGGATTTTTGCCATCTTTTTTTCAAAATTTTCAATCGCTTTTTCAAAAAATCTTTGGGTTAAATCTCCAAACTAGTATATTTTCACATGATCATCTTCAAAGGAAAAATCCAAAAATATTAGAGAATTGCTTTTGGGAGAAATGCTTTTTAAAAGAATTTCAAAGCAAAATTTTGATCCAATCATCCTTGTTGAAGAATGTTTAACACCCTTGTTTTCAAAATAAATTCTCAAGAATTGTTTTGAAAAGATTCTATCATCCGAGAAATACTTTCTAAACGAAGTTCAAAACTCTTCAAAATGTTCAACCTTTAGAAAGATAGCAAGGATCATAATGAACGGAGAAATTAGCGCACTTGACATGGATAAGGATTTTATGTGCTTATATGTCTTATATGTTAGGGTTAGAATTTCCTTTTCTTCTGACATATAGAATAGGCACACACACACACACACACATGCATCGCATCCGTATGACATATGAATCATTCATGAACATTTATCACTAAGCATCTAGTAAAATTGACTGGGATGATTAAAAAGGAAGGAAATAAAATGAAAAGTCTTTCTTTGACATGAATCAAAATTAATTAAAATATATGGTTGTAGGTGAAAAATAGAATCTATTACAAGCACAGTCTGGTACAGAGATTCTACTGCAAGGTTAGTCAGAAGAGAGGTGGCATAAGAGACAAACGCGAGAGAGATAGTGGAATTAAGGGCCATAGTAGAGCAGCAGGCAGGACAGATGAATAGGATGATGACCATGATAGAGACGATGGCACGACAGTCGCCCATAACTAACCCACCGGTTGCGACGACCCTCCTTCGATTGCAAGGGAGGAGGATTGGTTTGATGATCCTGAAGTTCAAAGGGCTGAGGTACCGAGAGCAGAAAGGGAAAGGGTAGAGAAAGAGAGAGCTAAGCAAGAAGATGATGGCTGAGAAAGTAGAAAGCTGGAAAGAGTTATGTGTAAAGCCCAAGGGGTTGATACTTACCTACTAGAATTGGAAGGGTTATACGACAGGGTCCATGAGATATTACCTGCTGGGTTTAAGACGCCGGTGTTTGATAAGTTTGATGGAACAGGAAACCCCCGTAGTCATATCCAAATGTGCATAGGGGCCTTTCAGCCGAGTGGCTTGAGCACGACCATGATGGTTATCCTATTTCAGCAAACGTTAATCGGAGCCCCCTTATCGTGGTACCTTACATTAGAGCCAAGCAAAACCAGATTACGGGAGGAAGTTGTCAAGTCGTTCGTGGCCCAATATGAGTATAATCAAGACTTGGACGTTATAGTCCGAGATCTCGAGACTACCAGACAGGGGAACATGGAATCTTTTGCTGAGTACTTGAGCCGCTGGAAAGGGAAGGCAGCTAAAATGGTGAAGAGGCCAACTGAAAAAGAACAAATCCGAATGCTGATCAAGAACCTCCAGCCTATCTACCAAGAAAAGATGAGGTTTCAATCGATCAACACCTTTGCTAAATTGAAGATGCAATACAAGAGGGGGTGATTAAGAAAGAGGAGCCAATGAAAAGATATAGGCATCCAAACTACAGAACAAGAGAGGGACACTCGGGAGGTCATTTAGGACCTACAAATGTAAGCGCGCTAAGTGAACCAGAAAAGAAGCTCGATATAACAAGAAGTTATCCAAAAAGAGGGGGGATAAGCCGTTAAGAAAGTTTTTGGATCTGGGGGTGTCACTGTCTACAGCTCTCGACAGGCTACTGGCAAAGGGGCATCTTCATTTGTTGGAACCACGGGCGAGACCGAACCCACCTCCCTCGAACTTCAAAGTTGACCTATATTGCAAGTTCCATCAAGAGCAAGGACACTCTACTAATCGATGCTTGAGGCTAAGGCATAAAATCCAAGATTTGATAGACAAAAAAGTGATATCCAAGCCTCCTGCCAATCCGTCAAATGTCACCAAGAACCTCTACCGAATCATCACGTAGTACCACCACTACTAGGCATTTATTTCTTAGAGATAGAAGAAATTTCTTTCGATCCTTCCAATTTGATTACCAAGATTGGGGAACCAAGGGAATCATATCAACCGCCAGAGGTTATGTCAATCTGCAATCAGGAAACAACCGGGGGAGGATCTTACTTTGGAGTGGTGGGCATCAGAAACTGATAATTCGGTCTGGGATGAAGAGAATGATGATCAAAGCATCGATCAGGTAGAAGACTTACGGTACAATAGTGATAAGGCTGAGGAAAGAGGTTTGGAAGTAACTGGGGTGCAAGATAACCTATGCATAAAAGAAGGAATCAATCATTTAACTCGGTCAAGAAGACACTTCAAGCTGTATGAGTTGGAAGAAGACCATCCAGGTCAGGATTTGGGAAAAGGGAAAGGAAAGATGGACGAAAAAGAGGAAGAAGATAGGGTCTTAAAATAGATGAAAAAGACGCAAGCAAATATCACTATTTGGGGGCTACTGATCGCTTCCAAGCATCATAGGCAGCCAGTCCTTGACGCCCTCAACAGTCAGACGTATCCATTAATATTTTGCCAGTGGATCTCGTGGGCATGATCAGCCAAACTCCGTGCCAAGTAATTACATTTACCTCAAAAGATTTACCTCCCGGAGGGCCAGCCCATAACAAACCGTTGCATATCACTATTGAATGTCTAGGGAACTCTTTGCCCGCTTATCTTGTTCACAACGGGTCTGCGCTAAATGTATGCCCATTCCGAACAGCAAGGAGGATGGGGCATGATGAGTCGACATTTATACCATCAGAGCAAAAAGTAAGGGCCTATGACAATACTCAGCGAGTGGTTATGGGAATTATTTTTCTAAATCTCTCCGTCGGGTTAGTTGAAAAGGAAATAGAATTTTAGATCATCGACATTCCTACGTCATTCAACTTGTTCTTAGGAAGTCCGTGGCTAGACATCTTGGGTGCCATCCCATCAACCATCCATCAAAAAGTTAATTGCATTTGGAAGAATAAAATTTGCGATATTTTGGGGGACTGTTGGATTCGTATGTCTGAAGCTTCGTCTAGTGCCCCAATTTTGGAAGTGCAGATACAAGAGGAAGAAGCAAGCTTCGGTGGATTTGAATTTATTAATATGGTAGAAAATAGCAAGACGAAGGAGTTCGTGCCACTTTATTTTGACCAATATGCAAGTCCATTAGTTGCAGGGATTATGATGAAGATGGGATTCTTCCCAAGTTTGGGTAAGAAACATCAAGGATTACTAGAATTCCCGAACATCATCATACAAACCCACACTCGCGGGTTAGGATATCAGCCGACAAAGGAAGAAATGAGGAAAAAGAAGAAAGCGACCAATGCGCCAATAGAGCCATACTTGAAAACTCTCAATGGGTATTTTATCAGGGAAAGGGAGGATTTTCTGTTCTGCGGCTTTCCAAAACCGTGGATGGATAATGTAGATAAGCGTGTGAAGCCAGGATTCGAGATATTCTTTGCACATGACTTTTCCGATTATGAAGATCCTTACCTTCAGGTGCCTAAAAAATCTGCTGTTGTTCAAAGACTGGGTTGATACATTAGATGGTTCGGCAATGAAAACTCTGTTGGAGGAAGAAGATGGGAAATCGAAGAGGGTAGTCCTGAAAAGATTGTAAATGAAGATGGAAAAGGTCGAAATTAGGGAAAGAGTAAAGAGGATAAAGCACAGAGGGAAGAGCCAGAGGATAAGGAAGGACTAAAAAATAAGGAAGAGCCAGAATATGAGGAAGAGCCAGAAAATGGGAAGAGCTAGAGAAGGAGGAAGAAACAAAGGGTCTGCCGGGCTGCAACACCGTCAAGCTTATACAAAGGGTCAACAAAGAATGGGTCTTCAAGTCTAGTGATAGGTATCCCCCCCTCCTCGGAGTCTGTAATGACCCATATGAGGTGTCTTAATAGTTCAATGTCTGTTGTAATCACTTCTAAAAATATCAATAAGAATGTGACTAATGCTGCTTACTTGACTACGCATAATAATAACTATGATGCATATAATGAATGTGATGAAATACTAGATGAATTGCAAAAATTCATCAAAAAAGAAAATGAATCTACATGTAGAATCACTGAAAGCACTTTAATGATTAATTTGGAAAATAAAGATAAATCGCAAAATGTTTCTATTGGCTCCACACTTAGCAATGAGGAAATCAAAGAATTAATCAATCTATTAAATGAATTCAAAGATGTCTTTGCATGGTCTTATGATGATATGTGAGGAATTAATCCAGAGACAGTCCAACATCATATTCCCCTCTTCCCAAATTCAAAACCCGTAAAACAAAAATTAAGGCAAATGAGGCCAGAATGGGCACTTAAAGTAAAAGAGGAAGTAGAAAAGCAATTAAGAGCTAGATTCTTGATTGTCACTGAGTACCCAGAATGGGTCGCTAACATTGTGCCAGCTCCAAAGAAGGATGATCATGTTAGGGTTTGTGTTGATTTTTGGGATTCGAACAAAGCCAGCCCTAAGGACAATTTCCCTTTGCCCCATATTGATGTGCTAGTGGATAATATCACGGGTCACAAACTTTTAGCTTTCATGGATGGATTCTCGGGATATAATCAGATTTTAATGGCGCCAGAGGATAGGGAAAAGACTACTTTTATCACACATTCGGGGACTTACTGCTATAGGGTTATGCCATTCGGACTTAAGAATATGGGTGCAAATTATCAAAGAGCCACCACTACGTTACTTCATGACATGATCCATAAGGAAGTGGAGGTATATGTGAATGACATGATAGTAAAATCCAAAGAAAAGGGGGAAAATTTAGAGGCATTAAGGATGTTCTTTGAGAGGCTAAAAAAGTTTAAAATGAGGTTAAACCCGCAGAAGTGCACTTTTGGGGTTACTACGGGAAAGCTGTTAGGATTTCTCATTACACAAAGGGGGATTGAGGTAGACCTGACCAAAATTAAAGCCATAACCGAAATGCCATCACCGAAGAATGAAAAGGAGTTGAGGGGATTTCTAGGTAGAGTACAATTCATCAGCCATTTGATATCCAATCTCACCATGACCTGTGACCCACTATTTAAATTGCTAAGGAAGGGGGAGAAGTTTGAATGGGATAGCCAGTGCCAAACAACCTTTGAAAAGATCAAAACCTACCTTCAAAACCCACCTATTCTATCACCTCCCAAACCCAAAAAACGCTTGTTGCTATACCTGTCTATGACCGAAAACTCGATAGGGTGTATGTTGGCCCAAGAAGAAAAAGGGGGATGTGTGGAGAAAGTAATCTATTATTTGAGTAAGAGGATGACCGGATATGAGTTAAACTATTCACCGTTAGAAAAAACCTGTTGGGCCTTGGTGTGGTGTACTCATCGCCTCAGGCATTACATGCTAGCCTTTCCCGTAACCTTGATATCTCGAATGGACCCACTCAAATACCTGTTCGAGAAACCAGCCCTAACAAGTAGGATCTCCCGGTGGACCATGATGCTAGCCGAATTCAATATAAGATATGTCACTTCCAAATCTGTCAAAGGGAGAGTCATTGTCGAATATCTAGCTGACCTTGCCATAGAATCCAAGGAGAAATGAGAGTTTAAGTTTCCCGATGAACAAGTAATGTAAAAGAAGACCTGTGGAGAATGTATTCGATGGAACATCCAATCAGATAGGATATGGAGTCAGAATCATCCTTATATCACCTAGTGCAGCCCCCACCCCGCTGGCGGTTAAGTTTAAGTATAATTCAACCAATAATACGGCAAGAATATGAAGCATGCATAATTGGGATGGAAGCAGCCTTGGCCCTAAAAGTTGAGAAAATTGATGTCTTTGGAGATTTTAATTTTGATAATATCGCAAGTGAGAGGTGATTGGAGAATAAAATATGAGAATTTGAGACCTTACCATGAATACCTGGAGAGCTTAAAAGTGCAATTTAGAAAGATCTTATTTTACTACCTTCCCCGTGAAGAAAACCAATTAGCCGATTCCCTAGCGACCCTAGCCTCAATGATCCAAATCCCTGTAGGAGTTACCATGATCCCTTTATCCATCGAAGAAAGAACTCGACCCTCATTTGAGATGATCACAGCCATTGAAGAAGGAGAAGAGGTTGAAGTACCTTGGTGTTGGGTTTGTACCCTCAAATCATTACTTTATGTGTGAGACATTGACATTTTAATATATGGATATCAACTTTATATTTCATTGTGTATGTTTCTTTCATGAGATGATTGTCAATCCTTAAGTATCATAGTAAGTAATTCGTGTCTGTATGAGATACATACAAGTGAGATACGAATTATTATTCTTTGATACTTAGAGCTTGTCACAGTGGATGATGAGACTGGGTATCTCATCAGGTTTACACTGTAGCATGATTAACTACTATTGGATGGAGTGATTAATCTCAATCACTAGAGTGTAACTCTTAGTTAATATGCTAGTGCTTATAGTGCATTGACAGACCTGAGCTTTCCTATTGACACTCAAGACTGTCAAACAGTCGATAGGAACTCATAACTTATGTAAGGTATGTGTTCTTAATCTTGAGACGATTATGGACACATACTGTGGATATAGCTACTTTGACTTACCAATCAGTGAGGTTTATAAAAGATCAACACCTGGGTATCTTGGATATGTCATGTTCACAGGGTTATGAACATATATTGTCAAGATAGAATCTACCCTCTGATTCAGATTAAGCATTCCCTTGAGAATGTCATTAAGTTAATTACTGAGAACTGCAGTCTTGTTGATAAGTACTTATCAACATGTTTGGTAATCATGAGAGGTGAATGGGACTCAAGGAATATAAGAAGTATTCATGATTCAGGTTGACAGTAACAGTTATCCGACTACCTGGATATGATTACGAATGCTGAAGGTAGAGAGACATTCGTATACCATACAAGTCTAGTTATTGCTTTGGATATGTTCTTTTGCATTGGAGTTCAGTTATCATTTTATAGTGGAGTAAACGTTAACTAATCAGTTGGTTAGTTTGTTGATCAAAGAGTTTGGTCATGGGAATTAACAACTGGTGTGAGCCAACAATAAAGAGCCTAGGAGGTCCCACTCTTAGCTCCACTAGGATGCTTGGAAAGGCACATGAGGGTCTTGTCAAGATGGGTTCGATCGATCGAAGGTCTTTCGATCGATTGGAGTCTTGGCGGGTTTAATCGCTTAAAGGTAGTTCGATCGATCGAAGTCTCGATCGATCGAGGCCACTTCGATCGCTCAAACATTAGGTCAGTTCTGGGAATCTATAAATAGGGCAGCTGTGTCCAGAAATTTGAGTTCATCATTTTACTGCGCTTGAAGCTACAAAACCTATTTTAGAGCTCCCAAAACCTTCCTATCCTCCTTATCAGAGATCCCACCATCTCTAGTCTCTCTGGGAAGCATCCGCAGGAGTCATAAGGGTGAAGACAACCTAGTGGAGGCTGCTGTATCACCAAGGTTGAAGATTTCAGAATTGGGATCAAGACCTGAGGTATATTTCTTCTCCCTCTTGTTAGTACGCATCTATAGAATTAACGGGTAGTAGATCTGGGCATACCAATAGGTTTTTGAACCTTAATCTTTTCGCTACGCATTTAAAAATAATTTTAAACCTGTTTTTCCTTCACTTGGTATGTAGACGTTTGGAGTTTTATTGAAAAGGGAGAATACCCTGAAGGGGCTTCAGAGAAGGATAAAAAGGCGATTCGAAGGTTTTCCGTTCAGTTTGTAATCTAAGAGGGAAAATTATGGAAAAAGTCTAATTTTGGTTATAACTTGGAATGTATGTATGTGAAAGAAGCAAGAAGGATGATGGAGGAGATACATGAAGGAGTTTGTGGACCCTATATGAGTGGACACATATTAGCCAAAAAGATAATTCGACAAGGGTATTATTGAACAACTTTGGACAAGGATTGCTGTGAGTATGTTAGGAAATGTCATAAATGCCAAATCCACGCAAATCTGAAGCATACCATGCCTTCCCAACTTTATAGCATGACCACCCCTTGGCCGTTCTCTGTATGGGGTATTGATATTACCAATGAAGTGAGTCCAAAAGCCTCCAATGGACACCGGTACATAATTGTGGCGATGGACTATTTCACCAAATGGGTGGAAGCGGCGTCATATGCGACCTTGAAGGCCAAATATGTGGCGAACTTTATTAAGAAAAGTATAATCTGCATATATGGGGTTCCGAATGAGTTCATTTCTGATCATGGTAGCCATTTCCAAGGAGAAGTCATCCCACTCTTAGAGAAGTATAGGATCACCCGCCAACAATCTTCCCTATACAGACCCCAAACAAATGGAGCAGTAGAAGCAACTAATAAGAATGTTAAGGCAATTTTGGGAAAAATGACAGATACATACAGGGATTGGCACGAGAAATTACCGTTTGCATTATGGGGATATCGAATTTATGTGAGAACTTTGACGGGAGCTACGCCATATTCGCTAGTCTATGGAATGGAAGCTGTCCTTCCGGTTGAAGTAGAAATACCCTCTTTGAGAGTTTTGGCAAAATTTGAATTGACCGAACTTGAATGGCTGCGAGGGAGATATGAAGAGTTGATGTTACTAGATGAAAAGAGGTTGGCGATAATAAACCACACTTGAGGATATCAAAAAAGGATAGCTCGTGCTTTCAATAAAAAGGTTCGCCCAAGGAAGCTTGCTGAGGGTGACCCGGTCCTCAAAGTGCTTAAAGCACCCGTTTATGACCCTAGAGGAAAATCAAACCCAACTGGGTCGGACCATACTTCATTAAGACACTTCTCTCCGGAGGAGCTGCCTACCTGATGGACCTAGATGGGGTTGAATTCAAACAACCAATCAACCTCGATCACCTCAAGAAATATTTTACTTGAAACCTTGCCTTTCAAAACCTCTTACCTTGATGAACTATGCTTGACCTGATTCTCGTTAGGAGATACGTAGGTAACCTACTCGGTTCGGTCATAAAAACACCTGAAAAGCACTTTCCTTCTAGCCTTGGCTGAACTACTACAGACCTGATACCCATTCGGGAATAAGTAGGTAGGCTCTTAAGGCCCTTGGTCCAAATAAAACTCAACTCTTGACAAAATCCAATGTCTTGAGTTTCTCTATGCCAAACTAGGGGCAAACTTGCATTTGCCCAGAACCACATCAAAGCCCCAAAACCAGGGGAAAACTTCGTTTGGTAATCCGAAGAACCCAGATAATATCTAAACCCATCTCTGGATCTACTAGCTATCAAAACAGGAATTATGTGAAAACAAATGAGGATTCGTGATATAGAATGATTAGAGTTCTAAGCAAGACTCAAAGCAAAGTAATGAAAGCTAAAAGAGACATTAAAAGGAAAATTTTGATAACCCAAAAAGATCGAAAGAGTGCAAACTACGATTCAACATGATTAGAACATTTTCAAAATACAAGGAAAAGCTTTGGAAAATAAAAATACATTACATGATTCAAATAAAGCGCAGTAAGAGTAAGTAGGATTTGTCAAAACTTTGAGAAAATGAAATCTTGTTGTTGCTTCCTTTTATTTATAGCTGTCTAGTGGAAAAGCTATCTCCGACCAAAGTGTAGATCTCGAAAAGGTACTCAGTAGTAGGAATAACTGAAGCAGGAATCCTCCGAAAGGGAGTAGACACTTTGTCGTGCCAAGCATCGGCAAAGATCCTCATGGTGGAAGGGCACAAGGTAGAACTCCTCGAAAAATTTATAGTAATGACATCCGGGATGTCCTGAAGTAGCCCAAACTGGCGAACTACTCGGCCCGGAACGTAAAAAGTGGTGGCGTGTAAATCTGGTAACCAAACAATGGGGCATCTGGGGAGCCGCACCGTGAATGAACAGTAAACCCATCGGGGGCAGACCCAGTGAATGTCCTCGTAAAAGAGACTCTAGAGCCAAGCGAACCAGTCATCAGCAAAATGAAATGGGCGACGAACCTCTAAACGGTCATAAGGAAGCTGCTTCCCGGGGTGAGAAGGGTGAATGAACAAACCTAGGCGCTCCAGAATCTAAACTTGAAGAACATAGGGAGCCCTAGAAGAGAGTGATCGGTGACGAATAGTTGCCGTTTATAGTCCTGAAGATACACTTTGTTAGCCCATTTCATGTAGTTATTAGTTATTTTTTTAATAAGTATTCTAAGTTCCTTGGCGTCTTCCAGCTTAGTGCTTCGGCTACTACGTTAGCCTTCCCCGGATGATACTCTATAGAAAGATCGTAATCCTTCATCAACTCTAACCATCTTCTCTGCCTCATATTCAGGTCTCGTTGAGTGAAAATGTACTTTAAACTTTTGTGGTCCGCGAGAATCTCACATATTTCCCCGTACAAGTAGTGTCTCCAAATCTTCAAAGCATGAATCACTGCGGCCAATTCAAGGTCGTGAGTCGGATAATTAACCTTGTTTGTCTTCAACTGTCTAGAAGCATAAGAAATTATCTTGCCACCTTACATAAGTACACATCCCAAACCCTGATGTGATGCGTCACTATAGATCACAAATCCCCTAGTTCCAGATGGTATTGTCAGAATAGGTGCTCTCATCAAACGAGACTTCAACTCTTGGAAACTGTCTTCACATTTCTGACTCCATTCAAAAGTAACACCCTTTCTCATTAACTTTGTCATCGGCAATGAAATCTTCGAGAAATGCTCAATAAAACGGCGGTAGTATCCTGCTAATCCCAAGAAACTTTGAATTTCTGACACTGAGGTTGGTCTCTGCCAATTAGATACAGCTTCTACCTTATGAGGATAACTGAAACTCCGTTCTTGTCAATCACATGACCAAGAAAAGTAATACTAGACAACCAGAATTCACACTTCTTGAATTTACCAAATAGTTGCTTTTCTCGCAACCTCTGAAGTATCAGTCTCAAATGATTTTCATGCTCTACCTCACTCGACGAGTAGATAAGAATATCGTCGCTGACCACTAACACAAAATCATCCAAGTAGTCCTTGAAGACTCGGTTCATAAGATCCATGAACGCGGCTACTGCATTTGTAACTCCAAATGGCATGACTAAGAATTCATAGTGTCTGTAACACGTTCTGAAAGCTGTCTTCTCTACATCCTCGGTCTTTACTTTTAACTGATGGTAACCCGATCTCAAATCTATCGTTGAAAATACTTGTGCCCTATGAAGGTGATCGAATAGATCATCAATTCTAGGTAATGGATACTTATTCTTGATCGTCATTTTGTTCAACTCTCGATAGTCCACACACATTCGCATTGAACTATCTTTCTTCTTTACAAACAACACTGGAGCTCTCCACGACAATATGCTAGGTTGAATAAAACCTTTGTCAAGTAGTTCTTATAGTTGAACTTTCAGCTCCTTCAATTCTATTAGTGCCATTCTATATGGTGCCTTGTATACAGGTCTTGAGTTTGGCATTACGTCAATGGTGAACTCAGTTTCTCTCTCAATCAGAACATCTGGAAAGTCATCAGGAAACACATCTGGAAATTCTAGCACTATTGGAATATCTTCTATTTTCAATTCACTCCTGTTGTGTCAGTCACTGAACACAAAAATACCTGACATCCCTTCCTCAACAAATTACCCGCTCGGATGTCTGAAAAAACCTCGTTTGCCTTGTTGATTCTGTCTTGATCTTTGCATTCCGCTCTCGGCCACCAATGCTGTTTGTTGCACTGCTGCCACAGTCGAGTGCTCATAGGTCTCTACTCTCAAACGAATATTTTTCCTCAAACCTTCTTTGAATTTCCTTGCCCTATCTTCTTCCTCTAGTCCTGAACCCTTGCCAAATCTTAGCAATGCATTGTACTTGGAAATATATTCGGTTATAGTCATATCTCCCTGGCCCCTGCTTCAGGTTATCGAATTCTCGCTTCTTTACATTGTAGGCGGCTCGCAGAAAGAATCGACGATTAAATTCTTCCTTGAACCATTCCCAAGTAATCGGTGCTCCTTGATCTAGCACATATACCACCAGTTCTGGGCTTCGCCCTTCAGTACATCACTTGCATTCTCCATTTTTTCCCTGTTGGTCATCGGAATAGATCGGAAAATCCTCTCCATGTCCATGATACAATGTTTTGCAAGCGTTGGATCGGGTGTCCCATGAAATTCCATCGGTTTCTTCCGAGCAAACTTTTCGGATACTGATCTCATACCCCTATTTTCAGGCGCATGCACTACGGTTATCGGTTCCGGGTCCAATAGAGGCGTTGGAGGTAGTCGCTCGATTATATTTCGGATCATATCACCCATATTCCCCATCATTTTTGCCATTTTATTCATTCGTCGGGTATGCGGTGATAACTCCTGGTCACTCATGATAGTTCAACCTGTTAATATCAATGCATAAACACTATGCATGTACAACCATAACAATATCATGTATGTGAATCAACATACATATGCATCAAACATCTCTAAAATGTATGGATGCACTCTAGAACATGTGATAAATCACTCAACACTCCACTCGTCGTGGAACGTTTCCAAGGTTTTGTTACCTCTAGCTTTAATACCACTAGATGTCATGACCCATTCCGCTAACGTGCAAAAATAGGACACGTGGCACGCCACCAAGGCTCATCCATCCATTTAACAACTATACACAGTGGAGAAGAACTTTAAAACAACCTTAAGTATACAAAACTTTAGGAAACATTACCCTCCGAGTTAAAAATCCGTATAAAATTTAAAACGTAATTATATTTCAAATCAAATGATTTTATGTTGAAAGGGGTCCCAAAGGTACCCTAAGAACCAATCAAAACATTTCAAAAATTTTCGGAAGGTATAGAAAAAAAATTCTGGCAGGGGGCATCTCGACCGGTCGAGCGACCCCATTCAACCGGTCGAATAACCCTTTAGCAGAATCCTGCACAATGCTGCAGAATTCTTGCTAAGGCATCAAACAACCGACACTTCTTTCCTTCCACCAAACATGGTTACCCTTTTAAACTTCACCATCTATACTAGACTTTCAAGAACGTTATTAAGACATGGTAATACGCGAAAAGAACAATAACGGAACAAGCTAAGGCTTGTTTGGATTAAAAACATAAAAGAACTATTTCATTCCTCCGAAATGCTAAATTTACAAGTTAAGCTCCAAAACACGAATCCATAAGTTCGGATTCATTATAACAAAACTAAAAGGAGTTTTACACATGTTATAACCTTATAAAATCATTCCCAAGCTTAAAAGTATAGTCTTAAGTCTTAACTTCCAAAAGTTACATTTTCGACAAAGGAATGGAACCCAAAACATATACAAAGTGATTCAACCCTGTCGTCCCCGCGATCTCACTCTTCACGCTTCTTCTTTCCTTTCTTCTTGTCACCTGCAATGGAGTAACACTCCACTGCTCAGCTATTTGCTGAGTGCACAATTCTAAACATATGCTTATATGACAATTCATGTTCTAAACATTTAAAACACATCAAAATAGTCGCTATGGTGAGTAGTACGCTTCCATCCGGTAAATGAAGCTGATGCCGTGGAAGGCACACCTCTTCCACGCATCTCGTACACTGGTTGGGCCTTCCTCCATACCAGGTACCGTGTCCTGGTTGGGCCTTCCTCCATACCAGACACCACAATATCAATTCTCAAAATCCTCAAACTTCGAGGAGCTTACCCCCGGACGGAATGTACTACACTCCCTTTTGACCCACATAACACATAACATGCTCATATACACATTTGTACATGCTTTTATTGCATTTCTATGTGCATAATTAACGGGCATACATAATACATGAATTTTGCCCGGATCAAAAATATCAAGTTCAATGGTTAAAACATGGAATTTCCTATAATTCATAGGCTTAGAATTCATACCTCGTGCGATTTTCCTATAACTTTGAAGGATGAATTAGGAGATCAATTAAACGCCGGTTTTCGAATTTCAAACGATTCCTACAAGTTTACACGCATTTACCCTAAAATTCTAACATTAGGACATTTATAAAAATCTAACCAAACATGGCCTAATATATATCAAAATGTAGGCCTTACCTCTACGAGTTCAAATCTCGAATTTGGGGAAAAACTAATGATCGAAAGGTCATCGATTTATGTTGGAAAACTCGTAGCAACTAAATCTCCAAATCTCCCCTCTCTTGATTTCCAATTTAGGTTTGAAGAATTGAAATTAATTGATGAGTTTCTATATATAGGCACGATTCTCGGGAATTGTGTTTACCTCCCCACGATTTCTCAGAACTCCTAATCATTCCCTGAAACGTCGCACACGTCTATTTTATTACTTCACGAGTGAAAAGTAAAATTTATAAAAGTTTTCGTCTAAGTTTCGTTTAGGTCCAAAAATACGTCCGAGAACTATATTTCACGGAATCTCTACACAACCTACCTTTTATATAACGCATCGCTCACGTTCTCACACAGTTCTCAAAAAATGATATTTAATAGTATCAAAATTATCAAAATTTATTCTACACAGGTAAAATTTACTATTCATAAAATACTAGATAAGTCAAATAACATTTAAAACATATAAATGTCATTTAATCATACGGATGCCTCATGGTTCTCTGGTTACTGTGTCTTCAACCGACACTCCAGCGTTGACTACAGTCAACTACTTATCTCAATTATCAAATAACACTGATAATTTTTGAAAATTCAAATATGCATGTTAAAATCATGAGTTTTTGGAACGGGTGTGACAACTCTCCCCTCCAAAATGGAAGTTTGTCCCCAAACTTATACCTCATACGTCGAACAGGTGCAGATACTCATTCTTCATTTCTTCCTCACTCTCCTATGTAGCCTCTTCAACTGTGTGACTACGCCATAGTACTTTTACCATCGGAATTGTCTTAGTTCTTAAGACATGCTCCTACTGGATGCTCTATGTAACTCAAGTCTTCTTGAATTTGTAATGGTTCGGGTAATATGATTTTACTCGTATCTGTCATACATCGTCTCAGCATCGATACATGAAATACATTGTACACATGCTCCAACTCTGTTGATAAGGCTAAATGGTAGGCCACTGGCCCTACCATCTCTAGGATCTCAAAAGGTCCTTCGAATCGCGGGTTAATTTTTCCCCATTTCCCAAATCGGACAATGCCTTTCGACGGTGATACCCGCAAGTATACAAAGTCTCCTACCTCGAATGTCATTGGTCGTCGCTTAGAGTCCGCATAACTCTTATAACGATTCTGAGCTACCTTAAGTCGCTCCTGAATCAATTTCACCTTCTCGGTAGTCATTTGCACTATCTCAGGTCCTAACAACCTTCTTTCTCCAACCTTGGTCCAACAAACCGGTGATCGACACTTACACCCATACAAAGCTTCATACGGTGCCATTCCAATACTTGACTGGAATCCATTATTATAAGCAAATTCAATTAACGATAAGTGGTGCTCCCAATCATTCCCAAAGTCTAGAACACACAGTCTCAACATATCTTCCAAGGTCTGAATTGTCCGTTCTGACTGGCCATCAGTTTGAGGATGAATTGCGGTACTAAAACTCAACTTCGTACCCATAGTTTCTTGCAAACTACCCCAAAACCTCGACGTAAAGCTACTATCTCGATCTGACACAATCACTGCTGGCACCCCGTGTAGCCTTACAATCTCTTTCATATATAATTCTACTAACCTCGAAGGCTTAGTCGTCTTGATTGGTAGAAAATGAGCTGACTTTGTCAATCTATCAACTATAACCCAAATATTATCATTCTTGTTCGGCGATCATGGAAATCCCGAAACAAAGTCCATCGTAATCTCATCCCACTTCCATTTTGACACGGTTAATGGTTGTAATAGACCTGCAGGTACTTGTCTTTCTGCCTTCACTTGCTGACATACCGAGCACTCAGAAACATACTTAGCCACTTCATGCTTCATACCTTTCCACTAGAAGTTTTCTCTCAAGTTCTGGTACATTTTGTTACTTCCCGGGTATACTGAGTATCTGGTACTATGTACTTCCTCTAGGTTTCTATCTTTCTAGCCTTTCACATTCGGCATACACAACCGATTTTCAAGCATAAATATTCCTTATTCTAATACAAAACTAGGTCGTTTTCCTAAAGGTATCTCGTCTCTCATTTTGCATAGGTATACATCGTCAAATTGTACCCTCTTGATCTCATCAATAATCTCAGGGTGTGCTATGATTGCCATCATAAAGCCACCGTTGGTTTATGGAATTATGCCCAACTCTAATCGTTCCATTTCCCTTACTAGTTCTTTCTGTTGTGTTAGCACGTCGGATAAGTTCCTTGGCGTCTTCCGGCTTAGTGCGTCGGCTACTACATTAGCCTTCCCCGAATGATACTCTATATAAAGATCGTAATCCTTCATCAACTCTAACCATCCTCTCTGCCTCATATTCAGGTCTCATTGAGTGAAAATGTACTTCAAACTTTTGTGGTCTGTGAGAATCTCACATTTTTTCCTTTACAAGTAGTGTCTCCAAATCTTCAACGCATGAATCACTGCGGCCAATTTAAGGTCGTGAGACGGATAATTAACCTCGTGTGTTTTTAACTGTCTAGAAGCATAAGCAATTACCTTGCCCCATTGCATAAGTACACATCCCAAACCCTGATGTGATGCGTCACTATAGATCACAAATCCCCCAGTTCCAAATGGTATTGTTAGAATAGGTGCTCTCGGCGAACGCGACTTCAACTCTTGGAAATTGTCTTCACATTTCTGACTCCATTCAAAAGTAACACCCTTTCTCATTAACTTTGTTATCGACAATGAAATCTTCGAGAAATGCTCAATAAAAAGGCGGTAGTATCCCGCTAATCCCAAGAAACTTCAAATTTTTGACACTGAGGTTGGTCTCTGCCAATTAGATACAGCTTCTACTTTATGAGGATCAATTAAAACTCCGTTCTTGTTAATCACATGACCAAGAAAGTAATACTAGACAACCAGAATTCACACTTCTTGAATTTACCAAATAGTCACTTTTCTCGCAACCTCTGAAGTATCAGTCTCAAATGATTTTCATGCTCTACCTCACTCGGCGAGTAGATAAGAATATCGTCAATGAACACTATCACAAAATCATCCAAGTAGTCCTTGAAGACTCGGTTCATAAGATCCATGAACGCAGCTAGTGCATTTGTAACTCCAAATGGCATGACTAAGAATTCATAGTGTCCGTAACGCGTTCTGAAAGTTGTCTTCTCTACATCCTCGGTCTTTACTTTTAATTGATGGTAACCTGATTGTTGGCCCAAATATGGAAACCTTAGAGGGGGGGTGAATAAGGTTTTAGCGAAATTTTAACCTTTTAAAAACTCAATAGCAAATTAAACACAATCACAAGCAATTATGTAAAGAGATAAGGGAAGAGATACTTGCAAACCAAATTTTCAAGTGGTTCGGCAATCGCACCCCGCGGCCTACGTCCACCCCTCAAGAACACCTCTTGAGGATTCCTTTACTCCGATCTACTTCACGGGTGTAGACTAAACCGTTCCCGGAGCACTTACGGGTGTGCACCGAACCGTTACAAGAGCCTTCAATCTCTCCCAAAGAAGAAAACCTCTTCTTTGCAATCAAGGGTTACTAACCCTCACTCTTTACAAGTTGATTTGAATACAAATTGAAACTCTCTCTCTAGAGTGGATAATGCAATTAAAGCTCACTACAATTTTGCTCTCTCAAGAAATACAAATGAAAGATTTGAGCAAATTGATAAACTCACACAACTAGGGCTCAAATGATAATGTTTAAAGATCAAAGAGATGTGTGATCAATACTATGTTTTCCAATCAAAATCTCAACCCCAAATAGCTTGGGAAAACATGTATTTATAGGCCTTGGAAGATTATAGCCGTTGGTGGCAAGTTTGGTAATTAAAAACCCCTCTAAAAACTAGCTGTTATTGCCTTTCAGGTCGATTCAGTCGACTGGACCTTGAAGCAGTCGACTGAGATATGTTTACAGAGGGTTCTGTTTGTATTCTGCTCACTTCAGTCGACTGCATCGGGCCTTCAGTCGACTGCCCCTCCCTGTTTGACAGCCAGACACATCTCCACTAAAATGGCCATAACTCCCTCTACAAAAATTGGATTTGCGATCCGTTTGATGTTTTGGAAACTAGATTCAAATACCTTTCCAACCATATAAGATTCAACATTTAATTATTTTCCAATTAGTTGGGGCATTGCTTTAAAGATGACCTACTTAAAATATATTTCCAAAACGTTAACTTTTAGAATTTGTTTGAGCCCCTATGAGTGTGAGATCAAGATGCCTTACAATGATGGTCCTAGACTTCAACAAAGGATGAAATATCTTCAAGTCTTCAAGCTTGATCCTTGTTGAGCTCCTTGTAATCTTGATCTACATCAATTAAATCTCATGCACACAAGGATGTTAAAACATACAATATTAATACATGAGATTATATATGAGCATAAAAATGACTATGATAATAACAAAGAATGAATCAATATGAATCATGTAATTATCATAGCATATTTGACATCATCAAAACATAATTAAATATGCCTTAATATACCTTAAGGCTAACAATCTCCCCCTTTTTGATGATGGCAAACAACCAATGAAGGATATGCCAATATAAGCACATTTGGTCATTTTCATATTATCATTCATAATGGATATCATATGTTAAAGAACATGAATGATAACTACCCAAATACTTCTCCCTAATACTTCTCATATTTCTCCCCCTTTGACATTTTCAAAAAGATTTGGGGATAAAACACAAAGCTCCCCCTCACAATAGGTATACAAATCACAAGTCCAAAATGATACCAAAAATAAACAAATATAACCACATGTGAGCTAATGAAACATGAAAGTGCTCCCCCTAAGTATGTGCAATGATAAAAGATACCAAATAATATGAAAAGAGAGCATATTCTCCCAAAAGATACTGGAGAACTCAAGTAAACATATCATGGAGGCAATATGATACCAAAAGTAACTAAAGTGAGCGTAATATCATGATACCAACAAATTAAGCCAACTAAAATGAACATAGTAATATGTTCCCCCCCAACATATGCATATATGAATGAATACTAATTATGGGATCAACATTATGCATTATCTCCTGAGGAGGATGAAATAGCTATGAACATCAAAACAAAATAACTTAATGAATCAAACAAGATTAGCATGCTATCAAAATCAAGAGAAATATCGAAACAAGTTAATCTAACCTACTCCAACTAGGTTTAAGGTGAGAGATTTAACCATTGTCCAAGTACCTCTTGGATGCAACATTTGTCGAGATGGTAGGAGAGGCCCTTTCCAATGTCATGAGGGAAAGATTGACAATCTCTTCACCATTTGAGTCGTCGTCCGATGATTTGCTCTCGGAACTACTATTAGTGGCCTTGATTGTCTTCTTTTTGTGTTTTTCCTCCTTGGGTGACTTCTTTCCCGATTTTTCTTTCTTTAGAAACTTTGCAAATTTTTGGGTGATCTTTGTCATTTCCTCATCCTCATCACTCTCAACATCTTTCCTCTTTTTCTTTGAGCTTGAGGATTTTAAAGCCATGTCTCCCCTTTTGGCCTCTTTCACTTCCAATTTCTTGTCTTCACTTTCGAAGACGGCCAATTCCATTTCATGAGTTATGAGAGAACCCATGAGTTGTTCCAAGGCGAGTGTTGAAAGCTCCTTTGCTTCACTAACTGCCGTGACCTTTGGTAAAGACCTAAGCACTTTCTCAATCATTTCTTCATTAGTATCAACTTTACCAAGGTTTTTCAAGTTATTAATAAGAATGGTAAAATGAGAAAACATATCTCCAATAGAGTCATATGGTAACATTTTAAACATTTCATAAGTTTGAACAAGCAAATTGATTTTAGACTTTTTAACTTGGCTTGTTCCCTCATGAGCATTTTCAAGTTTATCCCAAATTTCTTTTGCGGATTCGCAAGATGAAATTCTATTGTATTCATTTGGGTCTAAACCACAATATAATAAATTCATTGCCATAGCATTTATTTTATGAGTTTCTTATCGGCATTATTATATTCATCTACCGTCTTTGGAATAGAAAAACCATTTTCAATTTTTGTAGGTAGATGAGGCCCTTTGACCACGATTTGCCATAAATCAAAATCTTGAGAAATCATATAGATTCTCATTCTATTTTTCCAATAGGCATAGTTTGAGCCATTAAAACATGGTGGTCTTATTGTTGATTGACCCTCACAATAATAAATGCAAGAAGAGTCGGTTTCCATTTGATCTTATATCTAGATTTTCAAAAATCTTTTGAAAAAGAAGAGCCGAGGCTCTGATACCAATTGTTGGCCCAAATATGGAAACCTTAGGGGGGGGGGGGGGGTGAATAAGGTTTTAGCGGAATTTTAACCTTTTAAAAACTCAATAGCAAATTAAACACAATCACAAGCAATTATGTAAAGATATAAGGGAAGAGATACTTGCAAACCAATTTTTTAAGTGGTTCGGCAATCGCACCCCGCGGCCTACGTCCACCCCTCAAGAACACCTCTTGAGGATTCCTTTACTCCGATCTACTTCACGGGTGTAGACCAAACCATTCTCGGAGCACTTACGGGTGTGCACCAAACCGTTACAAGAGCCTTCAATCTCTCCTAAAGAAGAAAACCTCTTCTTTGCAATCAAGGGTTACTAACCCTCACTCTTTACAAGTTGATTTGAATACAAATTGAAACTCTCTCTCTAGAGTGGATAATGCAATTAAAGCTCACTACAATTTTGCTCTCTCAAGAAATGCAAATAACAGATTTGAGTAAATTGATAAACTCACACAAGTAAGGTTCAAATGATAATGTTTAAAGATCAAAGAGATGTGTGATCAATACTATGTTTTCCAATCAAATCTCAACCCCAAATAGCTTAGAAAAACATGTATTTATAGGCCTTGGAAGATTATAGCCATTGGTGGAAAGTTTGGTAATTAAAATCCCTCTAAAAACTAGCCGTTATTGCCTTTCAGGTCTATTCAGTCGACTGGACCTTGAAGCAGTCAACTGGGCCTTGAAGCAGTCGACTGAGATGTGTTTACAGAGGGTTCTGTTTACATTCTTCTCACTTCAGTCGACTGCATCGGGCCTTCAGTCGACTATCCCTCCCTGTTTGACAGCCAGACACATCTTCACTAAAATGGCCATAACTCCCTCTACAAAAATCGAATTTGCGATCCGTTTGATGTTTTGGAAACTAGATTCAAATACCTTTCCAACCATATAAGATTCAATATTTAATTAGTTTCCAATTGGTTGGGGCATTGCTTTAAAGATGACCTACTTAAAATATATTTCCAAAACTTTAACTTTTAGAATTTGTTTGAGCCCCTATGAGTGTGAGATCAAGATGCCTTACAATGATGGTCCTAGACTTCAACAAAGGATGAAATATCTTCAAGTCTTCAAGCTTGGTCCTTGTTGAGCTCCTTGAAATCTTGATCTACATCAATTAAATCTCATGCACACAAAGATGTTAAAACATTGATACAATATTAATACATGAGATTATATATGAGCATAAAAATGACTATGATAATAACAAAGAATGAATCAATATGAATCATGTAATTATCATAGCATATTTGACATCATCAAAACATAATTAAATATGCCTTAATATACCTTAAGGCTAACACTGATCTCAAATCTATCTTTGAAAATACTTGCGCCCCACGAAGTTGATCGAATAGATCGTCAATTCTAGGTAATGGAACCTTATTCTTGATCGTCATTTTGTTCAACTCTCGATAGTCCACACACATCCGCATTGAACCATCTTTCTTCTTTACAAACAACACTGGAGCTCCCCACGGTGATATGCTAGGTTGAATAAAACCTTTGTCAAGTAGTTCTTATAGTTGAACTTTCAGCTCCTTCAATTCTACTGGTGCCATTATATATGGTGCTTTGTATATAGGTCTTGAGTTTGGCATTACTTCAATGGTGAACTCAATTTTTCTCTCAATCAAAAAATCTAGCAAGTCACCAGGAAAGGCTTCTGGAAATTCTCGCACTATTGGAATGTCTTCTATTTTCAATTCACTCGCTGTTGTGTCAGTCACTGAACACAAAAATCCCTGACATCCCTTCCTCAACAACTTACCCGCTCAGATGGCTGAAATCAGATACGGCGGCGTTGTAACTCCACTCCCTTGGAAGCAAAAGTCCCCATGTACCGGTGATCGAAAATTAACTTCTTTCCGTTCACAGTCTATCGTGGCTAGGTTAAGGCCTAACCAATCCATTCCTAAGATTATGTCAAAGTAGTTCACAACGATAGGTATAAGGTCTACTGTCATTAACTTCTCGCCTAGTTGGATCTCACAGTTCCGGTATACCGTAGATGTCATTATCGACTTACTAAGAGGTACGGCCACCGATAATTCATACCCTAACGGTACAGATTTAACATTCAAATGTTCAACAAAATCATGCGATACAAATGAATACGTACATCCTGAGTCAACAATTATGCGTGCTAAGTGCGAACATACAAGCAACATACCTGAGACTACTGTCTCTGAAGTGGCCATATCTCCTGGGTTCATTCGAAATGCTCTTCCTTGATGTTGTTCTGTCCTTTGTCCCCCATCATTGGACAGTCTAGGCTTCGAACCACTAGAAGCCATAGAACTAGCGCCCTGCTGAGAATGCTTCCTCGGGTAATCCTTTGCTCGATGTCCAATGGTACCACAATCGAAGCATTTAATCTGTGAAACTGGTATAAAACTTGCACTGTTTTCCCTTGGGTTTTATTCAGAAAGTTTGTCATAAATCATCGGCCAGTATGTGGTCGATTACAAAGTGTGCACAATGGTATATTACTTGGTGTCCTCCTCGTATTACCAAAGCTTGAACCAGAGCCTCGTACAAATGGTCTCTTGAAAGATCCGCCTTGGTTCCTGTCTCCACCCTCATAACCTTGTTTGCCTTGCTGATTCTGTCTTGATCTTTCCATTCCGCTCTCAGCCACTAGTACCGTTTGTTGCACTGCTACCACAGTCGAGTGCTCATAAGTCTCTACTCTCAAACGAACATTTTCCCTCAAACCTTCTTCAAATTTCCTTGCCCTATCTTCTTCCTCTGGTACTGAACCCTTGCCAAATCTTAGCAATGCATTGTACTTGGAAGTATATTCGGATACAGTCATATCTCCCTGCTTCAGGTTATCGAATTCTCGCTTCTTTGCATTGTAGGCGGCTCGCGAAAAGAATCGGTGATTAAATTCTGCCTTGAACCCTTCCCAAGTAATCGGTGCTCCTTGATCTAGCACATATATCCACCAGTTCTGGGCTTCGCCCTTCAGTTCACCACTTGCATTCTCCATTTTTCCCTATCGGTCATCGGAATAGATCGAAAAATCCTCTCCATGTCCATGATCCAATGTTTTGCGAGCGTTGGATCGGGTGTCCCATGAAATTCCATCGGTTTCTTCCGAGCAAACTGTTCGGATACTGATCTTATACCCCTATTTTTAGGCGCATACACTACACTTATTGGTTCCGGCTCCAATGGAGGCGTTGGAGGTAGTCGCTTCGCTATATTTTGGATCATATCACCCATATTCCCCATCATTTCTGCCATTTCATTCATTCGTCGGGTATGCGGTGATAACTCCCGGTCACTCATGATTGTTCAACCTGTTAATCTTAATGCATAAACACTATACATGTACAACCATAACAATATCATGTATGTGAATCAACATACATATGCATCAAACATCTCTAAAATGTATGAATGCACTCTAGAACATGTGATAAATCACTCAACACTCCACTCGTCGTCGAACGTTTCCAAGGTTTTGTCACCTCTAGCTTTGATACCACTAGATGTCATGACCCATTCCGCTAACGTGCGAAAATAGGACACGTGGCACGCCACCAAGGCTCATCCATCCATTTAACAACTATACACAACGGAAAAGAACTTTAAAACAACCTTAAGTATACAAAACTTTAGGAAACATTACCCTCCGAGTTAAAAATCCGTATAAAATTTAAAACGTAATTATATTTCAAATCGAATGATTTTATGTTGAAAGGGGTCCAAAGGTACCCTAAGAACCAATCAAAACATTTCAAAAATTTTTGGAAGGTATAGAAAAAGAATTCTGGCAGGGGGCATCTCGACCGGTCGAGCGACCCCATTCGACTGGTCGAATGACCCTTTAGCAGAATCCTGCACAATGCTGCAGAATTCTTGCTAAGGCATCAAACAACCGACACTTCTTCCCTTCCACCAAACATGGTTACCCTTTTAAACTTCACCATCTATACTAGACTTTCAAGAACGTTATTAAGACATGGTAATACGAGAAAAGAACAATAACGGAACAAGCTAAGACTTGTTTGGATTAAAAACATAAAAGAACTATTACATTCCTCCGAAATGCTAAATTTACAAGTTAAGCTCCAAAACACAAATCCATAAGTTCGGATTCATTATAACAAAACTAAAAGGAGTTTTACACATGTTACAACCTTATAAAACCATTCCCAAGCTTAAAAGTATAGTCTTAAGTCTTAACTTTCAAAAGTTACATTTTTGACAAAGGAATGGAACCCAAAACATATACAAAGTGATTCAATCCTGTCGTCCCCGCGATCTCACTCTTCGCGCTTCTTCTTTCCTTTCTTCTTGTCACCTGCAATGAAGTAACACTCCACTGCTCAGCTATATGCTGAGTGCACAATTCTAAACATATGCTTATATGACAATTCATGTTCTAAACATTTAAAACACATCAAAATAGTCGTTAAGGTGAGTAGTACGCTTCCATCCGGTAAATAAAACTGATGTCGTGGAAGGCACACCTTTTCTACACATCTTGTACACTAGTTGGGCCTTCCTCCATACCAGGTACCGTGTCCTGGTTGGGCCTTCCTCCATACTAGACACCACACTATCAATTCTCAAAATCCTCAAACTTTGAGGAGCTTACCCTCGGATGAAATTGCACTACACTCCCTTTTGACCCACATAACACATAACATGCTCATATACACATTTGTACATGCTTTTATTGCATTTCTACGTGCATAATTAACGGGCATACATAATACATAAATTTTGCCCGGATCTAAAATATCAAGTTCAATGGTTAAAACATGGAATTTCCTATAATTCATAGGCTTAGAATTCATACCTTGTGCGATTTTCCTTTAACTTTGAAGGATGAATTAGGAGATCAATCAAACGTCGGTTTTTGAATTTTAAACGATTCCTACAAGTTTACACGTATTTACCCCAAAATTCTAACATTAGGACATTTATAAAAATCTAACAAAACATGACCTAATATATATATATCAAAACGTAGGCCTTACCTCTACGAGTTCAAATCTCAAATTTGGGAAAAAACTAATGATCGAAAGGTCGTCGATTTATGTCAGAAAGCTCGTAGCAACTAAATCACCAAATCTCCCCTCTCTTGATTTCCAATTTAGGTTTGAAGAAATGAAATTAATTCATGAGTTTCTATATATCGGCTTGACTCTCGGGAATTATGTTTACCTCCCCACGAGTTCTCAAAACTCCTAATTATTCCCTGAAACGTCGCACACGTCCATTTTATTACTTCACGAGTGAAAACTTAAATTTATAAAAGTTTTCGTCCAAGCTTCGTTTAGGTCCAAAAATACGTTCGAAAACTATATTTCGTGGAATATCTACACAACCTACCTTTTATATAACGCATCGCTCACGTTCTCACCACAGTTCTCAAAATGATATCTAACAGTATCAAAATTATCAAAATTTACTCTACACAGATAAAATTTACTATTCATGAAATACCAGATAAGTCAAATAACATTTAAAACATATAAATGCCATTTAATCATATGGATGCCTCATGGTTCTCCGATTACTATGTCCTCAACCGACACTCCACCATTGACTAAAGGTCAACTACTTATCTCAATTATCAAATAACATTGATAATTTTTGAAAATTCAAATATGCATGTTAAAATCATGAACTTTTTGGAACGGGTGTGACAAAACGCCAGCCCCGCCCGCTCATGAAAGTTTTGCATTATGTTCTGATCCTTCACATTCTATACTTGCTTGTCCATCAGCGTCTCAATTTTTAAAATTCGTGGAGCAGCACATTAATTCTATTCAACAATTCCCATGAAACAATCCTATGACTAATAATCTGGACATGCCATGGAGAAATCATCCTAATTACTCGTGGAAAAATAATAATAATCATAATAATAATGAGACAACTAATTTACCTAATGCTTACCAACCCAATTTTCAACAAAGTCAATACCAACACCCCCTCCTAATCCTAACCCACCAAGGGTTAACGCTTTTGAGGAGACGGTGTTGGCATCCCTTAAGAATATAGAAACGCAAGTGTAGGCACAAGCACAGATAGTGCACTCTCACACATAATCCATTGCAAAGCTTGAATCCCAAATGGGACAAATAGCTAATGCAATGAGTCGTAGAAACGAGGGTAAGTTGCCTAGTCAAACTATACAAAACCCTAAGGGACAATACGGGAATGGGTGTTCGAATGAGCAAGTGAATGCCCTCTCGACTAGGACAACTATTCGAGAAGAGGAAGTTGTTGACAGGCCACATGAGAGTGAAATGGAGGGGAACATTAACTCTAATAAAGAGAAGGGTGAGGAAACGAGTAAAACTCGAAAAGATAATGAATCGACCCCGATGACGTATATTCCAAAGCTACCTTTTCCACCAAACGTCAACGAACCGTCAAATTTTTTAAAGAAAGGGTCCAAAATAGAGGATATACGGAGGTTTTTAAACAAGTTAAAATTAATATCCCATTCCTCGACGAGATAAAACAAATTCCCGCTTACGCTAAATGCCTTAGAGATCTATGTACTCAAAAACACAAATTACATAGTCGCATTCCTAAAAAGGACTTTCTCACTGAAAAAGTAAGTTCTATTTTTCAAAACGCGCCTACGAAGTATAAGGATCCCGGTACACCAATGATCTCATGTATCATAGGTGACACTGTCATTCATCAGGCTCTCCTTGACTTAGGAGCGAGTGTTAATCTCATACCTTATCACATCTATAAGCAATTAGGTCTAGGTGAACTGAAACCTATGGCCGCTACTATTCAATTAGCAAATCGTTCTGTAAAAATCCCTAGAGGAATCGTCGAGGACGTCCTTGTTAAAGTTGATCAATATTTTTATCCCATTGATTTTATGGTCCTTGATACTGAACCTATTTTAGATGCTAGGAAATACACTCCTAGCATTCTTGGTCGTCCGTTCTTAGCCACGGCTAATGCGCATGTCAACTGTCGAACGGGGGTAATAAAAGTGTCACTCGGGAACATGAACCCTAAATTAAACGTGTTTAACGCTGTTGATCAACCTCCTAAAGAAGATGATTATCAATATGTGGAGGGTAGTGAGGTTAGAAGAATAATTGAACCTACTAAAGAAATAAATATGTGGATGAAGAATAGTATAGTGGAAAATGAGCGAATGAATTTGAATAACACGGACCCTAATGACGAATTTACTCGAAAGGTTAGGAATCGATTTGAACATGATAAAGGAGATTCATCAAATGAATTAACGAATAACGACCTTATTTCTGCTTTTTACCAAAATCTCCCTAGCGCCCTAAAGGGTACAAACTATGATTTACGACCTCCTTGAGTCTTGAGCTAGAATGGTCTAGCTGAAGACATAAAAGACTGCGCTTCTTGGGAGGCAACCCAAGCTTTATTTCATCTGTTTTGCTTACTTTTTGGTCATTTTGGGTCATTTTGAGTCAATTTTGATCATTCTAGACATGTTTGGGGGTCGGAGTCAATTTATTTTAAAGTTATTTACATTAAAAAGAAGAAAACAAAGGAAAAGACCAAGTCGCCCGAGCGGCCCGCTCGCACGATTTGGCCCCTTAGAGTAAACCTTTTAACGTTTCTTATATATAGCCTCAGTATCATCTTGCGCCTAGAATCACTCGCGTGAGGGGTTTGCTCGCACGAGGGTGGGTTTTCTAGATTTTCACCTTTGTTCTCTTATCTCCTTTCTCCCAAACCTGGTCAGTGGTTTTATCGTTTCTGTTTGTTCTTTTCGGTCTCTTTTCAGGTAGGTATTTCTTTATTTTCATAACTCTATTTGTTTCCATTATGTCATTTACTTATAGTTTAGTTTTTTTTTCTGTTGAAAAAAAACCACCTGTATTATACATATATATATATATTTGCTACTATTGTTATTATTTTGGTTGTTATATTCTTTTGTCAAATATTGACAGGTGAATTAGTAGCTCTATTTGGAGCAATTGACCTTTCATTTCATATTCTTATACGTTCACTTGTTTGTGATTGTCGAGATCGAGGTATTGTTGTTCCTTCCTTACGTACTCTCCTTTCTTTCATTTTATTGTTTCATTGGGGACAATAAAAGGTTTAGGTTTGGGGGTATGCATTCACATGCACATTATAATGCACTAATTTTTAAAAATCTTCGATTCTTGTGCTTAAATAAACGATGATACCGACGTTTTTGCAATCTTGATTCGATACTTCTTGTTATGTAACTATGATTGTTATAAAATGGTAAACAACAGAAGATGTGGTTAAACATTTTCTGATGTCATGTTGAAACATTTTAGGTTATGTATCGTTCGAATCGTAGTTTTATATCATAGATTTGCACACAAACTTATGCACTGCACGTAGTCATTTGAATACATATTTGATGTGAACTATAATATGATTCGGATTTCTAGATAACACAAGATGGAGACTAGACCGAGTGAGCTTTTGAGCTTATCTTTTCTTTTTAGAGGGTTATAAATACACATTGTGTTTGTCAAATTTCATTGAAATAGCGCATTAACTCATTGTTTAGTCTCATTATTCTTGTTTTGGTTGATAGTCAAGTTAAAATATTGGTTACCATGCTAAATAATCTTCCGTCGTAAATATTGAAAAATTATATGACCATAGGAAATGATGATAGGCCTTCTTTGTTTACCTATCCAGATAAATAATAAAAATTTCCTTAGTTCGCCCCTTTGAGCCGTAAAATACCCTCTTTCGTTAATCACCACTATCCTATTTTTTGCTCCAACTTGATAAACTTGGAGTTCATTATTGAGAGATTTGTCAACTCTTAGTGTTGATTGAGAAGAAGAAGAAAATACGATGATGTTATTGGGGTAGTTGTTGGTATTTAATGAATAATCATTCGACAAGCAACAAAAAGGAAAAAGAAAAGAATAAGAAGAGGTTGAAAAAATAGGACGAAAAAAAAGAAGGAATAAAAAGAGAATATAAAAAGAAGAGAATGAAAAGATGAAAGTTGGTAGACGAGACGAATGAAAGAAATCGAACATATCTTACAATGCCATTTTGAAAAATACATAATGAATCCTTTCTATCCATTTACATTGCCTGAGCCACGTTATAACCTTTGAAAAGTCCTATTTGATCCTAGGAAACATGGTTTGGATATGAAAACGATGGGAGGGGGATTAAAACATGGTAATGACTAATTTTTCTTGACTATTGGCGTCCTATCCATGAGACTACTATTCTTTGGTGTCATGCATTTTTTTGAGTCATATGTGAGCATTTCTCGTTTTGAAAACATACTTCCTTTGCTTCCATATACTGGAAAGATTACACCTGTTTCTGAGTGTTTTATTTGAGAGTGTAATTAACATTGTGAGATTCGTAGTCGAAGCATAGTTGGATGGTTATCCGAGTTATATTCCAAGTTCATGACATGCGTGTGTTCATTTGACTGCCACATCACACACGTGCAATTTTATGAGAAACTCTATTGATTTATACGATGCATGTGCTTGGGATTGTTTTTCATGATGTAGGTGGATGTTTGATTCCGTTTCTTCTTGTTCGTTATTCTATTTCAAATCAATGTTTTATGATAAAGAGTATTGAATATTACCATTTTCCTTTTTAATAAAACATTTTGAATGTTGAAAATTTAAACAAAATTTTCTTGTTATAAGTTAAAATTTTCTTTTTACAAGTTAATAAAGATGATTGTGGGTGACTTGTTGACGAGAATCCTCACGAGACTTCACTCGTCTGACTAGGGACACCTAAAGGTTTGAAAGGCTTGTTGCATATGCTAAATGCAATTGCGTTGCCTGCGATAGTGAGTCAGGATTTTTAAGTATAGTAGTATTTATTTTTATATTTTTCTTTGCTCGAGGACTAGCAAAGTGTAGGTTTGAGGGTGTGATCGGCGACGAATAGTTGCCGTTTATATTCCTGAAGATACGCTTTGTTAGCCCATTTCATGTAGTTATTAGTTGTTTTTTTAATAAGTATTCTAAATTTTGTAGGATTTGGAGATTTAGCTTAAAAATGCACCAAAATCCAATGGTTAGTGGCTTTGGAAGTCATTCTGAGCTCAAACGGTGATTCTAGTGAAAGCTGAATGCAATAGTAGCCTCAGATAATCGCATTTTTGACTAGGAATACTTTAGATTTGAGAAATTTCTCCAGAGACATAAAATGTAGATCTTTAAGTTACAGACGTGTGGCCATAAACGGTGAGTCAATACGAGGTCCGAGTCAAAAGTTATCACAATTCTATAATCGGTGCGTAGAGCAGCAAAAAATCTGAGAAAAGCTAAAAAATGGCCTGGTCGATGGAGCGACCCGCTCGTGCGACCTGTGTGAGCGACCCGTTGAAAAAGTTAAAGTCACGTATTTCGAGATCCTGAAGAGCCCTGTATGATCCGAATTGACTGAATATGTCCAGAAACATAAAAATAGCAGTTTTAGTGTGATTTGGCTTGGAAAAGCTTCCTAAATCCTTCCAAACTCTTTATAAATCCTATTCTAAATCAAATTTAAGGTTACACAACATTACACAACATTAGATACATCCATATACAACAAAACTTTCAACCATTGAAGAGAGGAAAGCAAGGAGAAGAAGAAGAAGACCAAGGATCCCCATGGCCTCCTCCATCAACAACTTGTCAATCTTCAATTCTATGGCCGCTTAAACCAAGATCTAGGGTTTTAATGAAATCCTAGCCAAGTAATAGGGTGTATTTTATGCTTTTCTTTTAGATTTATTATGTATGGACGATGATTACATGTTTCGAGGATTTTAATAATAAAATCGAACTTCTATTGATTAAATCATTGCTTTCAAAATATATTCTTGTCTTAGATCTATTTTGAATGTGATGTGCTCAATGATCTATATTTGCTGTGCTTGTATGGATTATTTACATGTAATGGTGCTTAATTGAATTGTGCTATTAAGTATCCGAATAGTCCATGCCTAGGTTAGACGGATTATGCCACAACCCTAGTTTAGTGTGGAATAATTTGTGCTAACCGAAGATGGATTATGTTGGTGCTTGAACCATAGTTATCTTCTTGATGGAGGAATTGGGCTTGTAGCTACAATTCCCCACTATCATCCAACTTAATAAACTAATTGAACTCATAAATACCCTTATTATGAAGCTAGTGGTGGATTTTCAATCCAAGGTTCCCTAAACATATTTATAAAAACAATTTTTAATTGCTTCCATAATTTAGATTCATTTTTCTTGTTCTTAGTTTAATAAAATCAAATCGAAATCCGTTTTTCTTAATTAACTAAATTTAGGTTTTAAAATTAAAGTGCTTTAGTAATTCAATCTCCGTGGGTTCGACCTTTACTTTCACTACTACAAATCTTTAGAAAAGTAAAGTATATTTTTTATATCTTGATACTGACAAGATCAGAGAGCATGGCCCCGGCAGCATGAGTATGGTCTAGGCCTAGTAGAGTCTCCCCGAGGACTAACATGACAGTGCTCCTCATCTTCTGAAGATCGTAAACAGTGGGGATAAGAACATAGGTAGAAAACTAGAAGAGAAGTGGGAGAGCATGGCCATAGAAAGGGCACTACGCCTGATAATTTGATATCCCCTGTCATCCAGATCTCCGAGGGGCATAAGAAGTAGAGAGACGGTCGAAATCAATATGGCGGTCATGGATGAAGGAACTGGCAGCGCTATGGGAAATATAGAGAAGAGCCACTAGATCCTGAACGTACCCCGCATGTACCTGGGGGACTATCAGAAAAGCAAAGGGATCGGTATGGAGGATGGAACTAAACTCCTTGAACAGCGGGCAGATCTCCTCCTGACCTAACCGAAAAACATGGAGTGCAGGATCCTAGCACCTGATAGCGGCTTGGAACTACTCCTCACCCAGAACCATACAATGAAAAGAAAAGAGATTTGTCAATTTGTGGGACTCGAAGTTGAGCCGATCGATACCAGAGAGAGAATCCATCCATGGAAAGAGAATGTCAGAACTAATAAGAGTCACAAGGGATGAGATGAAAATGAATATAGAATAAGAGGTTAGGTAAGAAGATGAATGAGAATAAGGAAGCTTGGAAATTTAAAATTAGCAAGAATCATCTTTTATAAGGGAAAAAGGCACTAAGCGGCACTTGACAAAAAGCATTAATGTTGAAGTAGTTGAGAAAAATATATAATAAAATAATAAATAAATAAAGTAGTGTCGAGACTTTCCCTTCACTCACGACCGTGAATCTAGTGCTAGACTGTGTGAGCATACGACAGCCCCTCCTCAACATAGTCTCTAGGAACTGTATCATACTGTAAGGGGATAGTCGGCACACCCTGAGTGTATGGGGTTAACTAATACAGGGATTCTGACCCATGTGGACTATGGGGACGTTCCAGTTCCAGTTCCATTGTGGGAGGGCTGGAGGATCAGCTGCTCCAGGAACAGGCTACAAAAGAAATAATTCAAGTCATGATGAGCATTGTTACAAACTAAAATTTCGAAAGACTGAAAGGGAGTTTTTTTACCCGAGTGACGTCCATGAGAGGAAAATTGTGCATCAGTGAATTCAATATGAAATTAGCATAACCATCAGGGCCATCCAAGTGGTCCACAATGTCCACCCTGCCTAAAGCTATGATCAAGTCATCATGATCCAGGGTCTCTGTACTCCTCATGGTAGGTGGAGGACTTCTCGGCACATAGAAGATGGGAGCGGCGATGGACTGTCTCGTCACCCTCTCACCGAGGTACCAATCTCGACATGCCTCCCCCACCATCAGAATCCTCCTCCTAGCAAAGCCCACGGCGGCTTGAAGCTCAGCACTAGCCTCTGGGAGGGCTACCTCCCATGGATTCCATGTGACGTGGGCCTCCTGCAGATTGGTGAGGAGGTTTCTATAACCAACAAAGTCATGGGCTCCCACTTTCTGGCCCGTCAGTTCTTTCCTCCATTTCAGGCCCTGTGGTAAAATGGTGGCCTCATTTTTTCTCGTGCTGGGAGCCCTCATGCGTACCACTCATGGGACCATATCTGCAAAAAAAAAAGTGTTAAGAAGTGAATCCCATGGCCGAATTGAAATCCAGAAAGGCTTTGTAATAAATAAAGAATAAATAAAAGATGAATGAATAAAGAAAAATAATAAGGAGAAGGTTTTACCTCCCAGTCTCTCCAATACCCGCCAGTAGAGGGAAAGTTACCCCTAGAAACCTCGCTTATGTGGTAGTAGAGGGCCTAACCCTGCCCCTCCCCAGTTATACTGTGGTATGTGGCCGACGTTCTCCAGAGATGCCAAGTACCCCAAGTTTATCCGATCCCCCCTGGTATTCATCAAGGAACAGCCCAACACATACATGATAAAGGCCCTGATCATCTAATCATCAATAAAAACCTACCTCTGAAAGTATTCCTAAACCACTTTGCAGGCACGATGAACTCTCCAGGATGAGCCCCGAGAAGGTCGATGATCTGCTCGTGCCGGGTCGGGAGACATCATAGCGAACCACTAGGAGGCCGCCAAATGGGATGCCTGTGATCATAGCGAAATCCAAAGGGGTCATTGTCATCTCCCCGAATGGCAAATGGAAAGTGTTTGTGGTGTCCCACCACCTTTCTGCCAAGGCATGGATGTGGGTCATATCATTCGAGCTCTTCTCCAAGAGCAGCACAAAAAGGCCGAAACCAACATCATTAACCCCATTCCTGACCTCCTCGGTGAGCTCCATCTACGGCCATGGGCCCAGCTCCCGTGGCCTTTGAGGGCGGTCTCAGGCATCTGCAAAAGGACAAAAATAAAATATAGATAAGTATAGGAGGAAAGAATAACAAGGAAAAAAAGGGCAATAAAAGTGTTAAGGATAACGAGGTCAATAAATTTTGGTAGAAAATGAGATTCTTTTGAGCCCTAGCAGCTCTGTGATTTTTTTGAAAGAAAAATAAAATTCCTTGGAGTCGTAGCAACTCCATCATTTTAAATAAAAAAACAACACGAAAGACAGAAAGGATAACAAAATCAACGAGGTCTGATAATAAAAGAATAAACAATTCTTTTTAAGTCTTAATGACTCCACATTTTGAGGAAAATAATAAATAAAACTCTCGCAAATTTGCGATTTTGTAAAGAAAAATTCTTTGGAGTGGTAGCGACTCCGTGTTCATGTGAATGATTTTCTTGAAGTCGAAGTGACTCCATGCTTTGTAAAATAGGATTCTTGAGTCCTAGTGACTCCGTTTTTTCAAAAAGAATGAATTTCTCGAGTCCTAGTGACCTCGTTTTTTTTTTTGAAAAAAATAAATTGAATTTTTGAGTCCTAGCGACTCTGTGTTTTAAAAAAAATGAATTTCTTGAGTCCAAGCGACTCGATGCTTTCAATAAAAAAAAATTCGAGTCTCAGTGACTCCGTGTTTTTGAAAAAAAAAAAAATTTCGAGTCTTAGCGACTACGTGTTTTTGTGAAAGATTTTCTTGAGTCTTAGTGACTCCATGCCTAGGTGTTTTAAGTTCATGTGCGTGAATATATTCGATGCGACCCCTCATTCGTGATGAATAAGTGGAGTAATAAATTTTGAGGGCATGGTTTCGGTATAAAACCTGTAAAATCAAAACAAAGAGAATAGGAAAGAATATAATCTTGAGTATTGCACATAACCATTGATACACCCAAAATTGGCTCTATCTTATGACCGAGCGGTTCAAATCAGCGGCTAGTACATGCCCTGGGCAAATCATGCACAACTCCTCAGAAGCATCAGCCCGAGCGGATTAGTCTACTCATCATCCCGAGCGGTTCATTCGCGACCCGCCCAGCAGGTCGGGAAAACTGCACATGCACATCCCGCCGCGGGAACAGCTCATCCGGGCCCACAGGCATGATCCCGAGCGTTACGGGCAGTTACCTACTCAAGCTAGAAGACTAATGGGAAGTGCACACTATTTCCTAATCCAATTAGGAAATCCCCATAATTAATGCCAATCTATATCAATAGGATTGTATTTCCTTATCCATGTATGAGTAGGTCTCTTACATCTATAAAAGAGACCTCTCACCCCCCATAGAGGGGGCCGCCAACTTCTCAGTCTACACAGCACCTCTATAATTCACCATTATATGCATACACCCGGCCGATATTACTGGTAGTGCCGCCCCTCTTTGTTGGCTCACCAGGCCCGCCGGTGATCTACTAGTGAACGTGCTCAGACACACACGTGGACGTAGGTACCTTCATTAACAGGGCCGAACCACACACAAAAAATAGTCTCTCACTCTCTCTCTCTTCTTAAATTGCTTTACTTTATTCTTACCAAATTTTGACATCATCAGTTTGGCACCGTCTGTGGGAAACGACAAGTCTTTTCATCAACAAATTTATTAACTGATCGTCATGCCACCGAAGAAGAGTAAGAAGGATGACCAGCAGTCCGACCGGGATGTTCCTCAGGCCCCGGCACCGGCTGCGGTAGTCATGACATCTGAGCAAATCACCGCAACCCTCACACAACTCCTGAAGGGCCAGCGTCAAATCCAGCAACAGATTGAAGCCCTGCTAGCCAAGCAAAGCAGTCCTCCAAGGGCCAGGAAACGACCCGGGAACGTTGCGTATGGTCGGGAATCGATCTTGACCAGACAACGTGCCCGAGCCAACCCATCCCGTGGTGAGGATGCCAGAGACATCAACAGTGGGCGTGCTGCCCGAGAGGAAAGGCAGGAGCATATGGCCCGGAAATCAGTCCAGGGTCACTTGTTCAAGAGCCGAGTTGTCCCTAGGTGAACCGTTACCCGGAGTCATAGTCGAGCCCGATCCCAGAGGACAGCACCCCGCCATAAAGAAGCATCTTCCACCAACCCGACTAATTCCTTAAATACCAGTTGGGAAGGAGTGGAAGCCCGAATCAAGGACTTGCAGAAGCAGATCGACGGAGTGGCCAAAAAGCTTGGTCAAAACCGTGTTCTGGATCAAGCCGATACCGAGACAGAGTCATCGTTCTCCAGCCAGATCATGAGGTTCTCCATCCTGTGCAAATTCAAGCAGCCTCGCCTAGATCCCTATAACGGCTCAGGAAGCCCGGTCGACCATGTCCGGACCTACAAGGTTCAGATGGCCCTAGCCACCAACTCCGATGCAGTGGTTCTACTCCTTGGAGCCCCGATCGGTCTGCAGTTTCAAACAACTCAGCAAGCAGTTCATCAACCAGTTTGCCGGTATGCATGAGCGGCCAAAGCCAGACATGCAGCTACTAACAGTTAGACAACGGAATAATGAGTCCCTCAAGGAGTTCACCGACCGGTTCAACCAACAGAAGCTTCAAATCTGCAATCTGAATAAAATAATCGCCATCATAGCCTTCTGCTCGGGAGTTCAACACATTAAGTGCGCCGCGTCGTTCCACAGAAACCGACCGGTAACCTTGGTCGAACTCGCAGAGAGGGTTGGAAAATACATTGACACTGAAGAATTTCTATAGATCAAAGACCCCGGGCGAGAAAGTAACAAGTCTTCCAGAAGCAAGCGAAAGCGAGATCAGCCCGGGAGTCCTGACAGTTCTTCCAGTTCACAGCAGTCCGGATTAGGCAGCCCCAACCCGACCTCCAGGTCATAGTGGTCTGAGTTTGACAGCCCTGACCTGACCTTTAGTTCACATCGATCAGGATCGAGCAATTCCGCCTTTTCCCGACGATCCTGATATGACCTCCTGTCTCCATCAGCCTAGATGAGCTCGACAATAGTGGTACCCGCCTGATCTCCACATGAGGCCACACTAATTGTCAGAGAGCTATCCCAAAGACCTCGGGCCTAACCCTGAGGCATACAAAGACCTCGGGCCTAACCCCGAGGCATAAAAAGTCCTCGAGCTCCGAACTCAGGCACTAAAAAGACCTTGAGCTCTGAACTCAGGCACTAAAAAGACCTCAGGCTCCGAACCCAGGCACTAAAGACCTCGGGGTCACGCCCTAGGCACCGGCTTCGCTTAGGTCTAACCGACGATGGGGGCAAACCCCCTAGGTGGCTGATGATGGCAAGCTTCAAAAGACCCTGCAACCACCATGTTCCAGGTCGGTTACCTACAGATCATAGCCTCTGTAAGACCTTCGACTTAGCAAAAGCTTGGGGGGCAAGATGGCGTAGTGAACTAAATAGGTAATCATACCGGGTATTTATAGGCCTCACAGATAACCAAGTCAAAATCTTGGACAACCCGAGCACCTACAGTACTCAGAGGCATTAACTCCACTTAGGTCCAGACCGACGATAGAGGTGACTAAAATCTCTTAGGTTGGCCTACGATAGAGGAGCAAAAAGACCCTAAAGCAATGTGATTTAGGTCGGCTCCACCAACATGGTCAAGCTCTTCTCCCAACAGTCTTGACGAAGGCTGGCCGGGCGGAAGACAACCATCCTGGGGAGTTAACATAAAAAAGGACCCTAGAGCAATACGCTTTAGGTTGGCTTTTCCAACATGGTAAAATCCTTCTACCCACAGCCTTGATGAAAGTTTATGGGTAGAAGATAACCATCCTGGGAGCTAACTCAAGCAAAAAAAGACTCTGAAGTAGGCCGAGTCTCAACTCTCGGTCACTTCCCGAGCATTCAAAGACTCCGAATTAGGTCAGGTCTCAACTCCCGGTCAGTTCCCGAGCACCTAAAAGTCCCGAGCTAGGCTGGGTCTCAACTCTCAGCCAATTCCTGAGGACTCACTAGGCTCAGAAGCCCCGAGGCAGCTTTTACAAGCACTCAGACAGCGATAAGTAACATCAAACTGATTTCCAAACTTGCCCCAATATAGCATCTGGCCAACCTTGGAAATGGGGGGCAGCTGATACACCCAAAATTGGCTCTATCTTATGATCGAGCGGTTCAAATCAACGGCTAGTCCATGCCCCGGGCAAATCATGCACAACTCCTCAGAAACATCAGCCCGAGCGGTTTAGTCTACTCATCATCCCAAGCGGTTCATTCGCGACCCGACCAGCAGGTCGGGAAAACTGCACATGCACATCCCACCGCGGTAATAACTCATCCGAGCCCACAGGCATGATCCCGAGCATTACGGACAGTTACCTACTCAAGCTAGAAGACTAATGGAAAGTGCACACTATTTCCTAATCCAATTAGGAAATCCCCATAATTAATGCCAATCTATATCAATAGGATTATATTTCCTTATCCATGTATGAGTAGGTCTCTTACATCTATGAAAGAGACCTTTTACCCCCCATAGAGGAGGCCGCTAACTTCTCAGTCTACATAGCACCTCTATAATTCACCATTATACACATACACCCGGCCGGTATCACTGGTAGTGCCGCCCATCTTTGTTGGCTCACCAAGCCCGCCGGTGATCTGCTAGTGAACGTGCTCAGACACACACGTGGACGTAGGTACCTTCATTAACAGGGCTGAACCACATACAAAAAATAGTCTCTCACTCTCTCTCTCTTCTTAAATTGCTTTACTTTATTCTTACCAAATTTTGACATTATCAACCATAATGCCTAAAATCAACCTAAGAAGGCATAATCTTAGAGTCTACTCATGATCTTAATATCTAAAATGCACAAAAATCAAAGGCACATTCATACATGCATTCATCATCATACATTGCATTGCATTGCATCTATCATCATAAGGAGCAAGAGAGTTCAAAACTATACCAATTTGTTGAAAGCTCATGCCGAGAGGTGCTCCTCGGGGTAGGCAAGTAGAAACGACGAGATGTGGCCGGTAGAGGGTTTGTATTTCTTTCTAGAAGGACCATGGGAGCCTGAACCACTGGCCATTCATATGAATCTACAAGAAAACATAAAAAAGAATTCAAGATTATATGAGAAATTTGGGAAAAACAAGAAAATAGAGAGTTTACCTATGTTTTTAACCAATGAATCAAGCAAAAATGCAATCTTGGTGACTAGAAGAGTGAACATACCTTGATTCTTGAGTTGGGAATCAAAAGAAAGGGAGATTTTGGGTTGGGTGGGGTGGGGTGGGGTGGGGGGGGGGGGGGGGGGGGGGGGGCTCGTAGGAGAGAGTGAGAGGAATGCAAAAGAGAATGAAAGAAATGAGGATTATAAGACACTGCCAGTCAAATCGGCAGTCGACAGAAAGGCAGTGGCACTCGCTGGCACTCACTGAGTGCCGCTGCTCAATCACCGAGTGCCGCCGCGTATGACAGGTGGCCCTTTCCCCTCAAAATTTTCATATTTATATTGGGGACCACCGAATTTTGCTTAGATGACCCCCATGATTTTCCCTCATTTCGAAAGAACCCCCAAGGTTTGAAAAAGAAGTTTTTAAGCCCTCTTATAAGTTAAAATTGGCCCCCAGTTGTGAGAAATTGAATTGAAATTGAATATAATTGACTCCTGATTTAGAAAATTGATTTGATTCAAGTCTAATTGACTCCTAATTTTGTAAATTAACCCGTTTGACTCTTGATTGAGAAAATTGAATAAATTTGAGTCCAATTGACTCTTGTTTTTTTTTGAAAATTTGAATAAGTTCGAGTCCAAATGACTCCTGATTTTTGAAAAAATTGAATAAATTTTCAATTGACTCTTGGTTTTGTAATTTGATTTGATTTGAGCCTGAATGGCTCCCGATTTTTGAAAATTTGATTTGATTCGAATCAGATTGACTCCCGATTGCTTGAAATATGTGAATTAACTCCTGATTTTGAAAGTTTGATTTGATTCAATTTTGATTGACTCCCGATTGCTTGAAATAATGTGAATTGACTCCTGACTTTGAAAAATTGATTTGAAAATAACTGTGATGAACTCTTAAATTTTAGGTGTTTTTGAATTAAGTTAAGCTACGCAAAGATTTCGCTTTAAGGGTATAATGGATTTCTATTCCTCAATTCTCGTAACAAGTTTACGATGATTTAAGTTTAAGGATGTAACGTATTTGAATTCTCATTTCTCGTAACAAATTTGCACCAATATTGACACCTGAGTATAAGGCGCGAAGCACATCTTAGTCGATCAGATGATTCTTGGAAGGCACCAGAGTATAAGGCGCGAAGCGCATCTCAGTCTCTTAGTGTGATACCTAGTTAGACACTAGAGTATAAGGCACGAAATGCATCTTAATCGATCAGATGATTCTTGGAAGACATCATCGGAGTATAAGGCGCGAAGCGCATATCAGTCTTTCAGTGTGCTACATGATTTGACACCGGAGTATAAGGTGCGAAGCACATCTCAGTCGATCAAATGATTCTTGAAAGACACTGGACTATAAGGCGCGAAGTGCATCTCAGTCTTTTAGCGTGGTACTTGATTCAACACCGGAGTATAAGGTGCGAAGCGCATCTCAGTTGATCAAATGATTCTTGGAAGGCACCGGAGTATAAGGCGCGAAGTGCATCTCATTCTTTTAGCGTGCTACCTAATTTGACACCGGAGTATAAGGTGCAAAGCGCATCTCAGTCTTTTAGTGTGCTACCTACTTAGACACTAGAGTATAAGGCGCGAGGCGCATCTCAGTCTTTTGAAAAGCATAGTTTCTGATTCGGCACCTGGGTAAAAGGCGTGAAGCGCATCCTAGTCGATTAGATGACTCTTGAAGAATGTCGGAGAATTAAGCGCAAGAAGCGTATCTATGACGGTTATGACTTTCCTAGGATAGAATGACATCATAAATAGGAAATTTAAGGTATAGAATGCATTTTGTTGCTAAGCAGAGCAGTATGACTCTAAATCATCGCACCTGAGAGCATGGAGCATGAGATCGCTTGAGTATGTGCATCATGATAGGACAGGTGGATTCATCAACATGACTAAGTGTGCTTGTGTGTGGTCCCTTGCCCGACCTACGTTCTGGTCTGATTCCCATTCGGATACGTATGCAGCTCAACATTGAGCACGACCAGCACCGACCATTTAGGCATCCTATTTTTGCAATGCACTTTGTTTTTACCCGAATTCAAAAGCTCGGTCAAAGACTTGTCTTCACACAGGCTTCAACATTCACTTGTGGTACACGTTGCTTCATAAGCTTTGCCGAAGAGGGGCAAACTGTAGACACCCCAATTTTGACCGACTGTCAAATTCAGGGGATGTTACCTCTAAATACCGATGACAACAATGACCGGAGTAATTAGAACACTTCCCAAACAATTCAAGTGCTTCAGAAGATTCTTCAAACTAAGTTTTCAAAAGTGAGAGAAAGAGGGAAATCAGGTGTTCGAAGAAACCCAAATATGAAATATGTATGAAAGAAATAGTACGAAAATTTATTTCCAAAATTAATTATATATTAGAATTTTGAGAAGAAAATAAAGAGAAGAAAAGAATTTTGAAGAGAAAAAGAAAGAAAAGAAAAGAAAATATAGTAGAGTATATTAGTTTATAAGTATAAGAGTATATACTTAGTATATATTTTGAAAAATAAATAAAAAAGGGGATAAATCCGTTGGTAGCGGCACGAGGCATAGGCGACGGCACTTGCTGATTGTCGCGCCGGTACTCATTGACTGCCCATCGGCACTAGCTGAGTGCCAGAACGTCACTCACTGGGTGTTGCAGATAACTCAGTGAGTGTCGCTCACTGTAACAACCTGTTTTTCTCAAATATGTATGGAATATTCTTGCACATGGGTTTTTCACCCAAAATTACCTGATTGACCCTAAGTTTTTAGTCTATATAAGGAGGCATTCACCTCCACTACAAAGATCATTTTCTTTTTGAACCATCTTCATCCATCTTGATATATATATATATATATAAATACAAGAAATATACAAAGAAATTTTGGAGAGACTTGAGAGAAGAAAATCTTGAAGAAATTAAGAGGAGTTTGAAGAATTGGAAGAGGGAGTTGGAGAGCTTAGAACCTTCAACGAATAAGAAGAAATCTCCGAGGTTATAGAGGTAACCTTCTCCCTAGATAGAATTAGGCAAGATTCAATCATAATTCATAGATCTAGGATCTTTTACACATTTTCAAAACCTCTTTTCTTACCTCATTTCATCACACACCACCAAGAATTGTGATTGAAATTCATTTTATTTCATTAGTTTGGATCTAAACAAAGCCTTGTGTTTAAGGAAAACCAAATTTGCAAAAGAATTCTTGATTTGGACTTCCAAAATAAACTTTGTTTTCATTTCTTTTGCTTGTATTCTCCTCTTAGAATCTATGAGATCTTCAATATCTCATGGGACTCCTTTGAGGTTGATCCTTTGATTCTCTATGGTCTCATGATTTATCTGGGAATCATTATGTTCATACCCTCACATAACTATGGGATCCAAGTCTAGATCTATGGTTTGGACCCTCTAGATTGAAATCTTCGTAGAATCCTTCTTATATTCCATGAAGGTTCATATGGATTTGGTCATATATAGTCTCCAAGGACCATTAACTTCGGAGGAGAACTAATAAAAATGGATCTATATGCCTCAAGGAACATGTATTTGGGAGAAGAATTAGATATAGTTTAAGCTTAGTTAAGATTATGATTACCAATTCAACAAATGGTGCAACGAACTCATGAACTCACTGAGATCAAAGATTTTTAATTAAATCATGGTCCATAAAAATTGAGTGAGGCCAATTGGAGAATGTTCATAACCTACATATTTACCACTAGAATTTTTGTTTTGATGAAATTTTATAGTTAGGATTGTTTTGGCCTTATGATTTGCGAGTAGGTTGCTCTCTGTCCAAAATTTTATAATAGTAGTTCGTTTTAAAATAAGTAAATCAGAGCCTTAACCAACTTCTTTTGACTTTAAATACATTTTTCTATGAAGATTAAAGTGATAGAAATATACTTTAAAAGACCTAAGTGATTCTAATATTTTTACTATTTTTAGAAAATCATACAAAAACTCTAGACAGAGAGTTGAAAATTTTTAAGTGATGTCTGGTTATGACCCTATTCCCAGAGATTTAATCTTTGGATCTTTGATTTTCTTTTTGGGATAGAAACTAGATTCACATAGGCATAACATACTAAAAAATCATTAAGATCCAGCCGTTGGAAGTATTTTATTTCTATTTTTGAAAGTGTGGTCAGCTCTTTGTAATTCTTGCAATTCTGTTATAGTTTTGATAAACCTTGAACCACTCTAATCTAATGGACTCCTAATGTCCTAAGATCTTAACCATGCCTTAAATAATGTCAATTATGTTTAAATCCCGAGGCTAGATGATCCAAACTAATGAATAGCTCATAGCTCATGATCATGCATTCATTCATACATATTTATACTCATAAGTAGGACTCATTTTTGGTCTAAGTTGCACTAAATTGAACCTAATTGAACATGACTAGGGGTTCCTTATGATCATGTTGGGGCTATGGCATCTCTATATGGACATTACATTGGCTCCTAGTTGAGACTTGTATATCTATAGAGGTGTTATGGCTCCAACTAGTTAAAAGGAATTCAAAGTTATGTCAATTCCTTCTCTGCTTGATAGATTTAAGTTAGAAGTTTAGGATTGATTATTTGATATCTTGTTGAAGCATGTGGACTAATGTTTATTTTGTAGTGCTTTTGAGGTACAATTTCTCAAACTTTTCTCTAGTTTATTTTACTTGTTGATTTTATTGATTTTTCGACTCCATGCGCGACACCTTAGACTAAGTCTTGTCTTATGTATGTGTATGTGATTAGAGACTTTTTCTTAGAATTTTTATTTTGTATGCATTGCACGTTTCTATATCACCGCAGGATCTCGGGTAAGTTATCTAGTTCCCTATTGCATATCATGTTACTTGCTAGTTGAATTATGTGGTTTTTGAATGCTATTTTATTGTTAGGAATCTTACACCCTTTTAGGCATGCTTTTGTAGTGTATATGTATATATGTATTAATTGAGTGCATGGTTAGATTAATAATTCGATTAAAAAGGGTGTTGAGTAGAGGTTTATCACGAGATACGATGAGAGGGGATGTTTTAGTCTGTCGGGCTCCTTCCCCTCTCATTCCATAATCCCCGGACCCAGTTTTATCTTTGGTTTCACAAAAAAAGATTGGTTTGCTTTTAAAATAGTTTCTTAATTTTCCTTTAAAAAATTAAGTGGCGACTCTTTGTATTTGAAATGTGTTAAAAAGTGGGCCCAAATGCCGGTATCCACAGTGAGTACTTTGTGGGTTTAACTACAAGTTTTGTAGTTCATAAATGATCATTGAACTCTAATGGAATTGTTTGGAAAGCCAAATTTCACGATTCAGTAGTAAAAAATGAAAAAACTAAAAATGTTAATTGGCTGGCCATCTATATAATTGTAGCACCTTGAATTTCCTTGGAAATTCCACGTAGGAATATTAGATTTAGTGATGTCACCATGGTACGGTTACAGAAGGTCCATTAGGAAGACCTTAGTTAGGAATCTCTATATATATGACCCTATAGTCAACGTCTTAACGGCATCAACAAAATGATTTCCTAATCTAGTATTAAGAGTAGATAGTCGTAATCTCGACGTTTAAAACATTTATAATAAAATCATAGATAGATTCTTGTACTTAGACCCGTACACAGCCCCGTACACACACACACACACTAGCAATCACGTTCATATTTTGCAATTGAACACGTGAACCTAGGCACTTGTGCACACTAGGGTACTCAACCTAAGAGTGGGCCCCACCCACTGCCATGTGGCAGCCATGCACATGCACTCTACCACCATGTGCCCTCTATAATCTACCCTTAGACACACAAACCCACATATGTATGTACACATAGTTGTGCACTTGTGTGTACCCACTACACTTGATTAACTCCCATCCACCCTCCTCTATTTAAAAACCATCACCCCCTCATTTGATCCTCCCTTCCAGCCCACAATCTTTGTATAAAGATTTATAGAGAGAGAGAACCCGAGAGAGAGCTTGTAAAGAAGACACCCGAGAGAGAGATAGAAACAGAGTGTGTGTGTGTGAGAGAGAGAGAGAGATACAACCCCACACTCACATACATTGTGTATACCTACACTCAGTCCCTCTCTGCACTGTCTTTGACTCACCCTCACCAGCATACACATAGAACTATAGGAGGAGGCAGACACAAGGAAAAGTGAAGAAGAAAATCAAAGAAGAAAGAGAAGCAGGAAGACCAGACTGAATCTAAGGTAAACCCACATGCCATGTTCATTTCTGGACATCTACATGTCCTTAGATCATGTTTAGGACCACATACAAAGCCCTAAACAGAGCCTTAAGCTCTGAACATGCTTCAGTCGGCCATTAAAGCTCAAGTTTGAGCTTGAACCTTCGAAGTATGATCAAAACCCCTTATTATAATACCAAACAGACCTTGATAAGCCTAGATGGGCCTCCTAACAGCAGTTTTTGAGTGGAGTGATGTTTGGCTAGCCATGCAGGCCGTTATTCTTTGAAATAGCCAAAAGAATAATCCACTGATAGGTGCCCAAAGCAAATAAACCAGACTTTGGGCTTCTATTATGTGGTAGAGGAGGAGATTCCAGTCATTTTGCCGATGGTTTCATCGATTTCTATGGAGAAATGAGAGAGATATGGGCATCGGAAGCTTTTCCGGCGAATAGCGGGTCACCGGCGGCGTCCAACTCCCCGGAGAAGAAAGGAGACCCGTTTGGGTCTTCGGGTTAAAAGACCCGGGTTCGGGTCAGGCTTGGGTAGGGTTAAGATGTGTGAGTATTTGGGCTAGGGTAGCGAGTCGGGGCGGGTTAAGAAAAACCATGGGTCCCTTTTAGTGGAACGGCGTCGTTTTGACGCCGGGCCGTTTTCGGGGCGGGTTCGGGTCATTGGTCCAGGTTTCGTTGTGTGTGTAGTTGGGTTAGGATATGGTTTGGTTCTGGTCAGGGTTCGGGTTAATGGGTAGGACTAGTTTGTGAGTAGAAGTGGGTCTCGGGTTCGGGTTAGGTCCAACCTGAAGGGGTTTTTGGATGGGTTCTTTTGTGAGTGTTAGTGGGTAGTCCGCTTAGGATTCGGTCGGATCGGGTCTGACCCATTGGGTCGCTGTTTTGGGTTTCTTTGTTTCTATAAACGGGTTACCCGTTTAGTATAGGGTCTGTCCGGGTTGACCCGACGGGTCTGAGATTTTTATTATTATTATTAATATTATTCTTAATTAGTTTTAAATGATTTTATTATTATAAAATGGTTTATAAATGTATTATTATTGTTTTAAATTATGGAATAATCTTATATAGTGTTCTTAACATACTAAGTATAGTTACAATATTATAATAATAATATAATATTAATAATTATTATTATTATTGTGCTTATTATTATTATTATTATTATTATTATTATTATTATTATTATTATTATTATTATTATCATTACTATTATTTGGTATTAATAAGTGTTAATGATTTAATTATTATAAATGAGTTTTAAATATAATCCTTACACTTTCAGGTTAAGAAATATTATTATAAAATATTTCTTATATTCTGAATATTATAGCATTATTATATATACATACAAATACATTTATTATTTATATGATTATTATAAATAATAAATATTAGATTTTCTTAGTATTTAAATAGATTTAAAATACCTATGGGTGTTATTTAATTCCAAAAAATACTAAATGAGCTCCGAAAATTATGAAATAATTTCTGGTAGTGTATTTTAATATTCAGTATTTAATAAAAATACTTCTAAGTATTGATTTCTCAGTATAATTATAATTGTGTATTTAAATTCCTTTTCGGGTATTATCTGATATATATTATCTTCAATAATTCATAATAAATAATCTAGGACTCCGAAAAATACGCGGTCGGTTTCCAGAGTCTTAGAATAATGTCTAGATTGTTTTCCTTAAGTTTCGTGACTTTTTGACTCGGTTAAAAATATAGCTTGTCTTTAGGGCCCGCATTAGTGTAGTAAGCCCTATATTTTACCTCGTAAAACGCGACATACTCTGAATTGAGTCTAGTCAATGGCGTTGGACTTAGAATGACACGTAGATCACTACCTTGAGGTTTATAACCTCATTTGGTAAAATTACCATTTTTTGCCCATGTAGTTGCACTCACTATTTATTATTGTTTCTTCCGTTTATTGTTGTAGAACTTGACGTTTATCTGCTTTATGAGGATCAGCGACTCGAGGTGAGTTTCCTAACCTCACTCTAATCCTAATAAGATTAATATAAAATGTTTAAAAGCTATATGTATGATGTTTTGTATAAGTAATATATTGATTTATAATGCTACATGTATTCTAATAATTGTATGGCTATGCAAAGCATGTATGGTAGTACTATCTCATATGTGAGTATGTTAAGGGTTTTATCTATATGATCATTGGTATCAAATCCATGTTCTATACTGGAAAAGATAATGCATGCCATGTTAATAATACAGAGGAATAAAAGTAGATTTGCATGTGAGTATTGATAGTGGACACACGTGCATTTCATGATATGTGTCAGTATACGTTGTGTGAGAGAAAGAAGTGTTTGATGAGGATGTGAATGAAATGAGATAGGTAAATGGGAAAGAGATGTGAATGATGAGATTGAATTGATGAGTAAAATGGTTTGGTTCAAAATGATTTGGTTTTGGAAAGTTTTGGTTTTAAAATGAAATAGTTTTGAAAAGTATCTATTTTGAAAAGCAAGTGTCTTTGAAAAAAGTTGGGAGTAAGTCTCATTGGTCATGCATTTGCACGCACGAGGATAAAAAATAAGGATAATGTATTCTATGATGATCATGTTATCTATCTATCTGTCTTGTTAAGACCTTGGCTATGCCTGTGGTGAGAATGCGTCTTTTGATAAGAGATTAACCATATCTTAAGATGCTAAACTATGACGTGAGTCGAGAGATGTTTTGTATTTATTGATTATTGTGCGGTTGAGACTTTCACTCAGCCTTGTTCCAAGGCTGATGGCATGTCACGCCCTGGGCGTTCCTATACGCAGAGTGTTGCAGGTTTGGAGATAGATAGAAGAGTTCAGGATGCAGTGCCGTGGAGCTAAGGAGGATAAAGTCTTGCTGAAGATCTGATAGATAGTTTCTCCTGTTGTTTGTAAGCTTATGTAAATTGTTTAGTGTGGCCTCTTGTATTAGGATTGATGTTATTGTAACTCTTGTTTAATTTCCACCGTTGTAATTATACTCTGACAAGTTTAAGTCATGCTTATGCTTTAACATTTCCCTTATGATTGCATGGTGTGGAGTTAGAAGGACAGGACGGTTAACAAACTAGTCACGTGTCCACGAACCCATAAAGGAAATTCCAATTTTCCCTATTTTTGGCTTACTCCGGGGCGTGACAATAATATAGGAGGAGAGGTTTTGCTGACTAGGACATTTTGGAACCCTAATGTATGCCATCATCCAAGGATTCAAAATATTTCACATTCTTCACCACTGTATTGAGTTTAGAGTTTGAAAATTTGAAGCGTCCCATACTTTTTTTTTTATATACTTTTTGCTTTTCCCTCCATTCTCTCTCGCTATACATCATCTCCCCTCTGCAACACATGACTCTCTCTATTAGATATGTATCCAAATTTCAATATTATAAAAAAAAAAATGCTTTTTGTAAAAATATGATTAGTTTTGGATTATATAAACTTTTTTTTGATACAGCAGATGGGCATGCACGTTCCTTGGCATAGGGTATGTAGGCGGTTGCCTAACTCCCTATTTTTGGCATTAACTTATTTTCATCTCATTTCTTAGTTTGGTCCAACCCAAATAGTTTTTACCATCAACCCAAACTTTACGAATTACAGTCCATGACCAACCCTTGTGAGGCTTTATTTAGTTCATGGATCTAGTGAGGGAAATAAGTAAGAATCGAAACCAAAAAGAAAATTTAATTCTCTTGTATTTTTCCTTGTGTTTTCCACCAAACTCAAATAATATCGAAAACGTAGAATATTTCGTATTTAATTGCAGCTTAAGAAAATGGAAGACATTAGACTCAAAAAATTCCATTTTTAAATTTTATTTACCACTATAAATATTACCTCTTATTATAGTGCTCATTTCCTTGTTAAACAAAAAAAGAATATTGTTTTTCCTACAAACATCAAACCTTACAACTTTCAAAACAGTTAAAAATTTTCAAAGAAAATTTTCCTCTTATCATTGCTAATTTTCTTATTAAACAGAAAAAGTGTTTTTCTTACAAACATCAACTCTCACAACTTTCAAAACTGTCATAAAATTGTGTTTTTCTTGCCAACATGAAATCTCATTCTTTCAAAACAATTACAAAACTTCACAGAAAAAAAATCTCATTTCTTTCAAAACAATTGTAAAACTTCACCTACAAAAAAAAAGCTATAATAGTTTTTATGTAGAAAATCTTACCCCAAAAAATGCATATATTGGTAAAATAAAAAAAAAATCTCCTTGAGGTCGCTGCCCTCAAAGGTCCGAGTGGGTTAGTTACGTGTATATATATCATATGTGGATTTCTTGTGTATATTGGACTCCAAAGTCGGATAAGGCTAATTAAAGAAGGAATCAAATTTTAAGTTGCTATTAATGCCGTGACCAATTTGGAAATCAAAGAGAATTGGTTTAGTTTTGTTGGGATAATGTGATTGGATATACTAAATTAATGGTGAAGTTCTATTTGAAGTGCACTTCCTCGATAACACAACTTTTGTTGAGATTTACACAGCGAAATTAAACGAGCACACAATGAAAAGAAAAATAACAAGGGAAAAAGAATAGAAATCACACAAGAGAAATTCTACGTGGTTCGGCAAAACCCTACCTACGTCCACACCCAAGAGATATTTCCTTAATATTGAGAATAAAAACTGGTACAAGAAATCTAGGATTAAATCACATAACCTAACGTACAAACCCTTATACTCACTCACTCAATACCCCAAAGGAAAACCCCTCACAATATTTCTTTCTCTCTCTCTCTCTCTCTCTCTCTCTCTCTCTCTCTCTCTCTCTCTCTCTCTCTTCACAAGCCCCCAGTCGAGTGTATCTTTTTTTTCTCACATGTGTATGTTATACACACCCATATATGTATACAACTCCATGTATATGAATAAGAGTTCCCTCCTATTCATGCCACCTTTTGTGATAGCCTGATATACTCACAGTTTGCAATTATCCAATTACTTTTTGGATTGTATCCAAGCTTATCAACCTAGCTATCACCTACTTACGGCTAGCATATCAACAAAAGAAATTGAATTCCTTTTGACTACATGGGGATGGACCCCACAAATCTCTACCTCCATGCCCATAGAGAAAAAAAAATATCCCACCTTAAACAACCCGTCAAGATGCCTAAACCATTGGCCTAAAAAATCCCAGTTACACATACTGAATCAACAAGTCCCAATTTGATTCACCGCGTCCACTAAACCTGTGTAACCATCTTCCATTAATTTTACCCATTAATGCCGGAGTAGGGTCTTGATCCACCCCCTCCATCACCAGCAGTATTCTTTCCCTCACCATCGTCTGCTCCTTGGAAACTTGTCATTCGTGTCTTTGCCTCCATCGCAAAAGAAACACGTCTAGGGTACCCTTTTTCCTATGCACTCCATTTCCAAACACCAATCAAGTTTTTCTTCATTGTACTTCCAATCAGACGATACAATCCACCACATTTTTCTCCCTTCATAAGTACCATGCAGCCACGTGTGATTTTTATGGCTCCACCTGCAACTGAATACCTGTACCCCATGGAAGCCATCTGGCTTAGCGAGATTAGATTTCTTCGCATCTTTGGGACATATCTCACACCACCCAAAGTAGGAACCAGTCCATCATGCATTTTGATCTTCATTATTCCAACTCCTATAATTTTACATGGAGTCCCATCACCCAATGACATACTTTCATAATTATTTTCTTGGAACGTATCAAATTAATCCTTCCTAGAGCATACATGGTTGGTACAATCAGAATCCAAAATCCAATCATTATGAGAACAAGTATGCATACCTTTGGAGACTGTGAGGACATCTCCATCATCTCCTAATAAAACCAAAGAATTTTCACCATCACCATCTTTCCCACCATCGTCCTTCCCTTTACATTGAGGACAATTTTTCTTGATGTGACCCAATTCTTTGCACAGATAGCATTGGACTTCTCTCCGTCTAGAACTAGATCTAACCCTATTACTACCTTTAGATCTATCTTTCATCCTTCTCCGATTCCCACTTGTTACAACCAAAGTAGCTTCGTGTCCACCCTCACTGGTTGTCTTTCTCTGAGTGTCATGGGACACTAGTGAAGCCTCTACCTACTCCAAAACCACTATATCTTTACCATACAACAACGTAGTCATGAGGTAGTTATACGAATCTAGAAGAGAGATAAGAAGTATGAGAGCGTTATCTTCTCCCTCAATCTTGACATCAACTTTCCATAATTGATCCAAATACCAGTTGAACACACTCATGTGTTCCATGAGATCCCCGCCTTCTTCCATCTTTAGTCGGTACAATGATCGCTTCAGATGCAATTTGTTAGTCAAACTCTTGGCCATATAGAGTTTTTCCAACTTTTCCCACAAGCCTGATGCAGAATCTTCATCCATAACATTATTGATAATGTTTTCAGCAATACGGAGTTGGATTGTGCTAACACACCACAACTCCAACTCCTCCCACTCGTCAGCCTTTATAGCTTCCGATATTCTATCCTTTCCCTTCAAAGCCTTATACAAGCCTTGTTGCACAAGAATGTCTTTTACACTTTTCTTCTAGAAAGTAAAATTATCATACTCGTCCTGGATTTTCACATTTATTTTAATAAAGATATGTGGAGCGTGTGAATTATTAATGTTCATTAATAATTGTGGATGAGGTTGACTGTGAGTCAACGGTGAGGTGTCAGTGAAGACACATGAATGTGGTAATTCATGATTCATTGATTGGTTAAATGGCATTTGTGTGTATTGGGTGTTATTTGATTTTATCTGGCTTTTTGATGAATTGTAATTAAACATGTGTAGTATATTTTTTGGTAGTTTGGATATCATTTTAGATTATTTGAATACTGAAGGTTATATAGAGACTCCACGAAAATTAGTTTTTGGATCCTTATTTCGGACCCAAACGAGACTTAGTCGAAAACTTGTATAATTTATAGTTTTCACTCGCGAAGTAATAAAATGGACGTGTGTGACGTTTCAGGAGTTAATTAGATGTTTTGAGAACTCGTGGGGTGGTAAAAGTAATTTTCGAGATTTGTATCTATATATAGCAAGCCAATATATTTTTTATTTCACAACTTTTCAAAAACCTAAATTTAAGAGGTGATATAGTTGCTTAGAGCTTCAAGGCGCAAATCGATGGACTTCTGCCCGTTTATTTTCTCTCAAATTTCACATTTGAACTCCCTAAGGTAAGGGCTACATTTTGATAGTTTTTAGGCCACGTTTGGCCAAATTTTTATAAATCTCTAAATCTAGAAATTTGGAAAAAAATGCGTGTAAACTTGTAGGTTTTGTGTAGGATCGGAGATCCAACGTTTAATTGGGGTTCTAGTCGTTCCTTCAAAGTTACACAATGATAGCTCAAGGTATGAAGTTCTAACCTATGTTATATATGAAATATACATGTTTGGTTTTGATGACAAAATTGAGATCCGGGCAAAATCCATGTGTTAATCTTAGGCTCATTAATTATGCACGCGATTAAATGTGAAAAGCATGTCTACTTTTTCGCGAGCACGTTGAGTTGATTATGTGGGTCAAAGGGGGGGGACTTATACAATTTCATGCTAGAGTAAGCTTCTCGATGTTTAAGAATTTAGTAGCGTCGGTTACTATGCATGGTTGATAGACTTGGACTTTCCATGGCACTTGGGGATGCAATGGTTGATAGACTTGGACTTGCTATTGGCATCACAGTTTAAGACTTGGACTTACCACTACCGGATGAATGCATATTTTTCTCCCTAAAGACTATTAATTTGTTATGAATGGTGAGATTAAGGCATGTTTTCTTATATATTGCATATGTTAGAACTTGTGCACTTAGCATATAGCTGAGCAGTAGAGCTTTACTCCATTGCAAGCGAAAAGAACAAGGAAAAGATGAAGTGTGAGTAGTGAGGAGTGAGGCTGAGGAACGACGGGGAAATCAACACGTGTTTATACTTTTGTCGTATCCCAAACTTGTAATAGAAATTTAAAGTTGTAATATCTTGTAATAGAATCTTGGGATAGTTTTGTAGTATTGGAATCGCTAGTAAACTCTTGTAGTTATGTTTTGAATCATTGGTTTATAATTGTGTTTGTGTTGTTTTTAAATTGGAGGAGTTTATCTTGAAAAACTGTATAAATCGGTAAGCTGATAGGAATCAGTCGACTGGTTTATGGTTCAATTGACTGGACCATTGTGTTGATTTAGTTATTGCTTGTATATATTGGAAAAACATTTGACTGGTCCCTCGACACAGTTGACTAGACAACTGATGAATTATTGATTTTTGGTTCTGTAAAAGCTTCAGTCGACCGTGAGACATCACTCGACTGAGAATTTGAAAGCCCAGTTGACCGGATCTTCGATTAGTTGACTGGACTATTGTTTGAGATTTTCCAACTCTCTACTTCTTGCATTTCTAATCGACCGAACCTATGATTTGTCGACTGGATTGCTGATTTCAACCAAAAATGTTTCTTTAAGTGTTTCAAACATGCCAAACTTTTTATAACTCAAATTTTTTGTAAATGTTACTTATGTTTTTGCTGCTATTTTACTTTAAAGGAATTGGATGAACCTTAGTGGCATGCCACGTGTCCTGTTTCTGTGCGTAACGGGATAGGTCGTGACATTTAGTGGTATCAGAGCTAAAGGTAACAAAACTTTGGGAACGTTCGATGACGAGTGGAGTGTTGAGTGGATTGTTACATATTCTAGAGTGCATCCATACATTTTAGAGATGTTTGATGCATATGTATATTATTATACATACATGATATAAATATTATTGTGCATGCATAGTGTTTATGCATTGAGATTGATAGGAAGTTACAATCATGAGTGACAATGAGCAAGATCAGTCGCCACATACTCAGCGGATGAACCAAAGGACGGAAATGATTGGAAATATAGGAGATATAATACGGAATATAGCAGAGCGATTTCCTCCAACGCCTCCATTCCAGCTAGCATCGATAGCTGTGGTACATGCACTTGAGAATCGGGGTATGAGATCCGTATCGGAATAGTTTATAAGGAAGAAACCAACAGAATTTCATGGGACACCCAACACAATGCTAGCAGAGCATTGGGTTATGGATATGGAGAGAATTTTCTGATCTCTTCCGATGTCAGATAGGGAGAGAATTGAGAATGCAAGTGATGTGCTGAAGGGTAAAGCCCAGAATTAGTGGGTAAATGTTCTGGATTAAGGGGCACCAATTACTTAGGAAGGGTTCAAGGCAGAGTTTAATCGCCGATTCTTTCCGCGAGCCGCTCATAATGAGAAAAAGAGAGAGTTCGGCAATCTCCAATAGAGAGACATGACCGTAACTAAATATACGTCCAAGTATAACACATTATTAAGATTCGGTAAGGGTTCAGTGCCAGAGGAGGAGGATAGAGCAATGATGTTCGAAGAAGGGTTAAGGGAGAATATTTTTCTGAGAGTGGAACCTTATGAACACTTAATCGTCGGTGTAGTGCAACAAACAGCACTTATTGTGGAAAGTGGATGGGAAAGATCGAGACAAAATCAACAAGGCAAGCGGGGTAATAAAGTTGGTGATCGGAACCAAGGTAGATCTTTCAAGAGGCCATTTCCAAGAGGCTCTGGTTTTAGTTTCAGTGAGTTCAGAAGGACGTCAAGTAACATACTATTGTGCTCACTTTGCAACTAACCACACTCAGGTCGATGTTTCATGACCAAACCCCAGAAAAAGAACCAAGGAGGGGGTAGTACAAATTTGACACCTGACATGAGGGACAAGTGTTATGATTGTGGATTATTTGGACATTAAGCCAAGGATTGTCCGAGGAAGCGTTCTCAGCAAGGAGCTAGTTCTATGGCTTCTAGTGGCTCGAAGCCTAGACAAACCAACGGCGGGGAACAGAGGATGGAGCAACGTCAAGGGAGGTCATTTTAGATGAACCAAAGAGATATGGCTGCTTCAGAGACAGTGGTCTCAGGTATGGTGCCTATATGTTCGCCTTAGCACGCATACTTGTTGACTCAGGATCTACGCATTCATTTGTATTGCATGATTTTGTTGAACATTTGAATGTTAGATCAGCTTCATCAGGATATGAATTATCTGTTGTTGTACCTCTTAGTAAGCCGATAGTGACGCCTACAGTATACAAGAACTATGAGATCCAACTAGGCGAGAAGTTGATGACCGTAGACCTCATACCAATTGTTGTGAACCATTTCGACGTGATACTGGGAATGGATTGGTTGTCTTTTAACCTTGCCACGATAGATTGTAAACGGAAAGAAGTTAATTTCTGATCATCGGTGCATGGGAACATTTTTTTTCCCAAGGAAGTGGAGTTACACCGCTGTCTTATTTAATCTTGACTATCCGAGCAGGTAAATTGTTGAGGAAGGGATGTCAAGGATATTTGTGTTCAGTGACTGATACTTCGGCGATCGAATTGAAAGTAGTAGATATTCCAGTAGTACGAGGGTATCTGGATGTATTTCCAGATGACTTACCAGATATTCTTATTAAGAGGGAGATTGAGTTTACTATTGAGATAATGCCAGACTTAAGACCCGTATTGAAAGCACCGTATCGAATGACACCCGTAGAGCTGCAAGAATTGAAAATCCAACTACAAGAATTACTTGATAAAGGTTTCATTCGACCTAGCATATCGCTGTGGGGAGCTCTAGTATTATTTGTGAAAAAAAAAAAAAGATGGTTCAATGAGAATATGTGTGGACTATTGAGAACTAAACAAGTTAACCATTAAAAATAAGTATCCGTTGCCTAGAATTGATGACTTATTTGATCAACTTCGTGGAGCACAAGTGTTTTCAAAGATTGACTTGAGATCGGGTTATCACCAGTTGAAGATAAAAAGCTGAAGATATAGAGAAGACAGCGTTTAGAACGCGCTATAGACACTACGAGTTTTTAGTCATGCTATTTGGAGTCACCAATGCACTAGCCGTGTTCATGGACCTTATAAATCGAATATTGAAGGACTACTTGGATGATTTTGTGATAGTGTTCATCGATGATATTCTTATCTACTCGCCAAGTGAAATGGAGCACGAGAATCATTTGAGATTGGTACTTCAGAGATTGCAGAAAAAGGAATTGTTTGGTAAATTTAAGAAGTGTGAATACTGGTTGCCTAACATTATTTTGTTGGGTGACGTGATTGACAAGCACAGAGTTTCAATTGATCCTCACATGGGTGAAGCTGTATCTAATTGACAGAGACCGACTTTAGTGTCCTATATCCGAAGTTTCTTAGAATTAGCACGATATTACCACCGTTTTATCAAGAATTTCTCAAAGATTTCATTGCCAATGACAAAGTTGATGAGGAAGGGTATTACATTTGAATGGAGTTCAGAATGTGAAGATAATTTTCAAGAGTTGAAGTCGCGGTTGACAAGAGCACCTATCTTGGCAATACCATCCAAAACCGAAGGGTTTGTGATCTAAAGTGATTCTTCGCATCAAGGCTTAGGATGTGTACTTATGCAAGGTGGCAAAGTGATTGCCTATGCATCTAGACAGTTGAAGACACATGAGATAAACTATCCGACTCACGATTTGGAATTGGCCACAGTGATCTATGCTTTGAAGATTTGGAGACTCCATTTGTATGGAGAAAAGTGTGAGATCTTTATGGATCACAAGAGTTTAAATACATTTTCACCCAATGGGATTTGAATATGAGATAGAGAAGATGGTTGGAGTTGATGAAGGATTACGATATTTCAATTGAGTATCATCCTGGGAAGGCTACTGTAGTAGCCGACGTTTTAAGCCGAAAGACGATAAGGAATTTAACCGACAAGCTAACTCAACAAAAAGAATTGGTAAAGGAGATAGAACATTTAGAGTTAAATGTGATTCCAGAGACTAATGGTGATTAAATGATGGCAATCATAGCTCACCCAAACAACATAGATGAGATTAAGGTGGAACAGTTTAATGACTACTATTTATGTAAAGTGAGAAATGAGATATCTTTGGGAAAACAACCAGGGTTTACTATAGAACAAGGAGTAGTATTGCTTGGGAATCATTTGTGTGTACCGAACGTGAAGTACTTGAAAGACTGACTTTTAGAGAAGGCTCACAGTACTAAATATTCAGTTCATCCAGCAAGTAACAAGATGTACTGAAATTTATGAGAAAACTTTTGGTGGAGAGGCATGAAACGAGAAGTTGCTAAGTTCGTTTTAGAGTGTTCAGCATGTCAGTAAGTGAAGGCAGAAAGACAAGTACCTGCGGGGTTACTACAACCATTACCTGTGTTAGAGTGGAAATGGGATGAGATCACCATGGATTTTGTTTCCGAATTTCCATGATTGCCTAACAAGAACGATAAGATTTGGATTATAGTTGACAGATTGACGAAATCAGCTCATTTTCTACCGATCAAGACGACTAAACCTTTGAGGTTAGCAGAGTTATGTGTGAAAGAGATTGTGAGACTACACGGAGTCCCTGCAGTGATTATATCAGATCGTGGTAGTAGTTTTATATCGAAGTTTTGGAAAAGTTTGCAAATAGCTATGGGTACGAAGTTGAGTTTCAGTACTGCATTTCATCCTCAGACCGATGGACATTCAGAGTGAATGATTCAAACTCTGGAAGATATGCTTAGACTTTATGTCCTGAATTTTGGGAGTGATTAGGAGAAACACTTGCCATTAATCGAATTTTCTTACAATAACAAATTTCTGTCAAGTATTAGAATGGTACCTTATGAAGCTTTATATGGGTGTAAGTGTCGTTCATCAGTTTGTTGGACCAAGGTTGGGGAAAGAAGGTTGATAGACCTGAGATAATACAGTTAACTACCGAGAAGGTAAAATTGATTCATGAGCGACTTAATGTGGCTTAGAGTCGTTATGTCACACCCCGATTTTCGGACAACCAAATATTTATTCCAGAGCATGTATCTAGACTAATATTCAATTTTCAAAACATCGAGAGTGACACACTCACACAGACTAATAGATAATTATTGAAAACATTATTTTATACTCATTAAATAAGTATATGTGATTTTGTGTTTAAAGAAAAACTCTTTATTATTAAACTTGTATTCCCAAACATTCATTTTCATTATAAAAGAAATTAAACTACATTACACATTATATCCTTTCGATTAACAAAAGAAATATTATATTCATTCCATAAAACAATCTTTACAGAGTTCAGTGGAAAGAAAATAAATAAGCATAAAAATCCATTCATCCATTGGTCAGAACAACTACAACGTTCCCAATACCAAATATATAATCATTTTTACAATTATACACATGTGGCCCACACTGCCAGAAATAAAATAAAGTACAAAAAAAAAAATAAGTACAACTCTAATAATAAACAACACCGCGACAATCTCTTCACCCAAAACGAAGCTCCAAAGAAAATCTCCAAATACTAAACCTGCATATACATTCGACTACGTTTCATATAGAAACGCCCCGAATGCATTACGCACCCGGGTCAGTATATAAATACTGGTGTGAGTTAACAAAAAAATATAAAACGAGGCTTAGGGAACAACGGTGTCCCATAGACTCCCAAAAGTACTCACAAAGAAACAACATGACCACCTCATATCATACAATATCGTTGCACAGAAAATAAACTATGTCATCACACATAATTCATGTCGGGTTAGAACAGTAGTTCCACGCACATTTCAGGACAGAACGGTAGTTTCCTTCAATGTGGTGGCAGTGGCTCCAACCCCGAATAAACACAACTGAATACTTACCGGTCGGATATCTATGGTGAGTCAGCCCTGCATAAAAGTTAGTGGACCCACCATCCTGTAATATATAGTTATCACAAACCAAGCAAATAAGTTAGTAAACAACATTTCCACATTCTAACTTAAACGTCGCATTAATTATTCCAAACTTATCAGTCTTATGAAATACTCCATTGTCATTATTTTTTAGCCTTTAATTATCTTTGTGTTCCTTAGGTTCACCACTTGGCCACCCTCCATGGTACAGCCCACACATATATCCCATGTGTGCCCGGACATACTACCAACACCCACTCCGGTGCCAGTTTGGTTGGGGTATCAACCAAACCAGGTATACACAACGGACGGCTGGTCAATATGTCAAGACGTCTATACAATATAAGCCGAGCATAAGGCTTAGGCTAGCTTGATCACGAAGCCACTGGCAAAAAGTACACTCAACAAGTCTTAAGCCAGCTTGATCACGAAGCCACTGGCAAAAGAGTGCGAGCTACCAAAAACAATAACACAACAACGGGGAGCGGTGAACACTAAAGAACTATGTTGCAATTATCACTTATCGTTCATATTATCCCCAATAATTGTGAATTTCACGTTTATCAAATAGTTCCGTCTTATCATCCAATCACATCTCTAACATTTAGATACATTCCAATTCCTTACAATAAAGGGTTTTATCAATTAACCCATAACAATCTTCCCTCAATAATTTCTAATCAAATTACAAGATCCCCAATATACTATTCAACGTATTTAATTTACTCATTGTTATCAAAATGACCACACAATAAGGTCAATTATTTCAGGTACAATAACCTCAACCCAACATTCAATATTAGCCTACAAAAACCCATAATAAAAATTCAAATTCTCATATCGTAAAGTATTATAACAATCATTCCACAATATTTTCATCGGACTCAACGTTAATGACTATCACCCATTTTTTTTATAATCAACATTATATGAGAATTCATGTATCTCTAAGTAATTTTCGTTAAGTCATACGAACGAATAAAAATAAACACAACGAATCATATTTCTCCAATTTCGTACATTTTAATATACTAAAAACTGCTACTGAAATCTTCAATTTCTGCCCAAACGGTGCAGAATCAGGAAAAATACCATTAGACGAAAAACGTGCAGAATCACGTTTTACATGAGACATACGGACAGAATGTTCAAATTCAAAGCCACGATTTTCTAATAATTTTCTGAAATTTCTGCGACTGTGTGAATTACACATAAAACGAATTTCACATATATTTTCTAACAAACATGAATATTTCACCTATGGTTTTGATCAAACTAACGATTCACCTAACCCTTTCGAATGCCCTTATGTCATGATCGCAAAGTCACACGAAGGGGAAATAAACTATCTAAATTACTTCAACAATAGCGTGTATCCATTACAAAGATTTAACCCTAACAATTAAATTAAATGTGTACGTACTAATTTAATTACTCCCGTATACACATATACATACGTGTATATATATATACTCGGATACACAAAAATTTAACTCACCTTGTTGATCAAAAATCGATTCCCACGAATGCTCCGCGATTCCCCACGTGCCCACGAACCCGAGACCATTCTCCTTTCTTCTTCTTCTTCGACTTCTTCTTCTTCTTCTCTCTCTCTCTCTCTCTCTCTCTCTCTCTCTCTCTCTCACACACACACACACACACACACACACACACACATACACACACACATAAATGTCTGTTCTCTCTTATTCTCTCTTTTCTTCTCTTCCTTTTTTGTTTTAATATGGGGGCTAGGGTTTTTAATATAAGTATATATGTACACTACACACACAACACATGCCAATAAAACACACACAAATATATAAATCCCGTTTTTCTTTTTATGGGCTCACAAAAGAGACTCATATGAGCCCAGAATGAAGTACAAAGTGTTAAAATGAGTAGCTCAATGGGTACCCATGACCCCGGTACTAAGTTTTAATGTTAATTACATTATTTAACACATTCGCGGGCCTGTAAACACTATATAACAAAAATACATATCAACCCTTCACTTTTTTTTAACAAATATAAATTAATAAAATATAACTCCCAAACTAAACGCATTCACTCATGATTTAATTGATATGTCCACTAAACACTTAAATATTTCAAACACATGTCTTACATAGGCACACTCATATAATATTGCTAACTAAAAATAATTATTTACACACTTAAAAATTTTAGGGTTGTTACATAAGAGCTATGCGGACTCTAAGTGACGACCGATGATATTTGAAGTGGGAGACTTTGTATACTTATGAGTATCGCCTTCGAAAGGCATAGTACGATTTGGGAAACAGGGAAAGCTTAATCCGAGGTTTGTAGGACCTTTTGAGATCCTAGAGAGAGTAGGACTAGTGGCTTATCGATTAGCCTTATCATCGGAGTTAGCATTCGTACACAATGTGTTTCACGTATCAATGCTAAGACGGTGTATGGAGGACAACGAGTAAAATTATAGTGCCAAAACCATTGCAGATCCAGGAGGACTTGGCTTATATAGAACAGCCAGTAGAGATCTTGGATCGAAAGAGCAAGTATTGAGAACAAAGACAATTTCGGTGGTGAAGGTATTGTGGCGGAGTCACACGGTTGAGGAAGCTACGTGGGAGAACGAGGAAGAAATGAGAAATGAGAAATGAGTATCCATACCTTTTCGACTCATGAGGTATAAGTTTGGGGACAAACTTCCTTTCTGGAGGGGAGAGTTGTCACACCCGTCCCGGATTTTGCATTTATTTTAATAAACATATGTGGAGCATATGAATTATTAATGTTCATTAATAATTGTGGATGAGGTTGCCTGTGAGTCAACGGTGAGGTGTCAGTGAAGACATGGGAACGTGGTAATTCATGATGCTGATTGGTTAAATGGCATTTTTGTGTATTAGATGTTATTTGACTTTATCTGGCATTTTGATAAATAGTAATTATACCTGTGTAGTATAATTTTTGGTAGTTTGGATATCATTTTAGATTGTTTGAATACTATGGTGAGAACGTGAGTGAGATGTTGCATAAGAGGTACGTTATATAGAGACTCCACATAAATTAGTCTTTGGATCCTTTTTTCGGACCAAATCGAGACTTAGCCAAAAACTTGTTTAATTTATAGTTTTCACTCGTGAAGTAATAAATGGACGTGTGCGACGTTTCAGGAGTTAATTAGATGTTTTGAGAACTCAAGGAGAGGTAAACGTAATTTCTGTGACTTGTATCTATATATAGCAAGCCAAGATATTTTTCATTTCACAACTTTTCAAAAACCTAAATTCAAGAGGTGATATAGTTGCTTAGAGCTTCAAGGCGCAAATCGACAGACTTCTGCCCATTTATTTTCTCTCAAATTTCATATTTGAACTCCCAAAGGTAAGGGTTGCATTTTGATAGTCTTTAGGCCACGTTTGGCTAAGTTTTTAAAAATCTGTGAATCTAGAAATGTGGGAAAAATGCGTGTAAACTTGTAGGTTTTGCTTAGGATCGGAGATCCGACGTTTAATTGGCCTTCTAGTCGTTCCCTCAAAGTTATACGATGATAGCTCGAGGTATAAAGTTCTAACCTATGTTATATAGGAAATATACATGTTTTGGTTTCAATGATGAAATTGAGATCCAGGCAAAATCCATGTGTTAATCTTAGGCCCGTTAATTATGCACGCAATTAAATGTAAAAAACATGTCTATTTTTATGCGAGCATATTGAGTTAATTATGTGGGTCAAAGGGGGGGGGGGGGGGGGGGGGGGGGACTTATACAATTTCAAGCCGGAGTAAGTTTCTCGATGTTTGAGAATTTTGTAGCGACTACTACTGTGCATGGTTGATAGACTTGGACTTGCCATGGCACTTGGGGGATGAAATGGTTAATAGACTTGGACTTGCCATTGGCATCGCGGTTTAAGACTTGGACTTGCCACTACCGGATGGATGCGTATTTTTCTCCCTAGAGACTATTTGTTATGAATGGTGAGATTAAGACATGTTTTATCATATATTGCATATGTTAGAACTTGTGCACTCAGCATATAGCTGAGCAGTGGAACTTTACTCCATTGCAGGTGAAAAGAAGAAGGGAAAGAAGAAGCATGAGAAGTGAGGCCGAGGAACGCCGGGGAAATCACCACGTGTTTATACTTTTGTTGTATCCCAAACTTGTAATAGAAATTGGAAGTTGAATATCTTGTAATAGAACCTTGGAATAGTTTTGTAGTATTGGAATCACTAGTAAACTCTTGTAGTTATGTTTTGAATCATTGGTTTATAATTGTGTTTGTGTCGGTTTTAAATTGGAGTAGCTTAGCTTGAAACACTGCATAAATTGGTAAGTTGATAGGAATCAGTCGACTCGTTTATGTTTCAGTTGACTGGACCACTGTGTCGATTTAGTTATTGCTTGTATATGTTGGAAAAACAGTCGACTGGTCCCTCGACACAATCGACTGGACAACTGATGAATTGTTGATTTTTGGTCCTGTAAAAGCTTCAGTCGACCGTGAGACATCAGTCGACTGAGAATTTGAGAGCCCAGTCGATCGGATCTCCGATCAGTCGACTGGACTACTGTTTGAGATTTTTCGAACTCTCTGCTTCTTGCATTTCCAGTCGACCGGACCTATGATCAATCGACTGGATTGCTGTTTTCAACCACAAATGTTTCTTTAAGTGTTTCAAACATGCCAAACTTTTTATAACTCAAAATTTTCTAAATGTTACTTATATTTCCGCTGCTATTTTACTTTAAAGGAATTGGATGAGCCTTGGTGGCGTGCCACGTGTACTATTTCCGCGCGTAGCGGGATGGGTCGTGACAAAAACTACCCTTTCCATTAAACTACTCTACCATGAGTTGTGAGTTGATCATCGCCTTCATGGTGAATTGACTGGCACACCGAACCTGGCTTTGATACCACTTGTTGAGATTTACGCAGCGGAATTAAATGAGCATACAATGAAACGAAAAATAACAAGGAAAAAAGAAAAGAAATCACACAAGAGAAATTCTATGTGGTTCGACAAAACCCTACCTACGTTCACACCCAAGAGATATTTCTTTAATATTGAGAATAAAAAACTGGAACAAGAAATCTAGGATTAAATCACATAACTCAACTCACAAACCCTTGTACTCACTCACTCACTCACTCAATACCCCAAGGGCTCGTTTGTTTGCCGGATAATTAAGGGGGATTAGACTATTTTAGTTCAATCCGGGTTTATACTGCATTTGGTTGGGTGTTTATAGGATAAGTTAACTCTTGGTATTATGATGTGTGGTTAAAAACAATACGGGGGGGGTATTGAAAAATGCGTATATAACGGGGAAGAGGGATTGTGGTTCATTTTGACAATATTACCCCTGATATAAAACACCAAAGTCAAGTTTACTTTTTCATTTTAACCCAAAACAGAATTGAGAAGAGAGAGAAGAGAGCAGAGAAAGAAGAGGAGAAGAACAGACGAAGACGAAGATAGAGAAACGATCGAAGATGATGAGAGAAGATGAACAGATCTGCGTTTTTTAGGAGTATATATATATATTCATATGCAGATATATATATATATATGTATATATAATCAGATCGGCGTTTTTTTTTTATGTATATATATACATATCTTGTTTCGTGATCTAGCTGGGTTTCAATTTCTAACTTGATTTCAAAGAGAGATGACGAAGACGAAAATGATTTCGAAGATGAAGATAGAAGATTGGAGACGAATAGACCAAATCAAGGGGTTTGGATCTGTTCAAACGATTTCTGTTTTGATTTTAATTTTTTTTCTTGCAAAACATGCTTTTCTTCTAGATCTATACATATTTGTATTTTGTATTGGAGATCATGTTTACTTTAGTTTTGATTGATTTCTTTTTTCTTTTTTTTGGTATCAGATTTCTCAAAAATATGTTTGCATTGTTCTATTTTGATTTATCTTTTTGCAAAATGCGTTCTTCCACATCTGATGAAGTAGTTTTTTGATAATTTGTTCTCTCTCTCTCTCTATATATATATATATATTTTCACATTCTTGATGTCAGGGTCCCTTCTTTTTCTTTACTTGTTTTTCTAGTCCAACTTCAATTGGCCATGTACAATGCCACAGATTGGAATAGTTATTCTTCGTTGCATATGTGTCTCTGAAATTAATCCAGCCCTGGTAGTTGTAGATCTGTACAGCAAGATTCTGTAGTCAAGAGCCCACACAGATTTGTCAAAAATATTGCATTTTTTTTAGAGTAATACTTGGAATACAACCAAAATACACAACCTCCATTTTGTGCCTATCTCTCTCTTGACGGGCCCCACAGTAGCCACTAGGAGAGAGATAGACACAAAATGGAGGTTGTGACTCAAGGTTGTGTATTTTGATTGTTTCCCAAGTATTACTCTTTTTTTTTAATTAGATTTTTTTGTATCAGATTTTTTTGTAAAACATGTGTCCTTCTTCCAGATCTATACATGATGTTTTTGTATCAGATTGTGGAATGCTAAACAGACTGTTATCTTAATATCAATTTGGTTTTTGTTCCCCCACTTAAATGACATTTTGGTAAAGTTGTAATCCATCCTTATACCATGGTCATCCAAATACAGTATTAACTAATTGAATTTTATCACTAGTATAATTCGGCACAAACCAAACACAGTATAAAAATAATGCTACACTGTTTTATCCTGTGGTTAGTTATCCTATGATAACAAAGTATACTTTTATACAATATCCCTTTATCCTATCCGGCAAACAAACGAGGCCCAAAGGAAAACCCCTCACAATATTTATCTCTCTCACAAGCCCCCAGCCGAGTGTATTTTTTTTCCCACATGTGTATGTTATATATATATATATATATGTATACAGCTCTATGCATATGAATAAGAGTTCCCTCCTATTCACGCCACCTTTTGTGATAGCCTGATAGATTCACCGTTTGCAATTATCCAATTACTTTTTGGATTGTATCCAAGCTTATCAACCTAACTACCACCTACTTACGGTTAGTATATCAACAAAAGAAATTGAATTACTTTTGACTACATAGGAATGGACTCCACAACTTTGTGTATATATGAATATATGACAGCATATGGTGTCCTCCTTTGGCGGCATTGAAGTTTTTTGTAAGGTTGTTCACAATATTAGGTATGTGAGTAGAGTGAGATTTTTCTTTATCTTTATAATTTCTCTATATTATAGTGATAGTGTTAGGTTCTTATGGGTATTGAGAGTGGATGTACAAGGGTATTGAGATTGAGTTATGTGATTTAATTCAGTTGTGTCTTGTACTAATTTGTATTCTCAATAATGAAAAGAACGAATCTCACAGGTGTGGATGTGAGCAGTGTTTGGCCGTACCACATACAAATCTGTGAGTACTTTCTTTAGTGTGTGTCTGTTAAATACGGTGTGTCTTTTACGTGTATGTTTGGAATGTCTTTCCAAACTTTAATTTCATATATTCCGCTGGCATATCAAATTTCAATTGCGTGGGAATTGTATAATTCCCAACAACCCCATGGCCAACAGCAATTTCTTTTATATTGAAGTTCCCTACACGTCAATCTCTTCAATCCTCATCTGCCAGATCATGATGTACATCCTGTACCCATTATTAATTTCATTCTATTTCAAGTCAGCAATTTAAGAAAGCCAAGAAATGTATATAATTAATAATTTCAGCCTAACTACCATTCTTTAATTGCTAAGATGCCCCTGTTAGTTAGAGAATATACCCATGTTGCGTGTATTGATGGTCAAGTTTCTAAAGAAGGAAGGAAAACATGAAACTTACACTCACTATATATACACATTTGTGTGTATATATCTATGCATGCAGAACAAAACCATCAAGTTGGGTCATTTCATTTGATAAAATTCCACAAGGAAAAGGTCATTAATTTGTGAGAATGGGGTCACAGAGAGGCTTTTTGAGATTGTTTTCATTGTTCTTTATTTTCTTTTGTTGTTTTGAATATGGAGTCCAAGCTTGGAGCAAGGAAGGTCATATAATGACATGCCGAATTGCACAGGTAAAGTGTAGCACCTATACTGTTTAGTTCCTACTCTGAAGAATTCCTTTTTTTTTTTTTTTTTTTTTGTAAGTTTCAACGAACTCAAACGGGCTCTTAATATTTTGGGTAATACTTGGGGTACACCCAAAGACACAAACAACTCAAGAGATGTGTCTATCTCTCTCCTGTGTCACTGTGGGGTCCAGTGACATCACAGGAGAGTTATAGACACATCTCTTGGGTTGTGTCCCAAAAGTTGTGTCTTTGAGTATGTCTCAATCTTTACTCTAATATTTTAGCTAACCCAAATGGACTCTTAGAGTAAGAGCAAAGGAGAGCCTGAAATTTTGTATTAGATATAGGCTACATTAAGAAAATGTGTTGGGCTAAATATTTATGGTAGACTGGATTACAATTGGGTTTATAAATTACTACACATATTAATAATTTTTTTCCCCATAATTTGGAGTGGCTACTGCCCACCATAGCCGCTTACAACTCGACCACCCTTGTAGGAGAACTAAAGAGAGATACCCGAATAAATTTATGTTAATTGTGTTTATGCCTCTGCGAGTAGGCCATTTCATTGTACATCTATGTTCGGAATTGACCCTATAACTATGACCAAATTGAAACTACGTTAGGATCCTCTTCCATATCGACTAATAAGGGCTTGCAATTTGGTTTTCAAGGACGAGTTCTACATAGTGGGCTCCTAACAAACTTTAAAATTTTGTTTGGCCAAAAAATTAGTTGGCCAAATTTGAAATGTGAAGTGTCTATTTTTCTCAAATTAATTCCTCCGGCCCCCCTTCTTCAATTTATTTTTTCCACCATGTTCTTTATTCTTTGAAACACGATCACCTCAACTACCAAGCCATTGAAAACTTCTAACCACCATACACAAATCTACTAACATATATCTACTTCTACTAATCTATCTACTGACATATATAAGAGGAATAAGTTTTTGGGCACAAATAAATATCACAAATACAATCCACAAATAACATAATGTGTCTAGATTCTCTCTTGTGGTGTTCTGGTGGAGTTTACAGACAATGTGAGATCTACTAATTGTGGAGTCTTAAAAAAAAAAAAAAGATAAAAAATCCCGGTGACATCCCACTTTTATAAAATATTAGAGAGAAAGATAGGATATTATATCACAGGTGCATAGACTTTGCTCCTACCAAACCTAACATGTATACAAATTGATGTTCTTAAGTGTTATAATTAAAATAAGAGTTATATTTGGGGCACTAACAATATCCACTAATACTTACTAACACACTCTATCTCTCTCCTAGTGGCATTGTGGGGTCCGCAGTGGACCCCGCAGTACCACTAGCAGAGAGATAGAGTGTGTTAGTAAGTGTTAGTGAATTTTGTTAGTGCCCCTAGCATTGCCCTTAAAATAAGCCAAAAATTATAGCAAATTATTTAACTGGCAAGTGCCTATTGACCTAGTAAATTTAAAAATGAGCAGTTGGTGTAAATCTTTTTTAAACAACATAGGCACAAAAAGTTGAAAATGAATAAATCTTGATTAGTTATTCAAGTTAAAAGTAAACTCCCATTAGGTATTACGCAGAAAAGACCGTCATAGGGTTTAATTAAGTGCCATTTTTAAATCATATAAAATAAAATTAAGAATAAGAAATTCTAGTCAAAAGCCATACATAAATTAAATAGATTTTTTTGGCCTTAGGTTCAAGCAGTTTTTTTTTTTTTTTAGTAAAAGGTCATTTAACTGAAAAATTCACGTAATTAGTTCTGTAAAATTGAAACTTTCGTATAACTAAGAATGCAAAATTATAACATAAGAATTTGATTTGATTAATTTTCTCTAATCCAAGGACTTTTGACCGAAATTAAAAACGAGTTATCCTTTAAACTCAAATAATCCCTTACGGGTTTTTGGTTTTTTATATACCAAATTTCCAAAAATAAAATGAAAATCAACTTAATCACAAAAAGATAAGTAAAATATAATCAACATTAATTATTTCTGTCCTTTTGTAAATTATTGGCGTAAAGTTTGTTTTATTGGTAATGAATTCAGTGCTGTTTCTGACTTGTGAGTCACACCAATTCTATTATCCGCACTTTAATGAGAAAATAGGTGACTTTTTTCAACCAATTAGTCTAAGGATCTAAGAACACTCAACAGTCAACTGTTAATAGATGCTTTGACGGTTTTTTTTTTCCTTTGGTTGCTTTAGGGTGAAATACAAGGAAGACAATTCTATGTAACTTATAAAGAATGTTCAATTCTTCGTAACTTATAAAAAATGTTCAATTTATGCCTGTAAGTTCCAAATTTTCTTGACAACTTATAAAACATCGAGCTTTTAGATCATCTTCAATGTTAAATGTTATTTCGTCATGTCAAATTTATATTTTAGCATTATTGTAGTACTAAAATGTTATATTTTAGCACATATGCTCCAATGATATATGTCAAATGAAATGCTATTTCTTTCTTTGTATTGGACAAATTTAAGGTGTTGCCTTGTTGGTATGCCAATTATAGCATAGTCCTCCAAAAGCACATCTCCAATGGTGTGCCAAAGGTCATGCAAAATTATAGCAATACCAAAGGTCATGCCAAATTTGGTACAGAATATAGCATTGTTATAATTTGGCATGAGTTTTGACATGCCATTAGAGGGATTTTTTTTGTAAGTAATGCTATAATTTGACAATAACATGAGGTATATCATGCCCATTAGAGATGGTCTTAGATGTCATTCACAATGCAATTAATATTTTCAGAGGATCTCCGTAAATTTTATTTGTGGAAACAGACTAAAAGTGTTCCAAAAAAGAAAAGGAAAAAAAAAAAACCGTCTTTTAGAAAAAAGTTCATGTTGCGTAATCAAATTTTCGGCTGCCCAGTGCTAGGCGGACCAAGATAATGGGGTATTTTATCCACTTGGTCTTGGGTTTGAGACTTTATATGGGTAACTACAGGGGATTTGGTCAGTACTTTTGGCCTCCTTTAGAGAGGTTAAGGGTTCGAAATCCCCAGGGCTCGTGTAAACTAATTGGAGGGATGGATCTTAAGATGGACAATGTCCAACTTAGTGTGGGTTCGATGCTACCGCTGGCTTGCCTCCCTGATTAACTTGATATGTGTGTTGTGGGGTCCATACACGTGTCCGAAGTTCGCCCGAAACTTTTACTCCGATAATAACAACAATAGATACTAATCTCAAAGTTGTGAAAGACAAGTTAAAGGATTTGGCATTGTATCCGGAAAAAAAAAAAAAAAAAAAAAAAAAAAAAAAAAAAAAACAGAAAAAAAAGTTCAGATTGCGTGCTCATGTTGATTTCATAGTGTGTACATAATGAACAAAGACGAAACTATTAAAGGGTAGGGTGCGCCTAGTCCCCCAAAATTCTAAATATTTTGTTTTGTGGGCCTATATTGGTCACAATTCTCCAAACTAACAATTTTCTTCTTACTTCTCCGTTTAGTCTCTAATATATTAGTCAATTGTAATCTAGCTCACACATTTAGCCTGAATCAAAGATGCCTGAAAAGTGAAAACATTCACCTTTCATCCCACTCCTACCTTGGCATGCTTTTATATGCCATCAGAATTTTCATGCTTGCTTATATATCTTAATCTTTTAGCTCCAAATTAAGTGTTTTTTTATTCTATTTTTGAATGTTCCATTTTTAAAATCATCCGTGATTCGTGACAAGGGAATATACTTTAAGTCTTTAACTAAATACTTTCTGAGCTTACGTTTTATCATTTTAAAATTCTCCACATACTTTTCATTTGATGTTACATTGAATTAAAAATTCAAGACAAAGGTAATATTGAAATGTTCCCCCACCAGATTTCTCTATGCATGCAGAGCTCATCCATGCAGCACATGAGTTTATTTAGATTTCTCTGAAATAAGATTTCTTAAGTAGTTGGAATTCTCAAAATGTCCCTTTATTTGAAAACAGAGAGAGTAAGGCTGATTTTCAAATGGTTCAGATCGGAATTGAGGTCTTCGAAAAATATTTTAAAATTTTCAAAATAGAAAAAACTCCTATGGTATTCCTATTCGGAAGGTTTGGAATTTCAAAATTCAATTCCGATTCAAAAAATTCGGAAATATTGACTTTTTTTTTGGAATGTTTTGGAATCATAATTTGTAAGACTTATTTTCTCAAAATTTTAGGAATTTGCAAATTTTAGTTGAAAATAACATAATACATTTCATGTCCCCCAAAAATGTATATCTATATATTTTTACAAAAGTAGAATATAATTATAAATCGAAGAATTTTTTGAATCAAAAAATCAGAATTTCCAAAATTTTCAGCACAAACTCGATTTCAGGCTAAGTTTATTTTGAATTCTTGTATTTCAAAATTTGAAAATAAAAAATTGGCGGATTAGTTTCAATCGGAATCCAAATTTCCGTTCCAAATTAACCCACGGAGGGAGTATTTGACTAACAAATTTGAGTGGTGGATGAATATAGGGTCTGTTGGAACGCAAGGCGGCACACGCTGTACGGATGTTATTACCAGACGATGTAAAAGGAGACTTGTCGGCCCTGTGTGTATGGCCTGACCAAGTGAGGCATTGGTACAGATATAGGTGGACAAGCCCCCTTCATTTCATTGACACTCCTGATCAAGCTTGCACCTACGATTACCAAAGTAAGTTAAATGCCTATTGTATCGATTTTTGAATTCATAAATAATTTTAGTTCTTCAAAACTTAAATGAAATCTCAGCAATTCGATTGCAAAAAGAAAAAAAAAAAAGTGAGTTAATCTTTCAATTGTCCAAAAGCGACCTTATTAGACATCTGTCAATGAAAAACCTTCTTTTTTAGAGAAAACTAGTCGACATACCCGGTGCAATGCACCGAAAAGGAAAAAAAAACAGGAGGAGAAATTAAAACCTCTAGACAAAAAGAGATGAATACAATTACAATACATAAAAGAATGCGAAAAAGTGGAAAAAAAAATATAAAGAAACAAACCAGAAAAGAAAATATGATAGTGAAAATACAAAAAAGTGCAACTGGCTACAAGTGTTTTTTTCTCAATTGTCTACAAGTTATTGGTTTTAAAGCCAACCAAACAATTTTCCCCCAAAATCTAACCTCTATGCTACCTTAACTGGAGTATAATTGCTCTTGCTGACTAATGTTGTAATGTTATAGTAAGAGTTAAATGAAAAGCCTATATAACATGTAAGGGGATATCAAAAGACTTCGGTAGATATGAAAGGGACCCAATTAAAGAGGCACATCAAAGAAACTGGAAGACAAAATCAGGCCAAGATTAGCTATCATCTAATGATAAACTGTACATGGTTCCACGTTCTGCCAATATGTTGAATAATAACATTATCAAAAGATCCCAGAGGTCACGTGCTTCATGGATAACATTTCCATAGCTAGTAAAGCATTTCTCATCACTGTTCATCTCCTTCACAATAGTCATTGCATCTGTCTCAAACGTAGCATTGCGAAGCCCCCAACTGACTTGCAAACTTGATTGCACAGAGAAAAGCTAACGCCTCCACCATTTCTGCTAATAAGCAAGGTTTTTCCTTCTTAGCTAAGGTCCCCAAAACTTCCCTATTACAATCCCTAACCACAACTCTGACACCTGTCCTTGCACCATTTTCTATAAAAGACCCGTCACAGTTTATTTTCACCAATTCTGGCCATGGTGATTGCCATCCCTCAAAGAGTTATTTGGCGCAGAGAGAGATTTGATATAAGCCAGGACTGATTTGCATGTAAGGTTGAAGAAGTTTGTTCATAATGGTATTTGAGTATTATTCAGAAACATAGAAGAATAGATCTTGGTGAATTCGATTTATGTATTCTATGTAGCTGAGTGGTACGTGTATTTATAGTCTGATTTTGGTGACCTTTTCCACTTCCCTTAATATATTGATTGGTCTCATTTAAGGGAGTAATTGAAGACAATTATATGGGAGAGGAGGCGGCTGTTTGTGGGAGATGAAAAGGAAAGGCTGTAAATAAAATAAAAGAAAGCCACGTAGATACAGAAGAGTAAGGGGAAAAAGCCACCTAGGCGCCATGTGGATGATTGTGGGAAGGCTTTTGGCTTCGATTTTTAGATATATATAATAGATTGCTCAAGAATGAATTCAGAGGGGGCAGGCGGGGACGGCTGCCCCTCCTAGATTTTGGGAAAGGCTTTTATTTTTGTTAATATTATACATAAGAGAGGGATGATGTACGACTTGCTTCTCGTAGGGCTTAGTGTGAGCAACAACAATCAGAATAAAAGCAAAACTCTAAGGTAGACTCTAGTTTCAGTGCACGTGTGGAAGGTGCTGGCCCTTTAAGTTAGGGTTGCACATGGGTCGGATCGGGTCGGGTTCCTACAGAATCGTAACCGACCCGATTATGAATGGTTCCATGTTTTGAGACCCAGACCCGAACCGATGAGGTTTGGACCCAGACCGACCCGACCCAGTAACTTTGGTTCGGGTCGGGTTGGGTCTGGGTCACAACCCAGTTTTTTTTTTTTTTTTAAAATATATATTTTTTCTTATATTTTATTTTATAAGTATTTTTATTTATATTCATTAGTGGATACCTATTCTTCTATGTATAATATATCCATTAAAAAAATTGATGAGGGTGGAGAGTCATGAAAATTAATTCCCACCATTAGAAAAATGAATATAATGTTTTATATATTCATGGATATAATGATGTGCAACCTATAAAAGTTCAAATTAATAAAGTGGTTATGTTTTATATATTCATGGATATAATGAAAAGAAAAATGAGAACTTTGTCACCAAAATAAACAATTAATTAGCAAAAACAGTTTGTCTATTGGCCGGACCAAACCAGACCCGACCCGACCCGGACCCAACCCGACCCGAACCGAAATATTTATCTTTTGACTGGACCCGAACCAGACCCGACCCATTTCATTTCAGACCCGACCCAATCGGGTCGGGTCGAGTCGGGTCGGGTCTTGGGTAACGAGTTTTTTTTGCAACCCTACTTTAAGTTATTGCGCTTTGTACTGACATCAACTATATATATTTTTTTTAATTTCAAAATTGTCCTTCTGAAAATATGGAAAAAGTCCAAAAAGGTGTATATGTTTCCAAACTTTTTTTTTTTTTTTTTTGGGAAAATGTTTCCAAACATTACAGGGTGAGGTGATATACATTTGACACACATGCATATAAAAATTAGAAACATGTTGTTTAGTCCCTTATTATGCAGGTTTTGTATATTGAGTGCATCTAAATTAGGAAGTTATGAAAACAATCACTTAATTGGTGTACAATTAAGGAATTAGTCATTTTCCCTAATTTTTGTTTTTTTTTATTACTTTTATACCCTTTATCTATTTTAAATAGAAGTTAATTTGAATATGAGTTATTTTTAGTCATTATGTATTATAACAGAAGTGAAGGAGTTATGGAATCATGGCTTCCTAAAATTATGGTAGTTAATTGTGTGTGGTTTAAATGTAATTTTAAACTGAAACATATGTTGACATATGATAATCATAATTCAAAAAAATTTTAATTCTAGATTTCTCACTGTTGTGATTAAAAAGGTGATAAAATTGTTTGCATCATCGCTTAGTTCGTTATAACTGTACAGACATGTACGTGATAAATTTCTCACTATATTTATTTCAAATATTATGAAGCTAGTGAGTTATTTGTGACATTAACGTACAAAGTGAAAAAATTCTCACAGAAATTCTCACTATTTTCATCACAGTGAGAAATTCCTAGTTACTTCACAAGAGTGAGCTCGCTATTAACGTAAAAATACATACTTCTTACTTTTGTACATGTTGTTCTATATATAGTTGTAACGTATGAGAATATCTCACTTTTCCAACATAAAAATTTTCCAATCTTGTACGTTAATGTCACAAAAATCTCATCAGCTTTTCAATTTTTGAAATCAATAAAGTGATAAATTTCTCACAAAAAAATCTCATTACTATCACCAGAGAGGAATTTCTCATTTTCTTCACTATAGTGAAAAATTCTCATGTGTGTGGCTTAATCCATGTGTTGCTTAACCTCATATTAGTTGACCAATACAAACAATTTGAATCGTTATCATATGCACATATCAATTCATACAAACATATGAAAATTTCTCACAGAAACAAGTGAGAAAATTCTCACCCAACTAAGTGAAAAATTTCTCACAGAAACTGTTAAATATAGCAGATTTACAACCAACTAAGTGAGAAATTTCTCACAGAAACTGAAAAATATAGCATATTTACAATAAACAAAAAACAAATACAAAAACAAAATTTCAACATGAAACAAACATTTGAATTTTAAAACAACATAATTTCAGCAAACATTAACTCCACCTCCCTCATATTCAACCGGATAATCTCTAGGAGGTGTATGTTTCTCACCTTTTTTTATTGTAAGAAGGAAAAAAAAACAATCAGGATTCTCGACAAACACGACTTTCCGGCAACAATGCCACAACTTTGGTGAGAAATTTCCATGTAAGTGGATTTAAACCGCGACTTTCCGACAACAATGCCGTAGAGATTGGCAATCGAGAGTGGCTACTGGAAGAGAAGCTAGCTTGAGCCAAACGATGCCGATGAAGAAATTGGGTTTCTCGGCGACCAAGTAATCGCCATACTCGCAGGTGTACAAGTGCTTGAGATTGATGAGAAAGTCAGGAAAGAGGTTTAGAGAGAGAATGGTCTGTGAGTCGATGAGCGGAGATGCGATCGCGATGAGGATGGAGAAGACGAAGAATATGGCGTCGATTAGCTTCATCATAACCCCCATTTTTTTTATGCCAATAACTGGAAGAGAGAGAGAGAGAGAGAGAGAGAGAGAGAGAGAGAGAGAGAGAGAGAGATTTGGAGGAAGATTTATGAGATTTAGATGACAGTTACCATATATATATATATAGATATATTTCTATAATATAGGGGTATTTTGGTCCATAAAATAGGTGAGGGACTAATTCTTACGTTGTGTTATACTAGAGACCAATTTTTAAAAAGGGGACTATAATGGACTATATATTAAGTATCCCAATAAAAATAGGGCATATCCCTAATTTTAATATATATATATATATATATGTATATTTTATTATTTCATTTAGTGGTCTCATATGAGGATAATGAGCGTGGCATGGAGCAACTTTTTAACAACTGGGCTAATGCTTTACTCGTGCTTTAACAATTTCTAAATTACACATTTTTTAAATTTGTGGAATTTATTAGGGACATTCTAGTTATTTATTTCATTAATTCGATTTACTCTGTTTAAGTGAAGATATTATCCGAAACATAGATGTGGGACTAGCAAATATAAATTAAATCTCAAGATAGATAATGATATATATATATATATATATCCTATGTATATTGATGATACATAGAATTGAGGTTAAGCTAAACTGGCATATACATACAGGGGATTGCCATGATCAGCATGGTGTGGAGGACATGTGTGTCGCTGGTGCCATCCAAAATTTTACCTCTCAACTTTCACATTACCGAGAGGGGACTTCTGATCGCCGATGTATGTAATCAATTTTGAATGAAATTTTTATTATTCTCAAATTTATATTTAAATTCATATATATATATATATATATATATTTACGGTCCGCTTCTCGTGCGGACGTCCGCAAGTTAATAACTTGCGGACTTCTTTCTCGGCCGTTGGATCGTGATTTCATTAAGGGTATATCGGTTATTTCACACCGATTCACGCCGATCCAACGGCCGAGAAAGAAGTCCGCAAGTTATTAACTTGCGGACGTCTGTATATATTTATTCCACTTTTTGTTGATATATATATATATATATATCTGTTAATTGTTTTTCTCTTTGTTGCTATTGTTGCAGATAACCTAACTGAGGCCTTGTTATTCCTATCTCACTTCATGGGTGATATTCATCAGGCATGTGTTGCATATGAAACACTTATATTCATTGGCATTTCAATGTTGTTTATATATTGTTGTATTTGACTTAATTTTTGTATTTTAATTTTACAGCCAATGCATGTTGGATTTACAAGTGATGAAGGTGGCAACACCATAAACTTGCGCTGGTTTAGGCACAAATCTAATCTGCACCATGTGGGTATCTTCATCCATTTTATTTATGTTTAGACAGTGGCGGATCCAGGAATCTCGACTAGGGGGCCTGTGTAAGAACTTAGAGTCACACGAGGGTGCCCCCGAGGCAATTTTTTTTGGTTTATTTGTAAATAGGCCAATATATTACATATAATAAGATTTTTTTTTTCCAATTTTTTGGAGAATGAAGTATAATTGGACCAACATATTACATATAAAATCCTTTTTGTTAGCCTAACTAATATTTTTTGGGGGGCTATATAATAAGTTTAATTATTTTGGGGGGCAAAGCTTGATAAAATTTGAAAATTTACCTAAAATACATGTATAAAAGTATAATTTCTAAAAGTTAGGGATGGTCACTTCCCCCGTCCCCCCCCCCCCCCCCCCCCCCCCCCCCCGGAAAAAAAAGAAAACCAGTGAATGGAAAACTTTGGCCTAATGTTTTATTAAACTTGGATCCAGTCAAAAGTAAATGGATGAAATGTGTGTGTGTGTTTAGACACATCTACCAAAAACAGTAATTTAATGCTGAATTTCTAAAGCTCCATGTTATAATTGGGATACTTTGAAATGCATAGGTGTGGGATAGAGAGATCATTCTAACAGCTGCAGCAGATTACTATGGAAAGGACATGGACCTCCTCCAAGAAGACATTGAGGGGAATTTCACAGATGTAAGACCAACATGCAAATTTTTATTGCTTCCAAAAACAAATATTTGATTCAATAGTTGAGCAACAAAAAGTACTTCTAAAATGACGTACCAAATAAATACCTAATCTAAGGTAGATGATTAATCTTTTTCATTTTATATGCCGTATATACCATAGGGAATCTGGTCAGATGATGTTGCATCCTGGAAGGAGTGTAACAATCTCTCCGCTTGTGTGGATAAGTGAGTGCTCTCTCTCTCTCTCTCTCTCTCTCTCTCTCTCTCTCTATATATATATATATATATATTAATATACATTTTTGGATAAATTGTACTTTTCACCCCTAAAGTTGGGTGTTTGGCACTCTGGACCCTAAAGTTTCAAATGTGGCATTTTGGTCCCTAAAGTTTGGGAAGAGTCGCAAGTTGGTTCCTTGAAGACTTTTTGCAACAAAAATTTTACTGTTAATGACAAAATTATTCGTGACTAAAGGGCTAGTTGGACTTATTTGTTGCAGTTGTAAAACTTTAGGGATCAAAATGTCATATTTAAAATTTTAGGGTCTAAAGTGTCAAAACTATCCAAACTTCAAAAGTGCAATTTATCCTAAATTTTTATTAGATACATGTGGGTAAATTGTAAATGTTTATTGTGTTTTATTTTAACCCACTTCAGATATATGTTTCATTCATGGTTTTCTTTGATTGCATCTCACAGGTATGCAACAGAGAGTATAAATATAGCATGCAAATGGGGTTACAAAGGCGTTGAGTCTGGTGACACTTTGTCTGGTATGTTTGGAATGTCATTCTCGAAATCCAATCTTATTTACCATAATTACATATCCTCTTGAATTTGAACTTATTACATATATACAACTATTTTTATTTCAAAGGAAAAAAGAAGAAAAGAAAACAAATTTTATATATTTCTGGTTAAGTTGGAGAAACACATTTTACATTTTACTCTGGAGGATATGTTGTGGGGCCGTGGTGGAGCCACACAGACAAAGTCAATTGAGGGAACGTGCCCTCCTTAATTTAACTTTATTTATTTATTTTTTTTTTTTGTATTTGATCTTTATATGCATTTGTACCCCTCGTGAATTTTTTATTTACCCCTTCTAAAATCTCACTTTTATCCTTTATTTTATTTCATTTTTTATTTTTAAAATTTTCATCGAAATAAACATCTAATTTACTCTCTTATTAAAAAATAAATAATTTACTCAATTAGCCAAATTGTTTAAGCCATTATAAATACCCTTTTGAACTTACCAAGAATCCTTTATTTTATAGGTGAAACTGGTAACAAAAGGAAAAGAAATTAAACATAGAAAAACAAAACAAAACAAAATTGTTAATTTGAAAAGAAATATTCATCTGTCTTTGAATAATTACGTTTTAAGCCTCAACCCACAAGACGTGAAACCAATGGAAGACCAACTAATTCTTAACAAGCAAAATTAAAGTACTTCTCCGAAAAAATTTATATATAGTAATGACCGATTAGAGGGCGCTGCCCTGACACTACATTGTAAGTGTGTGCCCCGAAAGATCAAATCTTGGCTCCACCCTTACCTAGGAATTAACAAAACCACATGCTACTCAGCTTCTAGACTAAGTAATTCTCACTATAATTCTATCATATTTTTTCAGATGATTACTTCAATTCAAGGATGCCTATTGTCATGAAAAGGATTGCTCAGGGTGGGGTCCGATTAGCCATGATATTAAACAGCATTTTTGGAGGCTCTGATGAAGATTTGCTAGCTGCAACTTGATTAATTAAGCACAGTGCAAAGATCTGACAGATTGTTTTCTATAACAAATCAACTTGGCATTATTCATAGTCATATAGATTATGTCTGCTAGAGCATCTTTAATAGCTAGTATTATCTTTACTTCAAATTTTATGACACTTTGTGTAAATGTGTATTAGTGGATCAAATGATAATTAATGATAACAAAATTCCAAATTGTTCTTGATGTATCTAATGAATGATGTTTAATTTGTTATATTTCTAAATGTTAATGGAGTAATACTTAAAAAGTTAAAATTTTGTATATTTGTCGAAGAAAAACCCAAGCTAGAGTAAGGATTGGGGCCTTGTTTTAAGTAGCCAAAAGTCCTAAGGCTTAGTTTGGTCCTCACGTGTCTTTTTAAAAGTAGTTTATGAAATTTATTATTACGCTGTTTGTTAATTTTGTACAAGTGACACAGTACTCTTTAAAAAAATATCATAAAACAAAAAAAAAACTTGAGCTTTTAAAAGTTCTATTTTAGAGTTTTTAAAAACTCTCCCAAAAATTTAAAACAAGACTCTTGCCTTAAAAGTTCTATTTTAGAGTTTTTAAAAACTCTCCCAAAAATTTAAAACAAGACTCATGCCTTGAAGGTGAGTTAGAGTACAAGAGTCGAGCTAGAGCCTTTGGGTTTGTTACTATTAGCACGCTTTTGATTTTCCAAATTAAGTTTTTCAATCACGACCATTTTATAAAAGTTAGAAACTCAAAACATGGTCAATACGTAAGTTTTAATTTCAAATTTCAAGAAATTCCAACGTATAGCTGAGCCAAGACTTCTTGGGCCCCTTTGTAGTCCCCCCCTCCCCGCTGCACAAAATCGCATCGATCAACTCTCCCAAGCCGGTTGGAGCAATCGGAGCCCGAGACCGAGACCGAGTCCTAGTGCAGTAGGGCAAATATGCAAACCTAGTTATTAGCAACACTAGTTTCAACTTTCAAGTTTTCAACATCTAGATATCTATCTTCATAATAGACAATCGAAAATGTCAAAAACAATAACTCAATTGAATTGGACAACCCATAAATCATGCACATGTTAGAATCTTTAATCTATAAAACTGTAGAACCCTAGAGTAGTAAAAACACAGCCCTAGGATCATATCATGTTAGATTATCAAGGATATAATATAGTAGAATACATACTTGTATCCATGGAAGCAATTAGCAAACCTTAGAAGAACGATGATGACCGGTTATGTCTTCCTCAGTCAAATCTCCTTAGTTCTTTAATGGATTCCTTCTCTAAATGGGATGGAGGAGGAAGTAGTATAATGATTTGACATATTGGGGACCATAACTTGTATATCTTTATATACTGCTCTATTAGGGTTCCCATTATTCCTAATAGGGTCAGTATTTGGTATCCACTCATTAAACCCATACCCAGTAGAAGTCCATTGGCTTCCTACAATTAGACCACATAATATAAGCCCCTTTAATTGATAGCCCTTATAATATAATTGATATTAATATGTTACCCACTCTTATTAGAAAATATAATTTCCTAACAATCTCCCACTTGGGCTACATACGATTCCTGAAACAATTATATTATATGTTCCTTAGATGCACACGGCACACCTGTGCTATTTATCTTTGGACTTCACTTTAGTTTCAATCTGGTCCATTTTCTATATTAGTATGGGATCAAGGCGGCTTTCGTCACACATAATCGTAACTAGACCTTCAATGGTCACCATACCAATACAATTAATGACATAGATCAAGTATGGATGAGTAGCATGGAAATTACATGCAATGTGATCTCAAACATGCCTATTTCCAACTGGTCCTACTTTAGTCTTTATTGAGATCAATCCGATACAATGCAAAATCGCATATAGAAAATAGTTAGATTCAGAGATAAACTTTAAACCATCAACTTTATTCTGTAGAAAATAAAACCATAAATGTCAAAAATAGAACATCCAAAGTTAACTCCCACTAAACCAAAGTATCGTTAGACAACCTAACACCCATATGAGCAGTGTGCTCATGAAAGACCTTGGGAGGTAATCCCTTGGTCAGCGGATTCGCAATCATGGAGTTTGTTCCTATATGTTCTATTGAAATTTGACAACTCTGAACTCTTTCCTTAACAATCAAAAACTTTTATTGTCATAGTATATCTTTAATGGAATTTAAATGCCATCTATCACACGCAGCCTAGTGACAAAGTTTTGCAACCATATCCCATGATTGGATGCCTTATAACAGGCTATGAACTCTGCAGCCATGGTTGAAGAAGCTATGAGTGTTTGCTTAGCACTCTTCCAGGATATAGCTCCTCCAGCCAGCATTTAAATATAGCCTAACGTGGATTACTTACTCTCTTGGCATCCAGAAAATCAGAATCAGAATACCCGATGATCTCCAAAAGATCTGATCTCCGATACGTGAGCATGTAGTCTTTTGTTCTCTGTAAATATCGCATAACTCGTTTGGCTGCTTTCCAATGATCCATTCGTGAGTTACCCAAATATCTGCCCAATACTCCCACTGAACTTGTGATATACACAGTCATCAACCACATTCGCCTCAAAACTATACGAGGTGATTACTCGATGGACCTTGTGATACCATTGACGGGAAGCCTGCTTGAGACCCTAGTGGATCTTCTTAATGGCATCTCCTCATGAGGTTCTTAAGTTTGCACTTTAGGTATAATTTCTTCATTTTGCACGGGAAGCTCTTGTACATTGTCTTGAATATTCGGATTTGCATCTTGAACAATGTCAGGAATAAGAACCTGAACATTGTCAATAGCAATATGACAAGGAATAAATTCCTCTTCAAAAACAATGTCTCTAACCTTATCTCCCCCCACAAACTCAACTTCCTCAAGAAATCTTGCATTTTCTATCTCAAAAAAATGTCCTAGCAATGGGATCATAAAACTTAAAGCCCCGAGAGCGTTCAATGTATCCAACAAAGTAGCAACTAATTGTTCTTGAGTCCAATTTCTTTTCATGTGGCCTATAAGGCCGTGCCTCAGCTGGACAACCCCAAATGTGTAAATGTCTAATGCTAGGCTTTTTTCCAGTCCATAATTCATAAGGGGTTTTGGTTACTACTTTACTTGGAACCCTGTTAAGTATATATGCTGCAGTCTTTAGAGCTTCTCCCCAGAGTGGTTCTGGTAAAGAAGAATGACTAATCATACTTCTCACCATGTCCTTAAGCGTTCTGTTTCGTCTCTCAGCTACACCATTCATGCTAGGTTTGCCTGGCATTGTGTATTGAGGGACGATACCGCACTCCTCTAGGAATTTAGCGAAGGGTCTTAGACGTTGTTCACCTGATCCATCATATTTACCATAGTACTCACCATCACGGTCAGATTTGACAGCCTTAATTTTCTTGCCAATTTGAAGTTCAACTGCAGCTTTAAATGACTTGAAAACATCCAGGGACTGTGACTTCTCATGTATCCAATATAGGTACCCATATCTTTAGTAGTCGTCTATGAACATAATGAAATATTGTTGTCCATTCCAGGAAGCTGTAGGGAATGGACCACATATATCAGTGTGAATGAGTTCTAAGACGTCTGTACACCTGTAGGCACCTAATTTCCTTATGTTTGTCTGTTTCCCCTTAATGCACTCAATGCAGACTTGAAAGTTTGCCAAATCTAAGGGGCCAAGAATCCCTTCACGCACAAGTCTCTTAATTCTCTATTTAGAGATATGACCTAATCGCTTGTGCTATAAGGTGGCAGAATTCTCACTTAATTTTGTTTTGTACCACATGAATTAGTATGCAAAATTTCATTATAGGACGTAACAGTGTCAAGCATATAAAGATTATCAATCAAAGAACCAATACCAATAAGCTTTGAATCTTTAAATAGACTTACTTTATTATTTCTAAAAGAACAAGCATAACCAGATTTGTCCAAATTAGAAAAAAAAAATAAATAAATAAATAAATAAATAAATACTAAGTTCCGTCTAAAAGACGGTGCAACAAAAGTCTTAATCAATTCCAAATATATAAACATTAGTCTTTAATAATAATCTAAAATTTCCTAAAGCTTTCACTGGAACTTTCTTGCCATCGCCCACAAGATGAATCTTTCAGCATCAGTTGGCGGTCGGCTCCACAGGCAACCCCTTATTTGCACGCCAAGCGGCGTATTTGGGACAGTCTCTCTTCATGTGGCCTCTCTTCTTGCAGAAATAGCAAAGGAATTTCTCATTTTGCTTCTTTAGTTCCTTCTGCTGAGGTGTCACATCTGCAGCATCCTGAGCTCTCTTCCTTTTATTATTCTGAGAGGTTGATGCTAAGTGAGCACTTTCAGTCTTGTCTCACTGAATTATTTCCTCTTCTTGCACACAGTGAGATATGAGCTCATTAAGAGTCCATTTATCCTTTTGGGTATTGCAACTCACTTTAAATTGACTGAATTGTGCAGAAAGAGACATGAGAACCAAGTGCACGAGCATGTCCTCAGACAACTCTAACTTTAGTGCCTTGAGTTTCCCACTGAGATGAGACATTTCCATAATGTACTCCCTTATGTTCCCCTTTCCTTTATACCTCATGGAAATAAGAGTAGTCAAAACGGTACTCGTTTTCGATTTTTCATTTTTAGCAAAATATTGTTGTAATTCAGAGAGGAACTTCTTAGCATTTGTGATCTCAGTAATCGAGCCCCGAAACGCTTCCGGAATGGAACGTTTCATAATCATCAGACTCATGCGATTCGAGCGATCCCATTTCTCAATTTTACCCTCATTCGGGTTTTCTGTAGTCGAATTGGGTCGTTCGGTCCTTAGCGCAAGATCCAAATCCATACGTCCAAGAACGATTTCAACGTTCTCTTTCCAAACCTTAAAGTTTCCCCCATTCAGCATTGGGATAGCACTAATTTGAGCAGAAACATTTGTAGCTGTAGCAGAAACTGAATAGAGAACAAAATAAAATAAAATAACATGCTAACAATTAATAACATGTCATGACATAAACATATTAGAAATACTTTATATATGTATGCATGACACATTAACTAATTCACATAATGGTGGGCCCATCACAGTATACCTAGAACAACATTGATGTTTAGTCTTTGGACAGAAATATCAACTGTAAGTGGTACTCCCCGTGTAGTGATCAAATACTGACAATAAGTCCTGTCAAACAGCAGCCTTCCTTTGGGCCGACTCACTGCCCACATGGATAATTATATCTTGATAATTGTCACATATTTACCACCACATGTACACCTATCATTCGGCCAATTAAGAATCTTCCTTTGGGCCGATTGTTAATCACATGAATAACAGATATGCCATTTTAATATTTCAAAATAAATAAATTTACACAACAGAGGTTACTTTGGCAACATATTATTTCAATTTATTTATTTGAAACATCAGACATATTGTATTGGGACCTAAAATAGACCCCAAATAAATCCCTTTCTTTTCCTTTTTTTTTTTTTAATAGGATGAATAATATAGTCCTAAGCTACCATAGAATTAATTCATTTGATGAATTACCAAAAATTCATGATATTATAAAAAAATCAATTATATCATGAATGAATCCAAAATATTCTAAAGTGCTATTTTCATGATTCACAAAATCAACTTAATATGATCAACCATACGTACTATCGAATAATTATATTACTTTTCAAAATATCAACTTAATATGATCAACCAGATGATCAATCAAATTTCATTATACCAAAGCTAGCCCAAACTTTGGCCCACGTACAGTATTGTATCAATCCTTAAAAAAACTGAATCAATCAACTTTGTTGGGCCCTCTTATGTATTTCGGAATTTTGGGCCCATATATTGTTCTTTTCCCTTGATCTAAAAGTCTCCTTGATACACATTCAAGAAATCCTAAGTGATGTTTTACCAATTTGAATCAATCTTACAATTGGTGTTCACAGACACACGTCACTGGTAGATAAAAAATAAGAACATAATCAACTTATTAAAGTAATGATTAAAGTCTCATCCATATATTTATGAATTACATCATGACATCATGATTCGGTTTAATGATATGATCGTGAATCAACCGAATGCTGTATTTAAAGTCTTGATGTTCATGAATCAATTCGACTATGACCGTGAATCAACCGAATGCTGTATTTAAAGTCTTGATGTTCATGAATCAATTCGACCGAAACTGTATGTAATCAACATGAACATCATATCAACAACAATAATAATAATCAACATGATAATAGCTTTGATACCACTTGTTAGAATCTTTAATCTATAAAACTGTAGAACCCTAGAGTAGTAAAAACACAGTCCTAGGATCATATCATGTTAGATTATCAAGGATATAATATAGTAGAATACATACCTGTATCCATGGAAGCAATTAGCAAACCTTAGAAGAACGATGATGACCGGTTATTTCTTCCTCAGTCAAATCTCCTTAGTCTTTTAATGGGTTCCTTCTCTAAATGGGATGGAGGAGGAAGTAGTATAATGATTTGACATATTGGGGACCATAACCTATATATCTTTATATGCTGCTCTATTAGGGTTCCCATTATTCCGAATAGGGTCAGTATTTAGTATCCACTCATTAAACCCATACCCCAGTAGAAGTCCATTGACTTCCTACAATTAGACCACATAATATAAGCCCCTTTAATTGATAACCCTTATAATATAATTGATATTAATATGTTGTCCACTCTTATTAAAAAATATAATTTCCTAACAGCACAGTGATTTTTGGGATGAGAATTATCAAATCATAATAGAAGAATACGTGTGACAGTAACAAGAGGTCTCAATTTTATCCCATCCAATATGAACCACCTCCATTGACTATAAAGAGTCCATCTAAAACACCTTTCAATACAAAATCTAAGTAATTCAACTCTAAATTAAATTTGGACCCACTAGTGTATGTGTTAAAAGAGTCAAATTAAAGATCTGCATCATTATTAAAGTACTAAAAAAACAATATCTCAATTGAATTGGACAGCCCATACATGCATAGTGGGAGGCCTATCTTTGACTTATTAACACTTAGCATTGTTACATATAAGTGTCTATTCTTTATGTTCAGGTCAGCCGTGTCAACATCAGTGAACATAAATGAAATGGTTGGGAAAGTAATGTACCTATCTGAATAAATTTCATGTAGTTAATTCAATGCCAATTTCAGATCATGGTCGGCCATTCTTTTTAATTCATTTGTTTCCCCTGTCGACCACTTCTGGTGGGGCCCGGAGTTGATTATACCATACGTATATATTTCAAAATTATTTTATGTGATCATTATATTGTGTAACTATTTTTGTCACTAAAAATCATTATCGATCATATAAAAAAAAAAATCATTATCGACCACTTAAGATTATTTCTTGTATGTGACCACCGCAGCTCCATCTTTCATGGGTAGGTCTTAAATTTATCATATTTTCAATAAACTATTGTCTTAACATTTTTTTTAGATTACAATTATTACATTGTCTTAACTTAATGATTATTGAATAACACGTTAAATTGTGTGACATCATAAATAAATTACATAGAGGAAGCAGATTACTTTGCGTCAAAGATGTATAAATTGTCTTATTTTATCAAACTCATACACAAAAGGATAACTCTTGAGGTACATAAGAATCTCACACAAACAAGATGCATTAACTTTATGTGTCTATCTCTCTCCTTTGTGGACCCCACAGTGTCAGTGGACTCCTTCAGGAGAGAGATAGACACATTGTGATTTATGTATCTTATTTATGTGAGATTCTTATGAGTCCCAAGAGTTATCCCACCCAAAAATACCACACAAAATAACCACTTCCCTTGTGGTCGAATGGCAAGGCCTCTGGGTGTTACACCCAGAGGTCTCAAGTACGAATCTCAAGGGATTGGTCACAGGTGATTCACCCGGATGCCCTGGTTTCGTGAGATTAATCTGCTTATTGACCACCCGGAGGCCTCTGGGTGTTACAAACTGACCAGGACACGCATGGTTACAAAAAAAAAAAAAAAAAACAAATGGAAACGTTACACTTTCCAATTTATGGCCAAAAAGTGATTCCTATATTAATATTGCTTATCAATGGAAAGAAAGCAAAATAAAAAGATGAAAGAGAATGTGTTGTATAATTGGTAAACCTATCATTAAGACAAATATCCTTTTTTTTTTTTTTTTTTTTTTTGTTATCGCTTATCACATCATATCACATCACCTAACTAACGTGATAGTCGAGACCACACAACCGAAAGGCACATGAACTGAACGGACAAAAAAATCAGCCTTAGAAAAGACTACCCCTTCTCAGAATCTCAGCTAGGACTGATAGAAAATGGAAGGAATGGAAGAGAGGACGGATATTGAGGGAAGGGAGAAAAAATTGAAGAGATATCTAAGAAAATAAAGAGAGACTATCCTTTTTTTTATTAGATAAATAAAAAGGATGTGAAAAAGGAAATAGTGAAATATTGTATACATTACTATTAATAGTAATATATATATATATATATATATATACAATATTCTTTATCCTTGAAGGGTTAAAAGTTAACAGAATAAAGAAGATTTTTTTTTTTCTCCTAATATGTCCAAAAGTGATATGAAATTTGTGGGTCATAGATGAAATTCCCACCTCTCTTCCTTTATCCTCTCTTCCAACAAACAAGTAATTCTGCATACCATCTTTCACTCTCTCTCACCAAACACAATCTAAATCCATAATCCACTCCTCAGCAAAATAAAATAAATAAAAAAAATCCATTATTCATTTTAAAGAGTAATGTTATGTACGTGCACTTAAAATTTGCACTTAAAAAGTGTACATATTGATGCTATAATGATAATTTTAAAATTAAGTCTATTTATATATATATATATATTTAATAACTAAAAAGTATTTGTAGTAATCCACATCATACATATGTGCATTTCTTAAGTGTACTTAGTATCGTAAAATGAAGGGAATGACACCCACAATCAACGTCGGAATATCTCTACAGAAGTATTGGACTCTTAACACTTAGGACTGATCTGCAGAAGTCTTCACCAAATTTATGTGAGGGCCAAAGCATAAAACCCACCGCAAAAACTTTGATCCGGCGGCACCTATGTTTAACCATAATAATCAATTGTAAGAAAAAATATTGAAACCCAAACATTGAGCGAGGGGCATCCGGTCCAATGCATATCCATGTGTATATCGGTGATAGATACGTACAGAAAACAAGACTTTATTGTGTAATAATTGCTCCCAACCTACTCCTTTCCTCATACATGCCCCTCCAACGGCCATCTACCTCTCTTTATCATAAATGCTTTTCTCAGCCTCCTCCCCCACTCCTTAAATTATTCCTCTCTCCTCTCACTTTCCATCATACTCTCTCTCTCTCTCTCTCTAAAAAATCCCACGCTATGAACACTTTAACCACTTTTCTCATTGCTTTTTTGCTCACTACGGTCTCCCTCACCCTTGCAATCCGATCCGAACCCGGAGGATCGTACCAAACCCAGTTCGACGAAGAAAAGACCCGCAACAGCAAGGGTGGTAGTGGAGCCAACACTAATGATGGGTCGGGTGGGCTCTTCGGACCAGGAGGTGGGTTTGATATACCCGGGCTCGGAAAAGGGTGGGGCAGCGGAATAGGAGGCGGGTACGGAGGCGGGTATGGAGGTCCGACTGGAGGGTACTCCAAAGGTGGTATAGTAAGGCCCACTGTGGTGTGTAAAGAGAAGGGTCCGTGTTACAAGAAGAAGCTGACATGTCCGGCCAAGTGCTTCACCTCTTACAGCCGCTCCGGCAAGGGCGGCGGCGGCGGTGGCGGCGGAGGTGGTTGCACCATGGACTGCAAGAAGTGTGTTGCTTACTGTTAAGGGAAGGAATATGGTTAGAAGGTTGCAGTGTTATATATATATATAATCACAATATATATGATATATATATATATATAATCACAATAACTGCTACATATGTATGTGATGCTTTTGTAATTTTGGTATTTGATAAGTAATGTCTACAATATATAACTTGGTACTTCTATGATTTTGTGTGTGTGTGTGTGAGAATATATATGTGTTTGGCCTTTGTTTTTGTTTTCCTTTACCCTACCGATTAATAAATAAATGAGGTAAATAAGATCTTAGTTATGGTTGGTGGTCTTCATTTATCCTTATATGTTTTGTTTGGATCATGGGCTGAGTGAAGAGAAGTGGGGGAATTTTTTATTTGGTGAAAATGATAGTATTAAGTAAGAAAAAATTGTAACCAGCGAGGTGGTAGCCTAGTTGGACGGGCTAATATTCTTTACCCCAAAGTTAGGAGTTCGAATTCGGACGTGAAAGTGCTTGCGTGAGTAAAGTATGATTTCTGTGGTCTCTGACTCACTGGCCACTTTGATGGGGTTATGGTGACGGGCTCGCTTACACCAGCAGTAGCTTTGGCTCAAACTGGACATTCTACATCGGGGAGGGGCTCATATGGTCACGCTCAGAGAGGGTTGTTACGCTGGTTGCCCCCTTCTCCTCTTTTTTTCTAAGCAAAAAAAAGTAAGAAAAAATAGTATAAAAATTGATAAAATTTTAAATGTTACATTTCCTTTTTCTTTGTTACTTTTGTGTTTTTTGAGAAATTAAATTTTAAGTTTCATATTCATAACCATAAGAAAAGAGCATAAGGTCGTATTGAAATACGATTTTGTCTCCTTTATGTCCATGGATGTCCTTCTTTTGAAGGGTATTTCAATAAAATCAATTATAAAAGGTAGTTGTTGTATACTTTTTATTTAGCGTGTTGTATTTATGTTGGTTATTGTTTCATTTCAAAGATTTCATAGTGGGTCGTGACTCGTGACGTTAGAGTCAAATCGATGCCTCAGCTGCCCTTTGAATAGACAATTAAAAATGGAGTGTGATCATATGATCTCATGGTTAGTGGGTTTAGAAATCCCATGTGCATGGTGGGGAGGAGAAATTATCCCATGTGATCGTCACATTCGTATGACTTTCATAATTATGATTGGAGTTTTTTATGAGTCCCACGTAAATCTTACATTAATGAAAAGATTATAAGTGGTCTTCACACCGTATAATGGTCACATGGAATCATTTCGTCTGTGTGAGGGATTATTCATTGCACCATTTTTTGGGCACCTGTGAGGCTATGACTACTACTCTCTTTGTCCCAAATTGTTGGGCACTCATTCTATTTTGGGTTGTCCATTAATATTAGTCGATGTTAAAAAATCAACACAATAAATTTTGAATCTTTATTGTTTTGCCCTTTCTTTTACACACCTCTAACTAGGGGTGTCATTCGGACGGAACGGAACGGAATAGGCTATTTCGGAAAAAATTCCAAAATTTTCGGAATCTACTTATACTTTCTGAATTCTAAAAAGCATTTCCGATTCGGAATTTTCGGAAATTTTCGGAATCGGATATTTTCGAAATTTTTCGGAATATTTCGAAATTTTCCAACCACTGCCTGCACAATAAAAATAATCTACACAGCTATTACAAATTTCCAACATAAAATCACTACACCATATGGCCTCATTACTAACGGATATTTCCGTTGGAAAAAGTATTACTAACGGATATGTCCGTTAGTATTTTAGCGTTAGTAATATTACTAACGGATTTACTAACGGATATATCCGTTAGTAAAATTAATTTTTCTAACGGATATATCCGTTAGAAATGTACTTACTAACGGTTGTCTTCCAATTGATTTTAAAATATTTATATTGAATACTAACGGTTTGTCAACAATTTCTAACAGATACATCCGTTAGTAATTTCCAAAAAAAATGTATTATGTATAAATCTGAAATAAAAAATTTCTTTATATGCAAAAATTATTTATATGCGTCCCAAATTTTTTTTTTTGCACCTAATTAACAAACATATTAATCTATATCAAACACAAAAAATAACAAGATTAATCTATATCCAACACAACAAACATAATCTAAAGTAATCATAACAAGTAAAGCATTCATTCATCTCTATACCCAACACAACAAAAATAATTCATTGGGCTTGCATTGCAACATTCAATACACCGTGATCAATTACAAAATAGACTACAAAGCTAAATAGAAGTGAGGACTTGTCTCACTGCTTCAAAAGGATAACCAAACACACATATAACTCTTAATCTTCTCATGACCATCTAAGCCTTCTTTCCGCAACTTCACTAAGGAACAACATGACAAAGTACCTGCATGCATATGTAAGTGTAGACACCCCAATTTTGACCAAACGTCAAATCCAGGGATTGGTTACCTCTCAAAGACCGATGATGATGATATCCGTGACATTCGAGGATTTTCCCAAGAAATTCAAAATCTTCAAGAAAAATTAGAAAATGATAAAAATGATAAAGGGAGAGGATTCAGGCATTCGGGAGGGAAACCCGAACAACGAAGAACGTGTGAGAAACCAAGTCTGGAAATCCATTTTATTTCAAAAAAAAAAAAAAAGAATTTATAAACAAAAACAAAAAGGAAAGAGAGAAAGAGGGAGTTTCTAACGGATATATCCGTTAGTAAAATTAATTTTTCTAACGGATATATCCGTTAGAAATGTACTTACTAACGGTGGTCTTCCAATTGATTTTAAAATATTTATATTGAATACTAACGGTTTGTCAACAATTTCTAACAGATATATCCGTTAGTAATTTCCAAAAAAAATGTATTATGTATAAATCTGAAATAAAAAATTTCTTTATATGCAAAAATTATTTATATGCGTCCCAAATTTTTTTTTTTGCACCTAATTAACAAACATATTAATCTATATCAAACACAAAAAATAACAAGATTAATCTATATCCAACACAACAAACATAATCTAAAGTAATCATAACAAGTAAAGCATTCATTCATCTCTATACCCAACACAACAAAAATAATTCATTGGGCTTGCATTGCAACATTCAATACACCGTGATCAATTACAAAATAGACTACAAAGCTAAATAGAAGTGAGGACTTGTCTCACTGCTTCAAAAGGATAACCAAACACACATATAACTCTTAATCTTCTCATGACCATCTAAGCCTTCTTTCCACAACTTCACTAAGGAACAACATGACAAAGTACCTGCATGCATATGTAAGTGTAGACACCTCAATTTTGACCAAACGTCAAATCCAGGGATTGGTTACCTCTCAAAGACCGATGATGATGATATCCGTGACATTCGAGGATTTTCCCAAGAAATTCAAAATCTTCAAGAAAAATTAGAAAATGATAAAAATGATAAAGGGAGAGGATTCAGGCATTCGGGAGGGAAACCCGAACAACGAAGAACGTGTGAGAAACCAAGTCTGGAAATCCATTTTATTTCAAAAAAAAAAAAAAAAAAGAATTTATAAACAAAAACAAAAAGGAAAGAGAGAAAGAGGGAGTTTCTTTGAAAAAAGGAAGGACAAAATAAATGAAAAGTTTTTTTTGAAAAAGAGAAAATACAAGAAATGAAATAGTATATTAAAAAATATACCATGCACATGGGGGATCTTAATGCAAATATATACATATATGAAATAAATTTTTTTTTTTTACACCAACATACTTTTGAAAAATCAAAAAGAGGGACAAAATTCAGTTAGCCCCGGCACGCGGAAAACGCGGCGGCACTCACTGAGTGCCGCGCCGGCACTCACTGTTTGCCGCCCAGCACTCAGCAAGTGCCGCCCGGCACTCAGTGAGTGCCTCCGGCACCCAGCGAGTGCCGCTGGCTGTAACAGACTGCATCTTCTCACATGTTCTAGAAGAAAATCTTGCACATGGGTTTCCACCCGAATTTACCCATCTATCCCTGGAATAAAGGTCTATATAAACAAAACCTCTTCTTCCATTTTGGGGGACTTGAACTTGAAAATCAAGAGATAGATATATACAAGAATCATATAGATTTTGAGAGAGAGAGAAGAAGAATTTCTTGAAGAACTTGAAGAATTTGAAGAATTTTGAAGAAAATTTGGGAAATCTTGGAAGGTCTTCACAAGAAGTTGAAGAAATACTTGAGGTACTAGAGGTAACCTCTTAATCCTTGATAGAATTAGGACCATTCAATCACAAGTTCATAGTTCTAGGAACTTTTTCACATTTTCAAAACCTCTCTTCTTATCCCATTTCATCACACACCACCAAGAACTTGTGATTGAATCTCATGACATTTCATCAATTTGGATGTAATTAGCTTTGGGTTTAAGACAAATTCAACTTTAAAGAGTTTGTATCCTTAGTCTTCTAAGTAATCCTTGATTTTCCTTATTTCTATTTCATTAAAAAAGTGCATGAGATCTTCCATATCTCATTGAACCTCTTTGAGTTTGATTATTTAATTTCCTATGATCTTATGATCTATATGGAGATTAGAATGAATCATAGTCTTAATCTACATATAATTAGTGAGATTCAAGTCTTAATCCATGACTTGAATCTCTTCATTAAGAAATCTTATGGAATCCTTACTATATTCCAATGAGGTTTGAGTAAATTTTAACTTCATTTAGACTCCAATGACCATCAAATGGTAGGAGTGATAAGTTGAATTCAAACTTGAGTCCATAGGCTTGAGTTCTTTATTTGAGGATTTTGCAAAGTTCATTTCAATACTTCATCAAGATCCATAAGTGTAGTATGTCTCATAGTCTCCAATGACCATCAAATGGTAGGAGAAAATGTGTTAGTTCAAGCCCATTCCCATGGCTTGGACTAATCTTTCTCTTAGGTTTTAAGAAGTCTTTCATACTTCATCTAGAACCTATGAGCATGTATGTCTCTAACTCCAATGACCATCAAATGGTAAGAGTGATAAGTTGAATTCAAACTTGGGTCCATAGGTTTGAGTTCTTTATTTGAGGATTTTGTGAAGTTCATTTCAATACTTCATCAAGATTCATAAGTGTAGTATGCCTCATAGTCTTCAATGACCATCAAATGGTAGAAGAAGTAGTTTGGTTTGAGCCCCAACTTCATGTTTTAATAGTTGAGGCCAATCAACAAACTTGAACTAGCAAGACAAAAACAGTGGGTTCATAAACTGTTTTTGATCAAAGATTTTTAGTTCAAGATCTAACCGTTGAAATCAAGTGAAACCAACGGGAAAATATCAATAACACATTGTTTTACCACTGTGATTTTTGTTTTAGCAAGATTTTGTGATTAGAGAGGTTTGATCATAATTTTTGTGAGCTAATCATAATCTGTCCAGAGTTCTAGAATGCTTTCAGAATAATAAATCTGTTTTGAAATTAATAAATCAGAACCCTAATAAAGTTTTCGGGGTCTCAAATAATTTTTTATAAGTACCTTAATGTGTTAGGAAGGTACCCTAAAAAGATCTAAGTCTTTCTCATTTTTTTACTATTTTTAGAAAATCATACAAGATCTCTGGACAGAGAGTTGCAGAATCCTGAGTGAGGTCTAGTATTTTTCATATTCCCGGAGATCTAACCGTTGAAACCTTGATTTTCTTTTTGGGTTAGAAACTAGACTCACAGAGGCATAACATATCCAAAAATCAGTAAGATCCAACCATTGAAAGTATTTTATTTCCATTTTTGAACGTCGGGTCTTCTCTCTGTAAATCACAAAAACTGCTACTGTTTTTGTCTAATCTTATTTATTTCAACTCAAATAGACTCCTAATGGCTTAGGACTCAAACCATGTTTTGAACAAGGATAATTTAGATTAAACCCAGAGGCTAAGTCATCCAAATTAGTGAATAAATCCATATCTTATTATTGTTTATAATCATTCATTCATTCATATGCATTGATACTTATAGTTAGAAATAGTTCTTGGACAAAGTTGGGCTTAATTGAATTTAATTGAACATAACTTAGGATTGATTACCTTTTGATATTAGATCTAGTATGAGGCATGTGTACTAACCTTTGTTTTGTAGCGCTTTGAGGTACAATTTCTCAACCCTTCTCTAGTTTACTTTACTTCATTGATTTTAATCGATTTTTCAACCTCATGTGCGACACCTTAGCTTAGGTTTTGCCTTATGTGTATATATGTGTTAGAGACCTTTCTTAGGTTTATTTTTTTGCATGCATTGCACGTTTGATATTCGCGGCTGGATCCCGGGTATGTTTTCTAGTTCTCTATTGCATATCATGATGTTTGCTAGTTGAAATATGTGACTTATGAATGATATTTTACCGTTAGCAATTTTGCACCCTTTCAACATGCTTGTGTTATGTATACTTATATATATATATATATATATATTAATTGAGGGCATGCTTAGATTAATAATTTGATTAAAAAGGATGTTGAGTAGAGGCCTATCGTGAGATAGGATGAAAGGGGGTGTTTTAGTCCGCCGGGCTCCTTCCCCTTTCATTCCATAATCCCCGGACCCAGTTTATCTTTGGTTTCGCAAAAGATCAGTTTGCTTTAAAATGATTTCTTAATTTTCCTTTTTAAAATTAAGTGGCGACTCATTGAATTTGAAAAATATTTGTTTTAAAAGTGGGTAAAATAAAGAATAACCTGCGATATCCACAGTAAGAAATTTAGAGTAACGGTCAATGGAATGTTCAAAAAATGAACGAAATATAGAAAGACTTCCGAGATCAAACGTAACACAAATGACTAGAGAAAAGTTGGAGAAAAAATTAATAGCAAGCTCTTTCAATTGGAAATTCAAATGTAACACAAATGACTGGAGAAAAGTAAGCATGTTTTTGCACATGCACGATGACAGATGATTAAGTTCAAGAAACGAGTTTGGGTTTAATTTTTTGTTATAACTCATGCCACTGATTCCATCAATAACATATTTATATAAAGAAGAGCCCACAGGCATAGGCTAATAATATACATTGTGATATTCTAACAATATTACATTTATTAGCATTTGGCAATATATTGCACAAGTTAGGATCCAAGGATCTGAGAATTTTGCATATAATAGTTTTGATACACGTTGCGCAAATTTCTCAAATAAAATATAACAATTCCTCGGTAGAAGTATAACCATAAGCCCTGGCTCCTAATCACCACTGTACAGTGGGAATTAGCAAAAAATCATTGAAACCCCTAATATGGGAAGTGATTCCAAACAGGCCCAGTCTATGTCGGTCTATGGATTGTAGTGACATTGACTGGACTAAATCTGACTGGGATGCGCCCTAAAACCTGCAACCCTAAAGTCATCTCTTACAAGCATAGTCCAGTCCCTCGGTTCCTAGATAGTTAGATACTATGCTTGCAATTCTTGAACGACTCACCAAATGAGCTAGACTAAAAGTTTTGGAAAAAATAAAAGACGTTTCTATGGCTGGACCATGTTACCCACTTAGTTTGCTAACTCATTCAATTGTCAAAACTCAGAAGCCTCATCTTTCCTTAATTATCCCTTCTACAATTGATCCATGTTACCCACTTAGTTTGCTAACTCATTCAACCATATGCTTTTCTTCTTCTTTTTATATTTAACAGTTTAGATTGTGTCAAAATTATAGCACCTGTTGTGTTATAAGAGTAATGTGTGGATTAGGTGGAAGGAAAAAGAAAAAAAGAAAAAACTACAACTTTCCCAAGGAAATCAAAAATCAATATAGCTACTTTAGCTACGGAGCCTTGCCCAATTACAAGCGCTCAATCGAAACTTTAACCTACGTTTTTAATTTATACATAAAAGAGAAAAACACGAAAGGACCTTTCGCAATTGTTTAAAGCCCTCCCTCAACTGATGCAGCAATATTCTGAATGTTGTAGTCTATCCTGTCGACAATGGTGCCCTGATTTACAAAAAAATTGAATTATCCACCCTACGAATTTGAGGAACCTCTTGGAACTAATAGAAACTGTACGGGCGAAAAAAAAAAGAAAAGAAATTGCATCTGTCAAAATCTGATATATTGGAGGAGACACAAAAAAACCCCTAAGCTCTCAAGCACGGCCACACCCAAAAATACAATAATAGATAAAGGAATGTGCAAAATCCCACATCCACACAATTAACGGACACAATCATACAAAGCTTCAAGTATTAAAAATCATATCAGCAGCGAGGACCAATCTCTACACAGTAGTAACACATGGATCATGCTTAATAACATTATAACATTGCTTCAACTTCCATAGTTTGTTGAATGTCTATGGTGTTGAAAAAAAATTATGTTGTTTGGTTCTCTGAACAATTGAACACTCGTATCAATTGATCCTACTAGTACTACCTGCACTCGAGCCTTTTGTTTTTTAGCTCCTATAGTCCTGACTCAGTGAACCCAGAATAATTTGTATTACAACTTAGTCAATGCAACCATTAAGCAAACTAATATTTCTTGATACTAAGTGAATAATACAGATGTACACGCACACGGCTAAAGGAACAAAGTGATTAACAGATGAAATATGAAAAGGTGGAAAGTTAGCATACCATGTCGTCAAAGTTGTCAACCTCCCTTATAGAAGCATCTCCATTTAAGTTCATTTCCAAGTCAACCCAATCTGGACCCTACGTGACAAAGCATTAGAGGATATTTAGAAGCACTTACTTCCTATAGACTATGGAGTACTCAACTAAGATACAAATAGACCAATTCACTGCAGATATTTAGGAGGGGGGGTGAAGAAAAGAAAAAGAAGGGACGAAGGATAATAGGAGAGCAGCATTAAGCAGTGCAGTAAATCATGCATGAGAAAGCAAATCCACGGGCCAAAAAGGGATGCAATAAATTGTGAAAAATTCTTAACTGCAAAGCCAAAACTGTTTCAACATGTCAAATGACAGCTACTAATAAAACTTGTCCAATGGATAATTATGCACAGACCTCTTTCTGCTGCCGGAGGCGCTTCAAATAAGTTGCCTGTTTCTTGTGAAGTTCCATGGAAAGGTTTTGAAGGTCTGTGGCTAGAGACCACTGTCATGAAAATAGCAAAACATGAGAAAAACTCAAAAGAATGGCCATTCATCCATGATGATACAAGCTAAAAAAAAACTAAAAATATACAACATCCTATCAGACTTTGCATATTATCCGAGTTTGATTAATGACAACTACACTAGACAACTTTGATCAAGCTGTGTACGAAATTGGCCTGCACAGGAGCAGTCTATGATAAAAGTAATATGACCTTTCGCCCGCTACCTCACCATCACCAGGGAGGAAACAGGAAGAAAATAAATGCCCAACTGCACTACACTGGAAACAATCTATGAAAGGTGACATGCACTCAAACCATTCACATGGAGCAAAAAAAGAAGGGAAACAACAGTGCATATGTGACATCCTTCATGGTACCGAAAGTCCTTAGAATGAAGAAAGACAATAAAAAGTGAGCCCTAAACAAGACAAATTTTGAGTGTTATGGGCGTGCGTGTGCGTGTGCGTGTGCGTGTGCGTGTGCGAGTGTGTGTGTGTGTGTGTGTGTGTGTGTGTGTGTGTAAGAGAGAGAGAGAGAGAGAAAGAGAGAGAGTATAAGACCTGTCTGTTCACAAAGGAGACAGATACATGAAGGCTAATGAACCGAAAGAGAGTAGTCCACCAACATGAGTAAATAAGTCACAAACCTATTCGAATAAGCATCATTTCTCAAGGGAAGTCTCCAAACTATGCATATAGAGCTGCAGTTAGAATTCAAATAGCACATAAGGCCATCAGTTATCAAGTAATACCTATCATATAGAGTTGTGGAACTCACTTACACACCCAGCATTGGTAGACAAAGAATCCTCTAAACTAAAACCTAATAAATGTAAACATTGACTCAGCTAGAGAAAGTTAATTAAGTCTTAAAAGTTATTTTAATTTGGCACATGATGGTCACGTGCTTTTACTGTTAGTTTTATTGACGGATAGTTAACAGGGGTATTAAGTGTTATGGGTCAAAACTTGTAGGGATGGACCCGTTGGGTAATATATTCTAAGGGGGTGAGTTAAAATTGGGTCATAGTTCAAGGGGGTATAGATGTATTTATCCCTTTTTTCAAATGAGAAAAATAGGAAACACTGAGAAAAATAGGGTGTAGATGATTAAAACACCTTTCTATGTTCTGCTAATAAGGAAACAATGAGAAAAATAGAAAGGAAAAGAAAATAGGTTTCAAAATAAATTCATGAATAAATCTAAAAGAGAAGGACAATTGATAGGGACCAAACTAAAGAACAAGTAACATTTTTGCTAATTATACCTGTGAGACTGACATGGTGTATAATTCCAGAAGTGTAGCTTTGAAGGCCTTCAAAAGGATATAGTTGATTATAAATCAAAGAATGACCAGTTGCATAGTGTCCCAATGGAAATCTTAACCTGCCATAATGAACAACACTTCCACACTTTCAGGATTTAATGGCTTGATACAATTCCCAATCTAGAATTCCCCTGCACATTCAAATTCATATCCATATCCAATTTTTGCATCATCAAACACCAGACTAGCAAATCCCATATTCTGTCAACTTCTAAAATAAGAACAATTCAAATTCCCTCTATGCATAACAGTTGAATATACCAAAATTCCCTTTTTTTCCACATCCCCATTTCATAGTTATCCATTTGTTTGTAAATTAAAGCACATAGATATCTGTACAAATAAACACCTAGGGCTATGAGAACTATACATATACAACGAATATTAATAAATTATACAATGTTCTAGATACCTTGTAGTGTAAATGGACATATTTGGAGTTGGTCACGTGACACATTGAGGGCTAAATTTGTCATTTGGAGGGACTTTTAAGTAATATGTAATATGTGAAGTGGTATGCTCTCATGTGGCTATAGTGCTCAGGGGTACAAATAAACTGGAGAGGAAATATGGCTTTCAAGATATATATAGTTGACTGGCAATTAATTCATTGATTTCAATGGGTTAGTTGGCTTAGTTGTTTCAAAAATTCATATAATTAAATTGCAACAACTATCTGATAATGACAAATTCATTCTAACTCTACATTTAATTTAATAACAGTGACGTACTATTATACTCAGAAATGAGTTTAATTATATGTTCAGTCCAACACCCACCTTATGGCTCTCTTTTTGATTTATAAATGTGCTATACTTGGGTCCTTTTAATGTCAAAATTGCCCATTCATGGCTATAAATGTATGCAAAGCTGGCAAGCATCTCCCAATGTGAGAGAACAAGATTACAAATGGCATCAACAGTGTTGGGCATTTTAATTCCAAAGCTGCACATGGAGAGGTATCCTCGTAATTTTATTTTCATAAGGGCATATTTGTTGGCATATCAAAATTAGTAGGCAAATAAAATATGATGAACAAATCTATCAAGTAGTTTTAGATTTACCTTATTCTTTTGTTGCTCTGCCACTTGTTTCCCTTTATCAACAAAGATATCTAAAACAACGAAATTGAGTTTGACCAAAAAAAAAAAAAAAAAAAAGTTCACAAGATAGAATTTGTAAGCATTACACAAGATTTTAAAATTTAAATACAAATAAGTTGAACTAAGTTGTATCTCGATGAATTGAAGTATTATCTTCTTACACCCAAAAATGAATGGCTATTAAACATGAGCAGTTTAGCCCCAAAGTACTTGGCAAGTGCCTTTGGAAACATCTATAGCTGACGAAAAAAATTCAAATGCAAAACCTTAGACTTTGCAATCATCGTCTTCTTGCGTAAGAATGTACAGGTACAAAATGCAAAAGCAATCCATCTATTAAGGAGGCTAATGGAAAGATTTAGAGAGAAGAAGTAAAACTTCAAAGGATTTTTTTATTAATTTGGAGAAATCATATCATAGAGACTAGAGATTTAAAAGAAGAAAAAAAATTGAATCATAACTAATTGTGTTGATCTGATTAAGGCCATATACAATAGAGTTACAACTATAATTAGAATGCCTGCACAATCAAGTGAGTTCCCAATTTCTGTCAATTTGCACCAGGGATCAGCTTTAGTGAACTCTGCTTGTCTTCAAACCACAGTCCAATAGCTACATTATGTATAAGCATCTAGATCCTAGACTAAGTAATAAACTTTGATAGTTCTTTTCTTTCATTCAGTTGTTGCCATTTACATAGTTAACACAGAATTGCAAGAACACACTACAAAAAGAAAATAAATGTCATCCTTTGTAAGCAAGTGTTTAAAACATTTCACATAGTGGCCTGTTATTATCTATTATCTCATCAAGTATTTGAGTTTTGAAGTTGTACTATCTATTGGCACTAGAATGAACATACATAATGGGTAATATATAACAATCGTGAATAATAAATAAAATATGGAATTAAAATTTTTACCTTGATAATGGCCACATCACACATCTGGAACAACTCTAATAAAAAAAAAGTTAGATTGCTAAGAGTAATTCACGATAGAAATCAAACTAGAATTAATTCTCAAGGATTGCAAAATCTGCATAGAACACTCTATTAGCAGCAAACTGCAACCCCCACTCATCTCAGTATGTATATATAATATGTGTATGTATATAGAGATACAGATCTATGTGATATAGGGAATGAGAAGAATTCAAAAATTCAAGCAACAGATCAAACTGAGTTAGGGTTTTGCTGGAAAAAAAATGGATCTAGGGCACATACCTCTGGCTGAAAAAAAAAACGAATCAGATCCTTCAAGCAGGAACAGGTTACGAGGTCGGTCTGAAAAGCGAGGATCTGACGGAACTCTGGCATCAATGAGAACTTTAGAATCCCATCTCTTTAGAATCCCATCTCTCTCTCTCTCTCTCTCTCTCTCTCTCTCTCTCTCTCTCACACCCATACCCTTACACTGGAAGAACAAGAAACAGCACCAAGATCTGGTGGTGGACGGCGTTGGCGGTGGAATGGAGGTGGACTGCAGCCGTTGATGGAGTCCATCTGTCTTCTTCTCTTTTACCTCCCTCTTCTCCTTTTTTCCTTTTTCTGATTAGGGCAAAATAGATTAATAGAGAGTGGAAGAACAACTAATTTTTAGGGGGAAAATTTGGGGGGAAATTATTGGGAAATTTTTTTGTGTAATGTTAATTACAAAATTGCCATTCGCATTTTTTTTTTTTTTTTTTTTTGTGTTTTATTTACAAAAATGGCACCATATTTCTATTCTGATTTTAAAACTTCACTTACCAAAAAAATACTAACGGAAATTTGACATTTCTAACAGATATTTCCGTTACAAAAATTTGTAACGGAAATATCCGTTAGAAATGTCAAATTTCATCCGTTAGAAAATGGGACTTTTGGTGTAGTGAATACAACACATTTTTTTTTTTAAGCAACAACTAACACTTAAAACATATTAAGTCCATAATATCAACACCTAAAAAAATATCAAGCATGGTTACATAGTATATATGTATTACATATTTACATTGTATAATATAAGAACTCATAATATTATCGGAATATTTTTGGAAATTCTATTCGGAATTTTCGGAATTCTAAAAACAATTCCAATTCCGTTCCAATTTTTTTCGGAATTTTTGGAATTCGGAATTTCGGAATTCGGAATACAAATTTTGCTTCCAAAATCGGAATTTTTCGGCTCGGAATCGGAAATTCCGTTCCAAATGACACCCCTACCTCTAACTAATCTAAATGCATTTATGAGGGGCAAACTTGAAAAGTTGAAATATAAAAGTTTGACAAAAGTGTAATCATTGTGTTCCCTTAAAAAGTTGGATTTCCCAAAAGTGCCAAGCAATTTGGGACGGAGGGAGTATTATGAACATGTGTCTTGCACGTGTATGTTTTTAGTGCTCGCCGTTGAAATGAGGGATAAGATCATCCTATGATGTTCATTCGTCTTAGGGTAATGTTATTGTCAGAGTAGTAATAGCTAATGTTAGAGCAAAAAGTATCGTTAGAAGTTTTAATGACAAAAAAAAAATCACTAAAATTTTTAACAACATTTTTTACTCTGACATTAACCATTATTGTTCTGACAATAGAACTGGCCTTCGTCTTATCTTTACCTTTAAGTGAATCTAGCTATTTAATTGTTCCTCGATCCCTATGTTATGGGTAATTCTTACCCTTGAGAAAGGAAAAATTATTCATGCTACTTTCTGCATCACTACTCCAAGCACGTGTAATACCCATAGACCATGTTTGGCAGACAGTATAAGGAGGTCAGATTGAATAACTTTTATCTAATTTAGTGTTTAGAGCTCACATTGGATATGACTATTTTATCTCAAGTTTTCACTTTATCCTAATGAGTTTGGGATAACTCAATACCAAAGGGGCCGTGGGGTGGTATTTGATGGGATAAGGGAGTTTGGGATACTCTTGTGACTTCTTCATTTTATTTTATTTTTTTCCAGATTTTTTTTTAAATTTTAAATTTTTTAAATTTTAAAATTTTTTTAAATTTTTTTTTTCAGATCTCTTGTTTTTTTTCTCCCCAAGTTTGCTTCTTTTTTTTTCCCTAGATCTTCTTTTTTATTTTGTTTTCAAAACTATGTTTTTTTTTCCTTTCTATATTTGTTTTTTTTAAAGATTTGTTTTTTAAAAAAAACTTTCAAATACCCTAGATTTGTTTTTGTATCCCTTTCCAAATATATAATTTATTTATTTTTATTTTCTCCCCAAATTTGGTTATTTTTTTTCCTAGATCTTCTTTTTTATTTTATTTTCAGATTTATTTTTCCTTTCCAAATTTGTTTTTTTTTTTTTTTAATTATTTCTATTTATTTTTTATTTTTTATTTTTTTAAAAAAAAACTTTCAGATCCTTTTTTTTACCCCCCGTCAGGTCTCTCTCTCTTGTTTTTTTTTTTTTTTTTTAATTATCTGGAATTTAGATTTGGGCAAGACCAAACACATGATTAAGATATAACAGTTTATCTGACAGTTTTATCCAGCACGTTCCAAACACAAGACAACATAACAACTTATTCGACATGATTACTAATCCGGTCTGATTCTGTCTTATCCAATCCAATCCGATAGTTTTATCCGACCTGCCAAACAAAACCATTTTAATTTGAGCGTTGCGTGAGTTCTATTTAGTATCAATTGACGGAGAAAATAGTGGGACAATTACACTTTATTCTTTTAAATATTGTTGAAAGGGTGATTCCAAATTGTGCCAAAGATGTGGAGGTAGTAGCCACTCGTGACTATTACATGAAAAAGTATTTAGTATGAAAGAATTTGTGGATGAGTGTTTTGTATTAAAAGGAAATAAAGTGATGAACCAAAAAAAAAAATTAATAATAAATTCTTTAGGCTTCCCCACCACCAGGCAATAGGTGTCGTTTGAACTCACAACCTTGGGAGATTCTTTCCGCTTAAAGAAAGCTAACAAGGCTTAAAAAGGTTATAAAAGTTCAACAGCATTTCAACAATCAGAAAAAAAAAAAGTGAAGCATTTCAATCTGCATTATTAAGTATTAAAGCTCTATTTGATTTATGAATATAGTGGGGAATAAAAAGAGAGGAAAACATTACTCCTTATTTGGTCAGTAAGGCAAATAAATAGTAAGAAAATAGGAAGAGGAAAAAAAAAACACAAAAAAAAAAAAAAAAAAAAAACAGGGTAAAAAGTAGGTTAACAAACTCTGAATTCTGTGAGTTATTTCCAACCCTCTTTTCTCACTTTCCTTTTTTATTTTAAATTTTTTTAATGTTATTTAAACATCAGAGAAAACAGTCAGGAATTAGTTTTACATTCTTATTTTCTTTTCCTACTCAAATTCCCAAACCAAACAGAGCCTAAAATGCTCAAAACGCATCTCTATTGTTTGACTTCTATCAAGGACGGACATATGACTCAAACCCTCTTTGATATTTGAAAAGAGTAATGTTGTGTTGCTTAAATTTTTATCTCAAAAGTGTATTCCAAATGATGTGACAGTGGGGTCAGGTCTAATACAGTAGACTAGTTGAATTTTGATTGAAATTTGGAAAGCACTTTTGGGATAAAAATTTGAGAAACATAGTATTACTCTTGTGAAAAATACCATATATACCCTAAAAAATATAGTTTTGCACTTAAGCTCCCTTCCAAGTATGAAACATTCAACTTTATGGTCTCAATTTGTAGTAGAGTAATGCTAGATGCACTCCCAAATGTACAACTAAATGCACAACCCTGCTTAAAAATATTTGACCTCGTGCTGAAAAGTCTATACACAAAAAAAGAGGTGTGCAGGATGTGCAAGCTTTTCAACACGAAGTTCAACATTTTTTAGCAGAGTTGTGCATTTGATTGTGCATTTGGGAGTGCATCTAGCATTACTCTTTGTAGTAATAATGTGTCAGTTTATTGTACCTTTGGTGCCAATCAATATTAACTTTTCTACTTCCTTCATCCATCCAAAAAATATGTATGAATAGACTAAAAAAAAATCACATCGCAAGCGTTGCCCTTGAACCCTAGTAAACTTGCTACCCCTTTCACCCTACTAAGCCCCCATCTCTAAATTCCTAGATCCGTCCTGGCTTTCTATACTACACGTACAACAAATCAAATATCATGGAATGATGTTCAATTCTCATAAATAATACTCTCCTCAATGGACTACAAAAGTATGGCATTTCAGTGAAAACTTTCCCTGAACATTTTACCAATTTAAAGTGGTGAAACCAAATTCTATAAGCAATTACCTGCCAAAAAAAAAAAAAAAAAATTGGCGTAACAAAAATAAATATGCCGAGAGCAAATTAAAAAAAAAAGCACCCACCTCTTAAAAAAAAAATTTTAAAAAAAACAACAGGTATAATCCAGTCTCTTTTTTTTTTTTACATGAAAACAGTTTCTCAATAGTCTTGGAATAAATACTTGTATAGGAAAAAAGATCAAAGTAAATAAAAATAGTAATGCTCAAGCAAGCTATGCAACAATTGTGACAATCGCTTTTGTCTCCCTCCATCGCCCGATCCACTTGCGGTCGTTCACAAACTTTTAAACTTTTGAACTCGTGTCACGGCAACCTTGCTCCTCTGGCGGCTTCACGTCTCGCTGCTGCTTGACCACTGCCTCGGAAATACCTATATACTCGCTGTATATATAATGCAAAAGATTACACGGTGTGAAGTTTTTAATAAAATTTACACATAAAAAACAGAAATTATAGCTGCATATTGCTTATGTTGCTTTTTGCCGTGTTTTCTAGAGTTACGGTGAGAATTGAGTTTTAAGAATTAGACCTGAATAACCCACAAGCTGAGCAGCGTTTCAGCACAGAAAAACGCAAATCCGAGGAAGTAGAATATCTGAGCATAACAAGTAATTAAACCAATTAATATGCTTGTAAAGAGGAAAAAAGTTCCATTACTTCATGCACACATCGCACAGAAGATTTGGAAAATAAAATCAATACAATCCGAGAATGAAAAGAAATTCCGAAGATCATAGACAGGGCAACTTATCTGAACCACATAGAGAATACAGGAGGGTGGCACTCACTATGTGGTACTGCATGTGGTACCACCAACCACTGCCAAGTACAACTAATAAAGAATTTGGGAACCAAATTTGAGATTCAAATTTGGGAAGCATGGCATTATTGATTATCCTTTGTTTTTTAGTTACTGTTCTAATGATATTTATAAGAAAAATTTTATGGTAAAATTGTATATGTAAATGACGACGGACCAAAAGTTGTTGGTACCACCACTCCCTTTCCATTTCTATTAGTATAGAATCTATAGATGAAGAACATGCTATAACTATATAGTTGGTGGACGTCGATCGATCAAACTTACCCCAACGAAACCAGAATATCTTGAGACCTCTAATGCAGGAAATATACCTCTGCTCCAAAGAATCACACCAGGGTAAAGGATTAGCAAAGCATGAAATAATAATCACTTATATAGGAGACAAAAAAAGGAAAAAAAAAATCCTCCTTGATAAGATTTTACGACATATGCAGCAAAGTTTTGATAATATGAAGTTGAAAAACAGCTGAAAATAGGACAACGTAAGGGGCAGTTTGGGAATGCTTAACGTATGATCTGGTTCATTCCCAGTCTTACTCTCTTTCTGGTTTTAATCGAGTCGAGCAACTTACGTGAGAGCTATGCCTCTAAAAACAAAAGGAGGAGCAACCGCAGCATAGATGCAAAAGCAAATGTGAAGCTGTTGGCAGAGAGCAGGAATGAAGCATCCATCACGAAAAACGAAGTAGACAAAATAATCCAAAACAAAAGCATAGGGAAACTTACGATATAGTTCAGAAAAAACCAACCAAACGACATTGACCTATCAGTCCTGTAACAAAGGTTTTGATGTCAGCGCACAACAGGTGGTCAGAGACAATGGATATGTATGGTAAAAAGTTTGATATATAAGCAAGTATGGATATTATTAAAGCTAGTAATAACAAAATTGAGATAACTGTGCGCACCTCATATTTCCTCTATAACACATTATTACGGCTAAATAATCCATAGGCTAATACAACCAATATAACACCAGTTCGATCTTTAGGCTTAGTTCGGTTCAAGGATTTAGAGAAGGAAAAGAGAAGAGAGAAGAAAGGAGGAAAACCTACTCATTAGTATTTCAGTTGCTGCTTTAAGAGTATTAGAAATTTATTAAAAATAAAAATAAAAAATAAAAAACAAAAGAAAAATTAATACAAGTTGAAACTTGAACATAGTAAGAAAGCAAGAAAGGAGTAGGGCAAGAACTTCTAGAAGTAAGAGTTTTAGTGACACTTTTTTGCTCTGGCAATAGCCATTGATACCATGGTAATAGGGTTAGCCATTTATTTTCCCTCATGTTTTATTCGTTCTTTTCTTTGATAACCAAAAAAAAAGTGTTTTCGTTAGTGTTCTCTTTTCTTTTCCTTCACTAAGTTGATGAACGACGAAATAAAGCCTTAGGCTCCGTTTTGTTCTTGGGTTAAGAGAAGCAAAAGAAAAGGGAAAGAAAAACAAGAAGTAAAGCTATTTCCCTAGTGTTTTCTCTATTGTTTTCTTCCATGCTTAAATAGCATTAGAAATATTTTTAGATTAATTTAGTAACAAGAAAAGAAGAAGGGAAGTGAAAAATATTTCAATCTTATTTTTATTTTCCATATCTTCATATTTTTTCACTATTTTCCTTATTAAACATGCAAACAAAACTGTTTTCCTCTCTGTCTTTTCCTTTCCCTCACTAAATCCATGAATCAAACAAAGCCATAAGGTGTAGCTTGGCTGCTTTTCGGATCCCACATCATATGGTCTCTAAGATTTAAAGTGATTCCGCTGGACATACACACAACTTAATTTTACACGGAAAAAGGGTACCTGAGTGCACGATAAAGCGAACGATACCATCCTATATAGGCACATGGAACACTTATTAAGAAGATGATAATAGAAATGAACCATATTCTCCCATCTACAGCAACACAAGTAAAATAATGTTAAAATGAATGAGACACTAATTAAGGCAAGGATTGAAAATCAGAGAGCACATTATATAAGATTTTAAGTGTAGATAATAAGGTCAGAAGAAATATTTCCGTCCTAACCAAAGCCTTTAATCCATGCTGCAGTAGTGGAAATAATATTCCATACAAGGCACCCAAACAATCCTGCACAATGGGATATAAAAAAGGAAAGAGATGAAGATACCAACCCACTCAAATATATAAAACCTCAGTTAAAGATGGCCTAAATAAACCTTTGAGCAATGAAAAAATTTTACATAAAACCAAAATGGTGAAACAAGTGGGCTATTTCTTTGCAAAATTGTGCTTAATGTCATATGTGGCAATTCCACCAAGATCTCTTCGTTAGTTGGGGGAAGAAGAGGGGAAAAGAAAAGGGAATCGGTATTTCGTTTGCAACTTCCATACAGACAAGGCAAAGGCTCACATACCCAAATAAGTTGATAATGCAACATACTGCAACCTTTGTAGATGAATCGGTATTTCTTTCGCAATATCGTGATGTATAATGGGAAAGCATGGCGGCCAGTTCTTAACCTCGAGAACAATTCCAGCTGAACATCCAAAAGGAGAAATTAGCTCGTAAGTCACCATGCTTAAAAAAAAAATACTTGGACAGGGTGATCTAATTGGATTATTAGAGGTACCAACAACTAAGTGCTTAAACTCAATCTAGATCTGAAAATAAAATTAAAAGAATGCGATGTAACAAGAAATCCAAGCACCTCGTGCCGCAGCTTCTTCCAGCCGTCTTACATCCTGGATAGCATCAAGAAGCAAAATTAGGAAATAGTGATCACAATGCATTTCTATGAGAAGAAAACTTGTTTCTAAAAATCAAAAGCCGACAGACAATAAAACTCCCATTAAAGAACTTTTGGGATATTACTGAACTCTAGCAAACATTCCAAGTTTCTGTTTAATTCCAGGTCACTGTTTTTGGGCAACCTCATATTTGTGTGAGGCACCCACACTAGAGTCTACTTATCAAAAACTCAACACACAAACAAGTAAATCAAATTACGTTTTAAGCGGGGAAAAGAGACAAATGTATCTAAACATGAAATGCATAGTAAGTGAAAATCCAACATCTTTAACAAAGAAACAAATTAATAGCCTTCTAAATAGCATTTCTAATAATGGTACACATTCACCAACATGATAAGCATCAAATGAGATTTAACAGTTGCATTGAGAATAGGAAGGGAAATCAAGAAGTACAAGTGAGTGCTTGAGGACGATATCCAACGGTTGCTTATTGCTATAGGTTGTCCCATTCTCATGGATGATTGGGTTGACACATAAAAAATTGGCAACAGCCACGAAATACCACCAGAATCGGCATGTAATAAATAAAAACAAAATGCGATATGCATCAAATCAAAATTCAGGGAAAGATATTGAGAAGGCTTATATAACAATTCCTCATTTCAAAAAAAAAAAAAAAACACAAGAAAACCAAGAATACTTTCCTGAATCTGTCCAACTTAAAAAATAAAATTTCAGGTGTTAAGGAAATAAAGTGCTCATGTTTGCTTCTACTATAGAAGATGGGTCATGAGTCAAAATTGCCCTTCCCATAGCTTTTAAATTCATACGAGTAAAATGTCACACAGATAAATTTACATCGAAGTCCTTATAGAATAAGGAAAGTTACCACAATACCATTTAAACCCAGACATTTCCACTCAATTGCACAGAGGAGAGAGAGTGATTTAAATATTGCATTTGAGTGCTTTAGTACTAGTAGCAATAACAGTAAAAGCTAGCAATCAAATATGGCGGTGGTCATTGACGGCCTACGGTTTGAGCCTAAGAGAAAGTAATTATAATGGGTCTTCGTTTCTATTTATTTTTTTGACTGGGCACACGAGAGGAGTGATAGGGGACAGATTCCAGTTCCTGAGATGGTGATTGGAAATAACCAGCTAGACACTCGGTTTACGTATGTTTAAGACCGTTACGGGTGTTGAATTCAAAAATTGAGGGTCAATTTGGTCAGAAACAATCTTTCGATTAACAAACAGTTAGTAGGGATACTTTGCGCATAATTTTTCAGTTTCGGGGCTTTGTTACAAGTCGTGTTAAGTAGCTTTTTCCCGAAATTTAATGGCTAGTGAGGAATTAGAAAAGGGGTGAGTCGGGTGACATACATCAAAGAAGCAGATGAGTCCATATAGTGGACAAATGTGCATAATTCACAATGGTCACATTTCCGTAAGAGGTACCTTTTCCCTCCTTTCCAACTCGATCTCTTTAGCTTCCAGCTCCTTCGCTTTCCTTCTCAAATCCTATATTTGAAAAAAAAAAAAAAAAAAAAAAAAAAAAAACTTCAGTTAGAGATAATAAAAGGTTTGAGGATTTGGAGGAAATACAAATGGAAAGATCTGGATTTCCCAGGTTTCACAATCTCAGAACTTGAGCTTACCGCAGCATTCAATGACTCAAGAGGAATATCAACAGGGGCAGTTCGGTCATAGTTATAACCCACTGGCTCAGGCGGAAGAGGTTTAAGCCTCGAGTTTTTGGGAATGCCACCTGGATTCTGGAAATCCCAGAAAATTATGACATGTAAAAGAAAAAAAAAACCAGTAATCATATACATAAAGAAAGGCACAAAAAGATGCACTATTAATAACATAATGCAGGACAAAAGAACATTTAAATCATCACAACAGACCAAATATACCCCTGAAAATGTACCTCAAAAAACTATGATATGACAAACTTTGAATTACATCCAACAAATGTTACGTTAGCTGCCGCTGAAATATACATATATCATAGCCTTAAAATGTATTGAGGCGGTATATGATATACTACAGCGGTGGTTATGCCAACTAACAGTACCCTCTTCAGCAACAAATGACTCAATTATCATAACATAAAACACAACTATTTTAAGTTCTTTTTTGCCAGAAAATTATATGTGTGAATTCTAATTGAAAATTTGAGTGACCTTGTTCAACTGTAAGGATATAGTATTCAGTATAAGTACACATGGATTCATTCCTGAGTGTTAATATATGATTGTCATGACATGGTACGAGAATAGAGTTACAATCAGCACATTTGAAAGCCGAATGGGATTGATGGTAGCAAGGAACAACGTTATAAAATAGGATCTAGTTCAGTCTAAGTTTTTATCTGGATCTAGTGAGAACCAAGATTATCTTGGTTTGATAAAGAACCAGTTTTAAAAGATTTATTAGAGCATCTCCAACATAGGTTGTATATGTGAGGCCATATCCCTCAACTACCAAAATGGCCCCCCCAATCATCAAAAAGACTACTCCAAATACAACCCCATGCCATGGGGATGGTTGTAAATGCGTCAAAATAATTAAAAAAAAAAATATTATCCATTGTTGGAGTGCACTTGTGACAGAGAGTACTATTCAAGAGGCCAAAACACCATTTTGGCCCATCAAAATACATTTTGCTCTTAGAGATGCTCTTAGACTGAGTAGAACTTCTATGCAAAAAATAGACACTTTTAACTTATACAACTAGTTCATTTATTACATACCACTGAACCGATTCTTTACTTTTACAAAACACCCTCTAATAATTAAATGTGAAAAGATAATAATATTATAAGAAAATTTGAGTATGAAGAGTCTTATATAAAATTAAGCGTTTCCTCAAATTTTTACTCAAGATTTGACTCGAATGAAGTCACAGATAGAAGTGAACATACAGAGGAATTCCAATTCCGACAAACAAGCCACATAATCCAGCTAATCAGCAACCGAATTAAAACCCTAGAAATGCATAAGCTGAAGTGCACACTCTGAATTGCAAGCCCTTAAACCACCACCACTCTATAGCTCCGTCAATGTACATGGTGTATACATGTATATACGGAGGAGAGAGAGGGACGGGCTTACTGAATAATTTCTAGCTTGGGGAAGTTATTCAGTGAGCCCGTCACACCACGTCACACGCCACGTCAATAATCCTAATCATCCATTTCTCCCTTCCTTTTAGGGAGATAATGACAAGTGGTTAGTGGAATTTCAAATTTTAAATTTGATAACCACTTGTCATGACCCGAAGGAGGGGGCAAATGGTTGATTGAGATTAATTGGTCACACCACGTCAATATGCTGATGTGGCGTGACTGGCTATATCACCCCTCCTTTTTAGGGGGAAAAGAATCTACATGGCAAAAAAAAAGTTTTACAAATATACCCTTGAAGTTTGGTCCATATTTTATTTTAGTCTATGGAGTTTTAGTTGCATTAATTTGGTCCCTGAAGTTTTTAAATTGAAGCAATGTGGTCCAAATTCCAATTTTGTGAAAAAAGTTGACGGAATTTACTCATATATTATGCATTGTCACACTTTTAGGGGTAAAAATGGAACATTACCAATCTTTCCACCCACTTATCAACGTAATTGTATACAGTAGAGGATGAATTTTGTCTAATTTTCTGATAGAATTGGACATTTAGACTATATTGCTTTTATTTAAAAACTTCAAGGACCAAATTGATGCAATTCAAACAGCAAGGACTAAAATGAGACAGTGACCAAACTTTGAAGATATATTTTATATTTAAGCCAAATAAAATTATATGTGTGTGATCAGTCCCTAAGTTTTGCAAAAAGGGAATTATGTGTAATATTTTGTCCCACATGTAATTTAACACTTATATATTTGTCCTACTATATTTTCTTATCACTTTATAAATATAGTCTAATCCAAATTGAACACCATAGGTCAAACTTAGCAAATTATAATAAGCTATCAATCCCTATGAACGAAAATAGTGATATAAAACAAATTATAACCATAAATATGTATAAATTAGGGCTGCAACTCGGGTGGGCGGCTGGGCATGATTTTAGGTCTATCCGGGTTCAATCGAAGGTTTAATGTAGCTAGTATGCCTGACCCGGAGCCCGAAGCCTAAGCCCGAGCTTGAGCCCGATTTTACTACTCAAACCCGAGTTTGAGCCCGAATTGCAATAAAGAAACAATTCAATAGAATATTTTTTTTGGACTATTAGGTTATAGGCCCCTTAAAATTAAGTGTTTTAGCCAAAAACTCACGTTTTTTGCAGTTTCGTGAAAAGCCCCTCGCTACTTTTCGTATTTGGTAAAAAGCCCCTCCATTCACAGATAATATTACATTATTTGTGAACTTTAAATCATCATAACTCACTCATTTTTTGGCCTTTTTGGGTGATTTTTTTTTTTGAAATCATGTATTTTTCCGAGATCTATGCAATGGATTTGAAAGTTGTACAAATAAAAGTAATTTGGAACTTCATTTTTCATTTTTATCTTTCAGATATATAATATTATCTGTTGACACTAACAGATAATATTATCTGTTAACTTTAAACCACCATAACTTTCTCAATTCTTGGGCTTTTTGGGTGATTTTTATTTTTTATTTTTTATTTCATGTATTTCTTTGAGATCTACGCAATAGGCGTGGAAATTTTATGAAAAAAGTTAAGTTGTAGCTTGATTTTGAAGTTTTACAGATAACATTATCTGTATCTGTGTGTCTAATAGATAATATTATCTGTTAACTTTAAACTACCATAACTTTATCAATTCTTGGATTTTTTAGGTGATTTTTTTTTAATTCATGTATTTTTTTTAAGATCTATGCATCTATGGTGCTAATTGTATGAAAGAAATATGTTTTTATTATATGTATGCGGAAAATATAAATTTTCATATTTGTTTGATGTTTTGTTTTTTTTCTGTCCCTGTTTTTCATGGTCAATATTGAACTCGTTTGATGGATCTCATTTTACTAATTTCAAAACATCAAATTTTATGAAAAACGGACTTGTATAACAAAAGTTATAGTAATTTGAGTGTAAAAAGAGCTTTGTGCGATAAAAAAAATTAGCATGTGTTTTAACTTTGAAGAATTTTATTTGAGGGGGCTATAGCCGAAGCTCCCTATTTTTTTTGTTCAAATTTGAAAAATGACCTTCACCTATCAATTTAGTTTTTTTAAATAGAATCTAATGAGATATATTTATCACTAACTAAAAAGATAGTATGATCCTACAAATAAAAAAAATTAAACATGCAGATAAAATACAATACAACTATAATATATAAACATATAAATGCAAATCTGTATTAGTTCGGGCTCGGATTATTCGGATTACTAACCTCTTTACCTAAGGCGAACCCAAATTCAATCGAGCTTGAAGTTTCTAGACCAAGCCCGTCCAAGATACATTTAAAAAAAAAAGTTGTTCACATCCGATCGAGTAAATTACGGATTGGGCTTGGGCTAGCTCGCCCAAGTTACAGCCCAAATAAAAATAGACCCAAAAAAATCGTCTCGGGTGGCGCTGCCCCAAACCCGTATAACTTCGCCACTATATTCTCACCCCTCCGATCTTAGCTCTCTAGCTAATAAAAAAAATTCAGATTGTGCATATATGTACGCGCACACACAAAGAGCTGAGAGAGAGACGTAGAAAGTATAATAGGTAGAGAACTTACAGAAAAGGGATTAACTTCTTCTTCAGCGAAAGGGTTTGGATCATAATGGCCGGCCATGAGTAAGGTTCGAAGTCTTAGACAAGTGTTACAGAGAGAAAAAGCACAAACTTTAGGAACTCAATATTGAGTACAAAAAGAGGGAAAACTTGGAAGAAATTCTAGAGGGAGAAACTGAAGAGAGAGAGAAGGAGGGGGGGGGGACTTTGTCTTTGGTCAGCTGAAGTATGAGCTTTAAAATGGACGATTGTTCCAAACAAGAGGAAACAGCTGAGAGAGACTTTCCATAACAAAAAAAACAGCTGAGAGAGAGAGGGAGGGAGGGAGCGCCAATTGCTGCCACGTGGTTTTTCCAAGAACTCTTACAAAAATATGGCTCCGGATATTACAAAAGTAAATGGGTATAGTGGAAAAATTATTCAGTGAGCCCATCACGCCATGTCAGTATATTGATATAGTTCGACCATTTAATCTTAACCACCCACTTGCCCCCTCCTTTACGGGGGATTATGACAAGTGACTATCAAATTTAAAATTTAAAATTTCACTAACCATTTGTCATGATCTCCTTAAAAGTAAGGGGCAAGTGGGTGGTTAATATTAAATGGTCACACCACGTCAGCATGCTGATGTGGCGTGATGGGGTCACTGAATAACTTCTCGGTATAGTGGGTCATTATATTTAGGAAAGATAATGCTAGATTCACTGAGTCTTTCACACACTTTTTTACAAACTGTAATTTGAATGTATGTAATTTGTGCTATTTGAATTTTTTTACTCTTTTTTGTGCACCACTTACACAGCACATGATACATACATTTAAAATTAAGTGTGAAAAAGTGTGTAAGTGTAGTAGTACTCGTTTATTTAATTCAATTCAATAAATGAACTACGAAATGAGTCAATTATTAAAACATTTGTCCTTATTATCACAAAACAACTATAAATTTGCTGAATTTTATTGATACAACATATATTTTTCTTATATAAAAATATTTTATATTCAAATTTTCAAATAAAATTATTTAGCGGTACGGTTGAAACGCTGAATTGTAAATCTTGTAATGTTGCTATATATGTACCATTGAAATTGGTTTTAAAAAAAATAAAAAAGTCTAGTGCAATCAATATCTCGTCACCCTCGTCAAACAGAAGAAAATGGGAGTCAAACACTCGACTTATGCAATGAAAATCAGCTATATTCACTTTGCTCAATTTGTAACCACATATGGTATTGACTACGTCTGGAGTTGGCAATAAAAAATACTAATTGAGTAAAGTTAGCTTCCCAAATTTTATATCCCCAAATGCTATCTAAACATATGTGACAGTGAGCCTAATAGGAGGATGTTGAAGTGGTACGACTTTTATTGAAGGCGATCTCATTACCATATGTGTTTAAAAAAAATTTACAAAATTTGATAAACATAATAAATTTTCTCTTTGAGAGAGGATAAGCATAATATTACTCACACTAATTTAGCTAATTTAGTTCTGACAATATCGAAAAGGTCAAAAGATTGAGTTGAACATAACGGTACGAACTTGCATTGTAATTTTCATGGCTTCGTAACATTTAGTCCACTCAATTAGTTTTTGGACTATGATAGTGTCACCGTAGACCTCATGGGAAGTCCATGATGCAAAGTCTAAAACAAGACACGTTGCATAGGGTCTAAGGTTTTTTTTTTATTTTTTATTTCTTAAATACGGATCGGAATAACAACCATGAAGAGATATTGATATAATCGTCTTGCAAGCTATCGTCTAGCTGAATTTTGCTTTCACGGCCGGTGGTTTTGTTTTTTTCTCATGCAGAGTTTTAGTGAGAAGACCATAAGAAAAATTTGGCTCCTCCCCTGTTCAGTACCCTTCAGTTTTCTTAAAGTTTCGTTTTGGTTATTCTATTATCAATTGTATCACTTTTAAGACTTTAAAATCGAGAATTGAAATTCTCACTTCAAAATTAAATTAATGCACTTTATGGTATTATTGACATACCATGTAATACTATACAGTCAATGCATTCCATGAAGTGCATTGGCTCATTATCTATATATGAAGTTCGAATAGTAATTCCCCAAGGCCACGTTTGGATGACAGGGAGGAGATTGAACAATTAGTCCCTTTTAATTGATAGTCCTAGAACTAATAATACCACCTCCTCCAGGGTATAACTTAGTCCCCCATATAGAGAATTATTATTTTAAAATAGATAATTAGTCCCGAACAGAATAGTCGCGTCAAACACCAGACTATTCAATTAAAATAGATTATTAATCCAATCCCCCTATATTTCAGCCTTAGTCTTAAGAAACAAACGAAGCCTCAAAGTATTAAAATAATTTCATTGTAGACAACTGTCAAACGATGTGACTTTTGAAGTTCTAAAATAATTATCCCCTAACTCAAATTGATTAGTCTCAATTGTCTTCAACCAAACCAAAACTAATGTCAGGAGTCTTGGGTGGTGCAATATATAACAGATGGCTTAAATGAAATTGAGAAAATTAAAAGATACTGAAATGTATTTGGGCCAAGAAAATTCAATATATTGCATGGCTCACATTTTCTTTTCCTATATATTATTGTGAGATCCAATATCACAAACTTGCTACTTGGTTGAAGTGTTTGGGTCATGTTATTAAACTCTTATTCGAATTATTGGGCCACCAGACTTGTGGCGCTCATCACAAATAATATCATAGCAAATCCTAATAGAAGAGGTATGATAATGTATGTATGGTTACCCACGAGGGACACTCACTTGGAACACCCTGATAGTAGATCATGTGGTGCCGGACTGACCACATTGGAGCAGAGATGCATACCGCATTCGTCAATTAGGAGAAGATAATGGGCTATGTGGCCCCTATTATACAACGAGGATGCGCATATATGAGTAAGGGAGATTGTAAGATCTCAGATCGGTTAAGTTATAAAATATAGTTGACTCATAATAACACCACAAATTTGTTATTCGTAACTTGGGTTTAAGCATTTAAGGCCATGTTACTAGGTTATTTATTTTTTACCAAGCTTGGTACATTGCTTGCTAGAACATAAGACTGACTCATTCGGTGACTTTCGCTGTCGCCCTCACTGTTACGTAATTTGCGATACAAATTCATGGATCAAATCATTACTTGTTGGAAATGAAAAATAGTTTTGAGGAGGGGGAGGTTGTATAGGTGAACGCAAACATTGGCTAATTAATAGAAAAGCCTTATTTATAATTTTTTTTTGGAGAACTTAACAACTCAATCGCAATTAAAATTCATAAAATAATAATAATATAAAAAATTGGGCACTTTTTTTGTTTGTATTTCATTTTTGGTTCTTGCAATAATAATATTTCTTATTCATTTTTTTAATATTTTAGCTTTTCAAATACTAATCTCTTGTATTTCTAAAAGTTTCACATTTCTAAATGGACAAATTAAATCTCTACCACATTATGAAAATGACAATGCTAAAGTAATTTTATAAAGAAATTACAGTACATCAACTTAATGCGCTAATTGCAAAATCAATTTATTTTATTGCCCTAATTATAATTTGGTGGGGAAGACTTTTATGTCCATTTAAAATTGCACACCATACTATCTTTCTACCTTGAAGAATGTAGACGATTAGGAGCATTGGAAAATTTACAATTGTACTTTTTCTTGCCAAGCCAACAATATATACACTCGTGATGTTGTTCCAAGTGCCAAAGCCCGAGGGAGGGGGGCAAGGTTTGAACCGCGATCGGTTGAAAATTGTGAAAGAGATCGTCGATAATACAAACCGCGATCGTTGAGAATTTTGAAAGAGATCGTCGGTAATACAAACTGTGATCAATTGAAAATTTTGAAGAAGATCGTCGGTAATACAAACCCCGATCGATTGAAACTTTTGAAAGAGATCACCGATAATACAAACCGCAATCGGTTGAAAATTTTGAAAGAGATTGGCGGTAATACAAACCATGATCGATTGAAAATTTTGAAATAGATCGTCGATAATACAAACCGCGATCGCTTAAAAATTTTGCAAAGGGATCGCCGATAATACAAACCGCAGTCGGTTGAAAATTTTGTAAGAGATCGTTAGTAATACAAACTGCGATCGGTTGAAATTTTTGAAAGTGATCGTCAGTAATACAAACTACGATTGGTTAAAAATTTTGATAGAGATCCTTGGTAATACAAATCGTGATTGGATGAAAATCGACGGTAATACAAACCGTGATTAGATCGGACTGATGTATCTCAAATGAACTGTGATTAATTCAAACTGACTCGACGACTTGCCGAATATGAAATTGACTGTTTTATTAGGGGTTAATAAACTCATCTTTTGGTGTTCTAGGGGAACTCTCGATAGACAGATATGCATCTTACAATGGTTGTCCTGAATTTGCAACAATTGCTCGAAAAAGCTAAATTTTGACTTTCGGGAGCCCCTTTTTCCCAAATTTTTGCTGAATCTGTATTTTTGACTACTTTAGGACTTCCACGAACATGGTTGTATCACGTTTGAAGATTGTGGTGTCAAGACGGGCCATCGGTGGCGCATATGGGGCACGAAACGGGGCCAAAATAGGCGAAACGGAGGTTGGGAGAGCCATTACTGTAGCTGCATTGGGTCACTGCCATGGTAGCACTCCCCCAGTGCTGCGGCGGCACCTCGTGTCCAGGATCCTTGGTTAAAACCTCACTCCCTCTTTCTTCCTTGGGTCATTTGGAGGTGTTTTGGGGTGATTTTGGAGGCCAAAAATCACGAAAACTTGAATCACAATAGCAGCTCTAACTATTCTCTGACTATTATAATCACAATCACAATCACAATCACAATATTCTGTATCTCAATCATATTGTCCCATTATCACGTATCTTTATCAACTCGTAAGGGTTCCAAATCATAACAACTCCTGACTCATGATACAAGAATCTTAATTGTATCAATTCCCAATTCCCAAGATTCCCAATTAATTTAACTCACGACCTTAAGCAGCCGGAGTTACTAACATTGACTGTGTGTACTGACACCATGATGTGATATCCAGTTACATGATTCTTGATGACACAATTACATTCGGCAAGACATATAAATGAAACCCTTAACATGCTCTTTATTCACATGATCATAATTAGGCATGGTTTTCAAAGCATTAAACAATAACGTGCTCGTATAATCAACATTGTTATATAAAACGTACAACTAACGTTCCATAATCGATTATTCATCACGACCATCACATATAGTTTTTCCCTTTTACTTCTTATCAATATATCATAGTAATATCTAACATGCTTGTCTCATAGCAATCAATTCCATAACATAGTCTGCGTATACATTAAAGTACATCATGTACAGTCATAGCAATATCATTCATACAACTCATGTATATCATGTACAAATACTCAAGCCGTCATTATGTATATTGAGAGAGGTTAGAAACACTCACCTGGATATCTTGTTAAGCTTATGACTCTCCGAACAACGGATAAGTTACAGTCCTATATCGTATAATAGAATAACGGAAGAGTATGTGTTAATGATAAGGGCATAATGGTGATTTTACCAAATGAGGATATAAATCTCAAGATAGTGATCTACGTGTCATTCTAAGTCCAACGCCATTGACTAGACTCATATCGGAGTTCAACACATAAAAGGCTGGGTTTTCTACATCAGTGTGGGCTCTACAGGTAAGTTGTATTTTCGAAGGTGTCAAAAGGTTTCCAAACTCTAGGGGATAGTTCTAGACAATATTCTAAGACTCTGGGAACTACCAGCGTACTTTTCTGAGTTACGGTTTATTTACTGCGAATTATTGAAGTACTATTTATGTAATTATAGGCTTAGGAGTCTTGTAATTATAAAATATAATTTAGAAGGGTGAACGATCCTTAGAAACATTTTTATTAAGTACTAGACCTTAAAATAGGCTAGTGGTATTTTTCTCATAATTTTCGAAACTCGTTTGGTATTTAAAGTAATTAAATGATAAACCAACGAGTCCTTATAATTAAATAAAATACTAAAGTTTGAGTTATATAAATCAATAATTTATAAACAATGTCATTAGGGCTTGGGACAAATAATATAATTTTCTACATTTTTAAAATAGCCATTAGGTATTCATTACCTAATTATTACCCCTTTAGCACTGACTCTATTATTTAGTTAAACTAAATAAATCATAAGTATACTATATAAATAATATACTATAATTTCAGCATAATAAAAACTAATTCATAGTACTTTAATAAGTATTTAATATCTATTTTTAAAATAAGGAAACATTTATTTAGTATTTATTAAACACTAAATATATTTATTTATTATTAAGAATAATAAATAAATAAGCTAAACATACTTATCAAGAAATATTAAATACAAATTAAATATAAATCAAATACATAAACATGGCTTATGTATTAATATAAAACTCCAATTATTAATTATCAAAAATTCATAATTAAGAGAATAATAATAATAGTTAATTATTTACTAAAATAATTAACCGAAAAATAAACTAATATTTAAAATATAAAATACACTAATTTGCAAATTAAACGCGATTAATATTAATTAATCCTAAATTATAAATATGACCGTACTTTAAATGTTTAAAGTATTAATTAATTTAATAATTAAGGAAACACTAATAATAGTTATATATTCATTAAGCATAATTAGCAACTAATTAATAACTTTTTAATGCTAATTAATCAAGATTAACATTAAATAAAACTAGATTATATAATTAAAACAATTAGTATCAAATGTCTAAGGCTCTGTTTGGCTAACCGCAAAGCTAACCCACTTAAGCAAGGCCCAAAAGTTGACTTCCCAAACAAGGCCCAAGCCCATCCCAACCCTTTATCTTCCTCAGGTTGATATACACAGTGTGTATATATACATATATATTATACACAATTATTAAAACGGTCATAATTCCCTCGTTTCTTAACGAAAATGGGCAAACTTTAAGTCTAAATCGAGTGCCTAGACGAGCCCGATCCAACAGTATAGGTTTTGAATCCTAACTCCTAATGGTCTGTCCATACGGGAGGAAAAACCAGTGCGTCCTAAAAAGAATAATTGAATCATAGGACGACCAAACGTGGTCTAAGCTTTGAGCTGTTCATCGAGGATCGTAAGGGGGTCGTTAGGGTCATTTTGGCATTGGTTTCATGTGATTTGGTGACAGTATAAAAACCGAGTTCCGCACGAGATTTAATGGTCGTCGGCCATGGCCGAGGGTCTAAGCTCTGTTTTGGGGGTGCACGTGAGTGTGTGTGTGAGTTTAGTGTATACAGAAAATGCAGAGGGGTGGTTCGGGAGCTTTACCTTCCTCGGTCGCGGCCTTGGCTTCTCTTGGTCTCAGTTTCTCTCCCTCTTCCCCTTCTCCTTCTCCTTCTCCTTCTTCCTCTCTCTTCTGTGTGGGCTGTTGTGTGTGCAGAGGGGGCTGGATAGAGGGTTAAGGGCTATTATGGGTGGGGAGTGTTTGGTTTAGTTTTCTTCTTCTATTTCTTTTTCTTTGTCTCTCTCTCTCTCTCTCTCTCTCTCTCTCTCTCTCTCTCTCCCTCCCTCTCTCTCTCGGGCTGGGTCTCTCGCAGCTATTCTCTCTCTCTCTAACTCTCACACTCTCTCTCTATATATAATATACAATGCACATGCACACATATAATATACACATATAATGTATACACACTAAATACAATATATAATATGCACACATGACACACCACATTCATATGTACATATATTAGTGTGTGTGTGTGTGTGTGTGTATGTGTGTGTGTGCTTGTGTCTAAAGGGTAATAGAGGGTGAGAAGGGGAGGGGGAGGCGGAGGGGGAGGGGGAAGGGGGGAGGGAATATTTGGGGAATGTTGGGGGATTGGGTTGAGATTTGGGGGTTGAGTGTAAGAAAAGTGAAAGTGATGTGAGGTGACGTAATATGACTGTGTACGGGTATACGTGTAATTCAGTCTGGTAGGTTGCAGTCCGCATCTATAAATTACAGTCCGAGTCTAATATTAACAGTCTGAGTTCTAAAATAAAAACGCCAATACTATAACAATTACAACTATAGTCTCGAGACTAATATATAGTAGTCTGGTCTAACTTAACGTCCGGGGTTAAAATAATAATGTCGATAATAATAAAATTGAAATTTATAGTCACAGACTATCGGGTCCGAATAATATCCTATAACCTATAATTATAAATTCTAAATATTGAAATACGATATATTAATATACATGGGTCTAAATGTAGGTGACAATTAATTATTAAAACACATAATTAATATACGGGATTGAATTTATATAATCTATAATTAAGTGATAACAAAAATATGTATTTATAATCTATAATTATAAAATAGCGACAACGAAATTATAATATATCTTATAGCTATAATATTAAATGATAATGAAGATTATTATAACCTATAGTTATAAAATTACGCGACAATGAATATAAGATATTTTGTATAGAAATAAAATTTTAAGCGACATGAATATTAACATATAGGGTCACACTTAGAAATTAGGAATTTACATTAATAAGGGGTACGGATTTTACAAGTACTACAATTTACCCAACTTATAAGTGATTTCGTCCCTGAAATCTAAAAGCGGCTAGTCTTACACAACTTATAAAGACCTTATATCTAAGGTTGCGAAGCCTCTATAGATACTGCTAGCTAAGTCTATTATTCTTAGAACTACTACAAATGGTCACCATCCTTGTGAGGAAATAGAAGCATTGGTATTACACAGTTGAGATGCTGATATGTTCTATCTTCTATTCTCGGTGTCTTTCTGCTTATTCCATCCTGGATGATGGTTTGCTTGCTCGACAGTTCCATATTGACTGCTTCTGAGGGATGTTGCTCGGTCCTTGTCTCGGACAATTCTTGCGGATGTGGTCTGTTCCACCACACTTGTAACATTGTGATCCATATCCTCCGGTTTGTTTCAGTGCTGGGCATTTATTGAAGTGATGTCCGTGATATCCACAGTTGAAACAATGTTCGCGTGTTTTGCATTGAACTGATGCTATTATTGTGTCAGCTTTCCTTTCACCATCCTTATGTCCTTTATATTTATGGTGATTATTCTCTGGCCTCTTTCTTGGATTTGTTTAGAGAAGCTGGTCACTCTTTGAAAATTCCTGATCGGGGGTCTGCTTCTGTCCTTGGTTGAATCTCCGCGGGGGTGATCGGTTCTCAAATCATCCTTGTTCTCGGTTAATGATCTCTTCAAAATCATTTGTCATTCTCACTAGGGCTTTGAATAGTTGTTTCAAATGACCAAGAGTCAATCGTTGAAGTTGTAGGGAAAGTCCTAGGTGGTACTTTCAATTTTTCTTCTCTGGAGTGTCGATCATGTGATATGTGAATTGGGATAGTCGTTCGAATTGTACAGTATACTCTCTCACAGTTTGGGGTTTCCTTAGACCAGCTCAATGAATTCTTTCTCCTTTCTATTCCTCTAGTCTGGGGAAAGTATTTCTCTAGGAATAATTCTTTGAATTCCGTCCAGGTCATTCTTTGGGTGGCTTCTTCTCCAAGGGTTGCCTTCTCTGCTTCCTACCAATCAGCTGCTGCGAATGTCAGCTGGAAAATTGCTAAGCGTCTCTTCTCGTTGTCACTACAATCAATCGTTTCGAATATCAAATCCATCTGGCGAATCCATTGTTCGGCTTTCCATGCTCCCTCTGATCCGTTAAAGGTTTTGGGTTGGAGAGAACAAAATCCTATTAGTAGTTTGACTCCTGTCTGGTGTACTGGTGCTTCATTGCCATTGTTATGATTATTCTCGTTGTTGTTGTTGTTGTGGTTGTTGCTGATGTGTTCTAACCTTCGAAGAATGCTCCAAATACGCCGGTTGGGTATCATTCCTGGAGGTATTGGATCAGTAGACCTAGTTGCTTCATATTGGACTGCTCGAGTTAATCTTACCATGGTGTACGTAGGGGATGTTCAAGGTTTCCTACATACAAATTGGTGTCTAATTGGTTAATCATAACCTCTCTCATTCTTAAGTAATGTGATCGGGAGAGAACTAATCCTAAATATACGCCTTAACGCGCATTTGTTAGTACCTTTTTATCCTGTTTTTGTATATTTTTACTTCGTTTTCTATTTTCTGACAGGTTTTGGAAGAAATCAACTAAACCAGGCTAAACAGGGTGGAAAAGCAGAGCTAAAGAAGCTGAAAAAGCCAAGTCGCGCGCGCGACCCGCGCCCGCGAAGATCAAGAAATCGCTCGCGCGATCCGCTCGCGCGAGATCCCCAAAATCGCTCGCGCGATCCGCGCGCGCGAAAGGCCAAATGTCGCGCTCGCGCGACCCGCTCGTGCGATATGGGTAAAAACCAATGTTGCGTATTTCAGTATACTGAAGACTCCTGTGCAAACGAAACTGCTAAACGACGTCCAGACTGTAAATTACATGCGTTTCAGTTCGTTTCGGGTTGGGAAGCCTTCCAAAGCTTGTATAAACTCTATATAAACTCCAAATTTACTCAATTAAAGGGTTGGCAATTATTATACACACATTATACAACCATACTTCCAGCCATTGAAGGGAGGGAAGCAAGGAGAAGAAGAAGAAGACCAAGGGTTTCCATGGCCGCCTCCATCAACTACTTGCCATCTATCACTTCCATGGACGGCTAGATCATAGATCTAGGGTTTCAATGAAGCCCTAGACGAGTAATAGGGTTTTATTTATGTTTTTATTTTAGTTTTATTATGTATGGATGACAGTCACATGTTTAGAGGATTTTTATAAATAAATCGTACTTCTATTGATTAAATCATTACTTTCAGAATTTATTCTTGTCTTAGATCTATTTTGACTGTGATGTGCTCAACGATCTATTCTTGCTGTGCTTGTTTAGATTGTTTACATGTGATGGTGCTTTATTGATTTGTGCTATCAAGTATCCGAATAGTCCATGCCTAGATTAGATGGATTAGATCACAACCCTAGTTTAGTGTGGGATAATTCGTGCTAACCGAAGATGGATTATGTTGGTGCTTGAACCATGAATATCTTCTTGTCGGAGGAATTGGGCTTGTAGCTACAATTCCCCATAATCATCCAACTTAGTAAGCTAAAGTAATCCATAAATATTCCTATTATGAAGCTAGTGGTGGATTTGCAATCCTAGGTTCCCTTAAACATTATTTAAAACACTTTTAATTACTTTCATAGTTTAGATTTATTTTTATTGTTCTTAGTTTAATTAAATTCAAATCAAAATCCGTTTTTATAATTAATTAGATTTAGGTTTTAAGATTAAAACACGGTAGTTAATCAATCTCTGTGGGTTCGACCTTTACTTCCACACTGCAAATCTTTTGAAAAGTAAAGAATACTTTTTATATCTTGATTCTGACAACATCAATTTTTGGCGCCGTTGCCGGGGATTGCATTACTACCTTTAGTTTTAGAATCGTAGTTTAGTTAATTCGTAAATATTATATTAGGTTTCCTTTTCTTATTTTTCGTTTTATTTTTAGTTACTAACTTTTTTTTTTTTATTTTGTAGTCAACGTTTCCGAGTGGAGCAGCTAATTACATCAAAGGAGCTTACGCAAATAAAAATAAAAATAAAATTAAATAAATTGCTTCCTTTGGAATTCGCTTTAAACCGCTGTAAGTCAGGGCGCTGTGACGCACTATTTGCATTAGTTTAGGGTTAATTGCACTGCATTAGCTAGGAAACCCAGGGCGCTGGGCTTGACGCGGTCATTGCATTACAGGATAATTTGCATGCATCATAGTAGTTGAGTGCTTGTTATCTTATTTGCGTGATTGCTATTTGTTTTTTTTAGTTGAGTCAGTCCTTGTTTTAAGTTTCTTTTCTTTTGTTTTAGTTTATGTTAGGTACACGTTCAAACAAACCGGAATTAAAACCTTTTGACTCTGAACTTGAACGTACATTAAGACTTAACAAGTCTTCAAACTTAACTTCTGGAACTAGGTTTTTAATAGACGACGATTTGACACCAAAACCAATGTCTTTATTTGAATCTGAAATACGTAGTACTCTTACAAGGTTAAAGAAACCACGCTTTCATAACATAGAACCGATTAAAATGGCAGACATTGGAAATAATAACGACAACAACCAAAATAACAACGGAGCTAATATGAATAATCCTAATATACCACCACCACCTCTGCTTAAAGACTACTTTATTCCTACGACGTACACGCCACAAACTTGTATCAATTTACCGGAGGCGACGGCATCTCACTTTGAGATAAAGTCGTCTACCATCTCGCTACTTCCATCTTTCCATGGCCGTCTAAATGAAGATCCATATAAACACTTAGGAGATTTTCAGGACATATGCTCCACTTTGAAAATTCAAAATTTTACTGATGATGAATTAAAAATGCGGCTCTTTCCATTCTCATTAAAAGATAAAGCTAAATATTGGCTTCAATCACTGGAGCCAAATACAATTAGAACAAGGGAAGACTTACACACCGCATTTTTACAAAAGTTTTTCCCGATTATGCGTACGAATCAGATAAGAAAATCTATAACAAACTTTGTGATGCAAGATGGGGAATCACTTTATGACACGTGGGAAAAATTTAAAGAATTATTACGTTCGTGTCCACATCATCAAGTTCCTAAGTGGCAACTTGTTCAGGTCTTCTACGAGGGACTTATTCCCTCGGTCCGTAATACCGTTGATGCCGTTTGTGGGGGAACTTTCCTACACAAAAGCGCCGATGAGGCCTGGAAAATATTTGACACGTTAAGCGAGAACTCGATGCATGAGGCTGTGTCGGTACGTTCGGAAGGATATCTTCCTCCAACCAAACGAGAGGTGAAGTTTGAGTCGAGTCATTCTATTGAATTTCAAGAATTATCTAAAAAGCTTGACCGACTTATGCAATGAACCAAACGACAGCCTCACCCGCTCGTGAAATTTGTGCATTATGTTCTGATACTTCACATTCGATACTTGCATGTCCATCGGCGAGTCAATTTCCGGAATTCGTGGAGCAACATATTAATTCTATTCAACAATACCCACGAAATAATTATAATGCAACTACTAACAATCCGGATGCGCCATGGAGAAACCATCCTAACTTCTCGTGGAAAAATAATAATAATAATCCTAATGAGGCGGCTAATTTTCCTAATGCATATCGACCTCAGTTTCAACCTAATCAATACCAACACCCGCCTCCTAATTCGAATCCTTCGAGGGGTAATGCTTTTGAGGAAAAGGTGTTGGCATCCCTTAATAAAATTGAAACGCAAGTACAGGCACAAGCACAAATAGTGCACTCTCACACACAATCCATTGCGAAGCTTGAATCCCAAATGGGACAACTAGCTACTGTAGTGAGTCGTAGAAATGAGGGGACGTTGCCTAGTCAAACAATTCAAAACCCTAAGGGACAATATGAGGTTAAGGGGTCGAATGAGCAAGTAAATGTCGTCTCAACTAGGTTGACTACACGAGAGGAAGAGGTAATAGAAATTCCGAATGAGAATGTGAAAGATATGAATACTAACTCGAATAAGACGGGTGAGGACGTGGATAAAAATAAAAAAGATAAAGCACCGGCCCCAACGAACTATGTTCCGAGAATGCCATTTCCACCTAATAATGAGGGACCGTCACATTTGCCCAATAAAGGGTCAAAAGTTGAGGATATACTCGAGGTGTTTAAACAGGTAAAAATTAATATTCCATTCCTCGATGCTATTAAACAAATTCCCGCTTATGCTAAATGTTTAAAAGACCTTTGTACTCAAAAGCGCAAAATACGTAGTCATACTCCGAAAAAGGTCTTCCTCACGGAAAAAGTAAGCTCAATCTTTCAACACTCACCTCCAAAATATAAGGATCCCGGTACGCCTACGATATCATGTGTCATAGGTGACACTATCATTCATAGGGTTCTCCTTGACTTAGGAGCTAGTGTTAACCTTTTACCTTATCACGTATATAAACAACTAGGTTTAGGTGAACTTAAACCTACGGCCGCTACTATTCAATTAGCGGATCGTTCCGTCAAAATACCTAGAGGAATCGTTGAAGACGTCCTAGTAAAAGTTGATCAATGTTTTTATCCTGTTGATTTTATGGTCCTTGACACTGAACCCGTACTAGATGCTAGGAAACACACTCCTGTCATTCTTGGTCGTCCATTCTTAGCCACGGCCAACGCACGTGTCAATTGTAGAACAGGGGTGATGAAAGTGTCATTCGGGAATATAAAATTAAAATTAAATGTTTTTAATGCTGTTGATCAACCTCCCAAAGACGATGATTATCTAGGTGTGGAGGGTAGTGAGGTTAAACGGAATATTGAACTTACTAACGTAATAAATAACAGTGCAGAGAATAATATAGAGGATGAGGAGTGGATGAATCCTAATACTTCGGACCCTAATGCTGAATCTACTCAAAAGGTAAGAAATCGATTTGAACATACTGACAAACCGTCGATTGAATTAATTCGAAGCGACGTAATTTCTGCTTACCATCGAGCTCTACCTGACATCCTTAGGGGTACACAGTCCGATTTACAGCCTCCATGATTCTTGAGCTAGAACGGTCTAGCTAAAGACGTAAAAGATAGCGCTTCTTGGGAGGCAACCCAAGCTTTAATTCGTTCATTTTTTTGGGTTTTGCATGTTTTTGGGTCGTTTTGGTCTGATTTTGAGGTTTCTGGACAGGTTTGGGGGTTGGAGTAAAGTTATGTTTAATTTATATACATTAAATAAGTGGACCAAGGGAAAATACCATTCTCGCGCGCGCGGCCCGCTCGCGCAAGACGTCACTCGCGCGGCCCGCTAGCGCGAGTTTGCCCCTTAGACATTTTTCTGTGTTTTCCTTATAGTATGCCTCAGGTTCTCCTCGCGCCTGATCTCGCGGGCGCGAGGTACCTCGCTGGCGCGATTTGGTTAAAAAAAAAAAAAAAGAAATTGGGATTCGCGCGCGCGACGGCCGCTCGCGCAGACCGCTCGCGCGATTCCCCATTTTTCTGGTATTTTCTTTTGTTTTCTATATCAGTCTTCCACACCTGTCACACAGTTTTCACTTTTCTGTTTTTGTTTCTTAGGTACTTTTAGATCGAGTCTTTGATTGTTTTCATAATTCTGGTTATGTTTTATTTACTTTTATACCTTATTTTCGTGTTTCTTCATAGTTTTGTTTCTTCTTATAGTTTATTTAGTTTTGTTTAGCTTAGTTATAATTCTTTTAGCTGTTTTTATTATTTTGTTTTTTTAATTTTCTTTTGTTAAGAAGTAACAGGAAACATTGAACTTTATAGCCACATTCCTTTTTGTGTTCACCTGTACTATGCTTGTCAAGATTGAGGTACTATCGTTCCTTTCTTACCTACTCTCCTTTCTTTCGTTTTATTGTTTCATTGGAGACAATGAAAGGTTTAGGTTTGGGGGTATGCAAACACATGCACATTATTACACAAAATTTTAAAATTTTTCAATAAGTGTGTTTAAATAAACGATGATTACTGATGTTCTTGCAATCTTAATTTGATACTTCTTGTTTATGTAACTATGATTGTTATAGAATGGTAAACAAGAGAATATGTGATTAAATATTTACTGAAGTCATGATTAAATGTTTTAAGTTATGTATTGTTTGAATCGTAGTTTTATATCATAGATTTGCACACAAACTTATGCACTACACGTAGTCGCTTGAATACATGTTGGTTGTGAACTATAATGTGATTCGGATTTTTAGATAACACAAGGTGGAGACTAGACCCGGTGAGCTTTTGAGCCTATCTTTTCTTTATAGAGGGTTATAAATACATTGTGTTTGTCGAATTTCATTGAAATAGCGCATCTACTTGTTGTTTAGTCTCATTATTCTTGTTTTGGTTGATAGTCAAGTAAAATCTTTGTTACCATGCTAAATAATCTTCCGTCGTACATGTTGAAGAACCATATGACTATAGGACATGATGTTAGGCCTTCTTTGTTCACTGCCGTCCGATAAATGCAAAAAAAAAAAATTTCCTTAGTTCGCCCTTTGAGCCGTTAAAATGCCATTTCTTTCTGTAATTACCATTATCCTTGTTTTTGCTCCAATTTGGCCAACTTGGAGTTCACCCCTAAAAGATTGATCAACTTTTAGTAGTGTTAAGGCAATGTGTGATTGAGAAGAAGAAGTAAATAAGATGATGTTTGGGGTGGTTGTCTTGTTATTTATTGAATATTCATCAAAAGAAACAAGGAGAAAAAGAATAAAGAAAAGAAAAAAATAAAGAAGAAGAAGGTTGAAAAAAAAGAGAAAAAAAAAGAAAGAAAAGAAGAAAAATGAATGGAAAGGAATGAAGAAAAAGAAAAGATGAAAGTTTGTAGAAGAAGAATGAAAGAAATCGAACATGCCTTACAATGCCATTCTGAAAACTACCTAATTAATCCGTTCTATCATTTTTCATTGCCTGAGTCACATTACAACCTTTGAAAAGTCCTATCTGGTCCTAGGAAACATGGTTCGGATATGAAAACGATGGGAGGGGGATTAAAACATGGTAATGATTAATTTTTCTTGATTATTGGCATCTTATCCATGAGACTACTATTCTTTCGTGTCATGCGTCTTTTTCGAGTCATATGTGAGTATTTCTCGTTTTGAAAGCATATTTCTTTTACTCACATATTTTAGAAAAATTACACATGTTTCTGAGTGTTTTATTTTAGCGTGTAATACATTGTGAGATTCGTAGTCGAAGCATAGTTAGATGGTTATCCGAGTTATATTCCAAGTTCATGACATGCGCGTGTTCATTTGACTACCACATCACACATGTGCAATCTTATGAGGAACTCTATTGATTCGTACGTTGCATGCACTTGATTGTTTCTCATGATTTAGGTGGATGTTTCATTACGTTTCTTTATGTTCGTTATTCTATTTCAGATCTTTGTTTTATGATAAGAAGTATTGATTGTTATATTTTTCATTTTTAAATAAAATTCTTTGAATTTACATGTTAATAAAGATGGTTGTGGGTGACTTGTTGACGAGAACCCTCACGAGATTTCACTCGTCCGACTAGGGACACCTAGAGGTTTAAAAGGCTTGTTGCATACGCTAAATGCAATCGTGATCCATGCGAAAATGGAGTAGTATTTTATTAGTAGTTAGTTTTTATTTTAGTTTTGCTCGAGTACTAGCAAAATGTAGGTTTGGGGGTGTGATCGGGAGAGAACTAATCCTAAATATACGCCTTAACGCGCATTTGTTAGTACCTTTTTATCCTGTTTTTGTATATTTTTACTTCGTTTTCTATTTTCTGACAGGTTTTGGAAGAAATCAACTAAACCAGGCTAAACAGGGTGGAAAAGCAGAGCTAAAGAAGCTGAAAAAGCCAAGTCGCGCGCGCGACCCGCGCCCACGAAGATCAAGAAATCGCTCGAGCGATCCGCTTGCGCGAGATCCCCAAAATCGCTCGCGCGATCCGCGCGCGCGAAAGGCCAAATGTCGCGCTCGAGCGACCCGCTCGCGCGATATGGGTAAAAACCAATGTTGCGTATTTCAGTATACTGAAGACTCCTGTGCAAACGAAACTGCTAAACGACGTCCAGACTGTAAATTACATGCGTTTCAGTTCGTTTCGGGTTGGGAAGCCTTCCAAAGCTTGTATAAACTCTATATAAACTCCAAATTTACTCAATTAAAGGGTTGGTAATTATTATACACACATTATACAACCATACTTCCAGCCATTGAAGGGAGGGAAGCAAGGAGAAGAAGAAGAAGACCAAGGGTTTCCATGGCCTCCTCCATCAACTACTTGCCATCTATCACTTCCATGGACGGCTAGATCATAGATCTAGGGTTTCAATGAAGCCCTAGACGAGTAATAGGGTTTTATTTATGTTTTTATTTTAGTTTTATTATGTATGGATGACAGTCACATGTTTAGAGGATTTTTATAAATAAATCGTACTTCTATTGATTAAATCATTACTTTCAGAATTTATTCTTGTCTTAGATCTATTTTGACTGTGATGTGCTCAACGATCTATTCTTGCTGTGCTTGTTTAGATTGTTTACATGTGATGGTGCTTTATTGATTTGTGCTATCAAGTATCCGAATAGTCCATGCCTAGATTAGATGGATTAGATCACAACCCTAGTTTAGTGTGGGATAATTCGTGCTAACCGAAGATGGATTATGTTGGTGCTTGAACCATGAATATCTTCTTGTCGGAGGAATTGGGCTTGTAGCTACAATTCCCCATAATCATCCAACTTAGTAAGCTAAAGTAATCCATAAATATTCCTATTATGAAGCTAGTGGTGGATTTGCAATCCTAGGTTCCCTTAAACATTATTTAAAACACTTTTAATTACTTTCATAGTTTAGATTTATTTTTATTGTTCTTAGTTTAATTAAATTCAAATCAAAATCCGTTTTTATAATTAATTAGATTTAGGTTTTAAGATTAAAACACGGTAGTTAATCAATCTCTGTGGGTTCGACCTTTACTTCCACACTGCAAATCTTTTGAAAAGTAAAGAATACTTTTTATATCTTGATTCTGACAACATCATAATGCATAGCACATAGCAGATGCAAGTAATCATACCAATACCATACAGTCTTAACATACAAGGGGTTGTTCTATGAATAAGGTCCTCTAATGCGTTTCTAATATTTCCAAGACTAAGATTACGTCATATCTATGATGTAACTCAAAGGACACGGGGTCCTATTCTTAATCTCCTTCTAGACTCTAGGCCATGCTGACTATTCCGAGTTCCATTTCAAGAAGTTCGTTAGTGCCTTAACCTCTGGTTGCTATGACAGGTTGTTTCGGCTAAGCTATATAGGTTGACTATATACGTATTCTAATCGTCTATCGTCTAATGATCAATCTTATGTCCTCGTTAATTAGAAATATATAAGGAGAAATATATAGTTAGTGAATAAAAGAATTTTAGATAGGCATTCTCAGTCATCACAACTAAAAGATAGATTGAAATAGTTTTGTTTTTTTTTCAAAAGATATTACATAAGAGGGATTCTTATACAACTTCTACTAGAATCTAAACGCATACTTCTGCCAAAATGTGAGACTACAATCCCAATACAATACTAATCAAAAGATGAAACTAACTAAGACATTAAGTCTTCTAGTTGCGGTATTCCTTCTGAAGTCACAATCTATTCTAGAGGGGTCCATGACATCCATCGTACGTTATCCTAACCTATTGGCCAATCGGGATCATACAAGTACAATGTCCTATTTTCTATCAGATCTTCCTCAGCTAGATCTATCTCCATCTCTCCATTGTCCAAACTTTCTACTGGGGTGGCGGGGATCACAAAGGTACTATCTCGGTTTGTGATTCTCTCTGATCAATTATCATAAGGTTACAAAAAATGTGAGATATTTAGTCCATCTCTATTGACATCGTGCGCAGTCCTACAACTCCATGACATGCAATCTTAGGGACATGTCTCTCACGGGACAAACATTATATCAACTATCATATCTTCTTACAGGCACTATGCCTGATGGTGGCACCAATATGGGCTGTACCTCGAGAAGTGACCTTCATGTCATGTGCTCTCTATCATCAACGTCATTCTCTCTTTGGTTCCCCATACTACCTGCTTGAGTGAAAACTATCGTAGCATCAGTTACTATCTCTAGAACATCTTACGGTTCTTAACTTAAGAGTGTCGGACAGATGGTGAACTCCTAAACCTAGGCTTTGATACCAAAAATCCTGTCACATCCCGGAGTAGCAAAAATAGGAAAAATTTAAAATTTCCTTTTTGAATCCATAGGGAATGACTTGATTGAAAGCCGTCTGTCCTCTAACACTATAAACAACATGAAAATAAAGGGGAGGAAGGTAATCGTAACTTAAACTTTAATCTGAACAATTACAAATCATTGGTCCCAATACTAATACAACAGACTATTATAAATACACGATGCTAGCGGTCAGTGTTCCTTAGCATCTTACTCTCAAGACTGAATTGTCCTCTGACCAACCTGCAAAGACATCTGGACATCGGATGTCCAGGCATAACATGCCGTCAGTTTTGCAACAAAGCTGAGTGGGCATTCATAACTATATTCACTACCAATATACATATACTAACTACTCATCTCACGTTATTACTTTGCATCTTAGGATGTGGTTAGTCCATTATAGATTGATGTCGCTCACACAGACATAGCAAAGGTATCAACCAATATGTAATGCAATTACTAAACATCTATCATTAACTAAATAACAGGATTAATATAAACATGCTTGTTTGGTTCTTGAAATAACAACATATTTGTACCATTTCATTATATCATCTCCATTATGTTAGTGCATGAAAATGCGTACTCGATGAACCCAAACCCAAACTCAAACTCATACTCTGGGCTATGAAATTCCACAATCAATGCAACTCGATAACGTTGGGTTATAAAACCCACAACGACAACTTACTCTGGACTTGCTCTCATAACACAAACCACGCTTTCGCTGCGCACTCTAATGCACATTACATACTTCGTTTTGTCATGACTCACGGGCAATGGCACTGAGGTGTATGTCTCCACTTAATCCAAAATAGCACAATGACAGAATTGGCTCGATCGTCTATACCCTCGCTGGTGAATCACCACTAGACGAGTTGCACGTTAGAATACTAACTGCGAATCGGCAACATGGTAGCAAAGGCATGCATCATGTGTACTATCATGGAATCCCACCGCAGAGGACGTACATTAGTAACTATCTAGCGCATGATATACAGCACGACGGTAAACCATACAACGTGTGTACTATCTCCGACAAAGCACCTCGGACGACTAGTATATTAGAGCACTAACTACTAAGCAGTACGTCGACAAACCAAGACTTATGTGTCATCTACGGCGATTTACACGGACGACTGGCACAATAGCAACTTTAACCTATTCTCTAACTATTACAATCACAATCACAATATTATGTATCTCAATCATACTGACCCATTATCACGTATCTTTATCAACTCATAAGGGTTCCAAATCATAACAACTCCTGACTCATGATACAAGAATCTTAATTGTATCAATTCCCAATTCCCAAGATTCCCAATTACTTTAACTCACGACCTTAAGCAGCTGGAGTTACTGACATTGACTGTGTGTACTGACACCGTGATGTGATATCCAGTTACATGACTCTTGATGACACAATTACATTCGGCAAGACATATAAATGAAACCCTTAATGCTCTTTATTCACATTAGCATAATTAGGCATGGTTTTCAAAGCAACAAACAATAATTTGCTCATGTAATCAACATTGTTATATAAAACGTACAACTAACGTTCCATAATAGATTATTCATCACGACCATCACGTATAGTTCTTCCCTTTTACTTCTTATCAATATATCATAGTACTATCTAACATGCTTGTCTCATAGCAATCAATTCCATAACATAGTCTGCGTATACATTAAAGTACATCATGTACAGTCATAGCATATATCATTCATGAATACAACTCATGTATATCATGTACAAATACTCAAGCAGTCATTATGTATATCGAGAGTGAGGTTAAAAACACTCACCTAGATATCTTGTCAAGCTTATGACTCTCCGAACAGCGGATAAGTCGCAGTCCTACAACGTATAAAAGAATAACGGTGATAAAACGTATGTCTTAATGATAAGGGTATAATGATAATTTTACCAAATGAGGATATAAATCTCAAGGTAGTGATCTACGTGTCATTCTAAGTCCAACGCCATTGACTAAACTTATATCAGAGTTCCACACATAAAAGGCTGAATTTTCTACATCAGTGTGGGCTCTACAGGTAAGCTGTATATTCGAATGTGTCAAAAGGTTTCCAAACTCAAGGGGATAGTTTTAGACAATATTCTAAGACTCTGGGAACTGACCGCGTAATTTTCTGAGTTACGGTTTATTTACTGCGAATTATTGAAGTACTATTTATATCATTATAGTCTTAGGAGTCCTGTAATTATAAAATATAATTTAGAAGGGTGAACGATCCTTAGAAACATTTTTATTAGGTACTAGACCTTAAAATAGGCTAGTGGTAGTTTTCTCATAATTTTCAGAACTCGTTTGGTATTTAAAGTAATTAAATGATAAACCAACGAGACCTTATAAATAAATAAAATACTAAGTTTGAGTTTTATAAATAAATAATTTATTAACAAGGTTATTAGGCCTTGGGATAAATAATGTAATTTTTTACTTTTTTAAAATGGCCATTCGGTATTTTTTTTACTATAATATACTATATACTATAATTTCTGCATAATAATGACTAATTCATAATACTTTAATAGGTATTTACTATCTATTTTTAAAATAAAGAAACATTTATTTAGGACTTATTAAACACGAAATATATTTATTTATCATTAAGAATAATAAATAAATAAGCTAAACATACTTATCAAGAAATATTAAATACTAATTAAATATAAATCAAATACAGAAACATGGTTTTTGTATTGATATAAAACTCCAATTATTAATTATTGAAAAATTAATAATTAAGAGAATAGTAATAATAGTTAATTATTTACTAAAATAATTAACTGAAAAATAAACTAATATTTTAAAATATGAAATATACTAATTTGCAAATTAAACGGGAATAATATTAATTAATCTTAAATTATGAATATGACTGCACTTTAAATATTTAAAGTACTATTAATTATAAATTAATTTAATAATTAAGGAAACACTAATAATAGTTATATATTCATTAAGCATAATTAGAAACTAATTAAAATATTAATAATGCTAATTAATCAAGATTAACATTAAATAAAACTAGATTATATAATTAAAACAATTAGTATAAAATGTCTAAGGCTCTGTTTGGCTAACCGCAAAGCTAACCCACATAAGCAAGTCCCAAAAGCTGACTTCGCAAACAAGGCCCAACCCCCATCCCAACCCTTCTTCTTCATCATGTTGATATACACAGTGTGTATATATGTCACGCCCCGGAGCAATAAAAATAGAGAAAAATAAATTTCCTTTTTGGATCCATAGGGAATGACTGGTGAATATCACTAATTATCCACACCACACTGTATTTGTCTACAACAAGAATAGTAATAAAAACAAACTGGATATAAATAGATGTTGCTTCTATTACAAACATCAGAGTTATTATAACAGTAAAGCTACAGCAGAAGTGTATAAGGTTTGGAAGCAACATATGCCCAAGTACCAAATATAATAAAACTGTTTAAACAGAACTAATAAATGAATGACTATCTCCAGATCTTCAGCTGGCGTAAACATTAGCGTAGTAGTCCTCCCTGGTATAGACATCATCAGTGAGGCCACCCTCTGCGTATTCCCCTCCCGGATAGTATCCATCGTTGTGGGTCCCGTCATCTGTAGAATAAGGTACACGAAAGTCTGGACGGGGAAAGTCTAGGCAACAAAAGGCCATCAGCTTACTGAGAGCTAAGTGAGTATAAACTACCAAGGTACCAGTTATCTGAAGAATAAACAAGCTAATGAAGACACAAGTTAAAATTCTATGATCATAATATCTTTCTCCTTTACTCAACGTCGTTAACCAACCCTTGTCGTCTTATTATCCAAAGACCGATATTCAACATACTCTGACTGAATGAAACATACTCAATCTTTTAACTCTAGGGATACACCCTTATTCCGTCCATCGCTTTTAAGGGCAATATATCCTGCTCACCGCATGTCATGGACTCCACGTCAGTATGTCCCCAGCTTTTAAGAACAATATATCCTGTTCACCGCATTTCAGGGACATAACGTTTCAAACAAGACATATCAATCTTATTACCACGACTCAGCGTCATCTACCATACAATCCTGCTCACCGCCTCTTTAAGAACATTTATCAGTTCACCGGCTTTTAAGAGCATATCATGAATCCTCTTATTTATCCTAGGACTACTTGGTCCAGCTCACCGCCTTTTTAAGAACATTTCATGACCAAACGTCCGTCCCCGTACCATTCCCAGAACTTATCAAACCTACCTAAGTTATGTTCTAATATCGACACATGACAAATCCCAATGTGGCCTGACTACTCTGGTTAAAAGAAACGGATATCAAACTCAATACACAAATCAACATGTTATCCACGCAGTCATATTCTTCCGTTTTCAAAATATTCTTTATTCTTTGGTGTTACATTACCCCTGTCTAACTCATAGTCACATAACAGAAGTCCGAATCGAGAATTGAACAATCGAACCTCTTATATAATAAATAGGTAAAGGAATCCATGTTCTGCCAATACCAATCGATTGGGATAAGGTCCAATCGATTGGAACAAAAAATCATAACAATCGATTGAGGAAATTGGCAATCGATTGGGTCTAAAATAATATCAATCAATTGCTAACATTGGCAGTCGATTGGGATGTCAATCAATTGAAATTCTATCCAATCAATTGGATCCAGACTGATGGCAATCGATTGGTAATTATGCCAATCGATTGTCACTTCGTCTTCACTAGCAGATTTATAAAATAGCATATCTAAATGTAGAAATCATGCCTTTAACACATCTAAACTTCATAACAACTTGTATAACATCAAATAAAGGGACCAAGTGAGTTTTTTACTCACCTAGGGTTTGTTTGGGAGTGTGTGAGCTTGAAAACCTCAAGTTCTTCTCTCTCCTCCTTCTCTTGCTCTCTTCTCTGTCTAGCTCTCTCCCCTCTGCCTCTTCTCCTTTCTTCGTCTTGTTCTTCTCTTCTTTCTTCTTCTCTGCCAAGGGCAGTGTATGTGTGTGTGTGTATGTATGTGTGTGTGTGTGTGAATATATATATATATATGACTATGGATGTGTGTATAATATATCTCACTCTCTCTCCACCTCAAACTGAACCAAACTGAACCAAGGCAAAGAAATGGATGCATATATATTCAATTTCATAGTGCAATGTGTCAAACCACGAGGCAAAGAAGAAAATATGTCTCTGCTTATGTCAATCGATTGGTAATGAAGGCAATTGATTGGTAACAGATATTTGAAGTCAATTGATTGGAAATAATGGCAATCGATTGGTTTGTTGCCACGTAATGAATTCAAGTCGGTAGGATGGCAATTGATTGAAAATATGTCAATCGATTGGTATTCGAAAAGTGGAAATCGATTGGTAAGCAAGGGCAATCGATTGGTATCTAAACTCACCAAATGAATAGGAAAGGTTATATGGAATACCAAGTCTTATTATTTATCAAATATACAGGACATTACATCATCCACCACTTATTAAGGATTTCATTCTCGAAATCAAAACAAACAAGGTCTAAAACAAAAATGGAAACTTCTCATGCATATCTGACTGTAGCTCCCACGAAGCTTCTCCTTCGTCATGATGCTTCTACTGAACCTTAACCAACGGAATCTCCTTGTTTCTGAGTTCCTTGATCCCTCAATCCAAAATGTCAACTGGTCCTTCGTCGAATGTAACGTTGTCGTTGACTTCAATATCTTCGAAGTTAATCTCGTGCGCTGGGTTGTGGGTAGACTTCCTCAGCATACTGACGTGGAAAATGTTGTGCACTCCTGACATCTTTGGTGGAAATGCAAGGCGATAGGCAACTTTCCCGACACGCTCTGAAATCTCGAATAGTCCGATGAAACGTGGCAATAACTTGCCTCTCTTTTGACCGAAACGAACAATTCCTCAAACAGGTGAAACCTTGAGTAGCACGTGATCTCCAACAGTAAATTCCAAGTCTTTGTGTCTCTTGTCAGCATAACTCTTGTGTCGGGTTTGAGCTCTTCATCTTCTCATGTACAATCTGGATATTCTCACTGGTCTCTCGTACCATCTTTGGCCCAAGAAGTTGAGTATCTCTGACTTCTGTACAACAGAGCAGCGATCGACAAGGTCTTCTGTACAAAGCTTCAAACGATGCCATTCCTATGCTCGAATGATAACTGTTGTTGTAGTCGACCTCTATGAAAGGTAAGTACGTCTCCCAAGAACTCTCAAAATCAATGACACAAGCGTGTAACATGTCCTCTATTACTTGGTTAACTCATTCAATCTGCCCATCGGTCTGTGGATGAAAGGTTGAACTCAGGTTTAATGTTGTTCCCATCGCTATTTGGAGACTCTTCTAAAACTCTATTGTAAAATGCGAATCTCAATCTGACATGATAGAAATAGGTACTCCATGTAACCGTAGTACGTGTTGTAGATACATTCGATTAAAACGTTCTACTGGATAAGTCATATTGTAGGCGATAAATGTGCCGTCTTTGTAAGTCGATCCACGATTCCAAATAGCATCATGGTTGTTGTGACTTCGGCAATCCTACCATAAAATCCGTAGTGATGTGTTCCCATTTCCATTAAGGAATCGGTAATGGTTGCAGCAACCCAGGTGGCTTCTGATGTTCTGCCTTTACTTGTTTACAAGTAAGACATTGAGATACATACTTTGCTATTTCTCTCTTCATTCCTTCCCACCAGAAATTCCTCTTTAGATCCTTGTACATCTTCGTACCTCCCAGATGATTAGTCATCCGTGACTTATGCGCTTCATCCAATATTTCTTTCCACAGATTTTCTTCGTCAGGTACATAGAGTGTACCTTTACATCGTAAGGTTTCGTCTGTACTGATACTCCAGATTTCTGGTTCCTTGGCTAACATCTTGGTGAACCATAACTTCAAATCTTCCATTGTCTGCTGAGCTTCTATGATACGGCTGATCAGAGTTGGCTGTATCATAAGACATGCAAAATGTTGTCTTTCCATTAGTTCCACTGGCTGAGGATCGAATTCTGCTAAAACTTCTAATGCTTTCCATTCTTGAATTAGTAATGTAGCGATCAGTAGTCGAGGTTTACGACTCAAAGCATCTGCTACAACATTTGATTTACCTGAATGGTATTACAATGAAAAGTCATAGTCTTTGAGTAACTCCATCCATCTTCATTGTCTTATGTTCAACTCCTTCTGAGAGAACAAGTATTTCAAGATCTTATGATAAGAAAATAAATCAAACCTCTCTCCATAGAGATAGTGCCTCTAGATCTTTAATGCAAACACTATTGTGGCTAGTTCCAGGTCATGTGTAGGATAATTCATCTCATGTACCTTCAACTGCCTTGATCTATATGCAATAACATTCCCGTCTTGCATAAGCACACAACCAAGTCCTTGGTGCGATGCATCCATGTAGATCACATGTCTTTCTCCACTTTTAGGTATTGCGAGTACTGGCACTGAAGTCAACCTTTCCTTTAACTCCAGGAATACACTCTCATACTTATTTGTCCACTCGTACTTATCTCCTTCCTTGTCAAATTCGTTAAAGGTCCTGCAATCTTGGCAAATCCTTCTACAAATCTTCTATAATATCCTGCTAGGCTGAGGAAACTTCTAACTTCGGTCACATTAGTTGGTCTATTCCAGCTTAAGACTGGATCAATCTTAGATGAGTCCATAGAGACACCGTCTTGAGATATAATATGTCCCATGAATTTGACTTCCTGTAGCCAAAATTCATACTTACTGAACTTTGTATACAACTTATTATCTCGAAGCGTTTGTAAAGCAATCTGTAAGTGCTCCTTGTGGTCTTCCTCTATCTTTGAGTAGATCAAAATATTGTCGATGAATACTATAATGAATTTATCCAAATATGGTCTGAATACTCTAATTATTAAGTCCTTGAATACTGCTGGAGCATTCGTCAATCCAAATGGCATAACTAAAAACTCGTAATGCCCATATCTCGTCCTGAACGCAATCTTTGACACATCCTTCGGTCGAACTAACAACTGGTGATATCCTGAACGTAAATCGATCTTTGAAAAGATCTTCGATCCTTATAACTGGTCGAATAGATCGTCTATTCGAGGTACTGGATATATATTCTTAATCGTAACCTTGTTCAACTCCCTGTAGTCTATGCAGAGTCAAAGTGCCCCTTCCTTCTTCTTCACGAATAGAACCAGTGCTCCCCAAGGTGACGTGCTCGGACGAACAAATCCTAGAGCTTCAAGTTCCTAGACTTGCTTCTTTAGTTCCAACATCTCAGTTGCCATCCGATATGGAGTCTTGGAATCGGCAATTTTCAAGGTACTAGTTCCACACAAAAGTCTATTTCTCTTTTTGGAGGAAGTCCATTAATATCCTGGAATACATCCTGAAAGTACAGTAGGAATCTAATCTATCTTGAGTTCCATACTCGCACTCCTGACTATAGCTAAACCATTGATCAAGAACATATCGCTCGTCGGCTGACACTAGAATCTAATCGTCGAACATCCTGGTATTGGAAACACAATAGTCCTATTAGGACAATCCAAATTAGCACTGTACTTAGTCAACCAATCCATCCGTAGGATAATGTCAAACTCAGACATTGACAGAACTACCAAGTCTGCTGGAAGATTTTTATCTCCCAAAGTCAATGGGCAACCTTTACATACTTTACCAGCTTAACAGTAACTCCTAATAGCGACACAGCATTCAATGCTGGCTCAAGTGCCTGGGGTTCTAAACCCAACTGACGTACAATCTTAACAGCAATAAAAGAACATGCGGCTCCAGTGTCAAATAAAGCTTTAACTGGACTATGAAAGAGTACAAGCGTACCTTTCAAATGCTGCTATTCATTGGCATTAAAACCTGCTTCCCCTGGGATTATAGCATGTACTCTAGTCTGATCTGGGGTTCCTTGAATTCCTTGAATTGGTGCTCCATAGTATTCTCCTCGTGGTGCACAACAATCCATGTTCAAATGCCCTGGCTTATTGCAGTTGCAACAGACAATATATGGCCTGCGATTAGGTCTATAGATAGTGCAGTTCCTTGCAATATGTCCTGGCTTCCCACAGTTAAAATAACCTCTGTCATTTGATGGCGGAGTTGTAAGCAGTGCCTGAGGTTGTAGTCCTCACTATTGATACAGCTGGGGTAGAAGATAACTCTGCTAGGGCTTCTTGATTCCTTCCCAAGTTCTCTTGTTACCTTGAAAATCTCCCTGAGGTCTCCTTCCTTGGGTATTCCTCTACGGCTGTGTTTGATAATTCCTCTGTTGGAAGTTCCTTGATGATTGTGGTCGATTCATCTATGGTCTCTTTACTGGATGTGCGTCCTTTTCTAGACTTACAGCAAGTCTAACCAGTCCTTCAAAACTCTGGTTCAGGTGACCAATCATTATATGGCAAAGATGGGGATTCAGTCCCTGGTGAAATCTTTTCACCTTCTTCTGCGGTGTATCAATTATATGCTGGGCGAATCGAGACAGTCGCTTAAACTGTGTGGTATATTCTCTTACCGTCTAATCTCCTTAAACTAAGCTCATGAATTCTTCTCCTGTTGATCCTTTTCGTCTTCTGGAAAGTACTTCTCCAGAAATCTTCCCTTGAATGTTTCCCAAGTCATCGCTCTTGTAGCGTTCATCCCTACAGTGGCTCGCTCAGCTTCCACCAATCTGTGGTGGCATACGTGAGCTAGAACGTAGCAAGATGATGCTTCTCTTGCTCGATGCATTCCAATGCTTCAAAGATCAACTCCATTTCTCTTATCCATTGTTCAGCTTTCCATGGTTCTGTTAGTCCATCGAACTTCTTGGGACGTAACCCACGGAAATTTTCCAGTAACTTACCCCTGTGTGCCTCTGCTAGAATGGTGCAACTGGGGTTTGGACAGGTCATTGATTAGTAGCATGGTTGTAGGTATCGCCTATATGCTCCATCCGTTGCATGAATGCTTCAAAAACTCCAGATTGGTCCATTCCTTTCGGAATAGGTGCTCCAATTTGTGCTTGGTGATTTCTCAAGGGTCCTACCATAATGATAACGAGTATTTCCTACAAGAGACACATCGATTAGATGAAAGTCTTCTTACAGAAATGAAAACAAGATAGGGCAAGAAGCAACACGAACTAACAGTTCTACAAAACAACACATCAAAGCAACCGAACAATCAATATCAAAAGTACTTAAAGATGTACCGCATAGTACATACTAGTCAAACTGTGTACCACGTGAGACAAAGGCTAAAACAGTATTAAGGTCATCTATTTACAATGCTATTACTACTACTGATAACACCTATACAAAGCTATGGTCAAATAGCTATCTCTCAAGCTCCCAAAAATTATGTGGACAAAATGTCCTGATAAAACTGACAAAAACCTAACTCCCTGTAGATACTGGCTCAAAAATCGTCAGCATCTGATTCTGCTACTGGTGCATCATCCTTAGGTGCAATGTCCATCTCTACCGATAGATCATCCTTAGCTGGTGCTGCTGCTCCTACTACCACCCCAATATCCCAGTCCTTGATAATCATGTCGTCAGCCTCCATCTCCTTAACATCAAATGTTGGCTCAGCAACATCGGCGCTCAACTCGGCAAAATCCCCAACAATAGCCATAGCATCTGCTAACGCAACTTGTCCTATCGGAAGTCTGGCTGGCTGTGCAACCATTGTTGCTACCCACTCGACTGCCATAGTGGCAATAGCTGCCATTTGAAGCACAGGTCCTGCTGGTAAGTCAAACACCACGGGTATCTCTGGTACGACTACCTCCTCTACCTCAGGCTCAACTGTAATATCCTCCAGAATCTCATCCCCCACTACTTCTATGTCCTCCTCAACCTCAACCTCTGGGTCCTCCTCTGGATCCTCCCCTAGCTCCTCGTCATCCTTAACTGGCTTGATATCCGCTACGGGATCCTCCTCTAAGTCAACTTCTACTATCGGCTCAGCCTCTGGTGACACTAGCTCCTCAGGCTGCTCTTGTGGCTCTGGAATGGGTACCTCGAGTACTGGTGATGGTGGCACTACTTAGGTGCTACCTCAATAGGTCCTCCAAGAATAGCTCGTAACTTGATAGCATCCATCTCCAGCTTACTCTAGATCAAACGTAAAATCTCCTGATGTATATCTTTGCCAATCATTGCTGAATGGTAAGCATCCATACGCATCTGGGTAGGGCTAACCCAAGGGCTGTCAGAGATAGGGTATATTATCCCAATGTCTAGAAGTTTTAAGACTTCTTTTTTCACTACTTCTTGCATATTTGGATTCAGACGCCTTTGCATTTGTCGTGAAGGTTTAGTGTCTTCCTCTAGATAAATCTTATGGGTGCAAATAGATGGGCTTATGCCTTTTAGGTCGGCAATAGTCCATCCCAATGCTCCCTTGTGCAGTTTGAGCATTTGAATCAACTTATCCTCTTGTTCTGGATTTAACGCAGATGAAATTATAACAGGACAAGTCTTCTCAGTTCCCAGAAAAGCGTATTTGAGCTCTTTTAGAAGCTCCTTTAATTCCAAATCAGGAAACTGAAAATTCGAAGGCATAGTTAACTTAGTTTTTGGAGGTAAAGGTTCATATGGTATGACCCACATGCATTCATCTCTCTCTTCCTCCTGGGTTTCCATCATGAGGCAGGCGTGATTCAGGGCAGCATCCAATAGGGTAGAATCATTAGGCTGATAGGTAGTGTCGAATTGTGACACAACTACCTCCAAGGGATCTTTGTACTCTACAAGATCAGCCTCATCCTTGATGACCGTTTCGGTGTAGTTAACTTCTTCGTCATCCTCGTATTCTTCAGGTCGGGGATTTGAGAATATCTTGACATTTAAAGTCATGTTCCCGAATACAATGGTCATGATACCACTTCTTATTTTGATAGTGGCATCTATGGTATTGAGGAATGGTCATCCAAAAATCACCGGGATTTGTGAACACGGGTTAGACACAGGTTCTGTGTCTAAAATCACAAAATCTACCGGGAAGACAAACGTGTCTATTTGCACCAGAACATCCTGCAATATTCCTCTAGGATATTTGACTGACCTGTCTGCCAATTGCAATGCAACTCGGGTGGGTTTGAGTTCACCCAACCCTAATTGTTTATATGCTGAGTATGGCAGCAGATTTACACTCGCTCCTAAATCAAGGAGTGTGTTGTCTATCCTTTGATTCCCAATTCTGCATGAGACAGTTGGGGTGCCAGGGTCTTTTAGCTTCGGAGGCAATTCATTTTGAATGATTGCACTTGCTTGGCAGGCGACATAAGCATGTTTTTTCACACTTTGCCTCCTTTTGACCGTGCATAAGTCTTTTAGGTACTTAGCGTAGGCTGGCACTTGTTTTATTGCATCTAGGAGCGGGAGATTGATTTTAACTTGTTTAAACAACTCCAAAAACTCCTGATTCTTTGCCTCGTTCTGGGGCTTCTTGAGCCTTTGAGGGTACGGCGCAGGGAAAGGGCATTTAGGTAAGTTTTCAACGACAGGCTCCTTTCCAGGCCTTCTTTCCACTTCTTCTACTTCTGTAGAAGCATCCTTGTTTGGTTCTAATGGTTTGTCATTAGTGGACGACTCTTCCACTTGAGTGGATGGTTTACTCCTAATTACCACTTCCTCCTCTTCATACTCCTCGAAAGTAGAATGAGGCATGTTTTGCCCTATGACTTTGCCGCTTCTTAATGTAGTCACAGCTTTAGCCTGTTCATGGTTAGGAGGGCCACTGTTGTAACCCTTAGGGTTTGGAAGTGGTTGAGCAGGAAATGTGCCACTCGAACCCTCTTGTCGTGCATCCATCCTCTCTAATGTCACAGACATTTTGCTCATCATTTGAATTAACTGTTGCATTAAATTTGCGTTAGAGAGTGGATCTTCCTCTTGCACCTTCTTGTGAGGTGGCACGTAAACATTTGCCTGTTGATTAAGCGAGGGTTGAGCGTTGTTGTAGTTGTTTGACCTATTTTGATTGAATGGCTGGGACTGCCTATTGTATTGCCCTTGATGTTGATTATTGTTATTGTAGGGCTGCTGTTGTTGAAATTGGTTTTGAGTCCCAGCATTGTTTTTCCAGTCGAACCCGGGGTGATTCCATCTATTATTATTATTTTGTGAGTTGTAGTTGTTGTAGGAATTCCCCGCCCCCCTATACCCTTGTATGGCATTCATTTCCATGGGGGGTTGTTCTTGAAAGTATGGCACATTGGGATAGTATTGAGTAGTGTGTCCCAGCATATTACATGTGCCACATGGTTCTTCAGGCAAAAACTGCCTAGAACTCTTTCCTTTCATCCCCAATTCTTCCACTTTCTTTGCTAGTTCTTCATATTTATTCATCAGATGGTCCTCGCTTTTCAGTTGATATAAACTTTTCTCTTCTACATAGGAGATCTGTGAGCGTGGGACATCATCTGAATTTGACCATTCATGGGCGTGTTCGGCTAACCACTCAAAATGAGCTTCAGCCTCCTCCGTGTTTTTGCGAAGAAAAGGCCCTGAACTCATGGTCTCGACCAACTTTTTAGTTTCCCCATTCAACCCTTCATAGAAATAGCTTATGGTTCGCTATTTCTCGTACCCATGATGTGGGCATGAGAGTAGCAAATCCTTGAAACGCTCCCAAGTTTGGGTGAAGGTTTCATTACTCTTTTGTTTGTAAGGGTTTATTTGTCTTTTAAGCTCGGTGGTCATGCGAGGTGGAAAGAATTTCTTTAGGAAAGCAGTGTTCATCGCATGCCATGTGTAGATTGAATTGGGTTTTAAAGTGAGTAACCACGCTTTTGCTTTATCCTTCAAGGTAAAAGGAAACAGCAATAGACGTGTCACATCTACGGGACAATTTTGCGAAAATGTTTTACAAACATCCTCAAAGTCCTTTACATGTAAATACGCCTTCTCGCTCTCCATTCCATGAAAGGTAGGAAGAAGTTGAATCATTCCATTGCGAAATTGGAATTCGCCTGCATGAGGTGGAATGAGAATACAAGATGGCGTAGGCGCGTGTTCGGGTTTCATGAGGTCACACAAAGGACGCAATGAATCGTCGATTGGTACGACCACATTATCACCGTTTTCACTTTGATTATCTGCCATAGAGTCGATCGGTGTAACTACAGGGTTAATCGAACTAGAAGAATTGGATACGTAGAATGGATTTCCAAAAATTCCCTCGATGGAATTATCGGACATAAAGGGACAGATCCTAAGAAGTTTTTAACCTAACGAACAAAAGGAAAAAGAAAAAAAAAGAAAAAGAAAGATTGAGATAATCGAAGCGTTAGCTTGTCGCCTTCCCCGGCAACGGCGCCAAAAACTTGACACGACGAATTTTCTGTGTGCGCTTGTGTGCTATACCCAAGTGTAGGTAATCGTGCAAGTAGTAAACTGGATTAAGTCCAGGTCGATCCCACAGGGAAGGTGTGAAACTAATTACTTAGATTATTCTCAAACAAGAAAAATAAAATTCAATAATTCTTTATACGATGTAGAAAACAAAGTTCCACAATTTAACAATTATGAAAAACTGAAACAATTAAACTAGATTAACTAATTACTAACTACTAGCTAATTAACTAAAGCAGTGTTTTAAAAAAATGTTTTTCTTAATTAAAAAGGAATGTTGGGATTACACGAATCCACCGCAACCTAGCCATCTACCATGCACTTACATTGAAGCTCAATGGAGTATACTCTCTACAGTATTCCGTACTTCTCTTAAGATAAAGAATCCATAGTCCTTTCATGACCGGGACTATATCATCACAATTACGTTTGAAATACACGAAGGCGGTTTAAAACAATAGTTTAGACTCTCACCTACAATGGTGTTAGCATTGAGGGTGGTTTGCAAAATATATTGAAAGAAAATGCCTTAAGGCTTAAAGTTCATAGACTGTTTAGACAAACTGAGCGTTTTGGGACAATTTGATAACAATCCAGTAAAACAGAAAGTCTAGGAATACTGCACAGAACATTCTCAAGAATCAGAATGTTCGATCGATCGACGCGCTTTCGATCGATCGAATATCCTCATCTCTCGATCGATCGAACGGACTTCGATCGCTCGACAACGCCTCTGGTCCGATCGATCGAATAACTTCAATCGATCGAACACAGGGATTAATCTGCTGCATGGCAGTGGCCTGAGATCACGGTTTCATCGTGATCTCCCAACCCGGAGACTACTCAGACATGGTCTGGAGGGTCTCAGTATTATTTTTAACGTAAAACTTCACTAAGGATGCGTTTGGGTGAGATTTAAGCATTAAAACTAAGAAAAGCTATGGTGTAATCACTATTAACATGTAAAACTACAATCTACTCAACTATAAACTATGTAAACTACTGAAAGAATGCAAGCAACAGTGATGTAGTCAAAACCTGGAACGAACACCTATGAATAAACTTTAAACTTCAATCCAAAAGCAATATCCCATCAACCAACCTACAAAAATCAAAGTAAAAACCCTCTCTCTCTATATAAGAACTGATAAAAAATATGTGTGCGTCCTTGAGGACGTTTACAAAATGAGTTTATATAGTGAGACCTAATGCCTAGGGTTAAAACATGCATTCTGCTGCGTGCGCGTATAATCTGATAAAAGGCATGTTCGATCGATCGAACCATTCTCGATCGATTGAACTTGTGGGGACTTCGATCGCTTGAACCTCTCCCGATCGATCGAACTCTCGATCGATCGAACGGTCTTCAATCGCTCGAACTCTATATTTCAGCTTTTATCTGTCTTCTTTAGAATCCAGCATTTCCCTTCATCGTTATCTTTCAATTCTTCACACAGCAACTGCAGTCTGCACAAATTAGAGCTAAAACACACACTTTATCATAGTTTAATCAATAGGTGCATAAACTAGCTTTGTAATTCAAATTGCAAATAAATGGAGGAATTGTAAACTAAATCCATACTTTTTCTTCTTTTAGCGCGGTTGTATTTTACAAATACCCCCGCTTTTCACAACCCCCAACTAGCGAGTTGCTAGTCCCTAGCAATAGAGCGAAAATAAAAACAAGCTACACTATAATTGTAGTGGCTAATAAATAAAACTAAGATAACTAAACTCAAACAAGAAAGAAACTACCTAACTCACTTTCGCAGGACTCGCGGTTGCACTTGTCTAGTGCAACAAGCCGTTAAACCCCTAGGTTTCCCCTAGTGGACGAGTGTTGTCTCATGAGGGTTTGCAGTGAATATACCCACAAAATTCTCTGATTAAGCTAAAAAAAGATATAGAATACTTTTAAACAATCTCTATTATTCAACTGTGAATTTAGCTCCACCAATCATATCATCCTCATTCCAACCATGAAAGAAATGCACATGTTCCTCATGTCACCAAGATAAAAGAATAACATAAGCATCACATCCATGTATCCATGTGTGTGTGAAATTAATAGCTATACATCAAACTTTATTTAGAGCTGTTTAAACTATCATACTCTCAGAACTTGTAGTTTCAACTCAATTCTGACATAGTTATTTCACTCAAAAATGAACATCTCACAGAAACTTGGTGAATGATAATCGCACATGATATGAAAGCTTTGATAAGAGTGATTTTTCGGATACTAACGCTTTCATACTCGACTCTATAAAAGACGAACATTTTAGAGTGTATAGTCTCATGAAAGGAATACTACTTACTAGAGGAGTGAAATACCGTGGATAACTCAAATTACACTTTCATGTTTAAACTAAGTTGTTGAAAATCGTTAAGACTTTGACTTGACGGGTTTTTATTTAGTAGGGTAGAAATGAAAGGAAAAGAAATTTGCACATCTTCAACAGGAGGCTATATTTAGTAATTTCTTCACGTATTCCAACCATCCCCTTCATACATATCATCCTTCATTTTTTTTTTATGTAGCATGTATATGCAGTCCCTCTCACCACTATTCCCTCCTCATACTTCAATAATTCAATCACCTTAGGTAGGCAATGGGGTATATTTAGGTCACGGTATATAATCAGGAATTTAGAATTTCATAATGGATTTGACAGTATTTACTAGGTGTGGAGTTAAGAACAACACATATTTAGAGATGTCAATATAGGTAAATGGAGAAGGTAAAGAACAAATACGATGGCTTAAGTCATTTTCTCAACTTCTTAATTATAACACTTAAATATTCATTGAGTTGAATTGGTAAATCCTGAACGTTCTCCTCTAATAAGCAGCCAAAATGAAGAAATAGAGACTAGTCAACGAATTTTTGTTGGCATTTTCAATGAAAACAATTCGAGTTTTAATGTGATACTTCCCTCAGAATTGAAGATTGGTTTCAAGAACTCACTAAGGGTAACTAGTTTTCACTACTTCATTCTTTAAAGCACAAAAGTCGTATTAACTCTTATTTAAAGTTTTTTGCATAGCTATTAATACGTGCAAATAATTTGGATACAAGAATGGTCAACATATGCATTCATCCTAGAGAACTTAGAAAAACGCATGAACTTAATTCATAAAAGAATTAGAATAAAATGGTTGTGTCATTGCTTGACAACAGCTAAATAGAAGTGAAAATTCAAAATTATTCTACCCATTTAATTCAAAAACTTGGTTAATAGTTTGAAAAATTTTAAATATGAAATTGAATGGAGATTTAAATTTATTTTAAATATGGAGATTATATTTAATAGATAGCGTGATTCAGGTTGCTAAGTAAAAACACGCACATGTGATCATCTATCTATATCCCACCCCCAACTGAAAATTACAATGTCCTCAGTAGGTGATTTTCAAAAATAGATAGAGAGATATCACCTGAAATATCATCATGAGAATCGTAAAAGTAACAACCTGTACAGACAGCATACAAACTCCAAACAGCAAAGATCAAGAAGATATAAAATATTAAGCATCAGATCCAAACAGACAATAGAACTCATCACTGGAATTATAGTAAAGTGAATGAACAGAACAGTGATAATAATATATAAATATCATACAAACAAAAATCCAATCGAACCAACCAACCACCAATATAAACAATAATCCAACAGTGTCCAAAAATGCCCAACAAACAACCCAGAAAGATACCAAACCAACCAAAAATCCATAACCCAAACCCACAGTCTATCCATCATCCGGAACATCAGATAAAATGTCGATCACTAAATCCAGAGCATCCATAACACCACCCTCGACACCCGTAGTAGCGGTAGCCGGGGTACTCGCAATCATGGCAGCTGGAGTAGAAACTGATGTGTCGGCCACGACAGGAGGAGGTGAAAATGGTATCTCTGAAGTAGGTGGTCCCGCTGATGATGATGGTGCAGTAGGTGGTACAGCAGATGTTGAAGGAGCAGAAAGATCTAACGTGGGATCGGAAGATGAAGGACCAGTAGGGACAGAGGAAGATAGGCCAACGGTAGGTGATGGAGCAGCAAATGTAGAAGATGGTATAGTGGAAGTGTCAAGAGCTGCTGTAGGTGGATCGCTGGGTACAGTAGGTGCAGCTGCCTGAGCCGCCTGATCAACACCGATATGTATCAAGATCGCCTCCAGCAAGGTAGTCATCACATCCACCTTACTCTCAAGTCGAATCCTGGCCTCTCGCTCCTCAAATAACAACTCGTGAATAGTCAGGAGAGGCGCAGAAGAAGACTCTCCCTGGGTACGAGCCTGAGACTTCTGTCTCAACTCAAATCTCGTCACCTCCTCAACAGGGTCTAACTCCTCCTCCGAGTCATGCTCCTCAGCCACAGTGGGCGTCCCAGAAGCGGCTCCCTCAGTATCTGTCCCGCCTCCACGTCTCCTCTTCTCTCCCACCTTCGCCTTGCCTTTCCCTTTGCGCTTCCTCTTCTGTGCATCGGACCGGCGGGATGCTGTCTCTCCAAAACAACTGCAGGACTGGGCAGTCGCGTCCCCCGCCAAAGGAATAATACCTGCATGCTGGATCACCCGATGAATAGCCCAACCACCCTTCAGTTGCTTTTTAGCCCGTATGTAGCGTGTAGGGTGTCGCATGAAGTCGATGTAAAGGCGAGGTAGACAGACAGGCTGACGTGTACCAATCGTATACAAAACTTGAGCATACCACGGTGCAACCTTCTCCCGATATGACATCACTAATAGGTAATTGCTCAGGGCGAGGTGGAGCATATGGTAATTGTCTGTGAGGTGGAGGTCGGGAATGAGAGCCTCGCCATCCCATGTCGGAAGAGCTCCCCCGGTGATTTCGCGGATAATGGTGGTCGGTGATAGCTGAGGTGTGTCGGGGCGATGTGGGAAAATGCAATTTGGTACCTCCGGTACCCCAAGAGCAGCAGCTATTGTGGCCGGACTGAAGATGATCTCCCGGCCACGGAAAAATGAGCGAAGGGTGAATGGAGCAACCGAATCCCGGATCATCATCGCACATAGATTTACATGCTTAGGCTGGGAGAACAGTGTGTACCAATGTGGCCTGGAATGTATCCGTGCAAGATACCACGGAGTAGCCAGCCAGGCAGTCTCAAGAGGACGCTCGATCATGACCTTCCGTGACTGGAAGAAACGGGTGAACCAAACGCGGTCTTCCTCATTTCTAAACCCGTGATCTGGAACTGGGTCGGGTATAGCGAGGTCGAATGGCCTAAATTTGTGGTAGCCAGTGATCGGATTCATGATAGAGCCCTGAAATGAAAAAAACAAGGAGAGAAAACATTAATACAGGGCAAACAAGAAAAATAAAGAAACTGCCACACTTCGATCGATCGAAGCCTGTTCGATCGATCGAGAGTATCTTTAGTTCGATCGCTTGAGAATCTTCGATCGATCGAACAGAAGCTGGGTTCAATCGATCGAACCCAGTTCGATCGATCGAGAACAGCGAGGTGGCAGTTGCAACGATTGAGATTAGGGATGACCCGAATCAACAAATACAGGTAAACCATAACGAAAAAGAGTTAAAGAATCAATGGGGGGGCACCCCCATATGAATTAGAAAGGAAACAAAATACGAGGGGTGACGCGGGGCTCACCTCGAGAAGCGCACTGGGTGGAGGGTGCCGGTGGTGCCACTGACAATCCGTAGGACCCAGAGCTCCGTAATGAGGTGGGTTGAAGTGAGGGAGGCCAAAATCGTAGGAGTGGTACTTTGTGCTCGATCGCTTGAGGAAGGGAGAGAGATGATGAGACTGAATAAAATTCTGAATGACGCCTCGTATAAAAACAGGTTTCGATCGATCGAGTAGGCTCGATCGATCGAACCTCCGATCGATTGAGTACTTTTCAAGCGCTCGAGGTGATGACACTCTCGATCGATCGAGATACGTTCGATCGATCGAGCATAGAAATTCCACAACATCTTGGAATTGAGAAATTACGCACCCCTAACTAACCAATTTTAATTTGGACAAACAGAATGGAGATAAAACAGTCCATTGCCAGTATATGTAAGCCAAAAATGTCACCCTTAGAGTAGATAATTGCAAATTTATATAAATCCTTAAAATAGCATCCATGTGCAATATCAGTGCCCCCACAAATGGTATTTAAACCCTTATTGAAAAAGAAAACTAAAATAAAACCGAAATTAAAAGCACTTCATCCAAGAATACACTCCAATTTATTAAAGAAGATAGAAAATGACATAAAACAATTGGAGCGAAACACTATTCTTCCAGCAGAAAGATATCTTCCTCCACAGCTTCTTTCGCCGCCAGAACTTCAAATGTAGAGTCGGAAATTGATGATTCCCTTTCCCAGAACAAGCGGAAAGCAGCGAGGACATCATCGAGCAAAGCCGAACTATCTATGAAATTGATAGCACTAACAACAGGAGATCCAGATGGAGACAAGTATAATGGAGTATGATTGCGCAACGGACTTTCCTCCTGCGGCGGAGTGTCTGGGGACCGTACGTATGGCCCAAACCCATGAAAGAGTTGATGTGGAAGGTATATCGGAGGGAATGGTAGATTCATAGTGATATTCCTGACAAAGGGAAACAACAACGAAATGGAGAAAGTAAGTTAACAAGAGCAACAGAAAAACAAAAAGAAAAAGATAAATAAAACAAAACGAAAAGAACATGAAAGGAATGTGACCCAAAATTCACCTCACTATTGGCCAGATGTCTCGGGATACACTAGCTGGTAGAGGGCATTGAAGCCTGAATAGCAAGTAACTAACATATTCATAGATGTAGGGAACCACATTGAAGACCAAGAAGTCGTCAACATATGTGAAAACAGCATTGTGGCGTTCAGGCACCACATCTTGTAGGTCCTCTTCTTCCCATGGCTCCCACATTGAGTCGTTTTCCCATTGTTCCAACAGTGCGTCATCCACTTCTCCAATAGCATACCCTTCAGGTTCTCCTTCCTCACCAGAAAGGTCCATATGCTCAAAAGGGTTAATTTGGAAGAGAGCAGGATCATAAGGGATGTATCCATAGGTCAGGTCCACCACATCATCTGCCCCTGGTCCTTGATAAGGAGATAAGCAGAATGCTATGTCGTCGGCAGTCCAAGGTGGGTTCTGGTATTCAGAATCAGCCCATGACCCTATAGAATGAACGTCATCATCCCGCATTTTGATATCCTGCAAGGGAAAGACAGCACGAAATAGCATATTAAGAAAAGAGGTCACATTAAAAAAGACAGACAAAAGATAAAACAAAATGAAATGCAGGAAAAGAAAACATACAACAACATTGGGATAACGCCCTTTGGCGTTTTAGTTTGAAGCATAGTCGGGCTCATCCAGTTGGATGTGCTCGACTTCAGGTTGAAAATCTTTTAAGAACGGTTTCAATGTTTGGCCATTGACTTTGAAACTTCCATCGTTCTTAGGGTTAAATAGTTCAACTGCCCCGTGTGGGAAGACAGATTTGACTGTGAAAGGTCCTGTCCACCGAGATCGGAGTTTGCCTGGGAAGAGGTGAAGGCGTGAATCATATAATAAAACTTTATGCCCCGGCTCGAAAGACTTACGAATGATCGTTCGATCATGGCGCGCCTTCAATCGTTCCTTGTGGAGTTTGGCATTGTCGTATGCATCTCGACGGATTTCTTCCAGTTCAGCCAACTAGAGTTTCCGGAGATGTCCTCCCTCTTTAATGTCGAAATTTAATGCGCGTGTTGCCTAATAAGCTTTATGCTCAATCTCAACGGGGAGGTGACATGCCTTACCATACACTAGCCGATAAGGAGACATTCCCAGATTTGTCTTGTAAGCAGTACGGTACTCCCACAGAGCGTCAGTCAATTTATAGGCCCAGTCTTTCCTGTTGAAACTAACCGTTTTCTCAAGTATATGTTTGATTTCACGGTTAGCCAACTCCGCCTGCCCGTTTGTTTGTGGGTGGTACGCTAGAGTGATTTTATGGTGCACCCCATATTTCTTGAGTAGTGCTTCCAAAGGCCTGTTACGAAAATGCTTGCCTTGGTCACTTAATAATGCTTTTGGGGTACCAAAACGCGATAAAATGTTTTCCTTAAGAAAAGACATGACTGTTTTGTGGTCATTGCGTCTCGTCGGTATTGCTTCCACCCATTTTGATACGTACTCCACAGCTAGGAGTATATATTCGCAGTGGTTTGATTAAGGGAACGGGCCCATAAAGTCTATGCCCCAACAATCGAATATTTCAATTATGATAATAGGGGTTAAGGGCATAGAATTTCTTTTTGAAATAGTACCTAGCTTTTGATAGCATTGGCACGATTTACAGAAAGAATAAGCGTCCTTAAATATGATGGGCCAATAAAATCCGTTGTGTAGGACTTTTTGTGCGGTCTTTTGGGAAGAAAAATGGCCACCACACGCTTCAGAGTGGCATGAGGCTAGAATTACGGTTTTATCCTCATTAGGGATGCAACGCTTGATGACCTGATCAGCACAATATTTGAATAAATAAGGGTCATCGAAAAAGAAATGGCGTGCAAGCGAGAGGAACCGCTTCCTGTCTTGATTAGACCAATGTCTAGGAGTCTCTCCCGCGGCCAAGTAATTCACTATATCTGCGTACCAGGGTAATCCTGAGACTGCCATAAGTTGCTCATCTGGGAATTCATCTTTGATTGGAATAGGCTCAGTATTATCAGTGAATGTCAACCTAGATAGGTGGTCAGCAACCACATTCTCTACTCCCTTTTTATCCTTGATAGTGATATCGAATTCCTGGAGTAGGAGTATCCTACGGATAAGCCTTTGTTTTGCGTCTTTCTTAGACAACAGGTACTTGAGGGCCGAGTGGTCTGTGAAAAAGACTATTGGGGACCCTATCAGATAAGACCTGAATTTGTCCAGAGCGAAGACTATCGCCAGTAGCTCTTTTTCAGTAGTTGTATAGTTCATTTGAGCTTCGTTGAGTGTTCGGCTGGCATAGTAAATAACATAAGGCTTCTCATCCTTCCTCTGTCCTAGGACTGCGCCAATGGCGTAGTCACTAGCATCGCACATTAGTTCAAATGGCAAACTCCAGTCGGGTGCCTGTATTATTGATGCGGAGGTAAGGTGTTCCTTCAGTGCATCAAAAGATGTTTGACATCTATTCGACCACTCAAAAGGTGCATCTTTGACTAGAAGTTGGCACAGTGGTCTAGAGATCGCACTAAAGTTTTGGATAAAGCGTCGATAGAACCCAGCATGTCCCATAAAAGAACGGATGTCTCGGACTGTTCGGGGGATCGGTAAGTTAGAAATAATATCGATTTTCGCTTTATTGACTTGGATACCTTTGTCAGAGATAATGTGGCCGAGGATAATTCCTTTGGTCACCATAAAGTGACATTTTTCCCAGTTTAATACTAGGTTTTTGTCCTCGCATCAAGGTTTTCTAGGAAGTTATTGAAACTCTGGCCGAACACTGAGAAATCATCCATGAAAACCTCAAGTATCTGTTTGGCCATGTCACTGAATATGCTTAACATACACCGCTGAAAGGTAGCAGGTGCATTACATAATCCAAAAGGCATGCGGCGGTAAGCAAACGTACCGAACGGACACATGAATGTTGTTTTTTCCTGATCTTCAGGAGCTATTTCAATTTGGTTGTAACCACTGTATCCATCCAAGAAACAATAATACTTATGACCCGCCACTCGTTCTAGCATCTGATCCATGAATGGCAATGGAAAGTGGTCTTTCCAGGTTACAGTATTTAACTTGCGGTAATCAATACACATCCGCCATCCAGTGGGGATGCGTGTTGGTACTAGTTCACCGTCTCTGTTCGGAATAACCGTTATACCCGCCTTTTTGGGCACCACCTGGGTAGGGCTAACCCAAGGGCTATCAGAGATAGGGTATATTATCCCAATGTCTAGAAGTTTTAAGACTTCTTTTTTCACTACTTCTTGCATTTTCGGATTCAGACGCCTCTGCATTTGTCGTGAAGGTTTAGCGTCTTCCTCTAGATAAATCTTATGGGTGCAAATAGATGGGCTTATGCCTTTTAGGTCGGCAATAGTCCATCCCAATGCTCCCTTGTGCAGTTTGAGCATTTGAATCAACTTATCCTCTTGTTCTGGACTTAACGCAGATGAAATTATAACAGGACAAGTCTTCTCAGTTCCCAGAAAAGCGTATTTGAGCTCTTTTGGAAGCTCCTTTAATTCCAAATCAGGAAACTGAAAATTCAAAGGCATAGTTAACTTAGTTTTTGGAGGTAAAGGTTCATATGGTGTGACCCACATGCATTCATCTCTCTCTTCCTCCTTGGTTTCCATCATGAGGCAGGCGTGATTCAGGGCAGCATCCAATGGGGTAGAATCATTAGGCTGATAGGTAGTGTCGAATTGTGACACAACTACCTCCAAGGGATCTTTGTACTCTACAAGATCAGCCTCATCCTCGATGACCGTTTCGATGTAGTTAACTTCTTCATCATCCTCGTATTCTTCAGGTCGGGGATTTGAGAATATCTTGACATTTAAAGTCATGTTCCCGAATACGATGGTCATGATACCACTTCTTATTTTGATAGTGGCATCTATGGTAATGAGGAATGGTCGTCCAAAAATTACCGGGATTTGTGAACACGGGTTAGACACAGGTTCTGTGTCTAAAATCACAAAATCTACCGGGAAGACAAACGTGTCTATTTGCACCAGAACGTCCTCCAACATTCCTCTAGGATATTTGACTGACCTGTCTGCCAATTACAATGCAACTCGGGTGGGTTTGAGTTCACCCAACCCTAATTGTTTATATGCTGAGTATGGCAGCAGATTTACACTCGCTCCTAAATCAAGGAGTGCGTTTTCTATCCTTTGATTCCCAATTCTGTATGAGACAGTTGGGGTGCCAGGGTCTTTTAGCTTCTGAGGCAATTCATTTTGAATGATTGCACTTGCTTGGCAGGCGACATAAGCATGTTTTTTCACACTTTGCCTCCTTTTGACCGTGCATAAGTCTTTTAGGTACTTAGCGTAGGCTGGCACTTGTTTTATTGCATCTAGGAGCGGGAGATTGATTTTAACTTGTTTAAACAACTCCAAAAACTCCTGATTCTTTGCCTCGTTCTGGGGCTTCTTGAGCCTTTGAGGGTACGGCGCAGGAAAAGGGCATTTAGGTAAGTTGTCAACGATAGGCTCCTTTCCAGGCCTTCTTTCCACTTCCTCTACTTCTGTAGAAGCATCCTTGTTTGGTTCTAATGGTTTGTCATTAGTGGACGACTCTTCCACTTGAGTGGATGGTTTACTCCTAATTACCACTTCCTCCTCTTCATACTCCTCGAAATTAGAATGAGGCATGTTTTTCCCTATGACTTTGCCGCTTCTTAATGTAGTCACGGCTTTAGCCTGTTCATGGTTAGGAGGGCCACTGTTGTAACCCTTAGGGTTTGGAAGTGGTTGAGCAGGAAATGTGCCACTCGAACCCTCTTGTCGTGCATCCATCCTCTCTAATGTCACAGACATTTTGCTCATCATTTGAATTAACTGTTGCGTTAAATTTGCGTTAGAGAGTGGATCTTCCTCTTGCACCTTCTTGTGAGGTGGCACGTAAACATTTGCCTGTTGATTAAGCGAGGATTGAGCGTTGTTGTAGTTGTTTGACCTTTTTTGATTGAATGGCTGGGACTGCCTATTGTATTGCCCTTGATGTTGATTATTATTATTGTAGGGCTGCTGTTGTTGAAATTGGTTTTGAGTCCCAGCGTTGTTTTTCCAGTCGAACCCGGGGTGATTCCATCTATTATTATTATTTTGTGAGTTGTAGTTGTTGTAGGAATTCCCCGCCCCCCTATACCCTTGCATGGCATTCATTTCCATGGGGGGTTGTTATTGAAAGTATGGCACATTGGGATAGTATTGAGTAGTGTGTCCCAGCATATTACATGTGCCACATGGTTCTTCAGGCAAAAACTGCCTAGAACTCTTTCCTTTCATCCCCAATTCTTCCACTTTCTTTGCTAGTTCTTCATATTTATTCATCAGATGGTCCTCGCTTTTCAATTGATATAAACTTTTCTCTTCTACACAGGAGATCTGTGAGCGTGGTACATCATCTGAATTTGACCATTCATGGGCATGTTCGGCTAACCACTCAAAATGAGCTTCAACCTCCTCCGTGTTTTTGCGAAGAAAAGGCCCTGAACTCATGGTCTCGACCAACTTTTTAGTTTCCCCATTCAACCCTTCATAGAAATAGCTTATGGTTCGCCATTTCTCGTACCCATGATGTGGGCATGAGAGTAGCAAATCCTTGAAACGCTCCCAAGTTTGGGTGAAGGTTTCATTACTCTTTTGTTTGTAAGGGTTTATTTGTCTTTTAAGCTCGGTGGTCATGCGAGGTGGAAATAATTTCTTTAGGAAAGCAGTGTTCATCGCATGCCACGTGTAGATTGAATTGGGTTTTAAAGTGAGTAACCACGCTTTTGCTTTATCCTTCAACGTAAAAGGAAACAGCAATAGACGTGTCACATCTACGGGACAATTTTGCGAAAATATTTTACAAACATCCTCAAAGTCCTTTACATGTAAATACGCCTTCTCGCTTTCCATTCCATGAAAGGTAGGAAGAAGTTGAATCATTCCATTGCGAAATTGGAATTCGCCTGCATGAGGTGGAATGAGAATACAAGATGGCGTAGGCGCGTGTTCGGGTTTCATGAGGTCACACAAAGGACGCAATGAATCGTCGATTGGTACGACCTCATTATCACCGTTTTCACTTTGATTATCAGCCATAGAGTCGATCGGTGTAACTACAGGGTTAATCGAACTAGAAGAATTGGATAAGTAGAATGGATTTCCAAAAATTCCCTCGATGGAATTATCGGACATAAAGGGATAGATCCTAAGAAGTTTTTAACCTAACGAACAAAAGGAAAAAGAAAAACAGAAAAAGAAAAAGAAAGATTGAGATAATCGAAGTGTTAGCTTGTCGCCTTCCCCGGCAACGGCACCAAAAACTTGACACGATGAATTTTCTGTGTGCGCTTGTGTGCTATACCCAAGTGTAGGTAATCGTGCAAGTAGTAAACTGGATTTAGTCCAGGTCGATCCCACAGGGAAGGTGTGAAACTAATTACTTAGATTATTCTCAAACAAGAAAAATAAAATTCAATAATTCTTTATACGATGTAAAACACAAAGTTCCACAATTTAACAATTATGAAAAACTGAAACAATTAAACTAGATTAACTAATTACTAACTACTAGCTAATTAACTAAAGCAGTGTTTTAAAAAAAATGTTTTTCTTAATTAAAAAGGAATGTTGGGATTACACGAATCCACCGCAACCTAGCCATCTACCATGCACTTACATTGAAGCTCAATGGAGTATACTCTCTACAGTATTCCGTACTTCTCTTAAGATAAAGAATCCATAGTCCTTTCATGACCGGGACTATATCATCACATTTACGTTTGAAATACACGAAGGCGGTTTAAAACAATAGTTTAGACTCTCACCTACAATGGTGTTAGCATTGAGGGTGGTTTGCAAAATATATTGAAAGAAAATGCCTTAAGGCTTAAAGTTCATAGAATGTTTAGACAAACTGAGCGTTTTGGGACAATTTGATAACAATCCAGTAAAACAGAAAGTCTAGGAATACTGCACAGAACATTCTCAAGAATCAGAATGTTCGATCGATCGACGCGCTTTCGATCGATCGAATATCCTCATCTCTCGATCGATCGAACGGACTTCGATCGCTCGACAACGCCTCTGGTCCGATCGATCGAATAACTTCGATCGATCGAACACAGGGATTAATCTGCTGTATGGCAGTGGCCTGAGATCACGGTTTCATCGTGATCTCCCAACCCGGAGACTACTCAGACATGGTCTGGAGGGTCTCAGTATTATTTTTAACGTAAAACTTCATTAAGGATGCGTTTGGGTGAGATTTAAGCATTAAAACTAAGAAAAGCTATGGTGTAATCACTATTAACATGTAAAACTACAATCTACTCAACTATAAACTATGTAAACTACTGAAAGAATGCAAGCAACAGTGATGTAGTCAAAACCTGGAACGAACACCTATGAATAAACTTTAAACTTCAATCCAAAAGCAATATCCCATCAACCAACCTACAAAAATCAAAGTAAAAACCCTCTCTCTCTATATAAGAACTGATAAAAAAAATGTGTGCGTCCTTGAGGACGTTTACAAAATGAGTTTATATAGTGAGACCCAATGCCTAGGGTTAAAACATGCATTCTGCTGCGTGCGCGTATAATCTGATAAAAGGCATGTTCGATCGATCGAACCATTCTCGATCAATTGAACTTGTGGGGACTTCGATCGCTTGAACCTCTCCTGATCGATCGAACTCTCGATCGATCGAACGGTCTTCAATCGCTCGAACTCTATATTTCAGCTTTTATCTGTCTTCTTTAGAATCCAGCATTTCCCTTCATCGTTATCTTTCAATTCTTCACACAGCAACTGCAGTCTGCACAAATTAGAGCTAAAACACACACTTTATCATAGTTTAATCAATAGGTGCATAAACTAGCTTTGTAATTCAAATTGCAAATAAATGGAGGAATTGTAAACTAAATCCATACTTTTTCTTCTTTTAGCGCGGTTGTATTTTACAAATACCCCCGCTTGTCAGTTGGATCCATGCTAACCTGCAAGGAAAACTATCTATCGTCAGAAGGACGATCTTATCTCAAACTCATATATCATCTCAGGGATCTTAATATGCTAGGACCAGATGGTGTGGAATCGTTAGTGAACAAAAGTATCACAACTTCAAGCTCTGATACCAAAAATCCTATCACGCCTCAGAGCAGCAAAAATAGAGAAAAATAAATTTCCTTTTTGGGTCAATAGGAAATGATGCGTGAATGTTACTAATTATCCATACCACACAGTACTAGTCTACAATAAGAATAGTAATAAAAACAAATTGGATATAAATAGTCGTTGCTTCTATTATAAACATCAAAGTTATTACAATATTAAAGCTACAGTAGAAGTATATAATGTTTGGAAGTAACATATGCCCAAGTACCAAATATAACAAAACAGTTTAAACATAACTAATAAACGAATGACTATCTCTAGATCTTCAGCTGGCGTAAACATCAGTATAGTAGTCCACCCCGGTACAAACATCATCAGTGGGGCCACCCTCTGTGTATTCCCCTCCCGGATAGTATCCATCGATATAGGTTCCGTCATTTGTAGAATAAGGTACAGGAAAGTCTGGACGGGGAAAGTCCAAGCAATAAAAGGCCGTCAGCTTACTGAGAGCTGAGTGAGTATAAACTACCAAGGTACCTGTTATCTGAAGAATAAACAAGCTATAATGAAGACATGAGTTAAAATTCTACTATCATAATATCTTTCTCATTTACTCAAGGTTGTTAACCAACACTTGTCGTCTTATTATCCGAAGACAGATATTCAACATACTCTGACTGAATGAAACAGACTCAATCGTTTAGCTCTAGGGATACCCCTTTTTCCACCCATCGTTTTTAAGAGCAATATATCCTACTCACCACATATCATGGATTCCACGTCAGTCCGTCCCCAGTTTTTAAGAACAATATATCCTGTTCACTACATTTCAAGGACATAACATTTTGAACAAGGCATATCAATCTTATTGCCACGACTCAGCGTCATCTACCATACTTTCCTGCTCACCGCCTCTTTAAGAACATTTATCAGTTCATCGGCTTTTAAGAGCATATCATGAATCCTCTGATTTATCCTAGGACTACTTGGTCCAGCTCACCACCTTTTTAAGAACATTTCATGACCAAACGTCCGTCCCTGTACCATTTCTAGAACTTATCAAGCCTACCTAAGTTACGTTATAATATCGACACATGACAAATCCCAATGTGGCCTGACTACTCTGATTAAAAGAAACAGATATCCAACTCAATACACAAATCAACATGTTATCCACGCAGTCATATTCTTCCATTTTTCAAAAAATCCTTTATTCTTTGGTGTTACATTACCCCTGTCTAGCCCATAGTCGCATAACAGAAGTCCAAATCAAGAATCGAACAATCGAACCTCTTATATAATAAATAGGCAAAGGAATCCATGTTCTGCCAATACCAATCGATTAGGATAAGGTTCAATCGATTGGAACAAAAAATGACAACAATTGATTGAGGAAACTGGAAATCAATTGGGTCTAAAATAATATCAATCGATTGAAATTCTATCCAATTAATTGGATCCAGACTGATGGCAATCGATTGGTAATTATGCCATTCAATTGGCACTTCGTCTTCACTAGGAGATTTATAAAACATCATATATAAATGTAGAAATCATGCATTTAACACATCTAAACTTTATAACAACTTGTATAACATCAAATAAAGGGACCAAGTGAGTTTTTTCACTCACCTAGGGTTTGTTTGGGAGTGTGTGAGCTTGAAAACCTCAAGTTCCTCTTTCTCCTCCTTCTCTTGCTCTATTCACTTTCCAGCTCTCTCCTATCTCATTTCTTCTTCTTGTTCTTCCCTTCTTTCTTCTTCTCTGCCAAGGGCAGTGTGTGTGTGAATATATATATGAGTATGGATGTGTGTATAATATATCTCACTCTCTTTCCACCTCAAGCTGAACCAAACAGAACTAAGGCAAAGAAATGGATGCATATATATAGAGTTTTAGATTGCCATGTGTCAAACCACGAGGCAAAGAAGAAAATATGCCTCTGCTTATCCCAATTGATTGGTAATGATGGCAATTGATTGGTAATAGACATTTGAAGGCAATCGATTGGTATCTTACCACGTAATGAATTCAAGTCGGTAGGATGGCAATCGATTGAAAATATATCAATCGATTGGTATTCGAAAAGTGGCAGTCGATTGGTAAGCACGGGCAATCGATTGGTATCTAAACTCACCAAATGAATAGGAAAGGTTATATGGGATACCAGGTCTTATTATTTATCAAAAATATAGGGTATTACAATATATATATATATATTACACACAATAGTTAAAATGGTCATAACTCCCTCGTTTCTTAACAAAAAATGGGTAAACTTTAAATCAAAATTGAGTGCCTCGACGAGCCCGATCTAACGGTATAGGTTTTGAAACCTAACTCCTAATGGTCTTTTTGTATGAGAGGAAAACCAGTTCATCCTAAAAAGAATAATTGAATCGTAGGATGACCAAACGTGTTCTAAGCTTCAAGTCGTTCATCGAGGATCTTAAGAGGGTAGTTAGGGTCATTTTGGAATTGGTTTCATGTGATTTGGTGACAGTCTAAAAACTGAGCTCCGTACGAGCTTTAATGGTCGTCGGCTATAGCCGAGGGTCTAGGCTCTATTTTGGGAGTGCACGTGAGTATGTGTGTGTGTGTGTGTATGTGTATGTGTGTGTGAGTTTAATGTATACAGAAAATGCAGAGGGGTGGTTCGGGAGCTTTACCTTCCTCGATCGTGGCCTTGGCTCCTCTCGGTCTCGGTTTCTCTCTCTTCTTCCCCTTCTCCTTCCCTTCTTCCTCTTTCTTCCTCTCTCTCTCTTTTGTTATGCTGTTGTGTGTGTGAAGGGGGCTGGACAGAGGGTCAGGGGCAGTTATGGGTGGGGAGTGTTTGGTTTAGTTTTCTTTTTCTCTTTCGTTTTCTTTCTCTCTCTCTACGTCTCTCTCTCTCAGGCTGGATCTCTCCCAGCTATTCTCTCTCTAACTCTCACACTCTCTCTATATATAATATATAATGCACATGCACACATATAGTATATATATAATGTACACACATACTACATACAATATATAATATGCACACATGACACACCACATTCATATGTACATATATTAGTGTGTGTGCGCTTGTGTCTAGACGGTAATAGAGGGGGGGGGGGGGGGGGGGGGGGGAATATTTGGGGAATCTTGGGGGATTGGGTTGGGATTTGGGGGTTGACTATCAGAAGAGTGAAAGTGATGTGAGCTGACGTGATATGACTGTGTATGGGTATACGTGCAATTCAGTCTGGTATAAAGGTTGCAGTTTGCATCTATAAATTAAAGTCCGGGTCTAATATTAATAGTCTGGGTTCTAAAATAAAAACATCAATACTATAATAATTACGACTCTAGTCTCGGGACTAATATACAGCAGTCTGGTCTAACTTAACGCTTGGAGTTAAAATAATAATGTCGATAGTAATAAAATCTAAATTTATAGTCACATACTATCGGGTCCGAATAATATACTATAACCTATAATTGTAAATTCTAAATATTAAAATACGATATATTAATATACGGGGGTCTAAATTTAGGTGACAATTAATTATTAAAACACGTAATTCATATACGGGGTTGATTTTATATAATCTACAATTAAGTTATAACGAAAATATATATTTATAATCTATAATTATAAAATTAGTGACAACAAAATTGTAATATATCTTATAGCTATAATATTAAATGATAATGAATATAATTATAACCTATAGTTATAAAATTACGCGGCAGTGAATATAAGATATATTCTATAGTAATAAATATTAAGCGACATGAATATTAACGTACAGGGTCACACTTAGAAATTAGGAATTTACATTAATAAGGGGTACGGATTTTACAGGTATTACAAATGTTTTGTTCCCGAAGCAAAACAATGTCATCCGTAGGGCTTTTCGTGAAGTTTTTCTAACACTAACTCTCAATACAACACCCGGTCTATGGGCCACCACATATAGGGGCAAAATCCACCCCATATGGTCCTTAGCATACGATTCCTATTGTTTGCAAGACTAGGAGATCAAGTTCCTAATAGATCCAATCCTCACATACACACCCACAACCAGGATTATCTAACTACAAATCAAAACTCTCTCAAGAAGGTTTTTATGATCTTTAAAGCCTGAAAGTCCTATAGATGGAGATCTTCCCTTTTTAAATCGAAAACCTCACACATGGAGGTCTTTCACCCAAAATCCTTTCGTGCATTTTCATGTGTATGCACGTGTTCATGCTCAATTTCATAATCATGTTTATCTCATGTTATGAAATGCTAATAACAATAATATGCTAACATATATATATGTTAAATTAATCGTCCTAGAATTTCTACATCTTTGACTGGGAACCTCAAGAGCTACAAGTACACATCATGATAAAATCGTTAGGAATATATCTATATATGCATATGCATATACATCTGCATATTTGCTTTTTCTCCTTTTCAGTTTATATAACCCATTAGATTAACTGGAAAATAGAAAGTGAAATAGAAAAAGGATAGTATGGAGCCTATGATTCTAGGTCATGTTTGAATCTCCTCTTGAGCGAACTTTGGGGCTCAAACTCCCTTCTAGGACCCAAAACACATATATCATGTTTAGATATATTAAGTAGCACTTACGAGTCCCAAACGCATGTTTCGACTGAAGCAGGTCTAGAGGTGCTTCAACCCTAACGTGATGCAGTATATAGATTTGGGTTTTAATGCGCTCCTCTTTTTGAGAAGGGCCTTTTCTTCTAATACTGCCTAAACATGGAATCCCAACCAAATCCAATGGGTCGCTAGAAAGGCTTCCTTTAGGTTGTTTTACCTCCATTATCAAAAAAATAGCAAGCTATGCATGTATGCATGATTATTAGTCCTTTCAACAAACAACATTTAAGCACATTTGCCACCTTCAAAATTTGATAACTCTATCAGACACTTCCTAGTAGAGCTCTAAGAGGTCACTCACTTTATTATGTTTTCACTTCTGCTAAGATAACAGTCTTTGGCTCTATTTTTCTTTTTTGATAAAACTTTATTTATTTGCTTGTTTCCTTTTGGGAGGAGAGACGGGGAAATAACTTGTGAAAACATATTGGATATCTAACTTTATACAGACAGTAAAATGTAAAACAACCATCTTAAATTATAAAACCTCTGGATGATGTCACATAGTAAGCCGCCTAGACTACTGGGCTAGTAGTCTTGCTCTGTCTGTATCTTACTATGGTCCAAAGGGCTGTAGAAAATGGTCATTCGATCTTTTACCACCAAAGTTATGTCTCTATCTTGCTTCTCATGCTAACATGGAGATGCAGGAAGGAATTTGAGGGCATGGCTATCAAAAAGCTACTGGTTAAAACGTGCTCTTACAGCCTGTTTTATACACAGACACATCTAATCTAATTTGACAAATACAATATAAAATAGAAACAATCCAGTCCACATGTCACTATGAGTCTATGACATTTTTCCTCAATTTGTTATATCTAATTATTTTCTTAATTTTCTATTTCTCTCTCTTTATTTTCATGTCCCAACCTGTCACACGTCTCATCAAAAGGTCATATCCTCGTCTTAGTGCCACCTCTTCGTCTCCAACCATAGAAGCACGAAGCAGAAGCGGAAGCGGAAACGGGAGCGGGAGCGGGAGCAGAAGCGGGAGCGGGATCAGGATCGGGATCGGGGAAGCGGGAATACATAAGAGTGTCTAAAGTTCGGTGCAACTAGGAAGTGGCAAGTTAATTAAATATAATAGATTTAATCAATTTATTAGTATCAGAAGAAAAAAAATCCAGCATTTTAATAGTAAGACAAATTAAATTGAGTCAAAGGAAGCATGTGAAAAGTTAGTAAAGTAAAGTGTGATAAATTGTTTGACCAAAAAAATGTGTGATAATTTGGATATATGCTTTCTTTGTGGTTTCTTTAGAATAACAATATATTAGGTAAAATCGGTAAATACACAAGACATGTGCCCTTAGTCATAAATAAGGAATACTTATATTTATATTATACGTATCTAGATTCTAGGGTTTTACCCCTCACGACACGCTACTGTTGTTGTTACTCTCTCTCTCTCTCTCTCTCTCTCTCTCTCTCTCTCTCTCTCTCTCTCTCTCTCTCTCTCTCTCTCTCTTCGATACTCTGGTGGTGACTAAGCCCAGATCTCGACAAGTATTTATGGCTTTCATGACCACATATATCAAGATTGAGGTTACTCTTCTTTCTTTTCTCTCTTCTTCTTTCTCTATTTCCCATATTATTTTCCTCCCCTCCTGTTCTCTTATTTTCTTCTTCGGTTGGGAAAGTCACGAATCTCTGGTGGCAGAATTGCGAGTCTTTAGTCAGAGAATAGTAAATCTTGAACGATTCTCACTAGGAACCGAAGAATCGCGATTCTTAGGGAGAAACAGAGTTGATATTGACGATTCCTGCTTCTAGGTCTCCAACATCTTCAGTCTATATATATATAAATCCCAAACTTTATCTAGATCTCTCCCCCATTACATCTTATCTTTCACAGTCCTAATCATCTCTTCATGTCTCACCCCTTTAACCTTTTCTTCCCAATTCCCAAACTCCTTTCAAAGCTTCATCACAATCGTCTACTCCAAATCAGTATCTTTATCTCAAATGTGTTTATGTCAAACACCCAATGTTGACTGATTTCAAAACATTTGTCACCATAGTCTACTTAAAATTAGGCTTTTTCTCTCACTAATAAGTCTAATATATATATATATATATATATGTACACACAAATATATGTATAATTTCAATTTGTTATGAATAATACAAAGTAGGTGGATGTCTACATCTTAGTTAATGCTAAGTTTGAAAATCCTACACTTTTCTCCTATTCAAAAACACGAGCATTTAATTGCTTTGATTGTGTCAGAGATTTATGTCTATAAATTGAGCGATTTGTGCTCAATTTTAGACACACAGAAAAGAGCTAAAGAACCAGAAAAGAGAAAGTGAGGAAAATATTAGTGTGTTGTAATATGCTAATATTTCAAGTGCCTGAATTATACCATTTTCTCATGGAATAATACAACTCCCTCCATAGTGGACGTAGGCAAATTGCCGAACCACCTAAAATATTTGTGTCCCTTTGTGTGATTGCATATTTGTGTGCTTGCTTTATTAGTTTATTATTAGTTTCATAACATGTTATCAGCACGAGCCTATACCAACTGAGTTGATCATATCAAAAAGGTAAAGATATTAATTTTGATATTGAAAATTTATCTATACTATGTTTACTTTATATTTCTACGTACATATGTATGAACACCTGAAGAGTTTATAATCCTCCCAAAAAGGATTTTATTGCCAACTTCCAAAGAAGTTATTATGGATAGTCCTCTAAAAGAGGCCATAAGAAAATAAATGAACTGCTTGCAAAAGTTGGTTTTATACTTCTTAAAGAGTTAGTCTCCTAGGGAGACAATAAATGGACTTTTTGAAGAATAAGTCTCCTGGGGAGATAATAAATGGACTTCTTAAAGAAGTAGTGAGAAAATTTATCATAAATAAATTAGAGACAACTCCTAAAGGAGTTAATGAAAAAAAAAAGAGGGGAGAAAGGAAAAACAATCACCAGCAGCCAGATTTGAACTGGAGACCGTGAGAATTACAGATTTAAGGTCCTTAGTTCCTACCTCTCGGCTACCGCGTGATTGTCTAACCATTATTGAATGGAAATATATATATATATACATATTTTGTAAATAGATGGTGACTAAATCTGTGAAAAAGGTAATGAAAGAAAGAATTTTACAAAAACAATCGTATATAGCCAGGTTCGGACCCGGGACCACAAGGTTTAAAGTCCTCAGTCCCCACCACTCTACTGCCACACGATTGAGTAACTTTTATTAAAGTTTACATATACATGTATTCATGTGCATATTATACCCAGCTTCTATACAACCTAAGCTTTATACTTAAAAATATAGACAGGTATGAGCTTCTCAAAGGTAAAATATATAACAGATTTGGATATCCATATATAATAAATTTCACTCTCCTTATCTCTTATAATAATGCTTAAATATTGGTTCATTTTATTTATCTAACCCTAAATGATAATTTATCTTTCTTATATATCCTCAGAATTCTGAAATATGGCAAACCTCCAAGCACTTAAATATGTTGCCCTTAATATTTCTGGCTATAATTATTTACTTTGGGCTAAAGACATGAAGACTTATCTAATTTTTGAAAGTCTTGGAAAAATAATCGATGAGGAAAATGATGCATCCCCACGGGAACAGTCTCAATCCATGGTTATCATTCGACACCATTTACATGAAGAGCTGAAATACGAGTGTCTCATAGCAGATTACCCTTTAGTGCTCTGGAAAAATTTGAAAGAAAGGTATGACCACCAAAAAGATGTAATTATTCCAAAAGCAAGATATAACTGGATAAACTTGAGAATTCAGGATTTCAAAACAGTTTCTAAATACAACTCCGCACTATTTAAAATTACTTTTATTCTCAAACTGTGTGGAGAAGAGATTACTAATGAAAAAAATTAGAAAAAACCTATTCTACATTCCACACCTCGAATATGCTCCTGCAGCAGCAGTATCAAGAGCGCAGATTTAAAAAGTATTCAGAACTGATATCTTGTCTCCTTGTGGCTGAACAAAACAATGATTTGCTGATGAAAAATCATCAATTACGTCCAACTGGTTCCAATCCATTGCCTGAAACCAATGGAACTACATTCCCTAAAGTGAATGTAAATATACCTCATAGGCAGAGAGGCAGACATGGAGGTAGATATAGAAACATCCAAGGATGAGGTAATGGAAGAAATTACAAATAGAACTGTGGTGGTCATAACCATAAAACTGCAACATCGTACCACTAATAGTGGAACATGAATGAAAGGGGGAAAGGTATTCAAAGACCTCCCAACAGAGGCAATGAACGTTGTTATCGGTGTGGCAAGACATGGCACTGGGCGCGTCGCTGTGATACGCCAAAACATTTAGTTGATCTCTACCAAGCCTCCATAAAGGGAAAGGGTAAAGAGATAGAGACTCATTTTGCTGACTATGATGGTCCAGTGGATATAACCCATTTGGATATGGCCAATTTCTTCAAAGATCCCGATGAAAAAATTGATCACTTGATTGGTGATGGAAGTATTCAAATATGAATAATGTTGTGTGTTTCTACTCTAATTCTATGTTGAATTTTGTATGCTGGTATTACATTGTATTGTGGTGTATGATCATCTTGTGATGAATAAAATTATTTCTTAATACTTATAAATCTTATTATTATTTGATAGAATTCAAAGATGAACAGTGAAGATATATGCCTAGTAGATAGTGCAACTACACACATAATTCTTCAAGACAAGAAATATTTATTGAACTTAAAACTAGCTTAAGCAAATGTGAAACACAATATCAGGCACATCAAATCTTATTGAAGGATTTGGAAGGGCTAGCATTAATTTGTTAAAGGGAACAATAATTCATTCTAATAATGCTTTAAACTCTAGCAAATCCAAAAGAAATTTGCTTAGTGTCAGAGATATCTGCTTAAATGGATACCACATTGAGACCATTACTGAGAATAGTGTAGAATATCTTTGTATTACCTCTCTTGTTTCAAATAAGAAATAGGTCTTGGAGAAACTCCCTGCTTAAGCTTCTAGGTTATATCAAATGACGATTAGAGCAATTGAATCAAATGCTATGATAAACCAGAAAATATCAGATCCAAAAACTTTTGAACTTTGGCATTACCAACTTAGTCACCGAGGAGGAATAATAATGCAAAGAATCAGTGAGGGCTCACATGGACATCCTTTAAAGAATCAGAATATTCTTCGACCAAGGGACAATCCATGTATTTCTTGCTCATAAGGTAAATTAATTATCAGACCATCTCCTACATTTCTAGAACGTGTTCAAGGAGATATATGTGGACCAATTCATCCACCATCTGGGCCATTTTATTACTTCATGGTTCTTATTGATGCATCTACTAGATGGTCACATGTGTGTCTACTCTCGTCTTGCAACACTGTATTTGCGAGACTTCTAGTTCAAATAATTTGATTATGAGCATAATTTCCTCATTTCCCTATTAAAACTCTACGTCTTGATAATGTTGGGGAGTTCACATCCAAGGCATTTGATGACTGTTGCATGTCAATAGGAATTCATGTTGAACATCCCGTTGCTCATGTGCATACACAAAATGGTTTAGCTGAGTTGTTTATCAAACGTCTCAAGTTGGTTGCTAGACCCTTACTTTTGAGAAGAAAGCTACCTGCATCTACGTAGGGTGATGCCATATTACATGATGCATCATTAATTCGGATTAGACCAACTTCTTATCATGAATATTCCCCTTTACAACTTGTATTTGGACAACCACATAATGTTTCTCATCTACGAGTTTTTGATTGTGTTGTGCAAGTTCCTATTGCACCCTCACAACACACAAAAATGGGTCCTTAGAGGCGCCTTGGAGTTTATGCTGGTGTTGATTCACCATCTTTAATAAGATATCTTGAACCCCTAACTGGTGATCTTTTTACTGCACAGTTTGCAGACTGTCATTTTGATGAGACTGGATTCCCACCATTAGGGGGAGAAAAGCTAAAGCCACAACATGAAATTTCTTAGAATACATTGGCAATGTCTCATCTTGATCCTCGTACCAATCAATGTTAACTTGAAGTTCAAAGGATCATTCATTTGCAAAAGGCTGCAAATCAATTACCTGATGCAAAGAAAGTGATAAAATCACATATACCAGTTGTAAACACTCCAGTAAGAATTGAAGTCCCAAGAGGACAATCTGGTAGTTCAGCGGTAGATGAGTCTACGACATGATTGAAACATGGTAGACCCAGTGGTGTAAAAGATAAGGGTCCTCGAAAGAGGAAACTAAAAGGACATATCAAAAAAGTGGAAACTCATACAGAGATCTCAAATAGCGCTATAGAAATACTTGATAAATACAACATTGGTAAACAGAGTTCCCCTGGAGAGGAACAAGTAGCCCATGAAGAGGCATAAGTATTTGACAATAAAGAGATCTTGATAAACTATATGTCCACTGGAAATATGTGGAATCGTAATGACACGGTCATTGATCACATATTTGCCTTTACAGTAGTACTAGACATCACCCAAAGTGATGAGGATCCTGAACCACAAAATGTAGAAGAATGTTGACATAGAATTGATTGGCCAAACTGGAAAGAGGCCATACAAACTGAGTTAAACTCATTAGAAAAATGGGAAGTGTTTGGGCCTGTAGTCCCTACACCTGAAGCTGTAAATCCCGTTGGGTACAAATGCGTATTTGTATGGAAACATAATGAGCAGAATACGATTATGTGATACAAGGCCAGACTTGTAGCACAGGGTTCTCACAGAGATCTGGCATCGATTACGATATATGAAACATATTTCCCTATAATGGATGCAATTATATTTCAATATTTGATAAGCTTATCAATGTCTGAAGGACTTGATATACGCTTACTGGATGTGGTTACAGCATATTTGTATGGATCACTTGATAGTGATATACATCTAAGGATCCCTGAAGGATTCAACATGCTCGAAGCATGTAAGTCAAAACCATGAGGTATGTACTCCATTAAATTGCAAAGATCTCTATACGGATTAAAGCAATCCGAACACACGTGGTATAATCGCTTGAGCGAATATCTATTGAAAGAAGGATATATAAATAATGCTATATGTCCATGTGTCTTCATCAAGAGATCAAAATTCGGTTTTTCAATCATTGCAGTATATGTTGATGATCTTAATCTTGTTGGAACTCCCGAAGAGCTCACAAGAACAACTAATTATCTGAAAAGGGAATTTGAGATGAAAGATCTTGGAAAGACAAAATTTTGTCTTGGATTGCAACTCAAACATTTCCCCGAAGGAATTCTCTTACATCAATCCTCATATACAGATAAAGTTATGAAACATTTCTATATGGATAATGCTCATCCATTGAGTACTCCTATGGTAGTCTGATTTGATGTAAAGAAGGATCCCTATCGTCCTCATAATGATAATGAAGAGCTACGTGGTTCTGAAGTACCATATCTGAGCACTATTGGTGCTCTCATGTATTTGGCAAATTGTACACGACCAGATATTGCTTTTGTTATCAATTTGCTTACAAGATTTAGCTCAGCGCCAACTAGAATACATTAGAATGATATCAAGCACATTTTTTGCTATCTTCGTGGTACAATTGATTTGGGATTATTTTATTCAAAAGGATCCAAATCACCATTAATTAGGTATGCCAATGTTGGTTATCTCTCTGATCCACACAAGGCTCGATCTCAAATAGGCTATATATTTACTTGTGGCAATACTTCCATCTCATGGCGATCTATGAAGCAAACATTGACAGCCACTTCTTCAAATCATTCTGAAATCATTGCATTGCATAAGGCTAATCGTGAATGTATTTGGTTGAGATCCATGAGCAAACATATTCGAAGATCATGTAACTTATCGTCTATCAAAGATATCCCAACAACACTCTATGAAGATAATGCTACCTGTATAGCTCAAATCAAAGGGGGATTTATTAAAGGTGATAGAACCAAGCACATCTCACAAAAATTCTTCTATACACATGAGCTCCAAGAGAGTGGTGAAATCAATGTTCAGCATATACGCTCCATTGACAATGTTGCAGATTTATTCACCAAGGCATTACCAACTTCAACATTCAAGAAGCTAGTGTACAACATTGGGATGCGCCAATTCCAAGAGCTTTCATAAAGAAATCATACTCATGCTGAAATGAGGGGGAGTAATCGATTCACAAGAAGTATTATTTTAAAGATGGACATCAAAGGGGGAGTGTTATGAATAGTACAAAGTGGGTGGATGTCTACATCTTAGTTAATGCTAAGTTTGAAAATCCTACACTTTTTTCCTATTAAAAAAAACAAGCAATTTAATTGCTTTGATTGTGTAGGAGATTTATGTCTATAAATTGAGCACTTTGTGCTCAGTTTTAGACACACAGAAAAGAGCTAAAGAACCAGAAAAGAGAAAGAGAGAAAGTGAGAAAGATATTAGTGTGTTGTAATACACTGATAGTTCAAGTGCCTGAGTTATACCATTTTCTCAGGTAATAATACAACTTCCCTCCGCAGTGGACATAAGCAAATTGCCGAACCATCTGAAATATATGTGTCCCTTTGCGCGATTGCATATTTGTGTGCTTGCTTTATTATTAGTTTTATTATTAGTTTTATAACACATTTAACTTTTTGTTATATGATGTGTTTATTTGAATATTAGTATAAACAAGAATTTATCATTTCTTAGCCTAGCTGTTGTTTTTTCCCATGCATAGCACCGGTGCCTAGCTAGTAGACATATATATTGGTGACGAATGAAAATCCCATGACCTAATCTGTTATCTAGCACAAGCCATAAAGTAAAACCCGAATACGCGTAATCACCTACAACATTTATTAGTTAAGGACAAATACGTGCGAGTTTAAAGCTCGCCCTTTTTACAATTGGGCCACCCATGCAAGTTCCCTTACAGTCTATTCATAAATACGTAGTGAAGAAGTATACACATGTATCAGTTGAGCGCGGATGAGTCGAACCCAAGACGTATGAGTTAAAGGCTCGCCTTTTACAATTGGACCACCCATACAAGTTCCTGACGACGTCCTATTAATGCATTTTCTTATTAACACCCAAGTGTAGGTGATCGTACAAGTAATAAAGTTCTAGTAAGACCAGGTCGAACCCACGGGGAACGGTAAAAAGATTTTAAAGATAAGAAAAAATTGTTTTGTCCCTAAAACGAAAATAAAAGATAATAGATTTTTGGGCTTTTCCTAAACTGCTAGTTTTTATATTTTTAGAGTAAAACTAATTAAAAGCTATTTTTTTACAGTAGTTTACGGTACAGATTTTAACAGTATAAAATAAACTAACTAAGATGCTAGTAAGAAAATGAAGAAAAATAAATAAAAGCTAAATTCACATGAAATGAACTTTTTTGGATTTCATTATAGCAAAAGATGGAAATAATACAAATATTTAATCTAAGTTATCTAAAAATAGGAAATATTAATTAACTTGGAAGAAATGATTTAAATGGATTGGGAATATGCAAATCAACACTAGATCACACAACTTTTGTGCTTTTGAAAGGGTTTGGCATTTTTTAAAGAGAGTGATTCTTTATTTCAAAATAAACTTATACCAGTTGAAGTCATATCAAGTGTGTCAGGTTTGATATGAAACGACGTCGTTTAGTTTAAAAAAGAATAAAGAGGTAATCGGGCAGTAGCCAGGTTCGAACTCAAGCCCGCGGACGTGGGTTATTCGGCTCTCAGTCCTCACCACTCTGGCACTACACAATTACCTATCCATTAATGGATATATAGAAATATATGTTCACATACTTGAAATAAAAACTTGGTTAAATAAATTGTTTTATGCTAAGTGTTTTTTTATGACAAAAGGCATAGTTTGACAATTTACATAATTAAATTTTATTTCAAATACATAATCTTTTAAAGTCTAATATAGTCATAGTCTATAAGTTTGTTAAATAGTCATAAACTATAGATATTTTTGGCTAGAAATGGAAAAACCCATCTAAATAAATTTTCCCATTTAAGATTAGTGCACAGAAGTTGTGATTTCTGAGTTTTTATTGCATATCCCCAATTAAAGTTTTAGCTGACCATTTTTTTCTACAGTTGATGAAAATAATACAGATACTTTGGACTTGAAATCAAAATTTTAATAGAAATATTTTAATATTACAAATTAACAAAGGACCTACAAGAAAACAAATATTTAAGAACTAATTTGAGAAATACAGTATACAAAGTTTTGCTACATATTTTTTAACATGAAATCATCAATTACAGAAAAGAAAATTTGTACAACTTTTAGAACTAGAAAAAGAAAAGAAAAACTTAAATTTCTACTCCTAAGGACACTATGAAGTGCTCACATGGTAACCTTCCTAGACTTCTCTCTTTGTGGTTCTGTGTTCTCGTGGCTTCCCCTTTTCCCTTCAAATGGATGTTTGAATTTATGAAGATGATTTGTTTCGCTGAGTGAAGGAGAAAAGAATTCGTCATCCAATTCGTCATTGAACAGGAGAAACTAGGGGTGTGTTTCGGCCGGAACGGATCGGAAACACCCCTTTCGGAAAAAATTCCAAAATTTTCGGAAGCCAAAAATGCATTCCGAATTCCGTTCCGAAATTTCAGAAATTCCAAAATTATTTCCGATTCCGAAATTTCAGAAATTTCGGAAATTTCGGAAATTTCGGAATTTCATCAGATTCGGAATTTTTCGAAATATTCGGAATATTTTCGGAATTTTTCGGAATATTCAGAATTCAAGCTTAATGAGATTTCACTTAAGACTTGTAGGCCTTTTATAGAAGCACATTACATCCCATTTTTTGTGTTTTTTCGATGTGGGATGAACACAATTTTCGGAATATTTCGGAATATTTTCGGAAAAGTTTCGGAAAATACAATTTCGGAATATTTTCGGAAATTTTTCGGAATTTTCGGAATTTTCGGAATTCTAAAAACAATTCCGATTCCGATCCGATTTTTTTTGGAATTTTCGGAATTCGGAATTCGGAATGCATATTTAGTTGCCAAAATCGGAATTTTTCGGATCGGAATCGGTCGGAATCGGAATTTCCGTTCCAAATGACACCCCTAGGAGAAACCATGGTGCTTGATAGTGATTCCTGGTACATTTTTCAACCTCTTGCCCATTTTTTCCTTCTGACAATCAATCTGCAGAGAGAGAGAGAGAGAGAGAGAGAGAGAGAGAAGAGAGATACCTAAATTTTTTCTACGTAAAGATACATATCCATCACTTTTGAGGCATTAAATGCCTTTCACACTTGTTTTTTTTCTTCTTTCTTTGTTATTTCTATAGAATTGTAGTTGGGGACTACGTGAATAAGCACTAAACACATGGGAGATAATCATGTGTGCTTGTTCCTTCTTTTTTTTTCCTTTTATTGTATTATTTCATTTCATTTTCACCTAAACATATAAAACATGTAAAAGCACATAATTACACACATTTTAGTGACGTCATCATTAAACCATGTTAATTCAAAAATGCATGTAAGACTAGGGATTTTGGGATTAAATGAGCACTATATCTATTATATTGGCATATGAATATGCAAAATTCATTGTTTGTCAATTCTCTTATAGTCTATTCATATATATATATATTGAAGAAGTATACACATGTATCAGTTAAGCATGGATGAGTCGAACCCAAGACATGTGAGTTTAAAGCTTGCCCTTTTTACAATTGGGTCATCCCATGCATGTTTCCTTGCAGTCTATTCATAGATACTTATCAAAGTAGTCTAGTAGAATACACATGTATCAGTTAAGCGTGCATGAGTCGAACCCAAGATGTGTGAGTTTAGAGCTCGCCCTTTTTACAATGGGCCACTCATGCAAGTTCCATTACAATCCATTCATATATACGTACTAAAGTAACATATACATGTATCCTTACTCTTTAAGAAACATTCAACATGACAAACTAGAGACATTAATGTGTTGATAAATTTGTCTTTTCAATATCTTCAAAATCTACTAACGAACAATGCCACAAAATGTAATCCAATAATATACTTCAAGACGTGTACGAGACACTTCCCTAAATACAATATTTGCCCCCACCATAATTATCATTTGGTGTGCAAATAGGTATTCCATAAATATGTATTCAAGGTATAACAAAGCCAACCCTATATGAAATATGCACTATTAAAGATAGCCGAAAACATCCACCAAGAAATAAAATCCAGTCCTAGAATTCTATTTCTGCAGAAAACATATTCTAGTAATGTTTATTTTATCTAAAGAAAGACAACATAATTTAAACTCCTAACTTTGCACAAGGAAGAAGAGAGATATTTTTCCAACCTCCAAATGAAAATTGATACACTCTATATATAGAATGGTTGGTGTCCCTTTATAGACGTTTGCGTCTATTAGCCTTATGACTATTGATCCAAGGGATACAATCCATTAGTCTTGTGACTACTGGTCCAAGGGACACAATCCATTAGCCTTGTGACTACTGGTCCAAGGGACACAATCCATGGATTTGAATTTAATATTGAACCGATTCTGAATAGTTGCAACCCACTTGATTGAATTCAATCTTAATGGGCACAACCCATCATTTCTATTTCAAATGCCACTCACTCTTAATTCTTTATTTTGAAAAATTCTTCCAATATTCCCCCACCATGTTCAAAATAAGTTTTAAAAAACAATGGTTGTAAGATTTATGTATAAGTAATGGTGTCTTGCGACTTGAACCAACTACCCTGTGAGGACTCGTCAAAGCTAATCAGGAGAGCTTAGTAGACATTGTCTTTGAACTGGCAATCCATATTGACTAACTAGACTTATCCGCAAACATAAATCTTTAATCTTAGTGGATATTCATATAAGCCGACACATGAATTAGGTCTTGTGTCTATACCTTGATTTCGTGAGTGCTCTTGATGTCAAGTTAGCCCTGGATGCATAGGAAGCGGCATCACTTCCACACCCATATAGGTGGACTTATCAGAAGTGTCCCTGCAACCAAAACACTCCAACACAATTGTTATAAGTCTATTAAGAGCGTTATAGCTCATCCTCCTCCTTAACACATTACAGGTACTATGCACTTATCATTGGGTTATATGTATATACATACACATATATTTTATTTAAAGTGCTTACAATCATGACATATGATGTACTTTACTCGTTGAACTTGAGAACTTAAAATGTTAAGTGTCAGGTTGAGTTTCCATCAAGAGTGAACATGTTCGTTGGGCTTTAGTTCCATCCCTACTGGTGTCATAGACACCAAATTCCTTGCAAATCCTTTTGTGAACGGGTCTGCCAAACTTTGGCAGGACCATACAATGTCCATATTTATTACACACCTGCGAGTAACTGCCTCACATAATTGTGTCTTAGTCCAATGTGTCTGGACTACCGTAATACACTTTACTATAGGTCCTACAAAGTATAAACTCACTACCATAATGGATAGATATAAGAGGCATAGGCTTAGGCCAAACTGGAATTTCTAAAAGTAAATTCCTTAATTCTGCCTCTTTGTTACTTGTAGCCAGTGCTACAAATTCAACTACCATGGAAATGTCAGCTATACAGGTATGTCTCTTTTATCCGTGAGACAGCTCCTCTACCAAAAGTGAAAAAACCGTCAACTCATTGATATATGATCATTCTCCCCACTTAGTTCCAACGGGCATCTAAATTCTATCTGTGCATGTGAATGCAAATAACTACAATCTCTAATATCTCTACTAGGTTTAATAGGTGCATTGGCTCTATTTGGCCTATTACATGTCATAATATTATAACATTTATAGTATACATAAGCATATTCCAGCAGCTAAACAATTTAATCCAGGTGTCTCACAAATGTACAAACATATTGATATTGCCATAATAATCCTTTTACACTAATTACCAAAACAAAATTAATCTTGGATTAACTTGGTTTAATTCCCAAAACCTTGACACCCAATAAAGTTACAACTAAAATTATTATGCAATTTAAACAAAATATAAAGTCTTACAAGACCTGTTTAAATAACTATACAATTTGTATAATACTACTAATAAAATTAGTATACAAAATTACTCACATACATACATCGTAACCTTGTGAGTACATGTCATAATGACAAGTTCTAGTACTTCAAAACAACTGTTAAAATTAAGTGGGTTCTAAAGAGAATAATAAATAGCATATTAATTCAATTTTCGCATTTAGGTACAAGTAGAAGCTCTAACCCGAAAGAGTCAATGGAGTTCCTGAAAGTCTCAATCTTTACCTTTCATCACGTTTGGGTTGAACCACTTCTAGACCAACTCCAAGAAAATGTGTGTGTGTGTGTGTGTGTGTGTGTGTGTGTGTGTCTTTTTTTTAAAAGAAAATATTAAAACATGTCATTATAAACGTTTTGGGTCCTAGCTAGAACCATGCATAGGTTCAAACATACGATGGAGAAATGATCCCAAATAGGAACTAAGTTTAGTGAACTACTAGATCACAACAATTAGAGTATATGAGCCATTATTATAATAATAATAATAACATTATGAACACCAAGTAAGTGATACATGCATTGACTAACATCTTAAAACCATGCTCAACCGACACATGTGATGACATTTCTAGAAAACAAATTAAATTCAGTTTCTTGCTTTTAAATTTGAATTCAACAGTTATTCAAACCGTCTTGCAGTTGAAAAAACCGCTACACGTGTATGAAAGAAACATAGACAGTTCAATGTTTTGAAAATATAAACATTTGTTGTATATGAAAACTGACATGTATGAACTTGATTTAAAACTGATTTTAAAAGCTAACTTTTCAAAACTGTTCGTACAAAGTGTCTTACAATTTAGTATAAATTCAAGGTATTGAATAATATAACTTACAAGAATTCTATTGGGATCACACCATGTCTGACGACACTATGTCATCTTCATCAGCAAATGCCCAGTGGGCTATGAAACATGACCAACATCACGAAGAAGAAATTCACAATTCTTTCCTGAATTCTATCCTCAATACTATCAATCGACAAGTATTGGGATTGGGAGCTTCCATTGCATATTATAATCACCATCTTCTTCAAATCAATCCCAAAGCCAAACCCTATGAAGTTTCTTTTGGGTATACACCTTTTCTTGGAGATATCTCAACTCTCTACGACAAATTCGTAGCAGACGTGGAATACTGGAAGAAGTTCACTAAGGAAAATTTTGTCGGGGATTTACAGTGGTGGAGATTGGAAAAACTGGCCAACCCGTTTCCACTGCAGGCACTGACTCTTCTGTCAAGTTTGATCCGCCTGAAATTCCTTCCATGGGCAAAGACTTGGTTGAAGGTAGTCCTCAACCATTAGATTTGTCTGGAGTTGATTTGAAGAACGACAAAGTGTCCAAATCGCAAGCCGGTTTGTCTAAACAAGCGAACTCTAAGGAACCACCACTAATTGAAGAAAATTCGGGGCAATACCAAATCCTAGTGTGGGTGTCACTATCCGACAAGCATATCCACAGCTGACACGTGTCCATCTATCACTTAAGAACACTATACGCAGTGCCTAAGGGATAAGAGCGAAGCCCTAAAAGTTATCATCGGGGCGTTGATGAAGACAAGTCCACAATACTTCCTCATGAACTGTTTAGACCACTCATGGTAGCATCCAGCTCAGATAGACCTCGATTGGGGACAGGTCTTGGTACAACATAACTATACCAAGACATGGTCATTCCAGACTATGGTGCGGTAAAGTCTTTCTTTACTTTATCGGGAACTCTCAGGTTATGTAGCTTGGTTAGCTTAAGAGCAGAGCTTGCTTAGGAAGGTCACGACGATCTATTCTGCGATACACTTCCTAAGCCTTTCTAAAGGTCAGTGAGACTATCTGAAATAACTCTCTAGTTTACCGCGAGGACATTCCTCATGTCATCTCTGGACGACATGTGACAATTTGGTACGCCTCAATAGGAATGAGCCACGTCAGCTGCGCACATTCCTTGGCACGTGTCCCAATTGCTATAAATAGGAACAGTACCCTCAAAGGTGACGACACATGTTTTTGTTCTAAGACACACTCAGAGAGAATTTCAGACATTATTCCTTTGAGATCTGTGCATTTATGAGCTCACTGTGAATATTCCTTCACATGTACATGTTCGGGCATTAATTACATAGGGTTCTCTCGGAATACTTCCCCACTCACTGATCCTTAGTTTGTGTCTCTTTACCTTCTCTTTCACTTCCACCCGAGATTCCCCCTACGCCATTGATTTATAGACTGCTACTCTCTTATGAACTCATCTGTCTCATTCCACCCCTACTACCCAGAAATCACTACCTACATTTTGGCGACTCTGTTGAGGAGTAACGTCTTTGAAACGATGGTGACTATTTTGAAAAACGGAAATGTTGTCGGAGAGACCAACGAGGATATCATTTTTGAAGAAATGGCTGAAAGGCAACCGGCTCAAACTTTAGGAAACCCCACGCTAGATACTCTGATAAAGACGTTCGAAACCATGCAGGCGTCCATGCTCCAGGCCCAGCAGGACATGCAGCACACTCAACAACTCATCTTGGAATCGCTGGGAACTGCGCCGCAGAATGAAGCCCCGTATAGCAAGAAACTCCCCCGACGAGGGATGTCACGCCACCAGCACCAAGGCATCGCCCGCCTCCTGAGATCAACGGTGAGAACCAGGAGTAGGTTCCACTAGTGACTCCTATGGGGTTGACTCAGGTCCCACCACAGACGCGCCAGATGCTGAGCTTAATGCCCAACGACTCTCACTACGGATCCAACAAGAGGTGCAAGCCCTACCCCTGTAGGAGTGTGCACGCTTCATGGGCTCTACTCATTACGATTTCTGCCCTCCTTATTCGAGGAAAATCACTGCCATGCCCTACCCCAGCGGTTATGTTCCCCCCGTCTTTTGGTTATTTGATGGAAAGCAGGGAAACTCCTACGAACATGTAGCCAGGTTCGTAAAACCTTAGTCAACTATGGGGGAGATCATAGTCTGCGCCTGAAAGAATTTTCAAAATCCCTAACCGACAAGGCGTATACGTGGTCGATAAGATTCATATGCCTCACCTCAAAGAGAAAGGAAGAAAAATCAACTTCTCTCTTTACCCCTTTGCATATCAATATCCTGCCTGGGACTATTGCAAGTTGGGAGTCGATGTTTAGTGTTTTCACGAAAAGTTCTTCCAGATGGAAGAGAGAGGGACTCGCTTCTCTCTTACCAAGATCATTCAAGGGAGAGACGAAGATGTCCTTGTATACATTAAGTGTTTTCGAGAAGGATCTATTGATTGTCACGGCGATATCCCTAAAATTGAGCTTATCAGAATTTGCGTCGATGGCATGTACCACCGTTTCAAGATCAATCTCAACAACGCCGACATCAGGACTTTCTCAGCTCTCATAGATAAAGCAAGGAATCTACAAAACGTGATTCGAGAGAGTTTGACCCAGGCGATCCGTCGCTCATATAGCCAAAATCCTACTACGTCGTCGGTACAAGGGAGCGATAAAAGGAAGAGAAATGAACGGGCATCTTCCTCACCTCTCTAATTTCCTTGTGGATTAAAAGAAGTAAGGGCCATCTTCAAAAAATGGGTCGCAGACAAAGTCATTGAAGTACCTAGGGTGGATAACCCGCTGGGCCGTGAAGAGTTGGCCAATGATGACTTCTGTCCTTACCATCATACCAAGAGGCACTCGTTGAGAGATTGTTGGTACTTACGACGCATATTTCACAGAAAAATCCAAAACAAAGAATTGGAAATATCTAGCTCTCAAAACATCGAGATAGACCCGCTCCCTCATCACGAAAAGGCTCACGTCGCCATGGCGTCCTATTATGACCAAATCGAGGAAATTGCCATGTATGAGGCCCCAGAACTAGAGTTTGATAGCGAAGAACTCGTTGTCAAATAGGCTAATATGTTGATGCGAACAATCAAATTTTAGCGGTTCTACGATCAACTCGGTCTTTCTCCTGAAGCAAGGTTCACGGCGACCAAGGCGATGATAACTACCACGGAGGTACAGGCAGAGGAATGCATAAGAGCAGGAGGTTTTGTGCGATGAACTCTTCGAGAGGCTACGTCAAAAATTACCTTCTTCGAGGCAGATAGGCAGGTACCTTTCGCAGATAATAGACTGTTGTACGTGTCGGTGGTGGTCAACGGCATCGAATTTCAACGAGGATTCCTAGATTACGGAGCTTCCCTCAATTTGATGTCATTGGACATATTCTTCGCCGCCGGATACTCCGAACAAGATCTAAGTCCACCATCAATTGTCATCAACGGATTCGGGAAGGCTTCTCAGCGAAGCCTGGGGCATATCACAATCAATCTTATCATGGGACCTATTCAGTGCCACACTAGATTTCATATAATAGACGCAGATACAGCATACCATGCTCTTTTGGGAAGGAATTGAATGCATAAGTTCACCCTCATTCCTTCCACATACCACCAATGCGCAAAAGGGATTGTCAATAACAAGGTCATTATGATCGTCGCCTCCAAATTGCCATTCGCGCGACATGAGTCTCATTTCGCCGATGTGGTGTTTTATACCGAATTCGCAGATGAAGATAAAGGATCAAGGTCATTTGTATGTACTCAACGGATCACGAGATGGGAACAAGCGAAGCAGGACAATTTCGAGGTGGTCCCCAGGAAAGGGAAAGGTAAACGGGAGGTTAGTGAAGAACCAGAATGTTATCGCGTCCGCTTGCCCGATGGAAAGATTGTATACCGATTATGACAGTCTACGGGAACTTCCTCATAGTCAAAGGGGGTCCCCCACAACTGCAACATGGTCGACACCATCCTAAGCCAATCCGAAGAACCAAAGGCGGCGCCCGAATGTCTGTAAGACGGACCAAGGAACAAAGAACAAGAGCTAAAGCAAATAAATTTCGCTGACAAGGAAGATCTACCCGCCATGCTGATTTTCATTTCACGCGATTTGAGTGAAGGAAAGCGATACTCATCAAACTGCTTAAAGCCAATTCGGATATCTTCGCTTAGACTTACGCTGAAATGCCAGGTCTGGATGCTGGTACCATAACACATAAGCTCAATATCCCCGCCGCGACAATACCAGTTAAACAATCAGCCCGAGTCTTCCGCCCAGAACTGGAGATACAGATCAAAGAAGAAATCACCAAGCTACTAAAAGCGGGTTTCATCAAACCCATACACCACCACACATGGTTAGCAAACATTGTGCCGGTAAAAAAGAAAACCAGATAAATACACCTTTTACGTGGACTTCAGGGATCTCAACAAAGCTTGTCCAAAAGATGATTTTCCGCTTCCGAATGTCAAGACTTTGATCGAGCGACGGCGGAGCATCAGATGTTATCCTTTATGGATGGTTTCAGTGGGTATAACCAGATCAAAATGGACCCAGAAGACGCGGTGAAGACAGCTTTCAGAACGCCACTGGGTAATTTTTTTTACACAGTCATGCCATTCGGACTCAAAAATTTAGGAGCCACATATCAAAGAGCCATGATGGCTATATTCCACGACTTACTTTATTCGATAATGGAGTTCTACATTGATGATCTCGTAGTCAAGTCAAAGCAAGAAGAAACTCACTTCCAAGATCTGCAGGTGGTCTTCGATAGATGCAGAAAGTTCAAATTGAAAATGAACCCATTGAAATGTGCGTTTGGAGTGTCGTCGGGGAAATTTCTGGGTTGCATCGTCCATCATCACGGCATAGATCCCGACCCAGCAAAAATTGCCGCCATCCAAGGAATGCCGCGACCAATGACCACGAAGCAACTCAAAAGTTTACTAGGAAAGGTATCCTATCTGCGAAGGTTCATTCCTACTCTCGCAGAACTTACTCAGCCGTTCTTAACTTTATTAAAAGGGAACGCAACATTCGTGTGGGCACCACAGCATGACTCGGATTTTAACACAATCAAAAGGGTATTGACTTCACCAAAAACCATGACCGTACCAACAAAGGGCCAACCATTACTACTATATCTCACCTCCGCAACAAAGTCGATAGGAGCATTGCTCGCGCAAGAGTTAGACAGACAGGAAAGGCCTATCTATTACATCAGCCATATCCTCCAAGGCCCAGAAGTGAGGTACTCGGCAATGGAGAGACATTACTTGGCACTCATTTTTGCCACGCAGAAATTCTGCCACTATCTCCTGGCATTCATGCTTAAGGTCGTGACCAAATATGACCCCATCAAACACCTCTTAAGCAAGCCAGCTTTATCAAGAAAGATAGCGCGATGGCTTTTCACCTTGGCCAAATTCGATATTACCTGCTCACCACTAACAGCAATCAAGAGTCAGGCGTTAGCACATTTGCTAGCTCAATTTCCCAGCAGCGAGCCTGAACCCATCATCGAAGATCTCCCAGGTGACAACTTTAATGCATATGTCGCGGCCACCGCACAAGGTACATGGGAACTTAGCTTCGATGGTTCATCTACTTCCAAAGGGGGGGGGGGGGGGAGCACGAATCGTGCGCACATCACCAAGCAAGGAAATGATGAACCTATCTTTCAAATTAGACTTCTGATGTTTAAACAATGAATCAGAATACGAGGCACTCATTTTAGGACTCATGGCTGCAGAAAAGATGGCAGTTGGGGCGATAGAGATCATGGGAGACTCCAATCTCGTAGTCAAACAGACTGATGGAAGCTACGCCATCAAAGAGCCTGCCCTTGTAGCCTATCGCTCCATATTACAGCGATACTTGGATAAGTTTGAAAGTGTCCATATCAAGCATGCACCAAGAACTAACAACAGGCATCCAGATGCCCTTGTAACTCTGGCATCGAAGGTAGAAATTGAAGGACTGTCATGATCGAGATTTTCAAAAGAACCCTCCCATGCACAGTCACAGAGCTCCTCCCACAAAAGGAGGATAAGTCAGGCGACTGGAGGATCCCAATTCGACGTCAATTATAAAGCAAGGAGTCCATTCTCATGCCACGTTTAAGGAACTTCTTAATCTACCGAGGCGAACTCAATTTTAGAGCCATGGAAGGATGGATAGCTAAATGCGTGGATAAGGAAAAAGCGGCTCTCTGCCTCGAAATAATCCATAGGCAAACATATGGTAATTCAGACATCAGCCTATACAAGATCATACAAAGGAGAGGATACTACTAGCCGAAAATGATAAAAGAGGCGAATAACCTCCAACAAAGTTGCACATCAGCCAAGAGTTCCCCTCTTGAAATGAATGCAACTTCGTGGAAGCCGACAACGATTAGTGCAGGCCATACATTGACTATCTCACAGAAGGAACCCTCCCGACCGAGAATATTAAGGCAGCATCAATCAGAAAGAAGGCATCGTGATTCTTCGTAGGCAAAAGAAATTTGTTTCGAAAAGGTTTTGGTGGGAAAGCGCTGAAGTGCCTCGCGGGACAAGAGGTGGACGATGTCCTGCAGTAAGTTCATCAATTTGAACACCAGGGAGGCAACAAGCTATACCAACAACTCATACACTTGGGGTATTACTGGCCAACAATGGAGAAGGACGCACTAGAGTTCGCCAAAAAATACAAAGCCTGTCAAATACATGCTAATAGCATACATGCTCCAGCTATCGGATTAAAATGTTTAACAACCCCGTGGCCATTCCACACATGGTCGATGGATCTCATGGGCACCATAGCACCGTCACGAGGAAATATTTGTATCCTGGTAGCCACAGAACTATTCACAAAATGGGTAGAGGCTATACAATTGCGAAAGGCGACGGGGGAGAGCATCGCGAATTTTGTTAAACAGCACATAATCTGCAGATTCGGCATCCCCACGGTGATCTTATCAGACAACGGTAAACCTTTCACCTCAAAGCCTGTCACGAGCTTGTACTTCAAATATGGCATCTCTCAGCATAAGTCCACGGTCTACTACCCTAAAGGGAGCGGACAAGCCGAAGCAACTAACAAGACCCTGTACAAAATTTTGAGCAAAACCATGACCGATTTCCCCAAGAATTGGTCAGATCAATTACCACTAGCTTTGTGGGCCTACCAGACATCTAGACGACGTGCCACTCAAACCACACCCTTTTCCTTGGTCTATGGCACTGAAGCGGTCGTCCCCGCTGAAATCGCAGTTCCTTTGGCTAGAATTGCACTTCTGAGTGAAGTGATTTAGACACATGGTACACAGAGTTAGAAAGCCTGGACGAAAGGAGGGACAGAGCTAAAGGAGCCTTGAAAGTTTATCAAGCAAGAATAGCACAGGCATATGACGCCATGGTCTGTCCCAAGCAAATCAAATAGGGAGACTTGGTGCTGAAGGCAGCAGCATATGTCATGAGAAGCATGTTTGCCCCAAAGTTCACTCCTAAGTAGGAAGGTCCTTATCTCGTCCAAGAAGTCCACGACAGTAGATACTGCAAGATAATCCACCTTGAAGACGGTAGCAGCCAAGGAACCTTAAACCTTAAATGGGTAAAGCTCTTTTATTCCTATAATAGTTCTCTCTTTGTTTCTTTATATGAAAAGCGCATAGGGCAATATTCTGTGAATGTAAGCGTGCGTCTCGTACCATTTCCGTTATCATGTACTCTGGGGCAAACCCCCCATCACTATGGAAAATCATGAATGAAAATTTCTTCCTTACGTTCGAGCTATTTACTACTTACTCGAAAAAACACAAGGACACCAGAGATAAGCATGTCCTCACACAACACTCGTTCTCTCAAAATCAAAGAAACAAAGCATAAACACATATATGATGAATACAGCACGAACAAAAGATAAGCCTATTTCATTTCATATTATCTATTACAAAAAAGCGGCGAACCGCCTGTACAAAAGTGCTCAACCAGACGCACTAATCCCATTAATACCCACCAACCAAAATTAAAAAAAAGGGGGAGGGAAGAGGAAGTTAGCCAAAAGATTACAAAAGACGGCCCAACCGGCCCCTAAGAGTTTAAAAAAAAAAAGAGGAGAAGAAAGAGAGCCACACGCTCTAAAGATCTAAATGCCCAGCAGATCCGCACCAGTGGACCAGTTATGGGTCGAGCCAACCATGGACACTTGATTCTCGATCGCCTGGATATTAGCCCCTAACCTGAGAAGATAGGTGTCGGCCTCCCTAATTTTCTCATTTAAACGTATTGAGGCTATGGTAAACTCAGAATAGGCCTCATCAAAGGCTCGAGAAGCAGCATCGCTAATAAAGGGAAGCTGAAGTTGAGCGGCTGACAGGTCACCATGTTTGCGAGATTCAATTGTTAACTCCTCCAAATAGTCCCGGCGGTGACTTTTGAAATAACGAACGCTTTGGATAAGGCCTAACCAGCGACCCCTTTCCCTCACAACATGAAGGTGAGTCGTTAACCAAGCCACATTTACATGACTCCGCTGCAACTTCTCACATAAAAAGCCCACATGATCAAGGATCTCGTCAGTGATAAAGCTTAACACGTGACTCTCAAAAGTCCCCACAATCTTGGCCAAATGAGTACAACATTCGCTCTGAAGGTTGCGATAAAAGTCGTCAAAAAGCATTAAGGTTTCTGGGCGATGCTTGTAAATCCGCTCCAACATACCATGAGACGAAGGGGACAAGGCAATACCCCTCCAACCGCTCCAAACCTCACCAAAATAATCAGGCAAACTGGGTACGCCACCACTAGCATCAGATGAATTAGAAGCGGCGCTTGACATCTTGACGAAAAAGTAGGGCAAAAAGAAATGGAGAGGGCAGAAAAGGAAATTTCAAACAAACATTTCTCTCCCTACAAGAACTTGGAATGAACCACAAAAGACCCAACACCTCTTTTTATAAGGTAAAATTACTTATCGTACCTCAGAATACGAGGAGATTTGACACCAAGCGTCATCATTACTGTTCGACATAAATGCACCTGTTAAACTTTTTAAAAATGACAGCAGAATTCATTTTACCAACTACCCCATACAATATTTAATGCATTCATTTGCTTCTTCAAAGCAACGGCGATCCATTCATGATCATTCAGTACATTAATTCATGAACCCGCCCACTTCTTAGCGACAAAGGCGATGTAATCAACAGAGTCAACAAACAAATGGCATTTCAAACGTCTCATTTTATTTAAAGCATAGGAATACAAAAGGCTGGTATGACAGCCACAATATAAGTACAAAAAAAAAGGGAGGAGGAGTAGTCCAACAAGTCCAATGACAGCAACTAGAAGAGACCATGAGTCGCATGTGCACCACTATCAACATTCGCAAATTTTGGTCCAAGAGTAGGGCGACCCTCCCTAATGATCTTCTTCTCTTCTTTCAAAGCTCCCAAAGCAGCTTCAGTAGCAGCTAAGGCAGGTTCAACCACAACAATTTTGGCATCAACAGCCTTCTCTCTACGCGCTGAATCATAAAAAAGGGAAAATTCACACAAATCTACCAAATGGGAGCCCATCCACTCAACATTAAGACCCTGTGCTTTAAAGTCATCCAAGGCATCCATATACATATCAAGTGGGCAGCATCCAAATCTTTGATTGGTGTAATGTCCAAATACATCACGATCGCTGCCAAGGACTCTAGAAAACAAGAGCGGATCTCAGGAAATTTGCAAGTGAACGAAGCAAACGCTTCACTTTAATAATCTCTAGAGCAGGAACAAAAGAAGAGTTAACATCACCCCCCCCCCCCCCCAAGTCACCAATTTAGCATCCCGAGAAGGAGCACTCAGAACACCATCTTGATTTTCCACACCCATTTCTGGAGTCTCGCCAAAAAGATCCCTCTCCAAACACTGCTCTAATAAATCTTTAAAGCCAGTCTCGACTGAACAGGTTGGGGCCAAGAGTATATTTAAAGAAGGACCCTTGGGAATATCATTGTCAAATAGAAAGATTTCCTTGCTTGGCAGATCATCACAACTTTGCTGAACTCTCTCCTCAATAACAGGGATATCACCCGTTAGCGCGGGATCCAACTCTGTTTGTAAAGATTGCATGAAATCATTCAAAGCGCTATGATCATCAGGACTTAAAACAACCCTCCCTGTAGTCGACGATGCATATCGATTGGGAGCAGAGATCATTGTCATCTCCGAATCACCACGATCTACCAAGGGCAACCTTTCATCGTCTCCAACAGAATTAGTGTCATAGCAGAAGACCACATCATCAGTAAAGGCCCCACAAGCAGTAGGAGACCGTGTCCCATGCTCATCTTCTCGAAAAACATCCTCAAGACAAACACGAGCAGTAGTAGAACCAGACTCTGGCTTGACCCTCGAAACATCCGTTGCGTGGGACTTCTTGTGTTTCCCATTACTTTTTCCATTTTTCTTTTTGCGATGACGGCGAGATCGATCCTTATCTTTTTTTTGCTTCCCACCAGAGCGGCCCTCGACATCTGCTCGTGTCGCATGGTCAGTAGGAAGTGGAGTAACTTCCCAACCTCCTCCTGGATAGCCAAACCCTCACCTACCTCCTTGCGCCCCGTACCTGTTCTAGAATCCGCAAACTCCTGCCATGTGAGAAACACCCCGCCATTATGTCAATAAGGGAGGGAAAAGAACGATTATAAAAAAAATGGAAGAGGCTAAGCGAAATACCTTTTGAATCTCTATAGAAGACGTCGTTTTCTCACAAGCCTTTACCAGACGCCTCCTTTTCGAAAACATCTGCGATTCTACTTCCTCATGTTCATCCCGAGAAAGATCGTTAGCGACAGACAAACTTCCAGGCGCATGAGATGCTTCAACTCCGACCTTCACAGAAGCAGTTGACCTTTTGGATTTTGATGCCCAAAGGGTTTTGTCGTTCGCCGCTATGTCGTAAACCTTGGCCCGGACTGGATCGCTAGCTTGAAAATGAACAAAAAAAGAAAGGCATTTATCCCGAAAAGATCCCCAGTTCGGGGTATAGTGGCCAACTCTTCCTCGCGGGGCAATCCGAACGGTAATCCCACTAGAAATATTTTTTTATTTTAGCAGAGGTAAAGCTTGCTTAGAACTCCTTGCATAGTCCAAATGAAGATCAGGGCGCACAGGCACCCCCTGATCCAAGCCAAATTGACGAGAAACTCTATGTGGATGGTAGCACAAGACCCCATTCGTATACTCAGATAAAAAAAGGGAGATTCAAGGAAAACATGGTCGCTGCCATGATAAAACCTTGAGAATTCTGACAGATAGACAAGTCTACTTCCTTGAAAGAACCACACGGATATAGGTTCAGATCCCCTTCACCAGTAATGGCTCTTGCATAAGGACGAAACTCAAACTCTTTTATGTCATCCAAGAACTTGCTCGGACGCTTCAGAGTTCCTTTCTTGCACCACCTATCCACCCTAGGTTGATGGTTATCAACATAAGTAACTTGACGGGTGGGCCCGTGAAGCTTCTTCTTGGTAGCTTCGAAAATGATGGGAGGAGGAGCATAGCCCCTAAATCGCTCAAAAAGAAACAGGGTCAGGAAAGGGGTGCACAAGTAACTAGAAATATCAAAATGACCGACAGAACGTTTGAAGTCGATATGGAAAGAATCTAGGCAATGGTATAGAGTGCCTAAAAATAGCAGAGCTAAAGGTAGCGAATGACCCTTAACCAGTTTCACGGCTAAGGGAAAGATCGCGGCATATATTCCATCTTTGGGAGAACATATCGTGCGAGCCAGTTAGCAATATATGCCGCTAAACAATGAGAGCTATTAGATCCCGGACTTACTCTCTCGTCACGATCCTGGTCACCCGTCACATGCTTTGAAGGTTGAATATCTTTATAGAAATAGCGTAACAAGGTAATGAAAGAAGCTCGTCTACCTCTACTCTTCCCAGTAAAAGCGCTAATCAACACGGCACTCTTATTGAGACACAACTGTAAGAAGGCAACGACATCTTTATCTTCTGAGTCCTCGTGGAGACCCTCCAGTGAATAATCACCGATGACGGGCAAGCCCATTAAAGCTACCACATCCTCTAGAGTAGGGGTAAACTCCCCCTAGGTGGTAACAAAGGTGTGGGAATCAAAACTCCATCTCGAAGCTAGCTCAGCTAAACCCAGCGTACCTTTCCTATAGTTTAAAGACACGCAAATTGAAACCAAATCCAAGATACCCGCATCGATCAACAATTCATAACCCTGTGGATCTGAAAGCACAAAAGAACTCCATTTGTCCCAATCAGTGCAAGGACTAGAAAAAGTGTAAAAATCTATGCTAGAATGGGGATAGTCCCCTCATTCCATTTCAAGGCGTTGAACACTCGCAGGCGCGATTATTTCGGCCTCCTCCACGAATACCTTGGGACATTGAAGTAATGGGTCTTTGATCGAAGGAAAATTTGGGCGAAAATCTCGAACCTTCGACCAAACACATCTTCTTGGCCACCGATGAAAGGAGCGGCGACCGGGATCTGATCCGAACTCCCCAAAAGCTTCTTCTTCCCCTTTGACGAGCGAACGACTTCAGCCATTGAAAGCACAGAACAGACTCTCCCACAAAAATCCCAAGAGGAATATCAATCAGGACCAAAGATCAACAAGAGGCGAGAAGGGGTTGAAAACCTAAGTAAAAAAAAATGAAATGGCAAAAAGCATGGGAAAGAGGCCGATGTGTAGTCCCTCTTATATAACCTCGGAGAACCGCCAAAAGGATACGGCGAAATGAAAAATCATTACCCAAAATCAATGTTTTGATTTTCCCACGCAAAACCATCATGGCTCATTTAAAGTTGACAAGACCCTTGCAAAAAGTTGACACGGTGCTCGAGCAGCACTTCCTTCGGATAGTACAACCCGAGCAGGGGGCAAAATGTGGGTGTCACTGTCCGACAAACATATCTACAACTAGCACGTGTCCATCTATCAATTAAGAACACTATACGTAGTGTCTAAGGGATAAGAGCGAAGCCCTAAAAGTCATCATTGGGGCGTCGATGAAGATAAGTCCACAATACTTCCTCATGAACCGTTTAGACTACTCCTGGTAGCATCCAGCTCAGATAGACCTCGATTAGGGGCAGGTCTTGGTGCAATATAACTATACCATGACATGGTCATTCCAGACTATGGCACGGTAAAGTCTTTCTTTACTTTATCGGGAACTCTCAGGTTATGTGGCTTGGTTCGCTTATGAGCAGAGCTCGCTTAGGAAGGTCGGGATGGTCTATTCCGCGATACACTTCCTAAGCCTTTCTAAAGGTCAGTGAGACTATCTGAAATAACTCTCTAGTTTACCGCGAGGACATTCCTCGTGTCGTCTCCGAACGACACATGGTAATTTGGTACGCCTCAATAGGAATGAGCCACGTCAGCTGCGCTCATTCCTTGGCATGTGTCCCAATTGCTATAAATAGGAACAGTACCCTCAGAGGTGACGACACACTATTCATTCTTCGTCCTCTCCGGCCAGTCAGCAGCCACACTCCTGGGGAGACTCTACTACGACAAAGGCGGAAAGAGCAAATGGATGGCCACATTGGTACAACCCGGAGGTTTTTCGATTCAAATTCCCCTCCTCTTCTTCTCATCAACCAAAGGAACTCAAAATCCAAACAACCCCCACCACACAAATCCACCTTCTCCCATAATACTTATATCATTGTATCTATTTCTTGGCATATTCCTCGCAGCAGTTTGTATGTTGTATTCAATTGGGCTCCTATATCTTCCTGTATCTACATATTCTCTCATATGTGCTAGTCAACTCGGTTTCAATGCTCTTTTCTCTTACTTCCTAAATTCTCAAAAGCTCACTCCTTTCATAGTGAATTCTGTAGTCCTTCTCACTATTTCCTCCACTCTTCTTGTTTTCACACCCGACGCCTCGGATTCCACGGAAACCTCCAAAGGAAAATACGCAATCGGGTTTGTATCCACAGTCGGTGCCTCTGCCGGGTACGCTTTAATGCTCGCCGTAACGCAGCTCGCCTTCCAGAAGATTCTAAAAAGTGCAAGTTTTAGGGTTGTTTTGGACATGATAATCTATCAATCACTAGTTGCAACTTTTGTTATTGTGGTGGGACTTTTCGCTAGCGGAGAGTGGAAGAGCTTGAATGGAGAGATGATGAAGTTTGAACTTGGGAAATCATCCTATGTGATGACCTTACTGTGGATAGCCATATCTTGGCAGGTTTTCTCTATCGGATGCACAGGATTGATCTTTGAGATCTCCTCTCTATTTTCCAATGTGATTAGTACTCTTGGTTTGCCCATTGTTCCAGTTCTAGCAGTGTTCATTTTCCAAGACAAAATGAATGGAGTAAAGGTAGTGGCAATGTTGTTGGCGATTTGGGGTTTCGTTTCATATATCTATCAGCATTATATTGATGATTTGCAGTCCAATGAAGATGGAAAATATGTCGATCAAGTTTCGGAAGCCACCCTCATTGAAAGAAGTTGATTGAAGAAGAACAAATGTGGATGAGCATTGGATTCCTATATTGTTTTCTGATCTTTTCAAGTTTATTTGTTTCACCCACACGCACCATGTGTTGATTTACTTTAAATGGAGAGAATTAATTTCCTTCATGTCAAGTAGATCTTGAGCTTATTTACTTTAAATTGTTTTGGATGTGGGTTTAGAGAATGAAGGGTTGGGTTACCAAGAAGCCCGTCTGGATTTAAGCTTATTTGGGACTAACAATCACTTATTTAATTGGGATTACTGAGAGCTATGAGTCTGTTGGAGGAAATTTTTTTTACTGCATTTACAAAAATCGAATCCATTTAAAAGCTGAAGATAACAGCTTAAATAAGATGCAGCAATATGCTGCTTTTTCGAAGATCTATTAAACAAAAAATCTCTACTTCACAAAGCAATATTACCAAACAGACTCTTAACCAAAATATTAAAACCAGTGTACTGACACAAACTAAAATATATATATATACATATATTTACAAACTCGATCTAGTATATTTATCTTGATGTCATTCAGAACAGGTCAACTAGAACTCCAACATGTGTAGCCAGACAAAAAGGCCATTACACAATCAGGCTCTAAAGAAGGCGCCCTCCTTTATTAAAGAGAGGGAGAGGTTTTGGCCGTCAGATCGTGTTTTCATTAATGGCAGTTTTGTCATTTTACAGTTTTTAAACACAATTCGACGGCCAAAACAGAGGCCCTCTCTTTAATAAAGAGATGTGACCCTTTTTAGGGAATCTTTGTATTTATATATATATATATATACACACATGACCATAGGATATTAATATAAGAATAGTTTTAGACAAACAAAGAAGTAAAATGCTACTAATCGCAATAACTAAATAATAGAATAACAAGTTCACTATGAGCTTATTTATGTACATCACCATTCAACAAAATAGATCAACTCCCGATAACAATAAGACATGAAATATTTCATCTCTCTCTCTCTCTCTTCAAAGTGTCCAATCTTGATGCAAACCAATCTTTATCTTATGTTTTGATTAATTCCTTCTTCTTTTTTCTTCTTTTTTTTTTTTTGCACATATAATCTCTTAACTCTCAAAAATAAACATTAAAAATAAATAACATCTCTCTTGCTTCGTATTTCAACTTATTAAGTCTTTGGCCCAAAAAATTCAAAAAGATTTTTAGAAACCAAAATTTGTGTTGTACCAGTGGTGTGCCAGATAGAAAAAAATTAACAAAGAAACTCACACAACTTTCTTGTGTGTTAATATAATATAAAAACTATATAATTAGGAAGAATTGATGCCAACCTCCCTGAAGAAGTCAAATTTTTTTGCAATAATGACACAGAAAAATTGTGTAGCAAGTGGTGAACATCTAAAAAGAGCAGAAAAATCTACAAGGATACCTCCTAAATGATGCTGGCTACTGATTCAGACTTCGGTGGGTAAAGAGATGCCAATGTTGAAAGAGTAATGCTAGGCACACTTTAAAATTCACACTGAATTCGACATTCAGCTTTAAATGCATGCACTATGTGTTGTATAGTTAGTGCACAGAAAAGTGAAAAATTTACACAGCACAAGATACATGTATTTAAAGCATAAAATGTCAAATTCAGTGTAGATTTCAAAGTGTGCCTAGCATTACTTATGTTGAAAAATCATTTAACACACTTGGACTCATTATCAAAACAGAGTGGGCACATGCTGAAGGTCTCTAACACACTTGGACTCATTATCAAAACAGAGTGGGTACATGCTGAAGGTCTCTCTCTCTCTCTCTCTCTCTCTCTCTCTCTCTCTCTCTCTCTCTCTCTCTCTCTATATATATATATATATATAGGTCGGCTCTTAAACAGACATCCGTATTTAGTGATGAAAATTGACCGCTAAAAGGTGAACTGTAACACCCAAAACCTCGAAAATAGGGGTTAAGGTGATTAAATCAACTCTCTTAAAAACATAAACAAACAAGACCATTTGGAAACATACATATCCAGTCGACTGATCACGACATCGATCGACTGGTTTCTGAGATCCAGAGAGCACATTTTTTTAAAAAGAGTTAATCCAGTCGACTATGTTTGCAAAGAAGGCAGTCAAATCTGGTCGACTGGTGCCCATACAGTTGACTGTTTTTGACACGAGGAAAACTGGCTTCATTTTTCTTAGCGAATCCAGTCCACTGGACCCCTGTTCAGTCGACTGCTTCTTAGCAGCAGAGAATTAGATAGCACATCTCTTAAGTTAGGACAAACCTAAGTCCCTAAACACGTCTCCCAACCAAAATAAAAGAGAGTAGAGTCTACGATATACACTCTCAACCCAAGCACAATATCGGTGAAAAACGAGGGTTCAAACATCAACATAAAAGGATGCAATCTTGTAAAAAAAAATATAGAGAGAGAGTGACTTATGCCATGATTACATACCGATACAAATATAACAGACCTTAATATGTTTTAGGGATCAAAGTAGCAAGTCTAGGATAAAGGGGATAAAGGTACCCAATTTCTAACATGGATCCAAGTTAAAGCTAATACGGATAATCTATGTACGACATAAAAGCAACAATTTCGAAAGCATATATAACCACACAATTCAAACCTAATCATTAAGGTTCCGAATTGAAATAAGTTACACCAAAAGGACTATGTATTACATAAGGACAAAAATTTCCCCCCACACGGGGTCTTTACATGGCGATATAACATGCAAATCACTCTAGGGCCTTGCCCTTATCCATTTCACCTGAAAAGGGTTTTAAAACAGTTCATGAGGACGACGGCCCATATAGTCGTATAATTCAACAATACGGTGGACTATAAGCATAAATGCGTGAATGTAATGTTTTGTCTCCGAAGCAAAACAATGTCGCCCGTAGGCCTTTTCGTGAAGTTTTCTAAACACTCACTCTCAATACAACACCCGATCTATGGGCCGCCACATATAGGGGCAAAATCCACCTCATATGGGTCCTTAGCATACGATTCCTATGGTTTGCAAGACTAGGAGATCGAGTTCCTAATGAATCCAATTCTCACATACACACCCACAACCAGGATTATCTAACTACAAATCAAAACTCTCTCGAGAAGGTTTCTATGATCCTTAAAGCCCGGAAGTCCCATAGATGGAGATCTTCCATTTTTAAAATCGAAAGCCCCACACATGGAGGTCTTTCACCCAAAATCCTTTTCGTGCATTTTCATGTGTATGCACATGTTCATGCTCAATTTCATAATCATGCTTATCTCATGTTATGAAATGCTAATGAACAATAATATGCTAACATTTATATATATATATATACATAACTTAAATTAATGGTCCTGGAATTTCTACATCTTTGACTGGGAACCTCAAGAGCTGCAAGTACACATCATGATCAAATCATTAGGAATATATCTATATATGCATATACATCTGCATCGAAAATTCTATGGAGAGGGCGCCCTCTCTTTAATAAAGAAAGGGCCTCTGTTTTGACCGTCGGATCGTGTTTAAAAACTGTGAAGTGAAAAAACTGCCCTTAATGAAAACACGATCCGACGGTCAAAACAGAAGCCCTCTCTTTAATAAAGAGAGGGCGCCTTCTCCATAGCCTGCTGACATCTACATGTTTGCTTTTTCTCCTTTCCAGTTTATATAACCCATTAGATTAGCTGCAAAATAGAAAGTGAAATAAAAAAAGGATAGTATAGCGCCTATAATTCTAGGTCCTGTTTGGAATCACCTCTTGAATGGACTTTGGGGCTCAAACGCCCTTCTGGGACCCAAAACGCATATATCCTATGTAGATAAATTAGGCAGCACTGAAGAGTCCCAAACGCATGTTTCGGCTGAAGCAGGTCTAAAGGTGCTTCAACCCTAACATGATGCAGTACATAGATTTGGGTTTTAATGCGCGCCTTTTTTGAGTAGGGCTTTTTTCTTTATGATACTGCCTAAACGCAAAAATCCCCAACCAATCCAATGGGTCCTAAGAAAGGCTTCCTTCAGTTTGTTTTACCTCCATTAACAAATAGCAAGCTATGCATGTATGCATGATTATTAGTCCTTTCAACAAACAACATTTAAGAACATTTGCCACCTTCAGAATTTGATTGCTCTATCAAACACTTCCTAGCAGAGCTCTAAAAGGTCACTCACTTTATTATGTTTTCACTTCTGCTAAGATAACAGTCATTGCCTCTGTTTTTCTTTTCTAATAATATTTTATTTATTTATTTCCTTCATTTTGGGAGGAGAGATGGGGAAATAACTTGTGAAAACATATAGGATATCTAACTTTATGCAGACAGTAAAATTTAAAACAATCAGCTTAAATTCCAAAACCTCTACATGATGTCACACACTCACACAGTAAGCCGCCTGGGCTACTGGGCTAGTAGTCTTGCTCTATCTGTATCTTACTATGGTCCTAAGGGGATGGAGTAGAAAAATGGTCATTCTATCTTTTACCACCAAAGTTATGTCTCTGTCTTGCTTCTCATGCTAACATGGAGATACAGGAAGGACTTTGAGGGCATGGCTATCAAAAAGCTACTGGTTAAAACGAGCTCTTACAGCATGTGTTATACATAAGACACATCTAATCGAATTTGATAAATACAATATAAAATGGAAACAATCTAATCCACATGTCACTATGAGTCTATGACATTTTTCCTCAACTTGTTATATCTAATTATTTTCTTAATTTCTATTTCTCTCTCTTTTCCTTCACGTCCCAACTTGTCACACGTCTCATAACAAAGGTCATATCCCCGTCTTAGTGCCACCTCTTCGTCTCCAACCATAGAAGCGCGAAGCGGGAGCGGGAATACATAAAAGAGTCTGAAGTTTGGGCCGACTAGGAAGCGGCTAGTTAATTATATATAATAAATTTTATCAATTTATTAGTATCAGAAGAAAAAAAAATCCAGTATTTTAATAGTAAGACAAATTAAATTGAGTCCAATGAGGCATGTGAAAAGTTAGTAAAGTGAAGTGTGATAAACATTTTGACCAAAAAAAACAATAAGTGTGATAAATTGAATAAATGCTTTCTTTGTGGATTCATTAGAAATAACAATATATGAGGTAAAATCGGTAAATACACAAGACATGTGGCCTCAGCCATAAATAAGGAATACTTATATTTATATTATACGTATCTAGATTCTAGGGTTTTACCCCTCAAGACACGCTGCTGCTGCTGCTGGTACTGCGCTCTCTCTCTCTCTCTCTCTCTCTCTCTCTCTCTCTCTCTCTCTCTCTCTCTCTCTCTCTTCGATACTCTGGCAGTGACTAAGCCCAGATCTCGACTAGTATTTATGGCTTCCATGACTGCAAATCTCAAGAATGAGGTTACTATTCTTTCTTTTCTCTCTTCTTCTCTCTATTTCCCTTATTCTTTTCTTCCCCTCCTGTTTTCTTTTTTCTTCTTCGGTTGAGAAAATCCCGAATCTCTGGTGGCAGAATTGCGAATCTTTGGTTAGAGAATCACGGATCTTGAACAATTCTCACTAGGAACTGCAGAATCGCGATTCTTAGGGAGAAACAGAGCTGATATTGACGATTCCTGTTTCTAGGTCTCCAACATCTTCAGTCTATATCTCTATGAATCCCAAACTTTATTTGGCTCTCTCCCCCATCACATCTTATCTTTCACAGTCCTACCATCTCTTCTTGTCTCACCCTTCAACCTTTCCTTCCCAATTCCCAAACTCCTTCCAAAGCTTCATCACAATCGTCTACGCCAAATCAGCCTCTTTATCTCAAATGTGTATATGTCAAACATCCAATGTCGGCTGATTTCAGAACATTTGTCACCATAGCCTACTTAAAATTAGGCTTTTTCTCTCACTAATAAGTCTAATATATATAATTTCATTGAACTGTTTGTTATATGATGTATTTATTTGAGTATTATTATAAACAAGAATTTATCATTTTCTTTTCTAACCGCTATTTGTTCCGTGCGTAGACATATATTGGTGACGAATGAAAATCCCATAACCCAATCCATTATCCAGCACAAGCTATAAAGTAAAACTCGGATAAGCGTAATCACCTACAACATTTATTAGTTAAGGGCGGATACGTGCGAGTTTAAAGCTCACCCTTTTTACAATTGGGCCACCCATGCAAGTTCCCTTACAGTATATTCATAGACACGTAGTGAAGAAGTATACACATGTATCAGTTGAGCGCAGATGAGTCGAACCTAAGACTTGTGAGTTCAAGGCTCACCTTTTTACAATTGGACCACTCATGCAAGTTCCCTTATAGTCTATTCATATATATATACAGTTTTTATCCTATGAGGACTTTCTCATTTTATAAAATGCACACCCCTCACTTCTCTCTCATTAAAGAGTTTGTATGAATCCATCTAACCCCTATTTCTATGGGATTCCTTCTCCAATTCAGCAAAAAATTCCTCCAACTCAAAAAATTTTGAAATCGGTGGGAGGAAAAATAGGAAAGAGAGACGTTAATAGAGAGAGAAGTGAATTCAGGTGTGCATTTTATAAAATGAGAGAGTCCTCATAGGATAAGAACTGATATATATATATATATATATGTATTGAAGAAGTATACACATGTATCAGTTAAGCGCGGATGAGTCGAACCCAAGACGTGTGAGTTAAAGCTCGCCCTTTTTACAATTGGGCCACCCCATGCAAGTTTCCTTGCAGTCGATTCATAGATACGTATCAAAGTAGTCTAGTAGAATACACAATATCAGTTAAGCGTGGATGAGTAGAACCCAAGACGTGTGAGTTTAGAGCTCGCTCTTTTTACAATGGGCCACTCATGCAAGTTCCATCACAGTCTATTCATATATACGTATTGAAGTAACATACACATGTATCCTTACTCTTTAAGAAACATTCAACATAACAAACTAGAGACATGATAAGATTGTTATTTCTGATCTAATAATAAGAATGTATACTGTTTTTACAGATATAATTTAATTAGATACAATATGAACTTCACTTCGTTCATATTAACTTGCAACTTCCTTCAGAAAAAAAAAACTACTACACTTTACATACGGACTAAAATCATTCCCACCACCCATATACCTAGAGTGGACGCATCAAACAACAATCAAAATCCATTATGAAGGCTAACAGATGGAGCATTACACACTACAATGGAACTAGAAGAGTTAGCAGCGTCCATATCAGGTACAAGAGAAATATGGAAAAAATGAAAACGAAAAAGAAAAGGGAAAAAAAATCAACTCGACGACTTTGCACCAATTTAGTCTTCAAGTTAGAGAGATAAAAACCTGGAAGGCTAGGAGTACTCACGGCAAGAGCCGAATTGAATCAACTACATTAGACAACCCACAAAATGAGCCCGAGGATGTTTCCTGTGTAGTTGTGGCCATTGCACAAATAGTTGATCAGCCATGCGCAACTTGTAAAGAAGCAAGCCACTTAAAGACAGCCTCCTCACTCTCGCTATACTCTCCACATAAAAAATAGACGACCATTTGATCCCCAAAACCTGTAGGTAACATGGAAATGTAGCGTTAATGTGCAAGAATGCCATCTTCAGGGTCTGTTTGTTCCCAGGGAAAACATTTTTTGAAAATGTTTTCAGATTTTTCCAGTCTTACAATGTTTTACAAAGCTCTTTAAGAAAATGTAGATTAAAATGCTGAAAATGAATACCAGAGAAGAAAAAAAAAATCCACAAAAGTCATTTTCCGGAACAATACTTAAAAAGTCAAATTACCAATTAGTCAACATGTATGTGTATTAATATACACATATCCATATATACACATTTTGTACAATAGTGTGCTCATAAAAATGTAGACATGCACATATTTCTTTATACACAGGTCATATACATATGTTCCAACGTACTAACATTAATACACTTTAATATTGAAAAACTATGTTTGCCACACCACAGTGCTTGTAGAATGCTGTTCAATTGTCAACCTAACCCCAGAAAATAAGGACAAAATATTTCCCAGCTTAAAACAGTTTAAGTCGAAACAAACTGACCGTAAAGGATGAATAAGTAAAAAAATCGTAAGTGTATCAAGCTACAAAGTCAACCACAAACAAATACCTTTGGTACAGCGTTCTAACCTTAAAAAAGAAGGCAATCACACATAGGGGTACACAAGTTCCTGGGCCATTGCATAGAATCTGTGAATAAAATGATAAAGAAATTCACGACAAAACACTAAAGTGGAAAAAAATATACTTTGAAGACAAAATAAAGATGTACAGGGGGGGTAAATTATACCACTTGGGGTCTAATTTTAATCATTAGCCAGAGGGCATGGGCCATAGCAATTAAGGTTGTCCCAACAGAGGTCAGATACGATTGACCTACTTCTCGGCTCCTATATATTTGAATATATTGAGCAGTGTCTGCCACCTCAACCCCTGTCTGCAACAATAAACAGCCATTTAAAGAAGATTAGTACAAACTAAGCCAGTAAGAATGTCAGGACAATAACAAATTACTTATTTTGATATTTTAACAATGAAATAATTTACATAATGTCGACAATGAAGATTTAGACATGACAAGCTAAGAAACAAGCCAACAAAAAGATAAATGACACTAAAATAACGGGAAAAAGAAAAAAAGAAAAAAAAAAGTAACTGTCAATGAATTTTAGCAGGCAGACCACTTACATGGATGACACCAAATGAAACAGAAATCGTTTATCACATCCAAGGAAAGACAAGAGCCCAAAAGACATACGAAATTCTCTCCTTTCAGATGTTTGATCTTATGAGCAAGCACAATTTCAATCACATTCATCGCCTCATTAGCCAGGACACAACATACTTCAGCATAAAAGAAGGAGCGCAAACTCAAAGACAAAAAATGCCGCAAGGGATAAAAATCTTGTTACCAAGAAACAAAAAAATCATCTTTAAGGATTTCATTAAAAACTGTTACCATGAAACAGAAAAGGGAACCAGAAAGAACCAGAAGTCTAAAGGAATAGAAACTTGCCAAATAATTATGACAAGAATGGACTCGAGAACTTTTTGGAAAGATAAAATATACACACACACACACACATATATAGAGTATTTCATCAGCCAGGGGGCATCAGCAAGAGCATGCTAACAAATGATTATAACAAGAACACATAAAAACTTTTTGGAAAAATGAGAGAGAGAGTGAGAGAGAGAGAGAGAGAGAGAAAGAGAGAGAGAGAGAGAGAGAAATTAAAAAAGGCACAGGCTTAAGGATTTCATTAGCAAGGGGCCACAAGCAAGATCGGATCAACAATAATTATCACAAGAACCGACTCAAAAGCTTTCTGGAAAAAGAAAGGGAAAAAAAGAAGACTCAAGTATTCCATCAGTGAGGGGAGGAAAAGAAAAAAAAAGAAAAAAAAGAGCAGCTAACATAGAGCCTGTTTGGATCAGCTTATTTGGAACTAAACAAAAATAACAATGGGCTCCTAGCCACCAAATTATTCCCACCACCAAAGTCTGAAGCATGACCACCATGAGCTCCGGAAGTGTAGAACTCGTAAAGAGATTAGATGAAACCCACAGCCAAGCCAAGAATCAAAGCACTAACCAAGCAATAGTTTATTTAATATGGGACCCAATCACCCAAAGGAAAAAACCTTTTGCAATGGGAGGGAAGCTTTGGACCAACGTTGTCAAAACCAAACCGGACCGGACCGGCCCGTTGAACCGCCACCCAGACCACAAAACGGGCCAGGTTGGACCGCTAAATCATTCTAATACAAAAACCATTGTGTTTTATGCAAATCATTCAAACTAGCCGATTGAACCGGATCTTGAGAAAACCATTCACGATTTTAGTAAACCGGGCTGTTCATTACACTAACAAGAAAGAAAAAAAAAAAAAAGGGGGGGGGGGGGGGGGGGGGGGGGGGGAAGTAAAGCTAGGTCAAAGTCGTTAGATCCTTGGTTAGTTCTTCCCTTCACCGGCGCCTCGTCGTACCTTGCTCCACCGTGTTCCGCCATTGAAAACTTAAGGGAGCTCTCAGCCTTGTGTCGTGCGGGGCTTCGAGTTCTTCCTGTCGTCATCCCTCTCACTGCCTCTTCACTCCTCTTTTCTTACCTTCTTCTTGGTACTGCATTTTGGCATTGGGAGGAGAAGTGGTGCTTTGGAACTAGGGGTGTTTCCGATTCCGACCGATTCCGATCCGAAAAATTCCGATTTTGGCAACTAAATATGCATTCCGAATTCCGAAAATTCCGAAAAAAAAATCGGATCAGAATCGGAATTGTTTTTAGAATTCCGAGAATTCCGAAAATTTTCCGAAAATATTCCGAAATTGTATTTTCCGAAACTTTTCCCAAAATATTCCGAAAATTGTGTTCATCCCACATCGAAAAAACACAAAAAATGGGATGTAATGTGCTTCTATAAAAGGCCTACAAGTCTCAAGTGAAATCCCATTAAGCTTGAATTCCGAATATTCCGAATATTCCGAAAAATTCCGAAAACATTCCGAATATTTCGAAAAATTCCAAATCTAATGAAATTCCGAAAATTCCGAAATTTCCAAAATTTCGGAATCGGAAATAATTTTGGAATTTCCGAAATTTCGGAACGGAATTCGGAATGCATTTTCGGCTTCCGAAAATTTTGGAATTTTTTCCGAAAGGGGTATTTCTGATCTGTTCCGGCCGAAACACACCCCTATTTGGAACCATGCAAGTGGATGACAGCTAATAAAGTTTGTTTGGAAGTCGTGCTGAGTAAATGATGTACTATAAAGAAAGAGTCACCACTTACTGTCAATGAATATGTTGTCTTAAAAAACTAATATTTTTTTTTTGGGAAATTTTATTCGTTATTTTGACATGTGAAACTCTACATATTTTATGATTTTTGTAAAAATAAATTTTAGAATTTTTTGCTGTAGTGTTTTTATATTTTTAAGTTATAATTTTATATTATTGGTAATGTTTATTTGTTTAGAAATAAAAACATTTATTTACTACCTAATTATGACATCACTGTGAGATTCCGGTTCACCCTGCGATTGAACCGATAACCCGTGAGCCGGTCATATTTCCGGTTCAATGAACGGTCCGGTTTGAAAACATTGCTTTGGACACAACAAGACTATCATGCTTCATCAAAGCAAAAAAAAGACTATCATGCTTGCGAGCACTTTTCTTCCCAATCTGTCACGAATTCCATACATACAAATGCAAAATAACCAACCAAGGAAATCATACATGCTTTACTCTTCACCCCAATTTTCTCTATCTATGACAAGCTATCTTGAACCCCATAAATAGTTTCAAGTTTGCTTCAAGCCTTCAACAGATCTCCCAAAGTTACTTCATTCGTCTGTAATAAGAAGAGATTTATTTTGACAACTTCTAAAACAAAAAAGAAAAGAAAAGGAGGGACTTCGAATATTAAAATAGGAGAGAGGATTCTTCTATTCATGGACCCTCTAATTTGGGTTAGAGGATCTCAATGTTCGAAGCTAATGGTGAGGCCTGTTTAAAGGCCGTTGGATTTGGCTGTGGCTTTTTGCGTTTAGGCGAATGCAGAAGCCCTAATCACAAGGGTATGGTTTAAGAAAAATTGATGAAACTCCCAAGCTACTTCCTGCATCACATTTGGGTTGAAGCACCTCTGACTTGCTTCTGCCAAAACCTGTTTTGAGGCTCCAAATAGCTTAGTATATAGGATGGGGCACCACGGTAGTGCGACAATGGCCGAGAGTGCAACGAGGGCCAATAGTGCCACGAGTTGAGAGTGTATATACTAAACAGAAGTTCGACGGAGCGAAGCGGGATGCAGTAAGGAGATTACCAAGAGCTTAGTGCTCTGATACCATATCAAAAACAAAAGAGAAGAGAGTTATTCTTTGATATTCTGATATTGTTTACATGAATTACATCCCTATGTATACAAGGTGAAGATGGAATCGGCAAGATATAAAAATCAAAACAAGATCATACCAAAATAAGATTCTTAAGTATTTCCATATATTTCGTAATCCACAAAATGGCATGATTACGAAATATTCTTCACTAAGAACGATGCAAAGTAATGCAAGTTTTGCAACGAACTGAAAGAATATCTTAAGGTTTTAGCCTTTTAGGTTTGGATTAAAGAAAAAGAGCTGAGAGCTCTACTTCCGTCAAATCTAAATTCTATTGCAAATTTACAATATCAAAAACTGCCAAACATCTCAATACTCTATTATTGAAATCAAGATAGGCTACACTACAAGTAGGGGTAACTAAACAAAAAAACAAACCACCTACAAACAAAGACAAGGTACAGTAGTTATAACATGTGTGCAACACCAACTGCACCAGAGGAGGTAGTGGGAGACTAGAACTTGGGTTAAATTTTGGAGGGCAAACCTATGGTTGCACTTAAAACTAAGGGGGTGCAATTTAAAGGAGTTATGTTAGGCAAAGAGAGGAGAATTCTAGTGAGGCATCACCACTAGAGATGGATAATTTTGCTACATTAAATTTCTTGGAGCTTCTTATCAATGTCCTAAAAGGCGAAAGCGTAGGGCGAGGCGTTTCACCACTCTCAAAGCGAGGTGTAAGCCTTGAGGCGTGAGGCAAAAGCCTCTATATTTTTTAACTTTATTATCAAAGTAAATCAAAAACATAAGAAGCAACACCAACAAAAGATGAAAAGAAAGGTTGATAAGGGAACTGAAAAGGGAAAAAATGGGGAAAATTCCTTTAAAAAAAATAGAAAACAAAATATGCACCGAGTAGTAAAGAAAATGCGGAGATAATTCACAAGAAAAAAAACCCTAAACAGAGATACGCGAAGAGAGAGAGGGAGAGAGGTCGTCGTCGTCGTCGTCGCCGTTGCCGTCGCCGTCGCCGAAGAGAGAAAGAGGGACCTCGGTGGGCTTTGTAAGTGTAATGTGAGAGGGTTTACATGGATCAAAATTTCCTTTCATTTCCATCGAAACAGCCGAAACGTTTCTGTCAGAAATAAAAGAGGAGAGAAATATTCATTGGTATATAAATATTGCATGAGTTACATCCCTTTATATAGGGTGAAGATAGAATCAACAAGAAATTAACTATAATAAAATCAAATCAGAAATTGATTCTTAAATATTACCATATCTTTCATGATCCACAAAATCATGAGAAAATTATAAAATATTCAACACTCCCCCTCAATAGTCTTTTAGGGAGTGGCCGAGAGACCCGAGTGCCGAGAGTGCATCGAGGGCGTAGAGTGCCACGAGGGCCGGGCAAGGTTATTTAAGGCGCACTGAGGCGCAAAGGACTCCTGGAGCCTAGGCGTGAGGCGCGGCCCGAACGAAGCGAGGCGCACTTTTACATGATTTTATTTTGCATGATTTTACATGTAAATAACTTATCTACAATCTGATTTTAGATGATTATAATATGATTTTACATTATTATAGCTATCTAAAGTTCAATGTATAATCTGATTGTACCTGATTATATACAAGTTAAAGAGATATTAAATCATCAATAATGAACACTCTGGCCTATAAGCTCAACTGGATAGAGCGTTGTGCGAAAGCGCAAAGGTTGTTGGTTTGAATCTTACATAGGCCACATACAACATTTAAGAGAAAGAACAAAAACATGCATTTCCACACTCTAAAAAGTGTAATATTACTCAATATTCAATAAAAACACATTACTAAGCAAGCCAACCACATGCCTAGTTAGCAAAAACATAAAAATAATAAAAATAATAATAATAATAATAATAATAATAATAATAATAATAATAATCCGTATGAAGATGATGACGATGACAATATGTCAATATCTAGCACAGAACCAGTCATCGAAGATTTCTTTGATGCAATTATCCAGGTACAATCGGCCAGATGGAAAGGTAAGGAAAAAGCAGATAAAGTAGATAAAGCAAAAGATACTTGATGCTTGTTGTCCCCTATCCGAAGACATACCAGGAAAGCCCATGGTATTATAAATAGGCTAATAATATTAATATTAATAATAATAATGCATAGTCTAAACTCCAAGTCTCCAAATATGAAAGGTATCTAGAATCTAAATTTTTCAATGATCCTCCTCATCAAGAAACAACTCACCATCTTCCTCTTCGGTCTCTTTTGAAATAGCCTCTTCCTTGTCATCTAAAGGTACAACCGAAGAAGTAGTTGCCCTTGCCCTTGTTGATGATCTATTCTTGAACTTGCTCGAGTCGGAAATCTATGCTTTCCAACCCCTGCAGCTCTAGAAACAGCACCCCATGTCAACAAATCATCATCATACACGCGATCATTTTCGGCATCTTCATCCACATCTCCGTCCATCCTCCCAATCAACCACTCATTACTACCATCTATATCCTTCAATGAGATGGGATCAATGGTGTTACGCAAATCGTACGGCCGCCTCAAAGCTCGGTTGTACTTAACAAAAACCAAGTCAGTCAACCGTTTTTGCGCTAGCCTATTCCTCTTCTTGGTATGAATCTGCGAGAAATCATTGTCAACTACTCAATTTTATACATTTAATGTCTCAAGATGATCAACAATTGTTTGCACTTACATGTTCAAAGGCACTCCAATTTCATTCACAACCCGATGCACTACAAGTTAGGCTAAAAATTTTGATAGCGAATTTCTGCAAATTTGGAGTTGTAGATCCATAAGAAGCCCACCATTCAGCTGTAAAAAATAATTTTTTAGTGACATTTTAGGAACTCAATAAGAAATAATTATTCACAAAATATTTGCTTTTACTCAGAGACTTTGTCTTTCTTTGTCTAATAGCCACGAGATATCCAAAGACAAATTCTGCTTTCTTATATGTCGTCAATTGATCAGTGATTTTGTCTTGTATGTCTATGCTTGGAAGTTAGAACCAAAATTTCTACGCATTTATACAAACCTGACATCACTTCAGCAGTTTGCTCAATTTCTGGGTTTGAATAAAAGAATTCTGGGTTCAAAAGTACCCAGCTGCATATAAAGGATGATGAAGCTGGCAATTCCACCTATGATCTATAATTTCATAGATTTCACCATACATAATCTCATCCCCTCAAAAAGATTTAAAAATAGCTTCTTTAGCTCTGTCCATTGCCTCGTAAATATATCCCATTGCCGGCCTTTTCTCCCCATCAATCAGTAGAAGTACACGAGCAAGGGGACCGGTAACCTTAAGGGTGAAAACATTGTCCAAAATGATGAACAGTCTGGGCCGCGGTCTTACCCTTTTGCTCCTTCACCCATTGAGAACTTAAACCACTCTTCTGAAGTGAACATCCTCCTCAAGTTGGTTTTTTGACTATGAATGCTTGCAAGTGTAAGAAATGCAGTGGTAAATCGAGTAATAGCCGGTTTCACCAACTCTTGTTGACCTGTGAACTGCCTCATCATGTTCACTACACCTGGACGAGTATATATAAAACCACTGAGTGCCATGGCACTCTGTAACACTTTCTTGATGTCCGAAATCCTCCCAATGTCTTCAAACATCAAATCAACACAATGTGCAGCACATGGTGTCCAGTATAGATGTTGACGTTTTAGCTTCCAACAATCTCCCAATTGAAAATTCATTAACAATTTAACACATCATATCAAAAGCAAAACACAAGTACACAACACAATTAAAAAAACAATTTTAACAAATCTTAGTATCTTACCAGCCATCACATAGTTTGATGCGTTGTCTGTGATGACTTGAACAACATTGTTTTCTCCAATGCGTTCCACCCAACTATCAAGCAAATGAAACACCCTCTCCCCAGTCTTGCTATAAGATGAAGCATCAACAGATTCAATGAACATAGTTCCTCTACGGGAATTTACAAGGAAGTTCAATAAGGTCCTTTCAGTGATGCCCATCCATCCATCGGACATAATGGAGCAACCAAATTTTGCCCATTCTTCCTCGTGTTGCTTCATTATACTATGCGTGTGAGTTACCTTCTTTTTCAAAAGAGGCAACCGCACCTCATGGCAGCTAAGTGGCTTAATCCCCGGACCATACTGCCCTACGGCTTCCATCACCACTTGAAAATTATCACAATTCACGGTGTTAGAGAATAAATTAGCCAGTAGAATATTAGGGCTTAGGTCATGAGTGATGTCATCCCTAGTGGGCATTTTTGTATTTTTCCTTTTGTATTATTGCCTATATATAAGACTCTTGTGCAACCCTTTCATATTATTCTAAATATATCAATACAATATCTTTCTATTTTGGATTTCAACTTGGTATCAAAGCAGGAGAGTATCCTGTGTTAGCTCTACCGGCGGGTGGCCACCTGCCGCCAGCCAGACTTCCTTTTCACTAGAATTTTTTTTTTTTTTTTGGTCTCTCATTATTTTTTGGCTTCATCATTCTTATCGAACGTTTATTATCTCTCTACCCTCCCAAAACTGCCCACCACCTCAGATGAAGTTGCTACCATCATGCTGCCTATAACAACATTTTTTTCCCAATGACGTCATCATTTTCCGACGAGTTTTCCGGCAAAAGTTGACATGTCCAAATTTGATTGTCGAGGTGTTCTTCGTTTTTTGATTTGAGATTGTTAGGACAGGTTTTCTATTTTTTAAATATTTTCGGATTTTTTGGGGCCATTTTTCCCGATCTGATATTTTGGGTTGTTTAGTGTCTTTTGATGATTCAAATCATCTCTATGGGTGTCAATTTAGCCATCCCAAGTGCTGTGTAAGTGATTTGTGGATGTTTGATTGGATTTATAGCAGTTTCTTTGAAAATATTTGCTTCGACCGGATACTGCGTTACCCACATTTGTTGATAAACTTTTGTGATGGTTTCAATCTACAATTTTGGAACTTTAGACCTGTTTGGATGGTTGGTTCTGCCCTATTGGTGTCGTCTAAGCCTATACAAGCCTTGTTTGGTGTGCTTGGCTTCTTGTTTGCAAGATTCAAGGGCTATTGTGCATAGAACATTGGTCGGCTGTCCTGTTTTTTGACATTTCCAGGGCAGTTTCTCAAACTTCCCTATATTTTTCAGTTCAACCCCAAAACTTTATGCAATTTACTAACCAGCCCCTTAATTTTGTGAAATTTACAGAATCACCCCAAATTTTTTAGAACTTACAGAACATTTTCGGCCATGTATTGTGCAGTCCCTGAACACTTCTTCTGCACTTCTTTTGATTCGATTGATGCTATATGAAGATGAAACTATAGACCAATTGAAAGGGATGTAGCGTAGCTTGGTAGCGCCTTTCTTTTGGGTAAAAAATGTCACGGGTTCCAATCCTATCATCCCTACCTATTCTTTTCCTCTGGCAGTAACGAGGGATCCATTGAGATCGATTCAAATTGGACATACATAATCTTTCATTTTATGATACTATATGCATGCAAGATGTATGGGGGGTACAAAAAGAATCCTTTTCTTTACAGTCGTATCTACTGTGATAAGAAAGCGCTCTTAGTTCAGTTCGCTAGAACATGGGTCTCCACAACCCAATGTCGTAGGTTCAAATCCTACAGAGCGTGATTCCGTTTACCTTGTTTGATCCTTGTTTAGTGGTGGTTGATTGATTAGGGCTATTGTTTGGTTCGATTTTGGCGGATTTCAACTCTTAATCTCGGTTGGCCTATTACAACATTTGTTAAGCTGTTCTTGAGCAGAAATTTGGTAATTTTTTGTTGTGGGTTTTGTCCCACTTTCTTGTTGTTGATGGTGAATATATTTCACCTTGGCCAATATTATGAACATTGTTGATCCATAATTTCTCGTTGTTCTTGTTGTAGGTGGATGTTGTTCCCACCTTGACCATCTTGGGGATTTTATATCCCACTTCTCGTTGATATCACCATTCTTGTCACTTGTTAGAGTTTTGTTATGGTTGTAATTTTTCATTCCAAACTTCGGCTGTAATTTTCATTACCCCCTTCCGTTTGAGGAGGGATGTGGGAGCATTTATTATGTATTGATGGGTATTTATTGCAAGGGGGAGTGTTAGACATTGATGGGGAGTATTGCAGAGATCGTTGAAAAGCTGGGTTGTTCGAATGATGATCATCATTTCACGCTCAAATGCAAGTTTGACACTTCAACAAGTTTCTGTGTGCCAACTTGAGGGGGAGTGTTAGAGAATAAATTAGTCATAAGAATATTAGGGCTTAGGTCACGAGTGATGTCATCCCTAATGGGTATTTTTGTATTTTTCCTTTTGTGCTATTGCCTATATATAAGACTCTTATGTAACCCTTTCATATTATTCTGAATAAATCAATATAATCTCTTTCGATTTTGGATTTAAACTCACGGCATTAAAGGGTATCCCGACTTCATACATCCCCCTCACTATCAATTGGCATGACTTTTCTCTTGCCTCGTTTTTATAGGCATCACTGATAGTAGTTTGCTTCCCCTTCCCATCCTTTCTCCTTTGATCAACAAGCTCCAAATCAGGGGTCACAAAGGCATCCATTGGACCTTTTGTTCTTGGTATTTTCAAGTTGTTGGACTTTGTTGAACTTCTTTTGGATTGAACCTCAACCTCTTCTGCTTCATCCTCATCTTCATCAATATTATCAAAATCTGGTAACAAGTTCATATTTTCTTTCTTCTCCTTCTTTTTACTAACGTACTCCTTAATTTCTACTCTTACATGCGGTGGACATTTTTTACACTCCTTTGCATTCTGATAGCCTCCGGCAAAATGTTGTTTGGCCCGGCATACACTTGCATTTGTCTGCTTCCCACAAAAGTCGCAAGTGAAATTATTTTTGTCCTTCGGATCTTGTACAGCATACTTGTATGTCGGATCTTGCTTTGAATTTACACTAGCACCACTCTCTATTTATCTAAATGTAAAAAAGACCTTATCAATTGAAAATCCATAGATTCCAATCATACCAAAAAAAAAAACAGAACATAACATAAAAAATAAATAATTAAATAAATTAAATAAAAATTTAAAAAAAAAAAGAAAAAAAGAAAGAAAGAAAGAACAGAAAATATAAATAAATAAAGATTTTGAATCAACTATAAAGGAAAAAGGAAAAAAAGATTGTTTGTCACTTTGTCTATTTCGTAGACTTGCAAGAAGAAGAAAGAAAGGGGTGGGGGTGGGAAAGGAGTCGCAAACTTGAAGAAGAAGAAGAAGAGAATCGCCAAAAAAAAAAAAGAGAGAGAGCATCGCTCGCAGGCAGTTGCGGTTTGCAAAGAAGAAGACAAAGAGCAGCGAAGAAGAAAAAGAGAGAAAATACCTCAAGTAGGGTTCGCGACTGGTTCGCAGCTCCTTTTCTTCTTTCCTTTTTTCTTTTTTTTTCCCACGCTAAACTGATAGTGATTGGGATTTGGGAGTAAAAATAGTGATTGGGTCTCGCTTCAATTAGGCGCGCGCCTCATGCGCCCTGCGCCTCGAAGAAAAACCCTAACGCTATGTTTGGGAGTTTAGGGGAGAAAAGAAAAGGAGAGAAAGTTATAAGTGAGGAGAGAAAATAATAGAAGAGAAAGGATGATAGTTTTTTTCATTTTTGTTTGGGAGTTTAGGAGAGAATAGAAAATGAGTTTCTTTCCTCTTGTTTGAGAGTTGAGAAGAAAAGAAGAGAAAAGAAAGAAAGTTACCATTTTACCCATTAATGACTTGAACTAATGAAGCCTCTAACATCTCTTCTTTTCATTTTCTATTCACACCAAATAACATCCAGATTTACTTGGTACATAAGCTTTTTTGTTTGTTAGGAAAGAGAATATACATATATAGTGTATTAATAGCTTAGGACTTAGACGTAATTAAAATTAGTTAAGAATTTAAAAAAAAGGGTATTGTGGATATTAAGAAAAATTCATTAAACCCCACTTTCTTTTCTCTCCTTTTCTTCCCAATTTGGAGAGAAAGTGGGGATTAGTTTTCTCTCCCTTTCTCTCCTTTTCTCTCCTCACTTAAACTCCCAAACAAAAGAAAGCGAAAGAAAGTGAGGTAATTTCTCTCCCTTTCTCTTCCTTTCTCTCGTTTTTTAAACTCCCAAACATAGTGTAAAAGGCCCGCCTACAATGCGCCTGGTTGAAGGAGTTGCGCCTTGCCTTAGGCGAGGCTCACTGCCTGCGCCTTGCGCTAAGGCGCGCCCAACAAAGGGGCTAGGAATGCCGCAAGGGCGTAGAATCCAGTAAGGGCCAAGAGTGACGTGAGGGCGTAGAGTAGCAAAAGAGGCAAGAGTGCCACAAGGGTGTAGAGTGCCACGAGCGCCAAGAGTGCAGCACGGGCATAGAGTGTCGTAAAGGCCACAAGAGTGCCACTGAGGGGCAAGGGTGCCGCGAGGGCAAAGAGCCGCTTAGGGCTAAAAGTGCCATGAAGGCGTATAGTGTCATAAAGGCCAAGAAAGCTGAGATTGTATATACTAGACAGAGGTCCAACGGGCGACAAGATCGCCATCCACGGGGAAGCGGAATGCAGTTAGGAGATTACCAGGAGCTTAGTGCTCTCGTACCATGTCAGAAATAAAAGAGAAGGGAGAATTATTCACTGAGATGTTGATATTGCATGAGTTACATCCCTTTAGATAGGGTGAAGATAGAATCAACAAGAAATAAACTATAATAAAATCAAATCAGAAATTTATTCTTAAATATTTCCATATCTTTCATGATCCACAAAATCATGAGAAGATTATGAAATATTCTTCAACAGTTTCCATTTCCTGGGTCATGGAATCTTGTAATTCCATGGATTCCATCCAAACGAATTTGTTTATTTTGTTTCCATCGAGACAAGAGTGTTTCTGTCTAAACATATCTATGATTCCACATCGTTTCACTTGTTTCCATTGAAATATGATTGTTTCCAGTGCACCAACTGTATGGTTTGGGACTCTGGGGAGGATTAGTGTACCCAATGTTACCTCCACAAGCAACGAGGTTGTTTCTGCATTTCGAACCAGTGACCTCCAGGCAACAATGGAGCAACCATATGTGTGTGTTTGTCTGATACAAAAGTGAAAACAAACAAATAAAACATGCTTTTTACCACATCCCACTTGTGACGGCACGTGTCCAACGATGTCGTTCGAAACGGACACGACGAGCAAAGTGGTGTTTGTGCTAAATACGGTGGAAAGAGCAAAGTACTTCCTAACAGCAAGAGTAGGGGTTTCTGCATTTCGAACCAGTGACCTCCAGGCAACAATGGAGCAACCGTATGTGTGTGTTTGTCTGATACAAAAGTGAAAACAAACAAATAAAACATGCTTTTTACCACATCCCACTTGTGTCGGCACGTGTCCAACAATGTCGTTCGAAACGGACACGACGAGCAAAGTGGTGTTTGTGCTAAATACGGTGGAAAGAGCAAGTACTTCCTAACAGCAAGAGTAGGGGTTTCTTAAGGCTGGAGGTAGTGGGCCTTCTTGAAGTTCAAATCATAGATTTCTATTTGGAATTGTCGAGAGCTAGGAGATTAGCAGGGTGGAGTTGTGGGGATGGTCTTACTCTACGGAGAACTTTTCCCTCTTTCATGTTCACATATTGTTTAGTTGTGGTAAGGTCACAGATTTAAGCTACTTTTTTCCACACTTTATTTTGTTGCTCCTTGTGTTTTTGGTTATGCGTTCAGGGCCAAGGCGCCTGAGGTGGATTACTTTAAATTTCACTAAAAAAATTAAATAGACTTCCTATCCTACTACATGAAGGATGTAGCATCGCATTGTGTTCTATTTAAATTGATCAAATAAAGTCCTTGCCATCTCATTAAAATAAGGAAAGTCAAGTAATCTTCCAACGAGGACACTAGGCAATTACTTTATGTCCTTTCTAAATTTGCCTAGTGTCCTCATTTTAGTGAGGTTGCATGGATAAGTCCATTTAAAAATGTGTACATATGTAGTAGGTTAGCATTTCCCAAATTATAACATAGATTAAATCAAAGAAAAGTATTGAATGCAATCTACCTTATCAACCAAGGAGCTTTCAAAAAGGCGTGCCTTCTGAAGACTCATATTATCAGTGGCAGCAGCGATGTAAAATCTAGGGGTAAACCTCTCTTTTTGTAGTACAGATAACAGATTTAGCATCTCTGCAGTATGTCCCCCTACAATACGACGAAAGCCAACAATAAAAATGGGATTCATAAAAAACCATTCTAAACACAAGGAGATAGTAAATTGCAGACGAATGAAGCACACCTGAACCCAGAATAATGAGGGTACTGACAGGTTGCGAAGACATAGCACGAAGTGGTTTGGTGCTCCGTAATATAATATACAGGACACGAATCACAATAATGATGATAGTAGTTAGTGTAATAAGAAGAATGGAGATATTTGATGTCATAGCAGTGATGCACCAGACTTTTCCAGCAAGAAACCTGCAGTTTTCAGCCACAAATATACATACTGACAAACATTGAATATTGCACATTTATGTGCCAATATAATAGACATAATACTCATTTAATCCCCCAAATTCCTAGTTTTACATGCATATTTAAATTAATATAATTTAACAGTGATGTCACTCAAATGCATGTAATTATTTATTTTTACACATTTTATATGTTTAGGTAAAAATGGAGTGAACTAAAGGGAAGGAAAGAAGTAGCAACCACACCGAAGCATTTCTCATATAACACTCAAAACTCACAATTCTGTAAACAGAATTGTGAGAAGAAGACAAAGAAGAGTTTGATATTTCAAACTTGTCAGAGATCAAAGAAAATGAGGCGAGGCGCAAAGGAAAAATTTGCCAGCTGACGAACAGGATGATGAATTTTCATCTCAGTTCGTCTATAAAAGGAGCAGAAGAGAGCAGAACAAGAGCAAGCTTCACAGCCTACGAGCTGCACAACAATCACTGTTAGGGAGAGAATAGTTTAGGGGAGGTTATTATGTGAGCACTTTATATTGTCCCTAGAAATAGGAAACTTTAGTTTTTCTTTGCCTTTTCTAGTTCTAGTAGTTGTAAAATTTTACTTTTATGTAATTGATGATTTTATGTTCAAAAATATGTAGCAAAACTTTGTGTACTGTATTTCTTAAATTTAAAATATTTGTTTTCTTGTATGACCTTTGTCAATTTGTAGTAGTAAAATATTCCTATTTAAAATTAGATTTAATATTTCTAGTCTAGTAGTACTTATAGTTGCCCCCTAAAATAGTTAGAAACCCCAAATTTTCAGTTTTTATAGCAATATTTTTATTTACTAGAAGACAGATTTTACAAGCAAATATCAGATTTCTTAGCCACGTAGTTGTTATAATCACCTACTAAAGTCCAAAAGTACATCATACCCATATCTCACTCCAAAAGTAGATTAGGATTTGGTTTGACCTTATTTGTGTTCTTGGAGCTCAACCACTGTGACCCCACAAGAATCCAAAGTCAAAGGTTTAGTATTTTATTTTTGGTTCAGTATTTCCATTTATGTATATTTTATTAGCCTAGTTGTACTAAACTTTGTTATTTTGCAGATTCCACAAATTCAACCCCAGCTAATGTTAAGTAGAAAAATAATATAATAATATTATATTTCACTCTTACCTTAGTTTTACAACTTTAGTTTTAATTGAGCAGTCACTGTTTACACCTATTTAATTTATCTTTTAAATTTTATTTGGAAGACAGTTTCAATTCCAAAATGGTAGGCTAAAACTTTAATTGGGGATATGTAATAAAAACTTAGAAACCACAGCTTCTGTGCACTAATCTTAAATGGGCAAATTTATCTGGATGAGTTATTTTTCCATTTATGGCCAAAAATATCTATGTATCTATAGTTTATGACCATTTAACATGTTTATATACTATGGCTATAATGGGCTCAAAAGATTATATATATTTGAAATAAAAAGCCTAATTATGTGGATTGTCAAACTATGCCTTTTGTCATAAAAAAACACCTAGCATACTCAAACAACTCACATGACAAAGTTAATATTTCAAATATGTGCTTATATATATTTCTATCCAATAATGGATAGGCAATTGTGTAGTGGCAGAGTGGTGGGGACTGGACGCCGAATAACCCACGTCCGCGGCGGGGCACGGTTCGAACCTGGCTACTGCCCAATTGCCTTTTTATTTTTCTTTAAACCAAACGACGTCGTTTCATATCAAACCTGACACACTTGATATGACCCTGACTAGTGGAAGTTTATTTTTAAATAAAGAATGACTCTGCGGTCTTAAATGCCAAAAGCTTTTCAAATGCACAAAAGTTGTGGGATCTAGTGTTGGTTTGCATATTCCCAATTCCTTTAAATCATTTCCCCTAGTTAATTAATATTTCCTATTTTATAATAGTTTTGCTTAAATATCTGTATTATTTCCATCTTTCGCTATTGTTAAATCTAAAAAGTTTATCTTACAAAAATTTAGCTTTTATTTATTTTTTCTTCCTTTTCTTACTAGTATGTTAGTTAATTTATTTTGCACTGTGAAAATCTTTACCATAAACTGTTAAGAAAAAAATAGCTTTAATTACTTTTATTACAAACATATAAAAATTAGTAGTTTAGTAAAACCCCACAAAAATCCATCATCTTTTATTTTCTTTTTAGTGACAAAATAATTATATACTTAACTTTATAAAATTTTATTCCGTTCCCTGTGGGTTCGACCTGGACTTCCAGAACTTTATTACTTGTACGATCACCTACACTTGGGTGTGATAAGAAAACGCGTCAATAGGATGTCGTCACATACCCATGGTTGTTAGGATTGGTTGATTCATATGAGCCGAGTGGAATTTCACACAACTTGATACAATTCAAGATTCACAATTCTGAACTATCAAGTTTTAAGTTTTAAGTGAATAACTACCAACATTTTGAGTTTAGCAGTGCATGAAACCTGTGTTAAGTTGTTATTTTGTTCATTTTAAACATAGTACGTGTGTTTTTAAGTATATGCAGTATATATATACATATATATACATATGTATATATATATATATATAAAAAATAACGAGCAATAAATAACGAGCAAAGACTCCCTCTCTGTCATGATATTCCATTTAAAAATATATTGGGATAGATAGTTGATTCCTCATTTGAATACAAATGTTCTAAGAATCCGAGTATAACTAATAATGAAGATAAGAACTTTTAAACATCTCTCTCTCTAATTATATTCTGTTTAATAATCTGCTAAACAATTGGGAAGAGTAATCACGCGAAAAAAGGATTGTGAGAGTGGGGTTAGATTACACATGTGCCAAACTAATTATGACAAAATGTCAATTCTACCCTTAGAATCACACATCAAACCCATCACCCCGTAGCCACAAATTCAAAGAGAAGTTCAGAATTTTAGAGAGAGGGGGATAGAATGTGTTGGAACCTATTAAATAAACTTCATAGACCTGAATATCTGTATAGCATTTATAGTTGAATCAAATGAAGACAGATGAATACGCACAGAGGTGAGAGCTATTTTGGCAGCAGTTGCTTCAATCTTCTCTGAATAATCATTCACCTTAGCTTTGGAAACTCTGTAGAAACAATGCCAGAAAGAAAAGTTGCAATAATAGTAAACAGAAAGAAGAAAGAAAAGTTGCAATCTGCTAAACACACACACACAATCGCAACACACACATACAATCGCAACACATACATTTATGTTAAGCAAAAGAAGATGAACATTTCACCACAGATACTACTCACTTTTACAGCAGAAGCAAAACTATCCTGTCCAAGTCTATGTGCAATGTGATTTCAGATTTAGCAACCAAAACATTACTCTCACTTGCTAAACTTGTAACAAAAATCAATACAATTATTAACTACACCCTAATTCTCTTTTTTTCCGAATCAAATCATTTTCTCAAAGCAACAACACTGACAAAGCTCTATACGAAGGTTTGGAACCACAACGATACTATTAAGTTGTGCTCGTGTCGTGAATCGAGTCGTGAGTTATCATCTGAACGAGAAATGCTTACGATAGAGCGAGAGAGTTGGCGAATTTTACCCCAAAATTCATGAGAAATGTGGAGCGTTACAGAGACTGACAACACCAAATTTCGTTCTTTCAATGAAGTCTCAGTCCCTAATTAACACAATCAATAGAAAGAAAAAAAAAAAAAAAAAAAGTCGAAGATTAGATCTAAAAATTCACTATCAGAAGGTGAAATTAGGGGCGTTTTATGTAGAACGGAGATGGTCACTCACCGTGAGAACATTCGAGCTCCTCTGTCTCTGAAGAAGCTCTAGTTCTTCAAAAACACCACTCAACGGAGATACACATGTGAATACATAACATATACGTATTCAGATCTAGTGTGTGTCTATGTGTTTGTGTAAGAGAGAGAGAGAGAGAGAGAGAGAGATCTGGTGTTTGTGTGTGTATGTGTGTGTGTGAGAGAGAGAGAGAGATGACTAACCACAGTGGAGTGGTGGCGGCGAAAAAAGGATGGCGGAGCGACGGCGGCGGGAGGGCCTCGGTGGAGCGACGGCGGCAGGAGGTCCTCGGTGGAGCGACGGTGGCGGAAGGTCCTCACAGATCCCCTTTTCTCCTTTCTTTCTCTCTCTCTCTCTCTCTCTCTCTCTCTCTCTCTCTCTCTCTCTCTCTCTCTCTCTCAGCCCTTTAGTTTGGCCGCCTAAGACACCCTCACAGCCCTTTTGTTTTTGCGTCCTCGGTGGAGCGACGGCGGCGGGAGGTCCTCACAGATCCCCTTTTCTCCTCTCTCTCTCTCTCACCCTCACAGCCCTTAGGTTTTTCATTTAGGGATTATTAATAATCAGTCACTTTTATTTGAAAAATTAAAGGACAGTTACCAACTTTTTCAAAATGAAAAAGAAATCAAGTTAAAACTAAAAATTAAAAACACATCAATTTTTTGATTTTTTTTTAAAATAAAAAAATAAAATTAACTACATTTACCCTTATCTTCTTCCTCACAACCACCTCCACCAGCTGCACCACCATGGCTGGCCACCACCACCCCTACCACAACCTCTCTCTCTCTATATATATACACACATGAGTATATATATCTTAGATATGGCCACCACCACCCCCAACCTGTCTCTATCTCTTCTCTCTTCTCACCATCACCACCACGGCCCTCCTCCCTCATCCACATCTGCCACTACAGAAAGAAAAAAAAAAGTTGCAGATTGGAGCAACTGTCCAAATGGCATGAGCAACTCACCAAACTTATTGGGAGCAACTCATCAAAGGTAAGGAGCAACTCACCAAACGGAAAGAGTAAAGTTGCTCCATACATTTACTGAGTTGCTATCAGTACGTTTATTAAGTTGCTCTTTTTGTTTGGACAATTGCTACAAAAATCTACACCTTGCTCCACCACAACCTCTCTATCTCTTCTCTCACTCTTCTCATAGCTACCACTACCACGAGCCACCTCACCCATCCACCATCGCCACTACACACACATACAACAAAAAAAAGGTGTAGGTTTTTGGAGCAATTATCCAAACAGAAAGAGCAACTCACCAAACGTATCGGGAGCAACTCACCAAACGTAAGGAGCAACATTATTCTTTTCGTTTAGTGAGTTGCTCTTGCCGTTTGGTGAGTTGCTCCTAATAAGTTTGGTGAGTTGTTCATGCCGTTTGGACAGTTGCTCCAATCTGCAACTTTTTTTCCCTTCTTCTGTAGTGGCAGAGGTGGATGAGGGAGGAGGGTCATGGTGGTGATGGTGAGAAGAGATAGAGAGAGGTTGGGGGTGGTGGTGGCCATATATAAAATATATATACTCATGTATATATATATAGAGAGAGAGGTTGTGGTGGGGGTGGCTAGTGGTGGTGGTGGTGGTCAGGGGGGGGGGGGGGGGGGGGGAACAAGGAATTTGTCTTTAAGGGTGCCGAGTTACTATTTATGTTATCTAACAATGACACACGGGGTTCGGGGCAGCGCTCCTGAGACGATTTTTTTGGTTCTATTTATACATGAGTATGCTTTTTTTTTTCTTATCAGTAAAACTGCAAATTTATTATATACGGTTATTTTGTGTGGTGGGCTGAGTTTAGCATAATGAGTGGTCTAATTGTATAGAGTAATGCAATTCTACTCAAATTTTGTATCGCAAATGATTCTTAAATATATTTGGTTGAAGTTAAGAGTTGAAAGAAAACAATAAAAAGATTTAAGGTGACTAAGGGAGCAGCATATTTTTTTGTTTGGAGGTGTCAGAAATAACAAAATATAAGGAGTAGCAGATTTTTTTTGTTTGGGGGTATCAACAGATAACAAAATATGAGGCATAGCACACATACATGTATATTAGTAAAACCAATTTACCACATGTGAGGGGTGCCATGGCAGCCCCCACTATACACTTAGTTCTGCTCCTGGTGGTGGTCGTGGTGTGGTGGTGGCCGATGTCCAACCATGGTGGTGGCAGCTGGTGGAAGTGGTGGTGAGGAAGAAGATATGGGGGGGGGGGGGGGGGGGGGGGGGTAAGCAAATGTAATTTATTTATTTATTTATTTTAACAAAATCAATAAGTTGATGTGTTTTTAAATTTTTAGTTTTAACTTGATTTCCTTTTCATTTTGAAAAAGTAAGTGACTGTCCTTTAATATTTCAAATAAAAGTAGATTGATTTTTAATATCAATATTAGGCCCAAGTATTCCAGTTCTATAAGTTCGAGCATGTTAGTGACATGGCTAATCATTTTAATTTTTCTCTCACATATGTCACACTGGAAATGGCCTCTGTGATTCGTAAGAGCATCTCTAGTTGACTTCAGTCAAAATAGCTAGTGAGTAGACTAATTAGTCATTTTAATTTTTCAGTTTTGACTAACTAGATTTATCTCGTCATAAATTGTTTGATATATCCTCTCTCTAAATCTCAACCTTTGGAGTTTTCTTCCAAATATATACTAGCGCAATTTTACCACACAAAATATAATAAGTAAGATTAGGGGTGTAAGGAAAAACCTGCAAACCGATCGACCAACAAATCGACCGGTCGGTTTATTAATGTATGTACTAGTTAAAATTGACCGAAAAATCAGTCGAACCCTTCAAAAACCAACCGACCGATTGACACCTCTATTGGTCGATTTTAAAATACCAAAAAATCGAAGAAGAAAAAAACTGACCAACCGATTTATACCCGTAAGTAAGATGCATAAAGAAAATGAAGAGCGTTATTGCAGCTGAAGGTTAAATGATGGATAGTTAAAATTGTTTTTAGCCACAGTAGCTAGCTAAGAACATTACCACTACTTACATTCAAGTGTTTGGTGAGTGATATTTCTTGCACAAGAGTCTATGCCCAATCTAATAATTCTATTAAAATTAGGGTAAATTAGGTCCAAATCCTTAATTAAAGCAATAAAAAGTTCAAAAGAGCCGTTTTTTTTAGCATTAGTCAAAAGTCTCATTCACAATTTTTTTAATCAATGCCCAAGCTTGCCCCATGCGCTGGACAAGCATAGCCCCAAAACATTCTAGCCATTATCGGAGATTTGTAGAGGGATTCTCCAAGATTGCAAGGCCATTAACACAGCTGACAAGAAAGGAAGCGAAGTATGAATGGACAAAAAAACATGAAGGAATATTCCAAGAACTAAAAGAGAGGTTCACCACAGCGCCAGTTTTGGCCATACCTAAAAGCGGGGAAAGATTGATGATTTGAGTCAAAATGGAACCCTTGTGAGTGTTTTTAAATCAAACCAAAAATCATGGGTGTTCTCTAATGAGTTAGGAAGACTTTCCAAGTGGCATTGTAATCATCCATTAAGTATTGAACTCAGAATGACATTTTAGAGTTGAACAACTCACTATTTTTAAGATTTTGAGAAAACAAATGTTTTGCTTCTTGAAATCGATCAAAATGAGGGGTTTAAGAGGGGTTTTGAAATATATGGTTTTGAGAGTGCATTTTCAGCACTTGATGCAGATTAAAAACCACTTGAAGTATCATCATCAAACTCATATCAAGAACTTCCAAGATTGTTGGAGAGTGTTGTTTTATTTTGAACATAACTTCAAGAATACCTTGGAAGTATTGAGGTTAGAATCATCATCTATCAAACATGTTTTTAAAGTCAAGAGTTACTATCCATAAGGATTCACTCACCTCAAACACCATGTCATCATCTAGATGATGACAAACAAGTAACTAAACATGGAAAATAAAAAAGAAATGAGGTAAGAAGAGATGAACATAGTATGCAAACAATCAAATAAGCAATCAATAGATGATATTCAATGAGATGTTGGACTTGTAGCTTGGTGTTTCACTCATATGTGGTGACATTTGGACATGGAAGTAGCTTTCTATCTCATATACACTCAAAAATGGTGGTTGGGGGTATTGAATGTGAAGTAAAGATGAGAGTAATGAAAGGAAACAAGGTTGTAACTCACTTTTCTATAGAAAATCATAAGCTAGGAGCTCACTTTCTCTCTTCTAAACCTTATCTCTTCCTCTCTCTCTCTACAACTTTCTCTAGAACTTGCATTTGCCACCCCTGTAGACACCCCATTTTGTCGGCTATCATATTTAGGAGACCCATAGCTTGGTGGTTCACAATGATCGTAAAAGACTCAAAAGGACTCCTGGAAGCCAGTTCTATATCTCAGAATGCTCAAAATGACCAAACTGCCCCTGAAAGCCCGAACGCTCCCAGATTGGGACCAAATGTTCTGGAAACACGCTACGTCATAAAAAAAGCAATAAAATGAATTCGAAAGCAGGACCGGATGAAATCGTCGGCTCCTAGAGACCCTAGAAGTCCCGGAAGTTCCCAGAAAGTCCCCGTTGACCGATTTGACCAAGGTTTGACCGAGATCGTCCAAATTCGCTGAAAAGTTTTGGAATCATTCTAGATCATGTGGAAAGTAATAAAATGAGTTTTAAAAGAAAATTGAATGAAAACATCAGTTCCTGGGAGCTCCCAGAGGTTTTCATAACTTCCCGGGAATCCCAAGTTTGACTAATTTGACCAAAAGTTGACTTTAAAACTGGAGCACCGTATCATTTTTCAAATATTTTTCATAGATACTAGAGGTCAATAGCTTTCCCATGGTATATCGCACATAATTTCTGGATTTAAAACGAGTCTATTATGAATTTCCGAAGGCGATAAAGGCGATCAAATCGGCTTTTATCGCAAATACCGCAAAACTTTTCAAAGTGACCGATCCCCGATTTATTTTATTTTTTTTTATGTAAAATAGACTCCATTACCTTTTCAACGGTATATTACAACCTCAATTTGGAGTTCGTATGCATTTTTTGTGAATTTCGGACGAAATAGGGCCTTTTCGCCAATACCGGAACCTCTGGGGGCCTAAACAGGATTATCCAGACGTTTGAGGAGCAGTGCCGCCACGGCACTAGCCCACTGCCGCCGTGGCACTCTCCTCTAGAATGGTGTATTTTTGTAATTTTTTGTGGGGTTTCAGTTTGATTAATTGAAAACCAAAACGACGTAGTTCTATGTTCACAGATGTTTGGGACCAATGGGAACACTTCTAAAACCCCAAAACCACCGCAAATTGGCCTATATAAACCCTCCTTGACTTCTCATTTAGGGGGTGACAAATGTAAGCTTTGAAAAGTTTGGGAGAGAAAGTTGTAGAGATAAGGTTAGAACAGAGAGAAAAGAAGCTTTCATCTTTGATTTTCAAAACAAAAGTGAGTTCTAAACTTTGTTTTTACTTCATTACTCCTATTTACTTCAACATTCAATATACCCAACCACCATTTTAGTGAGCATTTAAGAGAGAGGAAGCTTCTTCCATGTCCAATGTCATCATATATGAGTGAAACACCAAACTACAAGTTCAATACATCATGAATATCATCTATTGATCATTATCTACTTGCTTGTTTATACAATGTTCATCTCTTCTTACCTCGTTTCTTTTTTATTTTTCTTTATTTACTTACTAGTTCATCATCATCTAGATGATGACATGAAGTTTGAGGTGAGTGAATCCTTATGGATAGTAGCTCTTGACCTCAAAAACATGTTTGATAGATGATGATCATAACTTCAATACCTCCAAGGTATCTTTGAAGTTATGTTCAAATGAAAATAAATCTCTCCAACAATCTTGGAGGCTCTTGATGATGAGTTTGATGTTGGAATTTTAAGTGGTTATAATCTTTATTGAGTATTGAAAATACATTCTCAAAACCTCTATTTCAAAACCCCCATCAATCTCTCTCCTTTTGATCTCAAGAAAGAAAACTTTGTTTTCCCCAAAATCTTCAAAACAGTGAGTCAAAACAGTAAGTGAACTGAGTTCAACGATTTCTCTTGAACTCAATACTCAATCTATGGATGAAAGGCCACTTGGAAAGTCTTCCTAACTCATTAGAGAACACCCATGATTTTTGGTTTGACTTGGAAATACTTGAAAATGGTCCATTTGGACCCAAACATTCCTTCCAGATATTCTGCCTCTGCTGTCATAGCAGCTTGGTTGACTTCCAACTTCTTTTTTAGAAAACTTTTCCAAAAGGGGTGGTCCCAAATTATTTTTCCCTTAAACTTCAATGTCTTAGGGAACCATCTGTATAAAATGGGCCTCCAGATCATTTGTTTTCATTTTCTAAGATTTTTCAACATTTCAGTCGACAGTACGGACTCTGTTTTTGAGTGACCTTCATTTTTTATATGATTTGTCTCAATCTGTGATAGTTATTAAAGATTGGCTTTTTGGGTAGTGTTCTAGACACAATAAGGAAGATCTCCATAAACAATCATGCACTGAAAATATTCCTAACCCCTCTTTTCAATTTTCAATTTTCAAAAGATCTAGTTACTGTTCTGTCCACTATTCACAACAAGCACATTTTAACTTTCATTCTTTGATTTGATGCTTACATGCACTCCAAATTAGCTCATGTCTTAGGAAGTAGCTTATACTACATTTATACATATTCCATGATGATTTCATTCATCCATTCATGCATATTCTAGACTTCTAAGTCATTCTAGGAATCCATGAACACAAAGCACACTACAACCTTGGCACATTCTAGATACATACATTGCATCCATTCAAAGATTTAGGGTTTTTTGTAACTCCTAATTTAAGAAGATTATAAGGAATTATCATGATCACACGTTCATGCTTCCTTCGATCTAATCATCATTTCTCATCCGTCTCGGGGATTGAGAGATCTTCTTTTCTCAAAGAATAACATGCATCATGCTAGCTTGCTAAGCATATTTTGATTTCTTTGATTATTTGTTTCAAGAACAATCCATGTCCCCCTTTAGATTAGGAAAACTTGACTACTTGATATGTGATTAGACGATTTTTCCCTAGGTTTGTTTGTGTGATCTTTCACTTTTGCATTGTGTGATATTTGGCTTAGATCTTATGAATGATATCTTATCTTTTGATCTTCCAATTTCAAGATTCTTATGCAATGTACTATACTTATCATAAATATTAATTGTCGAACCAAACATAGTAGAAGATGATTATTTGGATGCTAATTGAGGCCCGTCGAAAGACGGGGCGAGTTGGGGGTGTTTTAGTCGTGACAAAGGCTCCTTCCTCTCTCGTACCAAAACCCCGACCAAAGTTCTTTGGTTATGAAGGGCCGGTGCCCTTATCCGCTTGGGTGAGTCAAATTTGGGTTTCTTGGTTCCCTAAAGACCAAGTGGCGACTCTGTATCTGTTTTCAACAGACCTTTCATTTTCTTCCTTTAATCCAAATCAATTTCAAACGAAAACGAACAAAAGAGGTGGAATCCCGGTGTCCACAACCCCTCAAATGAGGAGTCAAGAGGGATTTATATAGGCCCAATTGGGGGGAGTTTGGGATTTAAAAAGTGCTCACATTGGTCCCAAATATCTGTGAACAAGAAACTATGTCGTTTTGGCTTTCAATTATTCAATTTGGACCCCCAAAACAAATTACAAAAATGGAGCTGTATGGGGGAGAGTGTCGCGGCGACACTGGACCTGTGCCACGATGGCAATGTGCCAGTGCCAGTGCCACGACGACATTGCTCCTCAGATGTACAAATTACTCATTTTAGGCCCCCAGAGGTTTCGGTATTTGCAAAAAGACCCTATTTCTTCTGAAATTCACAGATAATACATACGAACTCCAAACAGAGCTTGTGATATACTGTTGGAAAGGTAATGGAGTCTATTTTCATAAAAATAAATAAAAAATAGTTTGGAGATAGGTCACTTTGAAATTTTTTGCGATATTCATGATATAAGTCGATTTATTTTTCTACTTCAGAAATTCATAATAAATCCGTTTTGAATCCAAATATTATGTACAATATACCGTTGGAAAGCTATTGACCTCTAGTATCAATGAAAAACTTTCAAAAAATGATACGATGTTCCAATTTCCAGGTAAATTTTAAGTCAAATCGGTTAAACCAGGGACCTCCAAGAAGTTTTGGGAACCTCTGGGAGCTCCCAGGAGCTGACTTTTTGTTCCATTTTCTTTTAAAACTTGTTTTAATACTCACATGATTTAGAATGATCTCGAAACTTTTGGACGAATTCGGATGATTTTGGTCAAGCTTGGATCAAACCGATCAACGGGGACTTTCCGGGACTTCTGGGGGTCTTTAGGAGCTAATGATTTCATCTGATTTTGCTTTAAAACTCATTTTATTAATTTTCTTATGACATAGGGTGTCCTCTAAACTTTGGGTCCAAATATGGGAGTGTTTGGGCTTTTAGTGGCATTTTGGTCATTTGAACTCATTTTTGAGCATTTAGAGAGGTAGAACTAACTTCCAGGAGTCCTTTTCGAGTCTTTTTCAATCATTGTGAACCACCAAGGTATGGGTCTCCTAAATTTGATAGCCGACAAAATGGGTTGTCTGCAATCACAAAGGGAGTGTCCTCTTTTCTTTTTTAGATTTCATTCCCAGGAATTTGGATCCCATGATGGCTGAATGCTTGGCCTTGTGGAATTGGGTATTGTTCATAGCAAATGGTGTTTTATGCTTGGGCGTGCCAAAATCCACTAGGGTTCAATGTGTGTGTGTGAACTTATTATTCTTGAGATAATGAATAAGACTAACTTTGAATGAAATGATTGTGTGACGTTGTCACAGCCCAGTTCCACAATAGCAGAGCCGGAGCTCATGGCATGCCACCGAGGCTAAACCAATTCATTAACGTTTCCAAAATTTAGGTTAAGAACACGCAGTGGAAAAGAAAACACTTCATTTGTAAAACCAGGAATTCAGTCAACTGCATCTCGTGCCCAGTCGACTGAGATTGGTCCAGCAGAAAATTTGTTTTTTGAAACATAATCCAGTCGACTGTTTTCTATGTCCAGTCGATTGGGATACCAAATTCCCAGTTGACTGTTCTCTCCGGTCGACTGAACTTCAATTAAGCAGAAGATAACTTCTGAAAAACATAAACCATTCGACTGCGTCGGAGGACCAATCGACTGTAACTGATGTAGTGTCTCGCTCACAAAAGGGGTCCAGTCGAGTGCATTCACAAACCAATCGACCATTTTCTAACAGCAGGGCATTCTGCAGAATTCCCGAAGTTCAACGTTCTCCCAATTCAACAAGGAACCAAACACATACTCCAAACTCACTCCAAAGTGATCCTAACTGTATTATAACATTACTAAAACATAATTACAACATGTTACTGTCTATTACAACATTTCGAATCCATTCTAACATATTAAGTCAAACATAGATAAAAGTCATAAAATTCTTATTACAACATTTCCATTTCCAAAACTACAGAATAAACATGATGTGTCGCCTTCTAAGTGAACTCCCAAACCTACATTCTCACTTCTGCGATTCCTTGCCAGCAATAACACTTGAAATGGTTATTTGAATAACCACACATATTTGATTTGTTTAAGCTAATGCTTAGTGAATAACACAACAATGCACATGAATGATAAACATGCCCACCTTCACATCTCTACATTTCATACTAGTCTTCAGATTCCCATGTGTACGTTATTACTCCTAATTCGTGACTCCTCTCCAATTAGTCCACGCGAAAAGATAAGGCCCACGTTTCTTTTATTCAAACGTGCGACCTTATACCTATAACGGCTCCACAATGTTGGCTTGATACACGCACTTCTTTGACCCAAATAACAACTCAACATGCTCAACTACATTTCACCATGCTATCGACATAATCAAAATATTTCACCATACAATTGGGCCTATTAATCAATATAATCGCCCAATATGAACTACACAATATATATCTATAACCTAGCACATGCTTTTCATACAAAATATGAATATATGTTAAAAAAATCATTCCAAAACACATAGTTGAATCACTCACCTCCGATTAACGCCCTTAAAATACGATCCAAAGAAAATCCAAGCACAAAGAACGTGTAGTAGTTCTTCTAGTACAGTTCCTATCGATCAAAAATCTGATTATCAACTTTTTAGGAAAATTCTAGAAAACAAGTTTTCAAAAAACTTATCCAAACGAGCCCTAAGAGTTCAAATATGAAATCTAGGGAAAAACAAACAGACAAACGGTCATCGTTTGGCGTCGTGAAGATCGAAGCTCCAAAATCCCCCTTTTGGCCTTCTCTTGAATTTTAGGCTGAAACTTTATAAAATTGTCATCTCTATCTATAATAGGCAACACTCTTGGAAATTACGTTTACCTCCCCACGAGTTCTCAAACTCCTAATCAGTCTCTGAAACTTTCTACACAGCTAATTCATAGCTTCATGAGTGAAAACTAAAAATTATAAAAGTTTTCGACTAAGTTCGGTTTGGTTGCTAAAACGCAATTTCACATGATTTTACGAAATTGCTAATTAGCCTACTAATTATGCAACATGCTAATTTGTCCTCACCAGGATGCTAAAATTAACAATAGAAATAAATTCTAAACCAGAAAATAATACAGATAATGAAATACACATGTAAACATTTATTTTCAGATAAACTTTTAGGGTATTCCACAATGACCGTCTCAATCTCAGAGAGACTTCATAACATCACAACACTCATTCTACACAGTCTCAGAGGGTTCTTTAACACAGATACCCAAATCGACTCGTGAGTTAAAACTCACTCACACATGTACCAAAATGCACAGCACAACACATCACATTATCATGCATGACAATGTAATGAAAAGTAATAACACAATTATGGGTGTTATAATTCTCTCCCCCTTAAAAGAAGTTTGTCCCTAAACTTATACCTCATGTATCGAAAAGGTGCAAATACTGAGTATGCATCTCATCCTCTATTTCCCATGTCGATCCTCTCTTTCGTCGTTTGGCTACGCCATAACACTTTTACTTTCGATATCACTTTATTTCGTAAGACTTCTTCCGATCCAATATCTCTATCGAATACGTAACATACGTCAAATCACTCTGAATCTCATTCGGTGTCAGAGTCATCACTTGCTTCCTATCCTCCACTAAGTGTTTGCATAGCAATGATACATGAAACACGTTATGAACTAGAGCATACTTACTCGGCAATTCCAATCGATATGCTACGGGTCCAACTCTCCCAACGATTTCAAAAGGTCCTACATACCTTGGACTAAGTTTCCCACATCTCCCAAATCTAGTAATCCCCTTTGAAGGTGACACCTTCAAATACACCAAATCGCCCACGTCAAATTCCAACGGTCGTCTATTCTTGTCGGCATAACTCTTATACCTACTATGAGTTGTCAGTAACCGTTGTCTAATTATCTTTATCTTGTCCGTCGTCTCTTGCATAATTTTTGGCCCTTCAATCATTCTTTCTCTGACTTCTGTCCAACTAATTGGTGAACAACAGACACGGCCATACAAAGCTTCATAAGGAGCCATTCTAATACTCGACTGAAAACTGTTGTTATATGCAAATTCAATTAATGGCAAATGGTCTTCCCAATCACTCTGAAAATCAAGTACATATAAACGAAGCATGTCTTCTAAAATCTGGATTACTCTTTTCGATTGACCATCGGTCTTAGGATGAAAAGCGGTATTGAAATGCAATTTGGTATCCATTGTTTCTTGCAAAGCCCTCCAAAACTTTGATATAAAATTACTATCTATATCCGAAACAATAGAAACTGGAATGCCATGTAGTCTCATGATCTCGCGAATATACGACTTAGCTAAAGTCTTCGGCTTATTTGCTCAAAGCGGTAGGAAGTGCGACGACTTCGTCAAACGGTCAACAATAACCCAAATGATAGTATTCAATTTCTTCGACCTTGAAAACCCACTAACAAAGTCCATTGTAATGTGTTCCCATTTCCACTCGACTGTCAATAATGGTTGTAACAAACCTGAAGGTACTTGGCGTTCAGCCTTCAATTCTTGACAACTCGTACATCGCGAAACATAGCGTGATATTTCTCTCTTCATTCCCGGCCACCATAAACATGTCTGAAATCTCTATATATCTTGGTGCTTCCCGGATGAACGATGTACTTCGTATTGTGTGCTTCCTCTATGATGTTCCATTTTAACTCTTTCTCGTTATGTACGCAAATTCTACCCCTCAATCTCAAAATATCGTTCTCAAAAGTGAATCCAGGTTGTTTGCCCATCGAAATCTCATCACAAATATTCTTTAATGCCTCGTCTTGAAGTTATTTCTTTGTAATCTCGTGAATCAATAGCAGTTGAGTCACAATCGTTGACATCAAACAGCTTTTAATTCTCAAAATCACTTCAAGTTCCAAGTTCTCCATATCTCGTATCAACTCTCTTTAAGAAGTCACGTCCAAGGCTGTGTTGGTTGGTGCTTTACAACTAAGAGCATCGGCGACTACATTTGTATTGCCCGAATGATACTGAATCAATAGATCATAGTCCTTCATCACTTCTGACCATCTCCTTTACCTCATGTTTAAATCTCGTTATGTGAACAAGTACTTCAAAGTCTTATGATCTGTACAAATCTCACATTTTCCCCGTATAGGTAATGATGCCAAATCTTCAATGCAAAAATCATGGTGGCCAATTCCAGATCATGTGTCGGATAATTCTTCTCGTGTGGTCCGGCGCATATGCAATGACTTTGTTACCTTGCATAAGAACGCAACCTAAACCTCCATATGAAGCATCACTATAAATGACAAACCCCTCAGTCCTTGTTGGTATGGCTAAGATTGGTGCCTTAACTAGTCGACTCTTCAACTCTTGAAAACTTTCCCCGCATTCCAGACTCCATACAAAAGCAACATCCTTCCTCATCAACTGTGTCATCGGCATCGCTATATGTGAAAAGTCTTTTACAAACCTCTAATAATAACTAGTTAATCCTAGGAAACTTCATATCTTTGTCAAATTCATCGGTCTCAACCAACTGGTAATTGCTTCTATCATCTAAGGATCTACTGAAATTCCCTTTGTCGACACTATATGTCTAAGAAAAGCAATCTCTGTCAACCAAAACTCATACTTCTTCAACTTTCCAAACAATCTCTTCTCACGTAATCGTTGTAAGGCTAATTATAAATGGTGTTCGTGAACTTCAACACTCTTGGAATAGATTAGTATGTCATCTATAAATACAATAACAAACTCATCTAAGTAGTCTTTGAAAACACGATTCATCAAATCCATGAAAGCGGTTTGTAATACCCCATATTTTCAATAACTATTCTATGCACAGAGATTCTATATACCTCCCTTGATCATATTTGAAATTCTACCTTCGATCGAGCGATCGAGCATTTCCAAAGTTTAAGCGATCGAACCTTATTCGAGCGATCGAAACTCTACCGACCTGAATTAATGTCGTGGTCCCCACTTCAATCGATGAACTTTCTTTAATTGATCAAAACTGGCCGAACTAATCTCGAGCGATCGAACTCCATTCGATTGATCGAACTTGTAATCATTTGTATTCCAAGGTTTCTAGTAGAATCAGCCACATGCACCCTTTTCCCTCTATCTATATGCTTGTGCTCGTTTACTATGAGTGTTTGCTGAACTTGAGAGAGTTAAGAGAGTTTGTGTGCTTATGTGTATTAATACACATATATATACTCATACCTCTATATATATACACACACATATATATATACTCACCGTTAGAGAGAGATAGAGATAAGAAGGAGAAGAGGAGAAAGGAAGGAGACAAAGAGAGAGAGACAGAAGAGACTGAGGCAGAGAAGAGAGAGAAGAGGCCGCCGTTAAAGCTTCAAAGCTCATACTTGCCAAACGCGCCCTTATGATCTTTTGGTGAGTTTCAAACTCACTTGGTATCTTAGTTATGATGTTTTACATGTTTTTTAATGTTTAATATTAACCCAAATAACCCCTACTAGATTCTGCACGTTCACTGCAGAATTTTGGATAAGACATAGCTCGATCGATCGAACCTAGTTCAATCGATCGAGCATCACTGAGTCTCAAGCAATCGAACTGAGTTAAATCAATCGAGACGACCTTCACTTCGATTGATTGAGAGCATTTCAATCGTTCAAACATCATAATTGTTTAATCGATAGAAAGGACTTCAATTGATCGAACCCAGCAGAACATGGATGTGTTCCTTAAGCTTTGATTCATAATGCGTAGTTGTTTAATGGTTGTTTTATATTTTTATTATGCGATATCATGGATTACAGAGGTAGTGGGATACGATAATGAGATTGAGATAATATAGTGAGTAACGCAGTCAGGTTAGGAACATTAGTAATAATATGATGTGATAATGAGATAAGGATTTGGAGATGATAACCATGGGTAGCATTGAGTAACTGATGTTTGAGTTAGTGGGTTACTGGTTATCTTGGAGGTTATGTGAGTTGAGCTGATGATTCACTAAGATTGAATCTGATAAGGGTGTAACAAGGATTTAATCAGGATCATGAGAATTATGGGTGCACAGTACTCGCAAGCGTTCTTAAAAGCGGTGAACAGTAAGAGTTCTTAAAATCGGTGAACAAGAGTAGATGTGGCACATCCATGGTTTGTATTTATTGAAGCTATGTATGTACGATACTCGCAAGCGTTCTTAAAAGCGGTGAACAAGAGTATTGGTACGTCCGTAGACCAGTCATTATATGAGAATGATGTATAGGTGCTCGCAAGAGTTCTTAAAAGTGGTATAGCGGTGAAGAAGAGCACTGGTATGTTGTGATGATATAATCAGTTCGAGATAGTCAATTGGTATTGGTACAATCAGCCTTAGTGTAATAGACGATGAGAATCAGTTAATGATGTGTCCGAATAAAAGAGGAAGAGATATAATTAGTATCACTGTTATATATCGTTCATAACTGATGATCACGTTATTTTTATGAGATTGTGTTAGTTAGTTCTCACTCAGCTTTCAGTAAGCTGACGGCCTTTATTGCTTAGACATTCCCCGTCCAGACTACCCTGCCCTTAACAATGCAGGTATTGGAACTTACGACGATGGCTACAACCCAGATTCGGATTATGTAGAGGATGACCTTACTGATGCTGGTTATACTAGAAAGGAGCATTATGATGGCGACTATCCTTACGCCAGCTGAAGATCTGATGATAGTCGTATTTAGTTTATTTCTGTTGTTCTGTTGAATTCTGTTTTGTTTTAGTTAACGGGTACTTGGGCATATGTTGTCTCCAGACCTGTTGTGATCCTGTGGACCACACTCTGATGTTTTGTAATAGATAGAATCGTTTTATACTCAGTTATTTACTCTAGTATTGTGTGGTGTGGATAATTAGTGACTTTCACCCGTCATTCCCTATAGACCCAAAAAGGAAATTTATTTTTCTCTATTTTTGCTGCTCCGGGGCGTGACAGGATTTTTGGTATTAGAGCCCTAGGTTTGTGATACTTTCGCTCACCAAACTATTCCATACCATATGGTCCTAGTATTTTAAGATCTTGAGATGAGATATAAGTATAAGATAAGTTCGTCTTCCTGATGATAGATAGTTTTCCTATACAGGTTAGCATTATGGATCCAGAGTTCCATAAGTTTGTGACCGATGCCTATGGAGGACACGTGATCCATGGGGATACCATGGAGCCAGCTGATCCAGAGTTTTATCATGACCGCATATACCAGACAGCTAGTCGATATCTAGAGGAGGACATATGGAAGGCTCTTTATGTGACCGGGAAGACACACCCTACGGAGATGCGTATGGATGCTTACCATTCAGCTAGGATTAGCAGAGATATTTACCAGGAGATTTTATGTTTGATCTAGAGTAAGTTAGAGATGGACGTTATTGAGCTTCAACCCATTCTTGGAGGACCTATTGAGGCAACACCTGCAGTAGTGCCACCATCACTGGTACCTGAGGTACATATTCCAGAGCTACAGGAGTAGCCTGAGGAGACAGAGTTACCAGAGGTCAAGCCGATAGTAGATGCTGACCCAGAGGAGGATCCCGCCGAGGATGTCGAGCCAGTCGATGATGACGAGGAGCCAGAGGAGGACCCATAGTTAGTCGATGAGGATGTTATTACCGGAAGGGATGATATAGCAGGAGATGAGGGCATAGAGGATGATGTAGTTGAGACAGAGGAAATTTTAGTACCAGAGATACCCGTGGAGTTTGATTTACCAATAGGACCTGTATTAAATATTGCAGTTATTGCCAATATGGCAGCCGAGTGGGTGGCATCGATGGTTGCACAGCCAGTTGGAGTTTCGATAGGACATGTTGCGTTATCAAATACTATGGCTATTGTTGGGGATTTTGCTGAGTTGATCACCGATGTTGCCGAGCCAGCAATTAATGTTGAGGAGATGGAGGTTGACGACATAATTGTTGAGGATTGGGATATAGGATTGGTAGTTGGACACCTGTAAGGATGGACATTGCACCTGAGGATGAGGCACCAGTAGGAGGATCAGATGTAGATGACTTTTGAGTTAGGATTTGTAGGGTTTAGTTTTTCATTAGTTTATATCAGGACATGTTGTCCACCAGATTTTTGGGAGCTTGAGAGATAGCTAATTAATCATAGCTTTGTATAGATGTCATCCTTAGTAGTAGTATTGTAATAGCTAACCTTAGCACTGTGTTTTGTTTTGTCCCATGTAGTACACAGTTTGACTAGTGTGTACTATACGGTACATCTTTTGTTATATATACGAGCAGTACTTTTGATATTGATCGTATGGTTGCTTTGATAAGTTATCTAGTAGGACTGTTAGTTCTTGTTACTTCACGCTCTATCTTGTTTTTGTTTCCACAAGAAGACTTTTAGCTGATCATTTAGACTCTTGTAGGCTGCACTTGTTATCATCATGGTTAGACCAAGGAATCAAGCACGGTTGGGAGCCCCTAATCCGGAGGGAACGGATCCAATGGGGGTTTTCAAAGCCTTTATGCAAAGTATGGAGCATATGGGAGATACTTATATTCACTCTACTCACCAGAGACCTATTGTACCACCACCACCGAGACAGACGGGCGATAAGCTATTAGTAATTTTTCATGGTTTACGTCCCGAGAAGTTCGACGGGTTAATAGAACCATGGCAAGCCGAATAGTGGATAAGGGAGATGGAATTAATCTTTGAAGCACTAGAGTGCAGCGAACAAGAGAAACATTGCCTTGCTATGTTTCAGCTTACTTACACTGCCGCAGACTGGTGGAAAGCTAAAAAATCTACGATAGGAGCCGAAGCAACAAGGAGAATGCCTTGGGGGACATTCCGAGAAAGATTTCTAGAAAAGTATTTCCCAGAGGATGAGAGAGATCAACAAGAAAGGAACTTTCTAAATCTTGTTCAAGGAGGATGGACTGTACGGGAATATACAACACAGTTCGAGCGTCTATCTCGATTTTCCCAATATATGATAGACACTCCATAGAAGAAGGTGAAGAGATTTCACCAAGGATTGAACCCCCACCTCAGACATATGATGGTTGGTCATCTGAATCAGTCCTTTGAAAGAATTGTTAGATTTACTACAGGATTGGAGAAAGATGCCTATCCAGCACAACAACCACAGATAAATCGACTTCAGTCGTCAAGAGGATTTCAGTCACGAAATTTCCAAAACCAACCACCAAGGAATACCCAGAGTTGGAGACCCCAAGGAAATTTTCAAAGGAACAAGAGAACCTGGGAAGGAACTAGGAAGCCATAGCAGGGTTATTCTCGACCCCAGCAATATCGCCAACAAGGACCATAGTCGCAGGCATTGCTAACAGCTCCGCTAACCAACACCGGAGGATTTTTAATTATGGAAAGCCAGGGGACATTGCAAAGTTCTGCACAGCTTCCAGGGTTAGCCGTCGGATGGATGCTACCTGCCGGAATTACAACAAACCAGGATATTTGAGTAAGGACTGTCGTGCACCACAAGGAGGATATTATGGGACACCAGTTCAAGGAATTCAAGGACCCCCAAATCAGACAAGGATGAATGCTATCATTTCAATGGGGTCAGGCTTTAATGCTGATGAGCAGCAACAATTGGAAGGTTTGCTTGTACTCTTTCATACTCTAGTTAAAGCTTTATTTGATACTAGAGCTGCACATTCATTTATTGCTGTTAAGATTGTACGTCACTTGGGATTAGAACCCCAGACACTTGAGCCAGCACTTAATGTTGTGTCACCATTGGGAGTTACTGTTAAGATGGGTAAAATAAGTAAAGATTGCCCATTGACCATGGGAGATAGGAATCTTCTAGTGGACTTAGTAGTTCTGTCGATGTCAGAATTTGACATTATCCTAGGGATGGATTGGTTGACTAAGTACTGGATTGCCCTACAAGGATGATTGTATTTTTTATACAAGGAAGACCGACGATTATATTTTAGTGTCAAACGATGAGCGACATTTTCTTGACAAGTTGTTTAGCTATAATCAGTAGTAATAGTACAGAACTTAAGATGGATCAAATTCCTACTGTACAAGATTTTCAAGATGTATTCTAGGATATTAAAGGACTTCCACCAAAATGAGAGATAGACTTTTGTGTGGAACTAGTCTCTGGAACACTACCTATTTCCAATACTCCGTATAGGATGGCACCAACTGAGATGTTGGAACTAAAGAAGCAAGTCCAAGAACTTGAAGATCTAGGATTTGTGCGTTCGAGTATGTCACCTTGGGGAGCACCAGTTCTGTTTGTGAAGAAGAAGGACGGAACACTTCGACTCTGCATAGACTACAGAGAGTTGAACAAGGTAACGATCAAGAATAGATACCCACTACCTCAGATAGATGACATATTCGACCAGTTACAAGGATCCAGGATCTTTTCAAAGATCGATTTACGTTTAGGGTATCACCAACTTTTAGTTCTACTAGAGGATGTGTCGAAAATTGCGTTCAGGACAAGATACATGCATTATGAGTTTCTAGTTATGCCTTTTGGATTGATGAATGCGCCAGCAGTGTTCATGGACTTAATGAATAGAGTACTCAGACAATATCTGGATAAATTCATTATAGTATTTATCGACGACATACTGATCTACTTAAAGACAAAGCAGGATCAGAAGGAACAGTTACAAATTGCTTTACAGACGCTTCGAGATAACAAGTTATATGCAAAGTTCAGTAAGTGTGAATTTTGTCTATAGGAGTTCAAATTCTTGGGACATGTTATATCTCAGGACGGTATTTCAGTGGACTCATCTAAGATTGATGCATTCTTAAGTTGGAATAGACCGACCAATGCAGCGAAAGTTAAAAGTTTTCTTAGCCTAGCAGGATATTACAGAAGATTTGTAAAAGGATTTTCCAAGATAGCAGGGCCATTGACGAATTTGAAGAGAAAGGAGATGAAGTACGAATGGATAGACAAGCATGAGAGTGCATTTCAGGAGTTAAAAGAAAGATTGACTTCTGCACCAGTACTCGCGATACCTAAGAGTGGAGAAAGGTAAGCAATCTATAGTGATACATCACACCAAGGACTTGGATGTGTACTTATGCAAGATGGGAATGCCATTGTATATGGATCAAGACAGTTGAAGATACATGAGAAGAATTATCCTACGCATGATTTGGAATTGGCAGTAATAGTGCTTGCATTGAAGATTTGGAGACACTATCTCTATGGAGAAAAGTTTGATCTGTTTTTCGATCATAAGAGCTTGAAGTACTTGTTCTCTCAAAAGGAGTTGAACATGCGACAACGAAGATGGATGGAGTTACTCAAGGACTATGACTTTTCGTTATAATACCATCCAGGTAAAGCAAATGTCGTAGCAGATGCTTTGAGCCGTAAACCTCGACTAGTAATCGCTGCATTACTAATTCAAGTATGGAGAGCATTGGAAGTGTTAGCTGAATTCGAGCTTCGGCCAGTGAAACCAATGGAAAGACATCATTTTGGATGTTTGATGGTACAACCAATTTTGATCAATCGTATCATAGAGGGTCAACAGACAACGGAAGATTTGAAGTTATGGTTCGCCAAGATGTCAGCAAAGGAACCAGGAATCTGGAATATTAGTATAGACAGAGCCTTACAATGTAAAGGTAGACTCTGTGTACCTGATGAAGAAAATCTCCAGAAAGAAATATTGGATGAAGCACATAAGTCACGGATTGCTATCCATCGGGGAGGTACAAAGATGTACAAGGATCTGAAGAGGAATTTATGGTGGGAAGGAATGAAGAGAGTAATAACTGAGTATGTATCTCAGTGTCTTACTTGTAAATAAGTAAAGGCAGAACATCATAAACCAACTGGATTACTACAACCGTTACCAATTCCTTAATGGAAATGGGAACACATCACTATGGATTTTGTGGTAGGATTGCTGAAGTCACAGCAGATCCACGACGCTATTTGGGTAATCGTGGATCGACTTACAAAGATAGCACATTTTATCGCCTACAGTATGACGTATCTAGTAGAACGTTTGAGTTAGATGTATCTATAGCACGTTGTACGATTATATGGTGTACTGTTTCTATTGTGTCAGATCGAGATTCGCGCTTTACTGCAGAATTTTAGAAGAGTCTCCAAACAGCGATGAGAACAATATTGAACTTGAGTTCAGCCTTTCATCCACAGACTGATGGGCAGACTGAACAAGTCAATCAAGTGATGGAAGACATGCTACGTGCTTACATTGTTGATTTTGAGAATTCTTGGGAGATGCACTTACCTTTGATGGAGTTCGCCTACAACAACAGTTATCATTCGAGCATAGGATTGGCACCGTTTGAAGCTTTGTACGGAAGACCTTGCCGATCGCCATTTCGTTGGACCGAAGTCGGAGATACTTAACTTCTGGGGCTAGAGATGGTACGAGAAACCAGTGAGAAGATTCAAATAGTACGTGAGAAGATGAAGACAGCTCAGACCCAACACAAGAGTTATGCTGACAAACGACGCAAAGACTTAGAGTTTGCTATTGGAGATCACGTGTTACTCAATGTTTCACCTATTTGAGTCATTATCAAATTTGGTCAGAAGAGAGGCAAGCTATCGCCGCGATTCATCGGACCATTCGAGATTCTAGAACGTGTTGGGAAAGTTGCTTATCGACTTGCATTGCCGTCGAAGATGTCAGGAGTGCACAACGTTTTCCACATCAGTATGTTGAAGAAGTGTGCTCATCACCCAGCGCACGAGATCAACTTCGAAGATATTGAAGTCAACGACAATGTTACATTCAACGAAGGACCGGTTCGTATCTTAGACAATGGAATCAAGAAGCTCAGGAACAAGGAGATTCCGTTAGTCAAGATTCAGTGGAAGCATCATGACGAAGGAGAAGCTTCGTGGGAGGTAGAGTCAGAGATGCGTGAGAAGTTTCTGTTTTTGTTTTAGACCTTGTATGTTTTTGATTTCGAGGATGAAATCCTTAATGAGTGGTGGATGATGCAATACCCCATATTTTCAATAACTATTTTATGCACAGCGATTCTATATACCTCCCTTGATCATATCTGAAATTCGACCTTTGATCGATCAAAGTTCGTTCGAGCGATCGAGCATTTCCAAAGTTTAAGCGATCGAACCCTGTTCGAGTGATCGAAACTCTACCAACCTAATTTATGACATGGTCCCCACTTCAATCGATCAAACTTTCTTCAATCGATCAAACCTGGTCGAATTGATCTCGAGCGATCGAACTCCATTCGATCGATCGAACTTGTAATCATTTGTATTCCCAGGCTTCCCGCAGAATCAGCCACCTGCACCTTTTCCCCTCTATATATATGTTTGTGCTCATGCGCTGTGAGTGTTTTCTGAACTTGAGAAAGTTGAGAGAGTTTGTGCGCTTGTGTGTGTTAATACACATATATATACTCATATCTCTCTATATATACACACACCTATATATACTTATAGTTAGAAAGAGATAGAGACAAGAAGGAGAATAAGAAGAGGAGAAAGGAAGGAGACAGAGAGAGAGACATAAGAGACTGAGGTAGAGAAGAGAGAGAGGAGGCCGCCATTAAAACTTCAAACCTCACACTTGCCAAACGCGCCCTTATGATCTTTTGGTGAGTTTCAAACTCACTCAATATCTTAGTTATGACGTTTTACATGTTTTTGGACGTTTAATATTAACCCAAATAACCCCTACTAGGTTCTGCACATTCACTAATGAATTCTGGAGATGACATAGCTCGACCGATCGAACCTAGTTCAATCGATCGAGCATCAATGAGTCTCAATCGATCAAACTAAGTTAAATCGATCGAGACGACCTTCACTTCGATCGATCGAGAGCATTTCAATCGATCGAAAGGACTTCAATCGATCGAACCCAACAGAACATGGATGTGTTCCTTAAGCTTTGATTCATAATGCGTACTTGTTTAATTATTGTTTCATGTTTCTATTATGCGATATTATGGATTACGGAGGTAATGGGATAGATAATGAGATTGAGATAATATGGTGAGTAACGCAGTCAGGTTCTGAATGTTAGTAATAATATGGTGCGATAACGAGATAAGGATTTGGAGATGATAACCATGGGTAGCATTGAGTAACTGGTGTTTGAGTAAGCGTTGGTTATCTTGGAGGTTATGTGAGTCGAGATGATGATTCGCTCAGATTAGTATCACTATTATATATCGTTCATAACTAATGATTATGTTATTTCTATGAGACAGTGTTAGTTAGTTCTCACTCAGATTTCAGTAAGCCGATGGCCTTTATTGCCTGGACATTCTGTCCTTAACAATACAGGTATTGGAACTTACGACGATGGCTACAACCTGGATTCGGATTACGTAGAGGATGACCTCACTGATGCCGGTTATATTGGAAAGGAGCATTATGATGACGACTATCCTTACTCCAGCTGAAGATTTGAAGATAGTTGTTGCATTTAGTTATTTCTTTTGTTCTATTGAACTCTGTTTTGTTTTAGTTAATGGGTACTTGGGTATATGTTGTCTCCAGACCTGTTGTGATTCCTGTGGACCACACTCTAATGTTTTGTAATAGATAGAATCATTTTATACTCAGTTATTTACTGTTCTTGTTTATCTTGTGGACTAGTACTATGTGGTGTGGATAATTAGTAACTTTCACCCGTCATTCCCTATGGACTCAAAAAGGAAATTTATTTTTCTCTATTTTTGCTGCTCCGGGGCGTGACACGGCTGGTGTGTTAGTCACTCCGAACAGCATAACCAGAAATTCAAAGTGACCATATCGAGTCCTAAAAGCTGTTATCTCAACATCTTCCTCCTTGACTTTTAACTGATGGTAATTGGATCTCAAGTCAATCTTCGAAAATACCTGAGCCCCTTGTAACTGATTAAACAAGTCATCTATTCGCAGCAACGGATATTTGTTCTTGACAGTCAACTTATTCAACTCTCGGTAGTTGATGCACATACGCATTGTCCCATCCTTCTTCTTCATAAACAAGACTGGAGCTCCCCATGCCAAAATATTAGGTCGGATAAAACCCTTCTCGAGCAATTCCTGTAACTGAAGTTTCAATTTCTTCAATTCTACTGGTGCCATTCGATACGGTACTTTGGATACCCGTTGTGACCCTAGTACTACTTCTATCATGAACTCAAGCTCTCTTTTAATCAACACATTGGGTAACTCATCGGGAAAAAACATCAAAAAATTCTTGAACTACTAGAATGTCTTCTAATAGTGGTCTAAGAACTCGTGTGTCAACAATCGAACATACCTTTCTTCAACATCTTACTCGCTTGAATTGTCGATATCAAGTACGTGAGTATAGTCACACCCTTACCCTAAAAAGTAAACTATTCCTGACCTCACGGATAGAAACTAGCCCGTTTCTGTTCACAATCGATTCTAGCTTGATACACCGACAACCAATCCATGCCCAAGATAACATCAAAGTAGTTTATTGTTAACAGAATCAAATCGACGCTCAAGACTTTATCATCTATCTTGATCTCACACGACTTGAATACCGAAGAAGTTACTAAAGGTTCACTAATAGGTAATGATACACACAAATCATATCTTAGCAGTTCAGACATAACAGTTAAATGCTTACAAAATTGTGGGACACAAATGAATGTGTTGAAACAGAATCCATGAGTACATAAGCAGGATATGAACAAATAGGAAGAATACCTGATACGACTGTATCATCGGTATTCTCTGGTCTGAGCTAGAAATATCGCCCTTATTGTTGTGCGACTCCTTTCCCTTGATCCACTTGTGGTTCTACCCTTGATCCACTTGGCACACTCGATGCCCCGGTACTCAATCCTGGTTGCCTCTTACTCGGACAGTTCTTCACTATATGCCACAGTCGGCCACACTCAAAACATTTCCCCCTCATCTCTGGGTTGTAGCTCTTGGTGTTCGAGGTTGTGTTCGGTGTAGTCACATTTGTGTTCAAGGGACAGTTTCGGGATATATGTCCTAACTTCTTATAAAGGTAACACGTACTCAACAAATGACAAATCCCCTTGTGTCGCATATTACATGTTGGGCACAACAGTCTCGAGTCTCCGACGAACGTACTCCCTCATTGGCTACCCACATATGATCCTGAACATTGCGTAAATGGTTTCTTCATATTACCTTGACTCTTACCCCTAGTGTCAGTTGTTCTCTTCCTTTGTTGTCCTTGTCGGTATTGATCCATAGTTTTTTCACTGATACGAGCAGCTTCCTCAACTAGATAAACGGTCGGGTGTTGCAACATGTCAACACGGTTACGGATATTCTCCCTAAGCCCTTCCTCAAACTTACGAGCTTTATCCTCATCAGTTGGAACAATAGTTTTCCCAAAATGTAATAAAGCATTATACCGAGAGACATACTCACCCACGATCATATCTCCTTGAACCAAACTCGCAAACTCTTGACGTTTCTGAGTGTGCGCTAATTGCGGAAAAAAACGCTTGTTGAATTCATCTTTAAATGCGCCCCACGCTTGGGCTGAGGTGATCCTATTTTAGGCCAACCCAAACAATCCCTTAAAATTACAGGAAAATTACTGTCTGTGAAAAGGTCTATGGGCCTACGGCTATCCTTGGGCTTAAGTGATCCTAATTTGGTTCAACCCAAAGAGCCCCTGAAATTCAAGGCAGACCAACACTAAACCTTTGGGTCCTTTGGTAAGACGGAGAGAGGGACTTGTTTGGGACTCACCATAGATAGAAGGGATAATTAAAAACCAGTCAACAATTTGTTGACAAATACAAAGTCAGTCACCTACTTTTTGAAAATAAAAAGGAAATCATTTTAAAACTAAATATTCTAAAATCAGTCAACTTTTGACCTTTTTTTAAAATGAAAAATCAAGAAATTACATTTACCCCACCCTATCTTCTTCCTCACCACCACCAGCCACCAGCCGCCGCCGCCGCCACCACCACCCCCACCACACCACGACCACCACCACCAGCCGCCGCCACCACCCCCACCACACCACGACCACCACCACCAGCCGCCGCCACTACTAGCCATCACCACCACCATGAACACCACCACCACCACCATAACCACCACCACACCACACCACACCACACCACACATTGACCATCATTACTACCAACCATCACCATACCACGACCTCCCCCACCACACCACGACCACCACCACCAGCCACCACCACCATGGCCGGCCACCACACCACACCATGACCAAACCCCAACCTCTCTCTATCTCTTTTCTCTCTTTGATCTCCTCTCTCTCTCTCTCTCCCTCCCTCCCTCCTCCCTCCCTCCCTCTAAAAGCTAATCACCATGAAGAACTCTCCCTCTTTCCCTCAAGAATAATTAAAAAAAAAAAAGAGTTGCAGGTTGGGGCAAGTGTCCAAACCTAAGGAGCAACTCACCAAACTTGATCAGGAGCAACTCACTAAACATATGGAGCAACTCACCAAACCAAAAGAAAAAAAAAAGTGTTCCAGGTTTGGAGCAACAGTCCAAACCCGAGGAGCAACTCACCAAACTTGATTGGAGCAACTCACGAAACGTATGTGTTGGCCCAAAAAGGAAACCTTAGAGGGGGGTGAATAAGGTTTTAAAAACTAATTTTTAGAATTTGTTCAAATTGATTGCCCAAACAAAAAAAATCACAAAAGCAAAGTAAATAAGAGGAGAAGAGATACTATGCAAACCGATTTTTAGGTGGTTCGGGAAACCGCACGCCGCGCCCTACTTCCACCCCTCAAGAACACCTCTTGAGGATTTCACTATCACAATTTCCTTCGGGTGAAGATTAAACCCTTACAATCTCTTCAAGGAAGAAAATCCTCTTCACTTGAACTAGGGTTACACCAACCCTTAATACACACTACCTTTATAAATAGAGTTTGATACAAGAATTGAAGACTCTCTCAATAGAGTGAATAAATACAAGATTTAAGCTCACAATAAATTGCTCTCAAGAAAATACAAATGAATGCTAGAGCAATAGAATTTATGATCTCACCAAACTAGGGCTCAAGAAATTAATGAGATGAAAATCTTAGTTAGATTTTTCAAGGAGAGACTTTAATGAAGTTTAAATTCATGTATTTATAACTTCCTTTTGATTTCCAACCGTTGGGAGTAGTTGGGAGCAATTAATGCTACATTAAATGCATTAAACTAGCCATTACTGTGTTTATCGCAGTCATTCAGTCGACTGTCTTCACAGGGCAGTCGACTGCTTTTCAAAAGGATATACTGAAATGCGAAGATCAGTCGACTGGGTCGCGATGGCAGTCGACTGGAATGTTTACATTAAAAAACTCTTTGTACCCAGGTCGACTGTTCAGTCGACTGGATAATCAGTCGACTGAGTCGACTGGATAATCAGTCGACTGAATCGACTTAACAGTCGACTGCTCTTTACAGACTTACAAAGGAAAGGTTAGGTAAACTATGTAAAACCTTTATTAACCAACTTTGAGCCCTTAAGTAAGATGTTCACATAAACAATTTTGCTTACATAGAGTCCTAGATAATGATTACAACAAGATTCTTCAACTTGTAAGGCTCCGTTTGGCTTAGGATCAATGAACAAAAATCACCATGTATGAGAAAAAGATATATGATCAATGTCCCTGCAACTTAATCAACTTGAGATAATTAGAAACCAATACTAAGTAGTTTGTTGATCATCAAAATTATCCATTCAATTAATGGAAGGGGCTAACAGTATGGAGCAACACACCAAACGACAACCTCTTTCCGTTTGGTGAGTTGCTCCATACGTTTGGTCAGTTGCTCCCGATCAGGTTTGGTGAGTTGCTCCTAAGGTTTGGACTATTGCTCCAAACTTGGAACTCTTTTTTTTTTCCTTGCCGTTTGGTGTGTTGATCCATACGTTTCGTGAGTTGCTCCTCGGGTTTGGACTGTTGCTCCAAACCTGGAACACTTTTTTTTTTCTTTTGGTTTGGTGAGTTGCTCCATATGTTTAGTGAGTTGCTCCTGATCAAGTTTGGTGAGTTGCTCCTTAGGTTTGGACACTTGCTCCAACCTGCAACTCTTTTTTTTTAAATTATTCTTGAGGGAAAGAGGGAGAGTTCTTCATGGTGATTAACTTCTAGAGGGAGGGAGGGAGGGAGGGAGAGAGAGAGAGAGGAGATCAAAGAGAGAAAAGAGATAGAGAGAGGTTGGGGTTTGGTCATGGTGTGGTGTGGTGGCCGGCCATGGTGGTGGTGGCTGGTGGTGGTGGTCGTGGTGTGGTGGGAGAGGTCGTGGTATGGTGATGGTTGGTAGTAATGATGGTCAATGTGTGGTGTGGTGTGGTGTGGTGGTGGTTATGGTGGTGATGGTGGTATTCATGGTGGTGGTGATGGCTAGTGGTGGCGACGGCTGGTGGTGGTGGTCGTGGTGTGGTGGGGGTGGTGGCGGCGGCTGGTGGTGGTGGTCGTGGTGTGGTGGGGGTGGTGGCGGCGGCGGCGGCTGGTGGTGGTGAGGAAGAAGATAGGGGGTAAATGTAATTTCTTGATTTTTCATTTTAAAAAAAGGTCAAAAGTTGACTGATTTTAGAATATTTAATTTTAAAATGATTTACTTTTTATTTTCAAAAAGTAGGTGACTGACTTTATATTTGTCAACAAATTGTTGACTGATTTTTAATTATTCCTAGATAGAAAAGAAAACACAAGCTTTCTTTTCTCTCTCTCGCTTTCGGCCCATGTATGTAGAGAGGTAGACTTGACTTGACTTGACACAAGCTTTCACCGTAGATAGAAAACACAAGCTTTCTTTCCCTAACCTGAAATGCCTGGTTAGGGCAAAGAATATATTCATATCTTACCTACTCACTCAGTAAGCAAATCATCCTTATTTTTTGAATCGATTCTCTCTCGTTCTCTCTCTCTCTCTCTCTCTCTACTTCTTCATCCCAGCAATTTGGCTGCGAAGTGGTTTTGAATTGAGACTTCTATGGAGCTTCTTCGATTGAACCTCTCCCGGGTTCGAATCCCAGAGCCCACCAATCGCATCTACAAACAAGAATGTTGCATTTCTTTCGATACTCCGGTAAATTTTTTTTAAAATTTTTTATTTTCTATTACCATCATCCCGTTTGGTTTCTTAGGAATTGTGGATTTTTTTAGCTCGGGTTGCACACTGAAAATGAGAAATTCGAAGATTTGGGTTTGCTTTCGTCAGTACTATAACTTTACCAGTTTTGGGCAGCTAGGTTTGATGTTCTCTTTAGGTTTGTGGTATAAGAAAAATGAATTAATGTTTGGCTTTGGATGACACCATTTTTCGTTTTCAGGGTTGCAAAATTATTTTAAACGACGTGAGAGTCAAGCAGTGGCGTAGCCGATAACCTAAAACTACATCACAGAATGTGGGTGTAGTAGGATGTAATTTGATGAGATTCACCATCACAAAAATGTGGTTTTAGATCATAGAATGACACCATAAAATATTGGTGTTCTACACGTACCCATTTTGTTAAATACATGAATTGATTGACAAATAGAATTGGTTTGTTTGAACCTCATCTAATTACAAAGTTGATACCCATCTCTTATTTTGCCTCATCAATTTACAAATTTGACACCCATCTCTTATTTTAGTGGGGTCAAGTTAGGAAAGTAATAATTTTCAAAAGCATTAAACTACGCATATAAAAGTGTTCTTCCCAAATTTCAGCCTAACATGTAGCCCCTCACTTGGAGTCAATTTTAGTTCATTATTTTCCTAAAGGCCTTGTATGATTGCTGGATAGGATAAAGGAGTATAGTATAAAAGTGTAGTTAGTTATGCTGGGATAACTAACCACGGGATAAAACAGTGTAGTATTATTTTTATACTGTGTTTGGTTCGTAACGGATTATACTGGGCATAAAATCAAAATAATCCAATCCTGCGTTTGGTAACCATGGTATAAATCTGAATAAATTTGTGACTTTTCAAAAATACCCTTTTTGTATATATATATATACAGTCAGCCTATTAAGAGGGCGCTCTTTCTTTATTAAAGAGAGGACCTCTGTTTTGACCGTCGGATCGTGTTTTCATTAATGGCAGTTTTGTCATTTCACAGTTTTTAAGCACAATCCAACGGCCAAAACAGAGGTCCTCTCTTTAATAAAGAGAGGTGGTCCTCTTTAGAGAATCTTTGTATATATATATTAACTAAATTGCAATGAAGATACCAAAATACCTTCAACTAAGCATTTTCTATAACATCAACTACACCCAGGACATCTAATCAGACATTAAAAAATAAGAAAATTCTTTACAGATCCAATATCCATCATACATCCCAAATACTCGAACTTTTTTATTTATTTTCAACAATATTATTACAATGAAAGGCTTAGATTATCTATAAGAAAAGGAAATGACAGAAATTAGTAAACAGATTTAAAATCTAGATATGTAGAAGCTCTTTCCTCCTCTCTGCTAATGTACCTGCAAGAAAATAAAATTATAGAAATTAGTAAGCCGATCTATGAGTTTGCCCAATAGAATCAATTTAAGTTCTTCATAATTTATAAGCAGATGATGAAGCAATAGAATATCAACCATTTAGGCCCAATTATCTACGATACCAACATTAACTCACAACTAAAATATACCAAGTCCTTAATCACACAAGCTGCATATGAGATTTGTAGAAGCAAGTGTGAACATTGAAAGTTAAACACCCCTTCACATCTCCCAAAACCTTCCCATAAGAAATCTCATGAATGCAGAACAACCAAATATCAGCAATATATACACAATATTTGAAGCAAATTGAGCATTTGAGCCCCACATTTTACAACAGCTAGTAATAATGTTTTGGATCGTATATATTGACCTTTCTCTCTCCTACACACACAAAACGAAGAACAAATATCATAATATGTCCTCACCCACGCACAAATTGCAAAAACACCAAGAAAAACTAGTGGACACACCTTTTTCTTTCATTCTTTCAATCTGAATTTCTCTTCTTCAAGTTCATTAAACATTACATAGTAGTGAATTATGATCCACACAGCTCAAAGGCAAATAGAGAACCTATGTTCCAGCCACATTAAGTGGTGTAAAATAGTTTGAATTTTCCCAACTTGCATGGCACAAAAATGAGTATAGCTGCAAGAAGACAATGGGCAATGTGCAGACAAAAACTGAGTAAAACTAGACCAAAAAATGAGAATTGGGTGGTCCTGACAACTTGCAATGAGCAATCAAGGTAACGTAAAATGGGAAGTCATAAATCAAAGTTACAGGCCAGCTAGTCAAAAGCAAAGCGCACTCATTAATCAAAATCTTTGAACAACAACCCCTGTTTGGTTCCCAAGAAAAAGTTAAAGGAAAATGAAAGGCTTTCAAGAGAAAGTTATTTTTAATCACACAGTGTTGATTCAACAATTTCTTCCTGTGAACCAAAATGTTCGGTTACAATTTCAAACGCCAGTTAAGCTCACACTTTGATGTCACTATTAAATTTCAAAACCCGAAATTATGAAAACCCAAGCAAATAAAAAACGAAATGAATGTATCTGTTCTGGTTCAGGTACATACATGATACATCATTGGTGGAATTAAGAACACTAAAAAATTGCAAATCTAACAGCAAAACTCAAAAACATTGTAGATGTAACCTGAAAACTCAAGAAAAATTGTAAACCTGTGATAGATCTGGAAATTCAAATCGAAAAAAAGAAATGGTTGTAGTGCTTAGATCTTTGATAGATCAGACTTTAGGAATGATGAATATAGAAAAATATTGTAGATCTACCAAAAAAACCCTAGATTATGAAAGCCATACTTCAGAAATCAAAAACAACAAAGGAACACCAATTTATACCTCGGTACCGGCGCTATGTGGTGACAGTGAGCTCGGTGAGATGTTTCGCCGGCGTCGCCTACTGCAGCCGGTGACGATTTCGCCGTCGTCTAGTCAGTGAGAAGTTTCTCCTTTGTGTCGCCTCTACTTCTGCTCTCGTGAGTTCTTCAAAAAAGTGAACGAAGTAGAGATTCTAAAGGGAAAGTGGTATATATATGACAGGGGTATTATGGTACTTTTAACCAACAATCCCACTTAAAGCTTATGACCGCGTTTCTAATACTACACCCCTCCCTAGGGAGCATTAATTTTAACCACACATTACAATACCTAGAGTCCAAACAAACACAGTATAATCATGGACTCTTAGTTATCCGCCGAACAAACAAGCCCTAATTGTATGAATTTATGTGCTTTTTGATGTTCATGAGTTTTCATGGTGTAAATGTGGTGCTTCCAGAAATCTGAAGGTGGATTGTTCGTCGACATGAACACGTTTCTGGCCTTTGGGAAGGACTGTGTGGATTGGAACTTTCAGAAGACTGGAAACCCAGTTTATTTGCATATAAAGCAGACAAAGAAGCCAGTTCCTGAGGATAGACCTTTGAAAAAACCAACCCTTTTGGCAATAGGTAATGTAGAATTTTATGGTATATACTTGTGCATACATCAAGCTATGTTTTGTTGAGCAACATGGAATTGGAATTAATTTTGGTACAATTCTATTTTATTCCAATTCCAACTCCAACTCCAATTCCTCAACTTTACATTGTAGAAAATGCAACACCAATATTTCATAATTCGTACTGAATCCTATAGAAATGTGTATTTCGGTTTCAGAAAATCTGGTTGTTTCATAAATTTTTTTTGTCATTCCTATAGCTTTGGGTACCACTAGCTGAATTTGAATCGGTTATTTGGATGATATTATGCATTTCGTGTTTAAACTTAAGCTAAAGTGTTTGTAGAATACACTTATGTTTTGATGTGCTTTGGAGATAGTTTTTTTGAAATACTTTTACCTTTTTGTGACTTTTAATGCACCTTTGTGAATATTCACACTATATGTAATAACATTAGAATTTAAAAATATAATATTAAATTAATTTATTATTTAAATATTTGGCAATAATGGTCAAAATTATTGTATTATTATTCTTTAAATTGAAATATTTCTTACATTATTATTGAAATGATTATTTAATTACCTTTAATAGTCAAAATTAAGTATCAATGGTCAAAATTAAACTAGAATGGTCAATGTGTGAGATCTTAGAAGCAGGAACCTTCTAAAGTGGTCACTCTCCTGTCTCAGACTCTTGATTCCGCTCTTCTTACTAAGAAGCTTGTCGGAACCTCGCTCCCCTCATGTCAGAGCCTCGCTCCCACCCTGCTCCCATCACAACCAAGTCTGAAAATAGCTTGTAAATAGATTCAAGTTCTTATTTATGTCGGAACATATGGTTTAAGACTTTAAAAAAATAAATTTACAATCAATATATCTTATATCAATTTAAATTCCTCTTCAACAGTTAATATAGAATATATCTATCTCCAATATTTGGACGCTTCTTGGATGCTCCCAACCTTAGAACCGTTTAAAGTGTTAATGCTTCCTCGCCCCCGCTCCCGCCCTCGCCCCCGCTTCGTGCTTCTGAGTGTGAGAATAAAATAATGCCAACAATGGTTTGGTACATCATAAAGCAAACCCTCAAATATGACCTCAAGAGGGGAGGGAGAGGGGGGTTGTCAAATTTGAGGTGGTGTTTGCTACCTCCCTCGGATGAGAGAAATGGGCCAAATTTGCTACCTCCATTGGAGTTGGTCTAAACTTATATATCGACATTTTATCTTTTTTGAAAATTTTATGTTTGGGATATTGATATTTGATTTCGACCATATGATTGTAAACTGAATGGAAAAAGAGAATCTTGTAACTTTCAACCTTAGAATCAGGAACCTTCTAAATTGGTCACACTCCCTCCTCAAACTCTCGATTCCACGCTTCTTACTAAGAAGCTTGTCGAAACCTCGCTCCCTTCATGTTAGAACCTCGCTCCCACCCCGCTCCCATCACATCCAAGTCTCAAAATAGCCTATAAATAGATTCAAGTTCTTATTTTGCTCAAATATTTTACCGAAGAAGTATTTTTATGTCGGAATATATGACTTAAGACTTTCAAAAACAAAATTTACAATCAAAATATATTATGTCAATCTAAATTCCTATGCAATAATTAGATATAGAATATATCTATATAAAATATTTGGACGCTTCTTAAACGCTCCCAACCTTTGAACCTCTTAAAGTTTAACGCTTCCTCGCTCCCGCTTCCGCCCCAGCCCCCTCTTCGTACTTCTAAGCTTTCAACTCTTTTTTCTCCATTATGTGGCATTATTTTTTAATTGAGGGGAGCATTATGTGCCATTTGAATGACCTGTAAATTTTTTTTTCATCTATTTTGGTTTAATACTGGTTTTTATGACTTATGATTTCTTGTCATTCTACAATTATTTTCCAGTGTGTTGAGTTTTCTTTACTTGAATTACATATATTTGTAAAAGGTATATAAAAAGTATGAATACTTAAATTACATATACTTGTAAAAGGTACATAAAAAGTAGAATTTATGAATTATTTAATTGTTTTTGAATTTTAGTTTCTAAACTTTGTATTTTCACCGGAGGTCCAATCATCTTAACTAAGTATCTTTCATTATTTATTTACTTATTTTAAGAAAACTATTGTTGTATAAATGCCATGAGAATAATTTTGATTCATATTCCTAGACGAGTGCACTTGGTGACTCGTTTTGACTTTGATGCTTCTCTGCTCTATGGGTTTTCATGTAGAAACATATGGTTTGTTCTTAATTTTTACATCGGTAGCGATTAGTTTGTGGAGTGATGTGGTATCTTTTGCAAGAAATTCATTAAATATTCTTTTGACATGAGTCACGAGAGATCTACATTCAAATTATCCTTCTTTTGCGTTTGATTTACAGGTATTGATGGCGGATTTGACAACAATGAACCCGAATATGAAGAAGTTCACAGTATAGTCATCTTACCAGATTATATGTCTCTTCCATTTCCTTCGGTAGAGTTACCAGAGAAGGTTCTTTTTTCTTCTTATTGTCACTTATTTTAATTTGTCTACTAGGAAAGAGAGAGGCTAAAATTAGAAATGCTGCATGTTACATGGACTCCTCTTAATAAGTTGAAGTGTCAGTGTCCTACGCTCGACACTCGGACAAGGGTATGAGAGATGTGTTCGACATTTCTGGTCGGATACTCACCAAGAAGCTTGTTATCCACTTGTATAATAGTGTATTAAAGTCTCTAATTATATCCCTTTTGCTACAAAGTTCATGTTAAAGTTTTATTATTGCATAAAAACACTTTCTCTTGGAAACATAAGGGAAATAATAGATTTACTGCCATGTCTCGAGTTCTTAGATTCATGAATTGGTGAAGTCTAACACTTACACACGTACCCGCGCCCGATACCCGCATCCGAGTCCATGTAACATATGTGATGCTAGGGGTAGAGGTAATATAGAATGACATGATAATGTGTAGGTTGAATGAGGCTACGATCTTAGACTAAGTAGGAACGGAAGAAATTTCAAATATTTAGCACAAAAGCTTTGTTGGGTTGAGTTGTGTTTTGATGAAACCTTTCATCTCGAACAAGAAATTTCTATTTATTTGCAGGTAAGATTAGCGGCTGATGGTATTTTATTGGCTGTAGGCGCTGAGCGGAAAGAGCAAGTTGCATCGTGGACGGCTGACACGAAACTAATGAGTCAATATGCGTTGAATCTGGAACAGATTGACAACGGTGTTACTATTTCTCCATCTGGGTGGAGATGCGCAAAATGTGACAAGACAGAAAATCTGTGGTTAAATTTAACGGATGGGATGATCCTTTGTGGTAGGAGAAATTGGGACGGGACTGGTGGTAATAACCATGCTATTGACCACTACAATGAAACGCACTACCCTCTTGCTGTAAAACTTGGGACAGTAACTGCTGATCTTGAGGGTGCAGGTAATGCTAACCTTAATGACCAGAGTTGTTAATAGTGAATGTATGATGTTGTATAGTTATTCTGGTGAATAATTATCCAATAGTATGTATTTTCCACAGTCACGTGTTAAGGCAGCTATTGCTCCAAAAGTTTTAAGCTGTTAGAAACTGGGTCCCATAATGTATACCAAGTTTCAACACACTCCTTCATGTGAGACTCCGTATTGCATGTGGAGAGGAAATAAACAGAACAACGTGCAATTACAAACAGGGACGAAGACTTGAACCCCTAGACCCCAATAAACAAGGCTCTATGCCATGTTAAGTGACCAGGTGCTCCAAAAGCTTAAGTTGTCATAGAATGTGCCCAACAATATATCAAGTTTCAACTACATCCCAACAATTTGGACGTTTCTCATGATAGAGTGGACATTTATATCTAATAGTTGTGGTTAGCTTTAATTGCATGGTAGGCGCCTATGCGGTAGTTGTTATTGTTCTCTGAATATTGTAGACGTATGAGAAAGAAAGTTGGAAGAGCAGGCCCATAATTTGTATGAGAATAAGAGATTAATTGCGAATTGACATCAAGGTGAGAATACAAGGAGGGAATTCCTAGTTGGTGATGAAGATTTCTAGCTGTGTAAAAAGGAGTAGTTCTTTGCACCTTGGTGGGAGGAATTATCTTTTGTCTTCAAAAGGCTTGTTTGTCACAATCATCAGAAAACACCTATTGGTTTTCTGCACGGAGATCATTGTGTCTAGTTTCTTAATTGTTGAGTACTCCATTGTGCGATATCTGAAACTGTGGAATCGTGATGTGCAAAAGAAACCCACAGGAGGGTATGTGTACATCCCAGAAAGACTTTTAAATCACCAAGGAAAACAGTTCATTTAGATGATGATTGCATCATTTTCTGAAGAAATGAAATGAGACGGGAGAAGATGTTTATGTGCTTAGAGTGTCTTATGATCTTGCACATGGAACACCCTCATATGTTGAAGTGTCAATGAATTCAAGATGTTGGTGTCACAAGAGCCAGATAACTTTCTCCCTGGTTAGATGAATATCTCGTTTTCATGAAAAGTTTGTGACGCTGTCCTAGGATAGTCTTGGGGTGCAACATGTGCCACTTTTAATTCACCATTACCCAATTTTGAGGGTTAAATAACAGAAATAAAAGGGATTTGAGACACATTCGCAGTTATTAACAAGTAACTCGATGGATGGGGCAATTTAAGGCCTAGAGTTGTTCTCGAGGCCAATTGAGATTCAACAAAACAAACATTAAACGTAGAAGATTGAGATAAGAGTTTCCAATCCATTTGATCAATTAGGAATATGCGCAATTTTTTATGTCAGAAAACTTGGTTTTGGTGTTGAGATGGTCTTTTGGAGTCAATTGAAGGGGTATGGGTTAAGTGTCCGATAGTTCTGGTTGGTCACACACCAAGATGCATGTTAGTTAGTTGTGTAATGGTAGGTTTACACTGTATTTTATTCCTTTTGCCAAAGTTCTTTCAAAATGAATGAATACTCATCTTAAAGTCTTATTTGTTACCTAAAAACACTTTTTCTCTTAGAAATATAAGAAGAATGTAAATTTGTTGTCGTCTCTCCGTGTCCTTAAGTTCAGTAATTTGGGAAATGTGATACTTAGACATGTACCGGTGCCCTACACACATACCTGAGTCGATGTCATAGATTTGAGGTAAATTAGAAAGCCAGTCATTAGGAAAGTCGATAGAAGGGTCCAGTTAAAGCTACCCAGAAAAACTGGATCTTAAAATTGTGTACTTAATGGGCATAAAGAAGTGAAATAACGCATACCAGAAGTAGAGATGTCATATTGTTTTGTGCTTGTTGCCTGCACATTGTTAATGGACGATTAATGTGTTGGCTGTTTATCGAGTAGAAATGGTTCTCATCCGCATCCAATGTGAACCAAGTGTTTGTCTCTAGCACTATAATTGGATTGAGAGAAGTTAGAGAGAAGAGAATATAAAAGACCCCCTTTCTTTCCACTTCTCTTGTTTTGTAAGTTAAGTTTGGAGGGAGGAGAAGGTTAGTGGAGAGAGTTGGAGAGAAAGTAAGAGGGAAAGCAGCACAATTTTTTTTAATCTTCAAGGTGCAGGAACTCAAGAGAAGAGAAAGAGAGTCAAGAGACTGAAAATAAAAATGTTCTATAAAAGACCTGGATATTCCTAATCTGTCGTACTTGTGAAGTATCATTATTCTGTAGAGGGTGACAAAGGATATTGGTTCTACATACCTTATCTTCTTCTCTCTTATGAAAGCTAACAGAATAAGAGAAAGTTATATTTTCTTGCTTTTCTCTCCTCTATATCCAAACAGGGTGGAGAGAACCCAGCTTTCTCTTATCCTATTTTCTTTGGATGAGATCTTGTCTCTTCTCTCCGCAAATCAGTCAATCAAAATGAAGGAACCAAGGCTAAACTGGTGCCACCTGAAAGGCCAACAAACTCAAAGGCTTATGGAGCATAATTGAAACTGGTCTTAAATACTTTATTTATTTACTCAATTACTCTGATGAAAGCTAATTGAACATGAGAAAGTTATATTCCCTTTCTCTTCTCTCCTATCTATTCAATAAGGGTGGAGAGAACCCTACTTTCTCTTCTCTTATTTTCTCTCCATTTCTCTGGGTCGAAACGGAGCATAATTGTTTATAAATTGGTTGCCTGACACATTGCTACCAAGCATGTTCCTGTAGTTGAAATAAGCCATTTTTTAATGTAGCTGTTTGGTCCTAAATTGGCTGCAATATGCTATCCCTAGTTTTTTTTTGTTAGTTTTTCGTCTTCATTCAACATATTCTCAAGAGTAAATTTTGTTTGTGAACATGATTTTATCTTTATTCAAATATACTTACGAGTTGAGAATTGTGGCAGCTCAGATGTTTTCTGTTATCCGGAGGATGAAAGTGTTCTTGATCCACTTTTAGCACAACATCTGGCATTTTTTGGCATTGATTTTTCATCAATGCAAAAGGTGAGTATGTATTACGAAATGCAATTATGCTTCATCTAGTCTGGATTTTGCACTCTTAATGTGTGTGATATGTGTGTGCATGTTTTTTCTTCGTATTCTTTTCAAGTAATTTTAATGCGACCAAATAAATCTGGACTTAACGTTGGAAAGAGAATTCTACAAGGCAATTTGATGTACCATTGGGTGGAAAATTTAGGTTCTCAATCTTCGTTATGAAGCCATACCCATAAAAAGGGTGAATTGCACTAAATTTAGTGAACGTGTGGGTAAAAAATATTGCTGTCACTAACATTGAGAAATTACATCAATTTCCCTTCAGTTTTTGTTGTTGGTGATAGCTTCCATTTCTGTTAAGAAGTACATGTTGAGGAAACAGATTTTGCTGAAATCGGTTTTTAGTTTCCTTGAGATACCCACTCTATCCTTGTAAAAATAAACCAACAAAATTACAGCCAATTTCACTTGCACTTTTAAGAACTAATTATTAAAAATTTTGGGGGGAAAAATGATAGAAATCAGTAAGATGGTAAAGTTGTAGATGACCAATTTCATCTTGACATGTTATCAAGGAACTCGGAGGAAGTGATCAACTCACCACCACCAAAACTGCGCTTACTCCTCATCTTCTCCTTCATATGTAAAGTGTAAACCTACCGCTGCCAGCTCACTCAAAGTTACAACCAATCTTTATCTCACCCTGATATAAGTGACCAAAAAATTTCTAGTTACCAATAATAGAGCTAATTATTATTATTATTATTATTATTATTATTATAAGAACTAAGTATAAAAATGAGATAAAAAAACTAAGATGGTAAATCAAGAGGACCAATTTCGCCACGAATCATCATGATCACCCACACTAAGTTGCTATAGTCCAGACTCCAGATAACACAATGAACATCATCTCCGGGGAGTATCAATATTGTTTAAAAGCTCAATTATTGCCAACTTGCAAAAAAAAAAAAAAAAAAAAAAAAAGAAATCCTCAGATTCTCAAAGTAAATACAAATTGGGGAATTATGGCATTATTCTGACTTTTATGGGCTTTTTCCTTCTTGAGACAATCTTGTTGGTAGGTTGACTTTGGGTTGAACACTTCTATCTACCATATTATAGGTTTGAATTTAGGCTTTGAGCCTTCAGGCAAACTTTACCTTTGAAAGTTTATTTTTAAAGACTTCCATTCATTTCTCCAATTACTTTTATGTGGACCATTCACATTGTTACCTTATTGTTGGACTTTAATTATTCTCTTCCTACTAATGTATACAACTTTACAAGTGGATGTCTCTTCCCAGTACATATACCATTACACACACATAAGTAAATAAATCTCTATTCACATTGAGCCATTTGAAAGTAACTCTTTTTCCCCATGTTGAGCGAATGCATCTTCAGAATGAAACCATACTGATGCAGGGCACTCAAAGAAATTACAATGTTGATGGAAAATTGCTTAACAATTGAAGTACACAGAAGAAATAAGAACATGTTTTGGAATCCACCAAGAAGAAGAAGAAGTGCTCTTGGAACCCACCAAGACCTTAGGCTCTCAAAAGCAGCAACTCAATTTTTAGTCATCGTAAACTATCCCAAATACATAATTTGCCACCTTATTTATAGAAGAAAATTAAAGACTCCTACTTAAAAGAGTTTCCTTATTTGAAAACTAATTAAAAGATAGATAAGGACAAACAAATATAAGTCAAACAAGATAATCCCAGAATATAATTAATTACAATTGCCTCATGGGTCAAATATGAGAATCACAAAATCGCCCTTTTGTTCCCCATCGCATAAAAAAGGGCAGCCTGGTGCACAAAGCTCCTGCAATGCGGGGTCCGGGGAAGGGTCGGACCACATTCCCCGCACATACTTTTGTTATTTCTATGTTATTTAAAATTGCTAATTTTTCTTTTTAAAACTCCAGACTGAAATGACTACTGCCGAAAGGGAACTTGACCAAAACACTAATTTTGACTGGAACCGAATTCAAGAAAGCGGACAGGAGGTTGAACCACTATTTGGACCGGGCTACACCGGACTTGTCAATCTAGGGAACAGGTAAAACAGCAGTCCTGGGAGTTTGCTACCGGAGAGAGCATAGTCATGTGCATAGTTTTTAGAAGCGGTTGATTCAAGCGAATCGATTCATATGAGTCGATTTGAGTCCTACGATTCCTTATGACTCGCAATTTATAGTTTGAACTTTGAAGTTTTAGGATTTAAATGGAAAACTTTCAATGTTTTGAGCCTTTATATTGCACTAGTGCATATCTTCAGTTCAAGCACGGTACATGTGTTTTTACAACAGTACATACATTATTATTATTGTTATTTATTTTCTAAAGAGCGTGCATGGTTGCGATTCACAACCCTTTATGATTCGTACTTTTGGCAATTCGATGCAAGATTCGGTTAACGATTTGAAACAATGGTCATGTGTGCTTGCTGCTTTTTCTCATTTTTTCCCTTTCAGCTGCTACCTGGCTGCGACTATGCAAGTTGTGTTCTCAACACAATCGTTCTTTTTACGGTCAGTGGATTATTTTCGTTTCATGCGTAAGAATTTACCATAGACAACCACCCCGAAATAGGTTGTATTGACTTTATGTTTCTTTTTGTTGATTTTATTCATCCCATCAGGTACTACATGAACCAAAGTTTGAAAATGGCTTTTGAGACTGCTCCTGCTGATCCAACTGTAGACCTCAATATGCAGTTGTAAGTGACAAGATTATTAGTTTTGTTTTCAGATGTCTTATACAGTTTGTTGTAAATGACACCCAGTTGTTTGTAGTATCAAGTCAGGCAGTTGATGGGTATTTTGTTTAAGAATCACGGCTATCTTATGCTTTATAATTTTGTTGCTTAACCTCCAAGAGATTATACCCCTTCCATGTTCACCGATTCGTTAAAGAAATTGCCTTAGAATTCATTTCATGGGATTATAGAAGAACAGTTGAATCTGTTGAAATGCATGTCTGGTAAAATTGTGTGCTTCAATGATACTCGTACTATTTTCTGGGCATGCTTTTTGTTTGCTGTTCATTTGGGTCAATATTCTTTGTCAACAGTTTAATATTTGTTTTTTTTGGATATTGTCAAAAGTTCAATTTTGATGAGATAATCTCTCTATTGTACCACTATCTGATTTTCCTTGTGCGATAATGAATTATTTTTTTCCTTAGAAAGAGAGTGATAATAAGGAAAATGCGCAAGTCTTTTGTGGTTAACAAACTAACAAAGCTACCATTATCAGAACTCTGCACTCATTATGACTACTAATAAGTTGTTATGTCTTGGCGATGAAATAATGTAGTTGTAGAGTGGCCTGCATTTTGATTTTTCCTAGCACTTCGAAGCCTTCTATTGGACGCTATTTATTTATTTTTATTATTTTTCCTTCTCATTCTTTGTTTAAACTCGCTTATCATCAAATTGGTTCTTAAGGAATGGAAAATGAGAATTGCAAATGTATAGCATGAGGGGTGTCAAACGGGCCGGGTTGGGCCGAGCCCAGCCCGACGCGCTTTTTTCTGGCTAAAACCAGGCCCGCCACCAAGCCCGGTCCGCTAGGCCCGATTCACATACCCCGGGCCGGGCTGGACACCCATCCTCCCATCCATGCCCTAGCTCGAAATGAAGAAAAAGCTTGGCCCGACCTGAAGCCCACCACGGCCCGGTCAAAAAAGTTGAAAAATTGATGGAAGCCCGCTAGCCGGTCCGGCCCGCTAGGCCCATGCCACCAGTCCGGGGTGGACATCCCCCTCCTCTCTCAAGCCCGGCCCGGCCCGTTTGACACCTGTAATAGCATGTATTTATTTTGGTTGTGCATGAGTTTGAAGCTTTATTACACCTTTTTATTGCTTGGTAGGACAAAACTGGCGCATGGATTGTTGTTGGGTAAATATTCAATTCCTGCACCGGAGGTATATAATTTATAGTCTGGTAGTTCTTGCCATTGGTTTCGGTTTTCTGTGAAATGACATTTTCTTTTTTGTTGTCATCTAGAAAGATGATACTGCAAATGTTGCGAACACGACTCCAAGTACTGTAAGCTTTCTGGCTGGACCTTTTACCCTTTGCTCAGTTTTATTTCCATTGGCATATTTTGAATCTTTCCTTAAAAGTTGCCTTGAATTTTGTGATTTGAATTTCCTAATCCACCCTGTGTGGTTTCATGATAAAGTTAAATTGCAGTTCCATCACTTGAGTTTTTTTTTTTTTTTTTGGGGGGGGTGGTGGGCGGTGTGGTAAGTTACATTTATCTCCCTTCGTCCTTGAGGTATGGCATAATTTCAGCTAGCCCAGCAGTTAAACAAAATTTCACTAACCTCCCTTGAAGTTTATAACGTTGTTACGAGGAAAACGACTGAGGAAAATGTTATGAGATGTGATGACATCAACAAATATTTTCTTTGAATACCAAAACTACTTTCACACAATCTAAAACTTCCTGTGATTAATGTTTTATAAATTGTTAATTCAAATTCAAACAATTGTGATTTAAAGATAAATTATTTGACGTTTAAGGTTCTGTGAAGGGCAATTTTGGCATTTGTAAAAAATTATTTCCTGGTACGTGAAATTTTGTTGCATTTTCTAATAGGTTTTTGGAAAATGGGTCCAAGTGTAAAAAAGTCACAAGTCTCAAGGGAGGTCAGTGTAATTTACCCTCCGTTTTATATAGCTGGTTTGGTGTCAAGAAGTTCATCTTTTAGAGTGTACACTGCTACTTTTGTTGGTCTGTTTCACATCTTCCTTCCTATGCTTTTACAATTATTTTAAACTTTTTTTCTTTTGTTGCCTCCGACTTTCAGAAACAGGAGGGAATACCTCCCCGAATGTTCAAGGCGGTCATTGCTGCTAGTCATCCTGAATTTTCCACCATGAGACAGCAGGTATGCTGGGCAATCCTCAAATCTGTCATGATCAAGAGATTCATTTTTGCAAACAGTATTTGTATTAATTTAGAGAAGATTGCTTATGTCACCAAGTCAATAATGTAACATAGAAAGAAGAATGTCAACTACCTTGAATGCATAACTCAAACCTGAGAAATATTCTTTTAGACCCCATTTGGTTCATGGATTTTGTGAGGGAACAGGAAAGAAAACATTGAGGAAAATACTTTTCTTTGTTTGGTTAATAAGGAAAACAGTGAGGAAAATAGAAAGGAAAAGATAAGAGAGTGAAAAGTAAGTGAGGAAAGAAAATACTTTTCTTTGTTATTTATTTGGTAACTTAGTTCCCTTTCCATTTTCTTGAGTTTCTATCTTTCTACTATATTTTGGAAAAATTGACTTCTAGTGTTATATGAGAGTGGAGTAAAACAGTAGGGAAATGGGTTCCTTCTCATTTTTGTTTTATGTTTACGATCATTCTATGTCCACATAGCAAACAGAGACTTAAGGTTATGGTTAGAGGACTCTTAATCCGCCAACTTTCTGGTTCCATTAGATTTTCTCCTATTTACTCCCCGTGGCATGATTTAGTTTTAAGATAAGAATATGGTCAAAGTTGATCAGTCACAATATTTGCAAACTTCTGTACTAACGAGGTTTTGTTCTGTCGTATTCAACACATACAAACAAAGTGCTGCCGGTCAGATAAGCTGAAAGCGCATGCATGATGTAACCATCTGTTTTGTTACTTATAGTGTCCTTGCGGTTGTATTTTTTAGCTGGTGCAACCTGTAGGTGGTCCACCTGGTTGGCATTTTTATTTTCATGGAGGACTTGTTAGTTTTCTACGGAATGTACACTACACTATTTTTATTGTTGTCATTGCTGTCAAATTGTGAATCAAATCATGCATCTGTTTGCAAATTGATTGATCGCGAATCTTATTGAATTATGAATCCTAAGATTTACTTTTTTTGCGAAAACAAATATAATAATATGTATGCACTGCACATATATAAAAACCCAAATACAATGATTAAAATGAACAAAATAACAATTTAACACAAGTTTCATGCCATATCAAGGTTCAAAATGTTAATGTTACCACTTAAAACTTAGATATTCAAAATCTAAGTTGCACGAAGCCGGAGCGGGGGTGCAGGCGAACATAGAAGAGTCTAAGGTTTGGGGTGTTTAGGAAGCGTCTATGTTAATTAAATATGTGTATATTTTTTATTATCGTGAGAGGGGAAAATTCTCCAGTATTTTAGCACTTAAGACAATGTCTTTAAAATTTATGGTTTCTTTGTGGCTCTTTTAGAAATAATCATAGATTTGGGGTTAAAATAGTAGATATATATCAGTTATGTGGTGTTATTTGCAAAGAAGTAATAAAAGAATGTAAGTAAGGTTTTAATATTTGTAAAAACTTAAGGGATCTGTTCATAATAAACTTAAATGTTAAGTGTTTTAATATAATATACACACACACACATGTATTAGGGTTTCCGTGTCTTCTCCTTGTTATTATACAACAGCAGCCATGGCCTTCAGAGAGAGAGAGAGAGAGAGAGAGAGAGATGCAAAAGAGATTTGCTATAACAAGAGAAATTGGAAAGTAATTGAAGAACTAGGGTTTTGGGAAGTGAATCTCCATTAAAGAGCTCTAAGGCTCACTTGGTATACAACCAATTCAATACAAAATATCCCAAAACTAATTTGTCCTAGCCCTAGCCTACTATTTATATGCATGCTGTTTAACTCATGCTAACCTCACATGCTTATGACCAACACAAAAGATAATCAAAACTAAACAACATAAAAGTATCACTAATAAAGCCTAAAGTACTAATCCTTATTAATTACCACTATATAGCATAATTACTACATCAGAGAGGAAAGGAGAGAAGGAAGAGGAAGACACACCTGGAGCCATATAGGACACGGAGCTCTGCTGTGCTGATGTGAGTCGTGCGAAGACGACGAGTGGGAACGAGCGGTAATTCTTCTTCTTTCTTCTTCTTTCTCTGCTGGTAGGGCTTCTAGGCTAGTGGGAACCGCGAAACTCGTGTGAGAGAATCATGTGACTCAATCTTGAATCTCACGAAAAACAGCTGAATCGTGGGTTTTGATGAGATTCGTACACCATATGCACGATTTCCTGCAACGAAGTTCAAAATTATGAATTATCAGTGTATTGAATCATGAATCGTGTCCGGATGGCATAAAACTCAAACTGATTTGTAATTTTGACCAATTCTAACAACCAGGATTGTTAATTGCTTGTTGGTATTTTTATTTTCCTATCCAATTTTCTCCACTATCACTTTGGTATGTTTACATAGAAAATGGATGCCATATTATGTTTATAGGATGCCTTGGAGTTCTTCCTACATTTTATTGACCAAGTTGAACGAGCCAATACTGGTAACCCTGGATTGGACCCTTCTAGAAGTTTCAAGTTTGGCATTGAAGAGCGAATTTCATGTCCATCCGGAAAAGTTGCTTATAATAGAAGACATGATTATATTCTCTCTCTTAGCATACCATTGCATAAAGCTTTTTACGGAGGTAAGCTGCTGGACTACTCTTGTCATGGTTGTCAAGTTGTAAATTGGTTTAAATCAAAATTATGAATGTACTTAAATTATTATTTTAAAAAAAGAAGAAGAAATAACGATAGGTAGGCATTGTATATGCAGAAAAACACAAGTACATTGCTTAAGATGAACAAAATAACAAGTTAAAACAAGTTTCATGCAATATCAAGGCTCAGACTCAAATACTTAAAAACTTCAAAGTTCAAAACTATGAATCTGGAATGTTATCAATACTGAATCACACCGGGTTGTATGAATCTCGAATCGATTCAAGGAATCGACTGATTCTAACAGCCATGCTTTTATTAATTACACATCCATGCTATATGATGACATGGGTTGAGATTTCAGAGGAACCCAACAGCTTGCGCAAGTTGAAGCCAGAAAAGGAATCAGAAGGGAAAGACGTGTGAGTACACATGGACTTGGTTTTATTCAATCGTTACTTTTCAGTCTTTCTCTTAATACGCATGTCTTGTTCTTTCAGGGCCACCGATAAAATTGTCCGCCCAAGGGTGCGTTTGGCTGACTGCCTAGCTAGCTTTTCAGAGGCAGAGGAAGTGCACGACTTTTACAGCACTGCCTTGAAAGCTAAGACAACAGCAGTCAAGTAAGCTTTTCTGCTATTTCCCACTTTTCTTCTTTCTTTTAACATGTGTTTTTACGACATGTAGTTCTTATTTTTCTACAAACGGGCATCTAAATCACCTGTGGCAATGTGTGTGTGAGTTGGTGGTCACTTGTTTACGAGTTATTGACTTAATAATAAGGGAAAGATCATACTGAGAATCACTAACGTTTTCCGAGTGTAATAAAAAAGCTGATTATGTAAAACTGTTGTATATCTATATGTTCTGAGCTATGTTACTTGGACTCGGGTGTGGGTGTTGGCTGCTGGTACGTACCTAAGCGTCAAACTTTTCAAAAACTCATGAATCTAAGGACTTGGGGACACAATATTGAATCTATGTTATTCTGTTACAAAATTATCATAGGAATGTAGCAAAAGTCATAGAATTAGAGACTTTAATACTATTAGAGTCTTTAGGAAACTATTAGACAAGTAGCTAACATGCTTCTTGGCATGTTCCATTTATTTCCACAGAACTGCAGGTCTGACATCGTTTCCTGATTATCTGGTGTTGCACATGCGCAAATTTGTCATGGAGGAAGGCTGGGTGCCAAAAAAGCTTGGTATTGGCTTCATTTAATTTCTTGAAAAGCAATTCTATTATGTTTGGAATAAGTTGACAGTTATTTCTATTCTCTGTTGTGTATTCAGATGTCTATATAGATGTCGATGATGTCATAGACATTAGTGGAATGCGCAGCAAGGGTCTTCAGCCTGGGGAAGATCTGTTACCTGAAGCTGGTATGTGATCCCTGTCTCTTTGTTAGATTCCTTATTCAATTTAATCTATCGTTCAATTTCATTTTTTTTCTTCTATAGTTGTACTTGCACGTACCCCTGCACAGATATGTTTTACTAATTGGCACCCATTTCCTCTGTAGTTTCGTCTGTTGTTAAGATCTATTTGTTTATTTGAGTAATGCAATGCTTCACAAATTTTTATCCCAAAAGTGCTTCCCAAGTGATGTGGCAGTGGGCCAGGTCTAATGCAGTGGGACCAGATGAATTTTGATTGGATGTTTACTTGGCCCCACTGCCACATCATTTGGGAAGCACTTTTGGGATAGAAATTTGGGAAACATAGCATTACTCTTTGTTATTTCTCACTTCTGCATGCAATTTACATATGCTTCTCGTTTGTTGTATATAATCCTCTGGAAACATCGAAAGAGTGTAAGAGTGTGTGTGTTTATGCATATTACATCTCATTGAGAAGCTTTGGCATTTAGGTATATACTGCTACAACAATAGATAAACTTGGAAAAAGTTTAGTTAAAATACATTGACTTTTCAAAGGGGAGCCTTAAAATGAGACATCCCAAAATGGAACAAAGGACTCTTAATTTGGGACGGAGGGAGTAAAAATTATCATCTGTATAACTGTTATGAACCCACAAGGTCGAATTCACCCTTGTAAGGGGAGGGTGCCTAGGAGTTAATAAACCCCCAACCAATCCCATAATTGGTTGATATGGAATGGTAACAATCCACCATGCTTAGCAAACGAAGTCCACGGTGGCCCATCTTCCCAGCTGGGTGGCACTCCAGGTAGGATTCCTCCCCAGGTCGCCCCGTCCACAACATGACCGCGGAACCGCATCCCATACCGTGCTGCTCTGATACCGTTGTTACGTGCACAATTGGATTGGCACGTTCTTGGTTCAATTCGAGGAGATCCGACCTCCAAATTGGCTACTTCGAGGGAGCCTTAAACTCCAAAACTTCAGCATTTGTGTTGGACAATATAATACGATTCCATTTTTAATCATAAGACTTCTCGTTTCATAAGAGATTACAAACTAAGAAATGAATTTTAACAAATAACTCCTAAATTGACTCCACTGAACCAAGAAAATAGGAACAATGGCAACACACTCACAGCTACCCATTAATACTACTTTAACTTGTCACCTAGGAAGCACCAATGCGGATGCGGCTCGATAGTATGCGGGCACGCTGGCACAGGGACTAATAATGAATTAGTAAAAATATACTTTTAAATACTTTTATAGATTATACAATATATATTTTTTTGGATAAATGAGAATATTCTTAGAACTGGGCTAAAATTTAGCCAAACATTACAAAGTAACTAAGGAAAGTAAACCCTATTAATTAGAGTATCAACAATATTCTTCATGCTAAGAATTCTAAACCTAAACGTATAAAATACAACATTGAAAATCACTGACCATGCTGCCTACTACACCTTTTTCACGCCACAAAATATAGATAGTGACAGCAAAACTTAATTTTCCAACATGGTTTGGGAAACTTTTGCTCTTGAATTTGTAGCAACCCATTGAAGCTCATCTAACCATAGCAAAGGGAGCCGCTGAAGGGAGTTCTTGCGCAAAATACTACTCCAAACCTGATTTGAAATGGGATAAGTAAAGAATAAATGGTCTCTTGATTCAAGATGATCATCTCAAAGAAGACATTTACTTGACCCTTGGATATTCCACCAGAGCATGCGATCCGAGTGTGAATCCTATCTCTAATTACCAACCAAAGCATAGATGAATGGCAAGGAATATTCTGCGAAAACCAAAGAATAGAGGCCCATGAAACTTTCTATAAATGAGGCTGAAAAGCATCCCAAATAGCAGTCACAGTAAAAGTATCAGGCAAAGCAAGAGTCCAGAAAACTTGATCTTCCTGTGAGGCATCAGGGAGGAGGAGAGGAGGCCAATCATTTTTGATTTCAACAAGTAAAGAAATACTAGTAAAAGGCCATTTCCAAGTTGTCCCACTCACAATAGATTGCACTTTGGTTCGAGCTCCAAGAGCAGCTACTTGAAACAGTTGATCACCATATTTGTCAAAAAGGCATCCTATCAAACCAAATGAAACTCTTTTTGCCATCACTAATCACATAACGAAGATGAATTTTAAAACAATCTTTGAATTTTCGAAGACATTTCCAGAACCAAGAAGAGGAGGAAGGGGTTGGCAAACTCCTTCCTCTAAGCTGGTAGCCATACACCCAAGCAACCCATAATGAACCTGCTTGACAGACAACTTGCCACAAATTTCTATAGATAGACCTTAGAAGCACGAAGCGAAAGCGGAAGCGGAAGCGGAAGCGGGGGCGGGGGCGGGGGCGGGAGCGAGGAAGCGTTAAACTTTAAGAGGTTCAAAGGTTGGGAGCGTTTAAGAAGCGTCCAAATAATTGATATAGATATATTTTATATCTAATTATTGCCGAGGAATTTAGATAGACATAATATATGTTGATTGTAAATTTTGTTTTTGAAAGTCTTAAGCCATATGTTCCGACATAAATATTTCTTCGGTAAAATATTTGAGCAAAATAAGAACTTGAATCTATTTATAGGCTATTTTGAGATTTGGTTGTGATGGGAGCGGGGTGGGAGCGAGGTTCTAATATGAGGGGAGCGAGGTTCCGACAAGCTTCTTAGTAAGAAGCTCGGAATCGAGAGTCTAAGGAGGGAGCGTGACCAATTTAGAAGGTTCCTGCTTCTAAGAGATAGACAACTTGAACCAATCTATTATTCTCCTCAATCCCAAGTCACCAGAGCATTAGGAAGACGAACATCAGCCCGTTTAACACTATACATTGCCTGGAATCAGCCCATACACTGAATTTTCTATGCAGTTAAGTCAAATAACAAGCATAAATAAGCAATACTGTAATTTTGCGTGTAATTCAAATCCTAACATTCTTAATTTGTCTCAAAATTGTCTAAAATTATGTTAAGAGTCCCTTTATTTTATTTTATTTTATTTTTTTATAATTATAAATATTAATAAAAAAATCTAAAGAAACACCCTGCCACATCGATAAGAATCCATGCTAGTGCGGGTACGGAGTGCGTATGGAGTGCGGGTGCTTCGACCTTTTAGAATAGTCCGTACTTCCTTGCTTATCACCTATATCAAGGCTTAATTACTCTTAACAACCCATAACCTTTTTGCTTGCATCATCTAATACCCACCATGTCCATGTGTCCATAGGTGCACGTATCATGATCTATCCATTTTGGAAAATTGTTTTGTATGTTTTTATATGTTCCTCGATATTAATGGACCAAATTGTATATTATTCTTTTTCTACACAGCTGCCAGTGGTGATGCAGAACCTGAGAAGCTTGTGGCGAACGAGGATATCGTGTCCCAGCTTGTGTCAATGGGATTTAACTATCTTCACTGTCAAAAAGCTGCTATCAACACCTCAAATGCTGGAGTGGAAGAGGCAATGAATTGGTTACTTTCTCACATGGATGATCCAGGTATTCGGTATTCCAACTTAATTGCTATCTTCGGGACTGTTTGGGAATGCCTAAAAAAAGATCAGGTTCAGACCCAGTCTCGCATTCATTTGGTGTGTATGAAAACCAAGTATAAGTTGGTTTGATAAAGAATCAATTGTTGGGATATTTTCAAGTCAATCTAACCAAATAGAGGCTACACAAACACCAGGATATTTAGAAACCGGTTCCTTATATTGTCCAAACAACCTCGTAAGAAAGTTTTATTCCCTAAACAACATGGTTTCTTGCAGTTAGGTTAGACTACAGAAGGTATTAATTTATGCTTCTTTTGGCAGACATTGATGCCCCTATTGGCCAAGAGGCACGAATTGGTGACGCTGTGTTATCATTCGTCGATCAATCAAAAGTTGAAACTTTAATTTCCTTTGGATTTGAAGAGGAAATAGCTCGGAAAGCACTGAAGGCATCGGTAAAATTTTAATGACTACTTTTTAGTTCTGAGGTTTTTGGGTTTACAAGTCAATAATCTTCAAACCTTTTGTTTATGTATCAATTCTTGACAGCATGGTGACATTGAGAAAGCAACAGATTGGATATTTAATCATCCTGGTGGGTCCAGTGCGTCAGATATGGAAACTACTTCGAGCACTGCACCCGTCGTTGATGCTGCTCTACCTGATGGAGGGGGAAGTTAGTTCCTCAACCTTTTTATTTTGTTTGCAATTTTTTTTTGCTGTTGATGCTAACCTTGCTACTACTATTTGTAATATCATCAGTTATATAAAATTGTACGTTAATTATAATGCTGCTATGCTCCCAAAAACTATTGAATATACTGTGACTTTCAGCCCCTAATTTAGTCGCAACCCCGGGAGTTAAGTGTCACCTTTTGAACCATAGGGAGGTTAAAGCGAAAATAGGTCTTAACCACAGGGGGGCCAAATGTGTTTAACCCTATCCTGAAATTGCTGGTGTTGTACGTTGTAGTGAAACTTTTTTCTTTCTTGAACAATTCGTCTTTCGCCTGCTAAATTATTGAGAAGAATGTTGATGTGAAAGTGTAGACTCCCCTAATGAAATGTCCTCTGGGGTGGGGATCCTCGGCCGCGCCGCAATGCCCACACGGCAGCACCTATGCGGGCATTGAATGGACCACATTTTTTTTAATTATTATTTTGTTTTTATTTTATTCTTTTGTTCTTTAAAAAAAAATTCCGCAGTCTTGGCAGCCCCCAAAGTGCTGCTAAGGATCCAAAACCCATCCTCTGTTTAGCTGTTGTCTTAATCCGATGTCAACTACTTGTTACTGTGGACATAATTGTTTTTTTGGATAATTTTTGTATTATTTTGCTAATTGGTCTTGATGTGTGATTTAATTGTTGGTACTTGTCGTTGCACAGAATACCGGCTTAAGGGACTAGTGAGCCACATTGGCACCTCAACCCATTGTGGCCATTATGTAGCTCACATCTACAAGGACGGTAGGTGGGTAATATTCAATGATGACAAAGTCGGTGCTTCCAAAAATCTGCCCAAGGACATGGGATACATATACTTCTATGAGAGAATCGACACTTGAAAATGCACGAGAAATACAACAGTCTGAAGATTTATAAAAATCGAAGAGTCTCGAAAGAGAGTAGCAAATGGTTTCCTGGAATCTCATTGAGCGGGGCTTGTGGCCCCCCCTAGAATCGTTTGAACCACAGCCTTATTTTTGTGGTTTGGTGAACTTTTTCCATTTGCCGCTTCTTGATACAAGAAACAACAGTTGCTGAATTTCACACCATTTGTTTTTCTCGACGGTTCGAATTTTTGCTAACCGCCTATTCAGAGTAGTGACATTGTTGGATCATAGGTATTTTAAAGTGTACATTTATAGAACTATGTTTGTCTGACTACTCATAGGCTCTGCTTGGTTTGCGGATACAGTGAGGGAAAAGAAAAAGAAAAGGAACATTACATGAAAAGCTATTCTCTTATTATTCGTCTTTTTACTCTTATGTTGACATAACATTAGAAACTAGCATTTTTGGAATATAGTAGCAAATCTAGGATAGAAAGAAATTGAGTCACAAAATAAAAATTTGTTACCTTGACTTCGGCTATCGAATTTCTTTACTATTTTTCTTACCAACCAATCAAAAGTAATTGTTTGCCTTTGTGGTTTTTTTTTTTCCTCATAAAATCCATGAATCAAGTAGAGCTTATCGACCATCCAGTTTGAAAGGTGAATGGAACGGTTCCACTCTCCGGTTATGGTCTCCATATCATCTTCATTTGCAGGATTCATACAACTATCGATTTTATCAATTAAACTCAACCAAACCTGTCTCAAATTATTTGGCGTCAGTAGTTATCACTTTAAATTTAAACGTTTTTTTTTTAATAGTGATAATATGGAAAATGACTGGTACTATGATATTTTTTTCATTGGTTTTCCAGATAAATTATTGATGTCTCAGTTTTGTGGTTCAGAAGGTTTAGATTTGTTGGAATATATGAATTGATAACAATGCTTAATTGTGGTAATTTTACATTAATTTCTCATTCAAGTATTTGAGATTATTGAAAAAGTTGAGTCAGATTGGCAATCAACTGACTATCAGGGTTCATACAATACAACTGTTGATTTTTCCATGCGAACCAAATAAAGCTTTAATGTATTATTAGTGACTCTCCATTTGTGCACTTGAAAGGTGAATTGAAGTGTTCCACTCTCCAGTTGAGGTCTCTACTTCATCTCCCAAACAGCCCCCCCTGGGTTTTCTTGTTTCATCTTTGGGAAAATTAAATTTTCGTCACATTTTTGTGGGATAATTAAGAAAGTCAATTACTTTTTTCATTTTAGGATATTTATTTTAAGTGAAAAAAATTAAAAACACTTCAAAACTTTGATCATTCGGTGTCAAAAAACCCATTAGGACACCGTTTGTAAGTTGCTCCCGACCCGTTTGGTGAGTTACAACGTTTGGACAGTTTGCTCTCAACAAGTTTTGATGTGTTTTTGATTTTTTCACTTAAAATAGATATCCTTCTAAAATAAAAAAGTAATAGACTGACTCTTAGTTATCCCACAAAAAGGTGACTGAAATTTAATCATCTTTTGTGTGTGTGTGTGTGTGTGTGTGTCTTTACGGTTTGGACAATGTTGATTAAGCTAAACCGAAATAGTAAGAAATGCTTCGGTAACGACAAAATGACAAATGTGTATTACAAGGCTGTTGGACTAGTTTTTAGCAATTAGACTGTTTTTTGGGGGGATCGGAAGAGGGATCGGATGATAGGATCCAGATTCATCGTAATTTTTCGGAAATCAACTACCAATAATTTTTTTTCAGACGAGGATCCGGCTTTACTGTCATTTTTTGGACAGAATTATTGACATGGTTTAATCAAAATAGGACAGTGGGCAAACTCTGGGCACATGCACTTACCCCACAACACACGCACACGTAGTAAGTCAGGAGATAAGTGGACAGCCGGATTTGAACTCACATCGAGCTCCGAATACAGTTCGTCTAGCTACTTGATCAAGTCTGTCCTTCCAACCCTTGACCTCCCATTTTCGAACCCTTGACCTCCCTTAAGAAGTCCAAGTGGTCTGACCAACTTGGATTCAAATAACAACTGATGTGCCTGACTTCAACTCAAATAATAGCATTCGATTTCTTAGACTTTGGAAACCCACTAACAAAGTCCATTGTAATGTGTTCTCATTTCCAGTCGGCTACCGGTAACGGTTATAACAATCCCGAAGGTACTTGGCGTTCGGCCTTCATTTGTTGACAAGTCGTACATCATGAAAGGTAGAGTGCTATCTCTCTCTTCATTCCCGACCACCAATAAACATGTCTCAAGTCTCTATACATCTTGGTATTCCCTGGATGAACAGTGTACTTCGTATTGTGCGCTTCTTCTAGGATGTTCCGTTTCAATTCTTTCTCGTTAGGTACACAAATTCTACCCTTCAATCTCAAATCATCATTCTCAAAAGTGAATCACGATTGTTTGCCCATCGGAATTTCATCACAAATCTTCTTCAAAGCCACATCTTGAAGTTGTTTCTCCGTGATCTCGTGAATCAAGAGTGGTTGTGCCACGATCGTCGACATCAAGCCACTTTCTTCTCGGAATCACTTCAAGTTCCAAATTCTCTATATCTTGAATCAATTCTCTATGAGAAGTCAAGTCCAATGCTATATTGGTTGGTGCCTTACGACTAAGAAAATTGGTGACTACATTCGCCTTGTTCGAATGATAGTGAATGGACAGATCATAATCCTTCATCAACTCTAATCATCTTCTTTGTCTCATGTTCAAGTCTCATTGAGTAAACAAGTACTTTAAACTCTTATGAACTGTATTTATCTCACATTTCTCCTCGTATAGGTAATGACGCCAAATCTTCAATGCAAAAATCACAGCGGCCATTTATCCCCGTATAGGTAATGACGCCAAATTTTCAATGCAAAAATCATAGCAGCCAATTCTAGACCATGTGTCCGATAGTTCTTCTCGTGCGGTCTAAGTTGTCGCGGTGCATATACAATGACCTTGTCACGTTGCATAAGAACGCAACCTAAACCTCTATTTGAAGCATCACTATAAATGATAAACCCTTCAGTCCCCGTCAGAACAGCTAAGATCGGTGCCTTCACTAATCAACTCTTCAATTCTCGGAAACTTTCCTCACATTCCGGACTCTATACAGAAGCAACATCTTTCCTCATCAATTGTGTCATAGTCATTGCAATACGTGAAAAGTCCTTCACAAACCTCCGATAATAACCAGCTAATCCTAGGAAACTTCAGATCTCTGTCACATTCATCGGTCTTAACCAATTGGTAACTGCTTCTATCTTCTGAGGATCTACAGAATTTCCTTTCGCCGATACTATGTTCGAGGAAAGCAATCTACGTTAACCAAAACTCACACTTCTTTAATTTTTCAAACAAACTCTTCTCGCGTAATCGGTATAAGGCTAATCGCAGATGGTGTTCGTGATCTTCAACACTCTTGGAATAGATCAGGATGTCATCTATAAATACAATAACAAACTCATCTAAATAATCCTTGAAAACACGATTCATCAAGTCCATGAAAGCTGTTGGCGCGTTAGTCACTCCAAACGGCATTACAAAAAATTCAAAGTGACCATATCGGGTCCTAAAAGTTGTCTTCTCAATATCTTCCTCCTTGACCTTCAATTGGTGATAACCAGATCTCACGTCAATTTTCGAGAATACCTGAGCCCCTTGCAATTGATCAAACAAGTCAACTATTCGCGGCAATGGATATTTTTTTTTTACGGTCAACTTATTCAACTCTCGATAGTCGATGCACATGCGCATTGTCCCATCCTTCTTTTTCACAAATAAGATTGGAGATCCCGAAGGTGAAACGCTAGGTCGGATAAAACCCTTCTTTTAATTCTACAGATGCCATTCGATATGGTGCTTTGGATACCGGTTGTGACCCTGATACTACTTCTATCGTGAACTCAAGCTCTCTTTCAATCAATACATCGGGTAACTCATCGGGAAAAAACATCTGAAAATTCTTGAACTATTGAAATATCTTCTACTAGTGCTCCAAGAACTTGTGTATCAACAATCAAACATAAGAAACCCGAACAACCTTTATTCAACATCTTACTCGCTTGAATTGTCGATATCAAGTATGGTGGTACAATCACACCACTACCCGAAAAAGTAAACTCTTCTTGACCCGGCGGATGGAAACTAACCCATTTTTGCTCACAATCGATTTTAGCTTGATTGACCGACAACCAATCCATACCTAAAATAACATCAAAGTAATTCACTTTCAACGGAATCAAATCGACGTTCAAAACCTTATCACCTATCATGATTTCACATGATTTGAATACCGAAGAATTTATTAGAGGTTCACTATTAGGCAATGATACTCACAAGTCATATCCTAATGGTTCGGACTCAACAGATAAATGCTTAATAAAATCACGGGACACAAATGAATGCGTTGAACCAGAATCTATTAGTATACGTGCGGGATACGAACAAATAGGAAGAATATTTGATACGACCGTATCATCCGTATTCCCCGACCTGAGCTGAAAATATCATCCTTGTTGCTCGACTCCCTTCCATTTATCCACTCGTGGTCATACCTTTGACCTGCTCGGCATACTCGATGACTCGGTACTCATTCTCGGTTGTCTCTTACTCGGACAATTCTTTGCTATATGCCCCGGTTGGCCATACTCAAAACATGTAATACCCTGTATTTTCAATAAATATTTATGTACAAGATTCTATATACTTCCCTTGATCATATTTGAAATTCTACCTTCGATCGATCGAAGTTCGTTCGAGCGATCGAGCAATTCCAAAGTTCAAGCGATCGAACCCTGTTTGAGCGATTGAAACTCTACTAACCTGAATTTAATACGTGGACCCTACTTCAATCGAACAAAGTCTTTTCAATCGATCAACTGGCCGAACTGATCTCAAGCGATCGAACTCCATTTGATCGATCAAACTTGTAATCATTTGTATTCCCAGGTTTCCCGCAAACCTTGCCATCTGCACTCTCGCCCCTCTATATATATGGTCATGTTCGTGTGTGTGAGGATTTGCTAAACTTGAGAGGGAGTTAGAGAGAGTGTGTGTGCTTGTGTGTTAATATATATATACACACACATACTCCTATGTATATACTCACAGTTAGAGAGAGACAGAAACAAGAAGGAGAAGAAGAAGAGGAGAAAGGAAGGAGAGACAGAAGAGACTGAGGCAGAGAAGAGAGAGAGGAGCCGCTATTAAAGCTTCAAAGCTCATACTTGCCAAATGCGCCCTTACGATCTTTCGGTGAGTTCCAAACTTACTCGGTATCTTAGTTATGACGTTTTACATGTTTTGGACATTTTATATTAACCCAAATAACCCCTACTAGATTCTGCACATTCACTGCAGAATTCTAGAGAAGATGAAGTTTGAGCGATCGAAATGCATTCAATCGATGGAACACCACTGAGTCTCAAGCCATCGAAATGACTTCAATCGATCGAGACCACCTCCACTTTAATTGATCGATAATACTTCGGTCGATCGAACATCACAGTTCTTCAATCAATCGAAAGGACTTCAATCGATCGAACCCAGCAGAACATGGATGTGTTCCTTAAGCTTTGTTTTATAATGCGTAGTTGTTTAATTGTTGTTTCATGTTTCTATTATCCGATATTATGGAATACGGAAGTAATAGTATACGATAATGAGATTGAGATAATATCATGAGTAACGCAGTCAGGTTCAGAACGTTAGTAATAATATGATGCGATAACGAGATAAGGATTTGAGATAATAACCATGGGTAGCATTGAGTAAATGGTGTTTGAGTCAGTGGGTTATTGGTAATCTTGGAGGTTATGTGAGTCGAGCTGATGATTCGCTCAGATTGTATCCGATAAGTGTGTAACAAGGATTTAATCAAGATCTTGAGAATTATGGGTGCACAATACTTGCAAGCATTCTTAAAGTGGGGAACAGTAAGAGTTCTTAAAAGTGGTGAACTAGAGTAGATGTGGCACGCCCATGGTTTGTATTTATCGGAGCTATGTATGTACGATATTCGCAAGCGTTCTTAAAAGTGGTGAATAGTAAGAGTTCTTAAAAGCGGTGAACAAGAGTATTGGTACATCCATAGACCAGTCGTTATATGAGAACGATGTATGGGTGCTCGCAAGAGTTCTTAAAAGCGGTATAGCAGTGAACAAGAGCACTGGTATGTTGTGATGATATAATCAGTTCGAGATGGTTAGTTGGTATTGGTACAGTCAACCTTAGAGTTGGTAGATGATGAGAATCGGTTAATAACGTGTCCGAATAAAAGAGGAAGATATATAATTAGTATCACTGTTATATATCATTCATAACTGATGATTACGTTATTTCTATGAGACTGTGTTAGTTAGTTCTCACTCAGCTTTCAGTAAGCTGACGACCTTTATTGCCTGGACATTCCCCATCTAGACTACCCTGTCCTTAACAATGTAGGTATTGGAACTTACGGTGATGGCTACAACCCGGATTTGGATTATGTAGAGGATTGCCCAACTGGTGCCGGTTCTACGGGAGAGGAGTATTATGCTGACTACTATCCTTACGCCAGTTGAAGATCTGAAGATAGTCATACTTAATTCATTTCTGTTGTTCTGTTGAACTCTATTTTGTTTTAGTTAACGGGTACTTGGGCATATGTTGTGTCCAGACCTGTTGTGATCCTGTGGACCACACTTTGATGTTGTGTAATAGATAGAATTGTTTTATATTAAGTTATTTACTATTTTTGTTTATCTTGTGGACTAGTACTGTGTGGTGTGGATAATTAGTGACTTTCATCCGTCATTCCCTATGGACCCAAAAAGGAAATTTATTTTTCTCTATTTTTACTGCTCCGGGGCATGACAGGGTTTTTGGTATCAGAGCCCTAGGTTTGTGATACTTGCGCTCACTAAACGATTCTACACCATCTGGTCTTAGCATTTTAAGATCCTTGAGATGAGATATGAGTTTAAGATAAGTTTGTCTTCCTGACGATCGATAGTTTTCCTTTGCAGGTTAGCATTATGGATCCAAAGTTCCATAAGTTTGTGACCAATGCCTATGGAGGACACGTGATCCATGGGGATACCGTGGATCCAGTTGATCCAGAGTTTTATCATGACCGCCTACATCAGACAGTTAGTCGATATCTAGAGAAGGACATGTTTGAAGGCTCTTTATGTGACCGGGAAGACACACCCTACAGATATGCGTCTGGATGCTTACCATTCAGCTAGGATTGGTAGAGATATTTACAAGGAGACTTTAGGTTTGATCTAGAGTAAGTTGGAGATGGACGCTATTGAGCTTCGAGCCATTCTTGGAGGACCTATTGAGGCAGCACCTGCAGTAGTACCACCCTCATCGGTACCTGAGGTACCCATTCCAGAGCCACAAGAGCAGCCTGAGGAGCCAGAGTTACCAGAGGCTGAGCCGATAGTAGATGTTGATCCAGAGGAGGATCCCGCAGAGGAAGTCGAGCCAGTCGAGGATGACGAGGAGCCAGAGGAGGATCCAGAGGAGGACCCAGAGTTAGTTGATGAGGATGTTATTGCCAAAGGGGATGATATAGTAGGAGACGAGGGCATAGAGAATGCTATAGTTGAGACAGAGGAGATTATAGTACCAGAGATACCCATGGAGTTTGATTTACTAGCAGGACCTGTATTACATATGGCAGCTATTGCCAACATGGCAGCAGAGTGGGTAGCAGCGATGGTTGCACAGCCAGCTAGAGTTCCGATAGGACAGGTTGCGTTAGCAGATGCTATGGCTATTGTTGGGGATTTTGCTAAGTTGATCACCAATGTTGCTGAGCCAGCCTTTGATGTTGAGGAGATGGAGGTTGACGACATGATTGTTGAGGATTGGGATATAGGAGTGGTAGTTGGAGGTGTAGTAGCACCAGTGGAGGCCGATCCACCTATGGAGATGGATATTGCACCAGAGAATGAGGCACCAGCAGGAGGATCCAATGCCGACGATTTTTGAGTCAGGATTTGCAGGGTTTAGCTTTTGTTAGTTTATATCAGGACATGTTGTCCACCAGATTTTTGGGAGCTTGAGTGATAGCTATTTGACAATAGCTTTGTATAGATGTTATACTTAGTAGTAGTATTGTAATAGCTGACCTTAGCACAGTGTTTTGTTTGTCCCATGTGGTACATAATATGACTAGTGTGTACTATACGGTACATCTTTTGATATATATATATATATACGAGCAGTACTTTTGATATTGATCGTATGGTTGCTTTGGTGAGTTATCTAGTAGGACTGTTAATTTTTGTTGCTTCTCACTCTATCTTGTTTTAGTTTTTGCGAGAAGACTTTCAGCTGATCATTTAGTCTCTTGTAGGCGGCACTCGTTATCATCATGGTTAGACCAAGGAATCAAGCACGGTTGGGATCCCCTATTCCAGAGGGAATGGATCCAATGGGAGTTTTTGAAGCCTTAATGCAAAGGATAGAGCATGTGGGAAATACTTATATTCACTCTACTCACCAGAGACCTGTTGCACCACCGCCACTGAGACAGACGGGCGATAAGCTATTAGCAAACTTTCGTGGTTTATGTCCCGAGAAGTTCGACGGATTAACGAAACAATGGCAAGCGAACAATGGATAAGGGAGATGGAATTAATCTTTGAAGCACTAGAGTACAACGAACAAGAGAAATGTCGCCTTGCTACGTTTCAACTCACTTACGCTACCGCAGACTGGTGGAAAGCCAAAAGAGCTACGATAGGAGCCGAGCTATAAGGAGAATGCCTTAGGGGACATTCCGAGAAAGATTTCTGGAAAAGTGTTTCCCAGAGGATGAGAAAGATCAATAAGAAAAGAAATTTCTAAATCTTGTTCAAGGAGGATGGACTGTACGGGAATAAACAACCCAGTTCGAGCATCTATCTCAATTTGCCCAGCATATAATAGACACTCCGCAGAAGAAGGTGAAAAGATTCCATTAAGAATTGAACCCCCACCTCAGACATATGTTGGATGGTCATCTGAATCAGTCCTTTGAAGGAATTGTTAGATTTGCTATAGGATTGGAGAAATACGCCTATCTAGCACATCAACCATAGATAAATCGACCTCAGTCGTCAAGAGGATTCCAGTCACGAAATTTCCAGAACCAACCACCGAGGAATACCCAGAGTTAGAGACCCTAGGGAAATTTTCAAAGGAACAAGAGAACCTGGGAAGGAACCAAAAAGCCACAGCAGGGTTAACTCGACCCCATCAATATTGCCAACAAGGACCACAGCCGCAGGTACTGCTAACAGCTCCGCTAACCAACACCGGAGGATGTTTTAATTGCAAAAAGCAAGGGCACATTGCAAAGTTTTGCACAGCTTCCAGAGTTAACCGCCAATTAGATGCTACCTGCCAGAATTGCAACAAACCAGGACATTTCACCACAATGAGGATATTATGGGGCACCAGTTCAAAGAATTTAAGGACTCCCATATCAGATAAGGATGAATGCTATCATTCCAGCAGAATCAGGCTTTAATGCTGATGAACAGCAACATTTGGAAGGTACGCTTTTACTCTTTTATAGTCCAGTTAAAGCTTTATTCGATACTATAGCTGCAGGTTCATTTATTGCTATTAAGATTGTACGTCAGTTGGGTTTAGAACCCCAGACACTTGAACCAGCACTTAATACTATATCACCATTGGGAGTGACTGTTAAGCTGGGTAAAGTGTGTAAAGATTGCCCATTGACCTTGGGAGATAGGAATCTTCCAGCGAACTTAGTAGTTCTGTCGATGTTAGAATTTGACATTATCTTATGGATGGATTGGTTGACTAAGTACAGCGCCAACCTGGATTGCCCTACAAGGATGATTGTATTTCCGATACAAGGAAGACCGACGATCAGATTTTAGTGTCAGACGACGAGCGACATGTTCTTGACAAGTGGTTTAGCTATGATTAGTAGTAACAGTACAGAACTTAAGATGGATCAGATTCCTACGGTACAAGACTTTCAGGATATATTCCAAGACATTAAAGGACTACCACTAAAAAGAGAAATAGACTTTTGCGTGGAATTGGTACCTGGTACATTATCGATGTCGAAGACTCCATATAGGATGGCACCAACTGAGATGTTGGAACTAAAGAAGTAAGTCCAAGAACTTGAAGATCTAGGATTTGTGCGTCCGAGTACATCACCTTCGGGAGCACCAGTTCTGTTTGTGAAGAAGAAGAACGGAACACTTCGACTCTGCATAGACTACAGAGAGTTGAACAAGGTAATGATCAAGAATAGATATCCACTACCTCGGATAGATGACCTATTTGACTAGTTACAAGGATCCAGGATCTTTTCAAAGATCGATTTACGTTCGGCGTATCACCAACTTTTAGTTCGACTGGAGGATGTGTTGAAAACTGCGTTCAGGACAAGATACAGTCATTTTGAGTTTCTAGTTATGCCTTTTGGATTGACGAATGCGCCAACATTGTTCATGGACTTAATGAATATAGTAGTCAGACCATATCTAGATAAATTCATTATAGTATTTATCAACGACACACTGATCTACTCAAAGACGGAAGAAGACCACAAGGAGCATTTACAGATTGCCTTGCAGGCGCTTCAAGATAGCAAGTCGTATGCAAAGTTTAGCAAGTGCAAATTTTGGCTACGGGATGTCAAATTCTTGGGACATGTTATATCTCAGAACGGTATTTCAGTGGACTCATCTAAGATTGATGCGGTCTTAAGTTGGAACAGACCGACCAACATGATCGAAGCAGAAGTTTTCTGGGTTTGGCAGTTATTTATAGGAGATTTATAGAAGGATTCTCCAAGTTAGCAGGGCCTTTAACTAATTTGACAAGGAATGAGATGAAGTATGAATGGACAGACAAGCATGGGAGTGCATTTCAGGAGTTAAAAGAAAGATTGACTTCTGCACCAGTACTTGCGATACCTAAGAGTGTAGAGAGGTATGTGATCTATAGTGATGCATCGCACTAAGGATTAGGTTGTGTATTTATGTAAGACGGGAATGTCATTGCATATGGATCAAGACAATTAAAGGTACATGAGAAGAATTATACGACGCATGATTTGGAGCTAGCATCAATAGTGTTTGCATTAAAGATATGGAGACACTATCTCTATGGAGAGAAGTTTGATCTGTTTTCCGATCATAAGAGCTTGAAGTATTTGTTCTCTCAGAAGGAATTGAACATGTGACAACAAAGATGAATGGAGTTGCTCAAGGACTAGGACTTTTCGTTATAATACCATCCAGGTAAAGCAAATGTCGTAGCAGATGCTTTGAGTCATAAACCTCGACTAGTGATCGTTGTATTACTAATTCAAGAATGAAAATCATTGGAAGTGTTAGCTGAATTCGAGCTTCCGCTAGTGGAACCAATGGAAAGACAACATTTCAGATGTTTGATGGTACATCCAACTTTGATCAGTCGTATCCTAGCAGCCCAACAGACAACGGAAGATTTGAAGTTATGATTTGCAAAGATGTCAGCCAAGGAACTAGAGATCTAGAGTATTCGTATAGACGGAGCCTTACGATATAAACGTAGACTCTGCATACCTGACAAAGAAAATCTCCGAAAAGAAATATTGGATGAAGCGCATAAGTCATGGATGACGATTCATCCTGGAGGTACGAAAATGTACAAGAATCTGAAGAGGAATTTATGGTGGGAAGGAATGAACAGAAAGGTAGCTGAGTATGTATATCAGTGTCTTACTTGTAAGCAAGTAAAGGCAAAACATCAGAAACCACCTGAACTTCTATAGCCATTACCGATTCCTCAATGGAAATAGGAACACATCACTATGGATTTCGTGGTAGGATTGCCGAAGTCACAGCAGAACCACGACGCTATTTGGGTAATCGTGGATCGACTTACAAAGACGACACATTTTATCGCCTACAGTATGACATATCTAGTAGAACGTTTGAGCCGAATGTATCTACAACACATAGTATGGTTACACGGTGTACCTGTGTCTATCGTATCAGATTGAGATTCACACTTTACTGTAGAATTATGGAAGAGTCTCCAGACAGCGATGGGAACAACATTAAACTTAAGTTCAGCCTTTCATCCACAGACCGATGGGTAGACTGAATGAGTCAATCAAGTAATGGAAAACATGTTACGTGCATGTGTCATTGATTTTGAGAATTCTTGGGAGACACACTTATCTTTGATTGAGTTCGCCTACAATAACAGTTATCATTCGAGCATAGGGATGGCACCGTTTGAAGCTTTGTACGGAAGACCTTGCCGATCGCCGCTTTGTTGGACCGAAGTTGGAGATACTTAACTTCTTGGGCCAGAGATGGTACGAGAAACCAGTGAGAAGATTCAGCTAGTACGTGAGAAGATAAAGACAGCTCAGACCCGACACAAGAGTTATGCTAACAAGCGACGCAAAGACTTGGAGTTTGCCGTTAGAGATAACGTGCTACTCAAAGTTTTGCTTGTTCGAGGTATTGTCAGATTTGGTCAGAAGAGAGGCAAGCTATCGCCGCGATTCATTGGACCGTTCGAGATTTTTGAACGTGTTGGGAAAGTTGCTTATCGACTTGCATTGCTGTCAAAGATGTCAGGAGTGCACAACGTTTTCCACATCAGTATGCTGAGGAAGTGTGCTCATAACCCATCACACGAGATCAACTTCGAAGATTTTGAAGTCAACAACAACGTTACATTCAACGAAATACCGATTCACATATTCGATTGTGGGATCAAGAAGCTCAGGAACAAGGAGATTCCGTTAGTCAAGATTCAGTGGAAGCATCATGATGAAGGAGAAGCTTCGTGGGAGCTAGAGTCAGAGATGCGTGAGAAGTTTCCATTTTTGTTTTAGACCTTGTATGTTTCTGATTTTGAGGACGAAATCCTTAATGATTGGTGGATGATGTAATACCCTGTATTTTCAATAAATATTTATGCACAAGATTCTATGTACTTCCCTTGATCGTATTTACAATTCTACCTTCGGTTGATCGAAGTTCGTTTGAGCGATCGAGTATTTCCAAAGTTCAAGCGATCAAACCCTGTTCGAGCGATCGAACTCTACTGACCTGATTTAATACGTGGACCCTACTTCAATCGATCAAAGTCTTTTCAATTGATCAAACCTGGCCAAACTGATCTTGAGCGATCTAAACTCCATTCGATCGATCGAACTTGTAATCATTTGTATTCCCAGGTTTCTTGCAAACGTTGGCATCTGCACTCCCCCCTCTATATATATGGTCGTGTTCGTGTGTGTGAGGGTTTGCTGACTTGAGAGAGAGTTAAAGAGAGTGTGTGTGCTTGTGTGTTAATTTATATATAAACACATATTCCTATATATATACTCACAGTTAGAGAGAGACAGAAGCAATAAGGAGAAGACAAAGAGGATAAAGGAAGGAGACAGAGAGAGAGAGATAGAAGAGACTGAGGCAGAGAAGAGAGAGAAAAGGCCGTCATTAAAGCTTCAAAGCTCACACTTTCCAAAAGCGCCCTTATGATCTTTCGGTGAGTTCCAAACTCACTCGGTATCTTAGTTATGACGTTTTATATGTTTTGAACATGTAATATTAACCCAAATAACCCTACTAGATTCTGCACATTCACTGTAGAATTCTGGAGAAGACGAAGTTCGAGTGATCGAACTACGTTCAATCGATCGAACACCACTGTGTCTCAAGTGATCGAAATGACTTCAATCGATCGAGACCACCTCCACTTCAATCAATCGAGAATACTTCGATCGATCGAACATCACAGTTCTTCAATCGATCGAAAGGACTTCAATCGATCAAACCCAGCAGAACATGGATGTGTTCCTTAAGCTTTGTTTCATAATGCGTAGTTGTTTAATTATTGTTTCATGTTTCTATTATGCGATATTATGGATTATGGAGGTAATAGGATACAATAATTAGATTGAGATAATATGGTGAGTAACGCAGTCAGGTTCAGAACGTTAGTAATAATATGATGCAATTACGAGATAAGGATTTGAGATGATAACCGTGGGTAGCTTTGAGTAACTGGTGTTTGAGTTAGTGGGTTATTGGTTATCTTGGAGGTTATGTGAGTCGAGCTGATGATTCGCTCTGATTGTATCCGATAAGTGTGTAACAAGGATTTAATCAGGATCTTGAGAATTATGGGTGCACAGTACTTACAAGCGTTCTTAAAAGCGGTGAACAAGAGTAGATGTGGCACGTCCATGGTTTGTATTTACCGGAGCTATGTATGTACGATATTCGCAAGCGTTCTAAAAAGCGGTGAATAGTAAGAGTTCTTAAAAGCGGTGAACAAGAGTATTGGTACATCCATAGACCAGTCGTTATATGAGAATGATGTATGGGTGCTCGCAAGAGTTCTTAAAAGCGGTATAGCGGTGAACAAGAGCACTAGTATATTGTGATGATATAATTAGTTCGAGTTGGTTAGTAGGTATTGTTTCAGTCAGTCTTAGAGTTGGTAGATGATGAGAATCGGTTAGTGATGTGTCCAAATAAAAGAGGAAGAGATGCAATTAGTATCACTGTTATATATCGTTCATAACTGATGATTACGTTATTTCTATAAGACTGTGTTAGTTAGTTCTCACTCAGCTTTCAGTAAGCTGATAGCCTTTATTGCTTGGACATTTCCCGTCCAGACTACCCTGTCCTTAACAATGTAGGTATTGGAACTTACGGTGATGGCTACAACCCAGATTTGGATTATGTAGAGGATTGCCCCACTGGTGCCGGTTCTACGGGAGAGGAGTATTATGCTGACGACTATCCTTACACCGGCTGAAGATCTATAGATAGTCATACTTAGTTCATTTCTTTTGTTCTGTTGAACTCTGTTTTGTTTTAGTTAAGGGGTGTTTGGGCATATGTTGTCTCCAGACCTGTTGTGATCCTGTGGACCACACTCTGATGTTGTGTAATAGATAGAATCGTTTTATATTCAGTTATTTATTGTTCCTGTTTATCTTGTGGACAAGTACTGTGTGGTGTGGATAATTAATGACTTTCACCCGTCATTCCCTATGGACCCAAAAAGGAAATTTATTTTTCTCTATTTTGCTGCTCCGGGGTATGACAAAACATTTCCCTCTCATCTACGCGTTGTAGCTATTGATGTTTAAGGTTGTGTTCGGTGTAGTCATATTCATATTTTGAGGACAATTTCGGGATATGTGTCCTAGTTGCTTGAAAATGTAACAAGTGCTCAACAAATGACAAGTCTCTTTGTGTCGTGTATTACATGTTAGGTATAACGGTCTCGAGTTTTCGATGAACGTACTCTCTCCTTGGCTACCCACATATGATCCCGAACCTTGTGTGAATGGATTCTTAGCATTCCCTTGCCCTTTGCTCCTATTATCGTTCATTCTCTTCCCTTATTGCCCTTGATGATATTGTTCGACACTTTTCTCAGCAATGCGGGCGACTTCCTCAACTAGAGAGACATTTAGGTATTAGAAAGTTTCAACACGACTGCTTATATTCTCCCTAAGCCCTTCCTAAAACTTGCGAGCCTTATCCTCATTAGTCAGAACTGTAGATTTTGAAAAACATAGCAAAGTATTATAACGAGAGACATACTTACCCACGGTCATATCTCCCTGAACCAAATTTGCAAACTCTTGACGCTTTCTGAGTTTGAGCTGATTGCGGGAAGAAACACTTGTTGAATTCTTCTTTAAATGCTTCCCACGTAGTTGGTTTACCTTTTTCAAGCACATTGTTCAACCAATCTAATACTTCTCCCATCAATGTATCAGATGCACAAAGAATTTTCTCCTCGTCAGTGCATATCACTGTTAGGAAATGTCTCTCCATGTCCATCATCCAATGATCGGCTCAATCTATGTCAGTTTTTCCATGGTACAAAGTCGGCCTCCGTTTATGGAACTGTTCTGTGATTATATGTTGAGGTTGTGGTACTGGTGGTGCATTAATACATCGAACCTCAACTATGGGACTTGAACGTTCATCTGATCTCGTTCACTTACAGCTTGAACAAAATTCCCCACCATATTCACTATCTGATCCATTCACGATGCGGTGACAACTCTCTTATCGGCTCAGTCATGATGTATCAAGTATTCACCCTGATAAGTAGAATGCATAAAGACTATGCATGCCATGCCATAATATATGTATATGCGCACATATCATCATCACAACTAACAAATGCAAACATATGAAGCATTTCTACAATGATAACAATGTTATTGCCACAATCATATGTTCCACTCGATGTCACTCATCACTCATTCCCAAGGTTCTAAACTTATAGCTCTGATACCACTAAATGTCACAGCTCGATCCCACAATAGCAGAACCAAAGCCCGTGGCATGTCACTGAGGCTAAATCAGTTCACTAACATTCCCAAAATATAAGTTTCAAAACTCGTAGCGGAAAAGAAAACAATCCATTTTAAACCAGCAATCTAGTCAACTGTGTTAGGATCTCAGTTGACTGATTTGGAATTTGTAGAGAACAAGAAATCTCCAGCGATCCACTCCAGTCGACTGACTGCCATGTCTGATCGACTGCTGCCTCCAATTCTCGTTTGACTGAACTCATCCGGTCGATTGGAATCAAATCTAGCAAAACCTCCCATTTTGGTGACATTTCTAGTCGACTATTTTATTTTCTAGTCGACTGCTTTCCCGAAAAACTGAAAGAGAAATTTACCTAAGCACGAAACCCAGTCGACTGAAGTCACAACCTAGTCGATTATTTTCCCAACTGTAGGGCATTCTGCAGAATTTTTCAAGTTAATGGTTTTTTGATTTCATCCAAAGACTAATTACACACTCCACACTCATTCTAAAGTAAACCTAACTGAATTATAACATCACCAAAACATAATTACAAAAGATTACTATCTATTACAACATCACGAATTCGTTCTAAGGTTCCAAGTTAATCACGGTTAAAAGTTATAAAATCCTTATTACAACATTTCTATTTCAAAACTATAAGGTAAACATGTTGAGTCGCCTTCTAATTGAACTCCCAATACCCTATGTTCACTTCCCCTGTTCCTTATCGGCATTGACACCTGCAATGGTTATTTAAATAACCACACATATTTTGATTGGTTTAACCTAACGCTTAGCGAATAAAACAATAATGTCCATGAATTATAAACATGCTCGCATTCACATTCTCTATATTTCATTCTAGTCTTCAGAGTCTCACGTGTATGGTTCACACTTCTAGTCCGCGACTCCTCACCAATAAGTCCACGCGACTAGGTAAGACTCACGTTTCTTTTCTTCAAATGTGCGACCTTATGCCTAGAATGACTCCACAACAATGGCTTGGTACCACCCACTCCTTTGACCTAAATAGCAACTAAACATGCTCAACACACATTTCACCGTGCTTTCGACATAAATCAAACATTTCACCATACAATTGGGCCTACTTATCAATATAATTGCCCAATATGAACTACACAACATATAGCTATGAATTGATACATGTTTCATACAAAAAGTGAATACATGTTAAGAAATTATTCCAAAACACATAGTTGAATCGCTCACCTCCGATTAACGCTCCTAAATTCCGTTCCAAGGAAAACTCGAGCACAAAGAACGTGCAGAAGTTCGTCTAATACAATTCCTATCGATCAAAAGTTCGATTATCAACTTTTTATGAAAATGCCCAAAATTGAGTTTTCAGAAAACTTATCCAAACAAGACCTAGTGGATATCAAAACGACGACCTTACCTCGAGGAGTTCAAATATGAAATTTGGAGAAAAATAAACGGGCGGAAGTTCGTCGATTTGTGTCTTGAAGCTCTAAGCCAAGAATTTCCCAATCTATCCCCTCTCTTGATTTCTAATTTAGGTTATAACTTATGAAAATATCTCACCTCTTTCTATGTATAGCCACGATTCTAAAAAATTGTGTTTACCTCCCCACGAGTTCTCAATACTTCTAATTATTCTCCGAAACATCTTACATGTCTAATTCATTGCTTCATGAGTAAAAACTATAAATTATAAAAGTTTTCGTCTAAGTTCCGTTTGGTTGCTAAAACGCAGTTCCACATGATTTTACGAAATTACTAATTAGCCTATTGATTATGTAACGTGTTAATTTTTCCTCACAAGGATACTAAAATTAACGACAGAAACATATTCTAAACCAGATAATAATACGGATAATGAAACACTGTGGATATCGCAGGCTAATCATATTTTTTAACTTTTCAAATTCAAATACGAGTCGCCACTTAATTTTTAAAGGAGAATTAAAAAACCATTTTAAAAGCAAACTGATCTTTTGGAAACCAGAGATTTCTAGATCCGGGGATTATGGAGTGAGAGGGGAAGGAGCCCGGTAGACTAAAACACCCCCTCTCATCCTATCTCGTAATAGGCCTCTACTCGATATCCTTTTAATCGAATTAATTAATCTAAGCATGCTCTCAACTAACACATATATATAAGTATACATTTCAAAAGCACTTTCAAATGGGTGTAAGATTGCTAACGATAAAATGGCATACAAAACCACATAGTTCAAGTAACAAACAATATGACATGCAATAAGGAGCAAAGGAACTTACCCGGGATCCAATCGCGAATTTTAAACGTACAATGCATACAAATAAATAGAAAACCTAAAAAGGATCTCTAATACATATATACACATAAGGAAAACCCTAATCTAAGGTGTCGCGCATGCAGACAAAAAATCAATAAAAATTAAGAAATAAAATAAACTAGTGGAAAGTCAAAAAATCATACCTCGATAGCGCTACATAACAAAGATTAGTCCACATGCTTAGAACAAAATATAATATCAAATCCTAAATAGCATGCCAAATTCCTAGCTTGAATCTAACAAACATGGAGACAATTGACCAAAATCATGAATTCCTTCTAATTGGTTGAAATCACAACACCTCTATAGATATATAAATCTCAACTAGGAGCCAATGTAATATCCATATAGAGATGGTACAATCTCAACATGATTGAAAGGAATCCATGAATATGGTCAACCAATATAGCTTATCTTAATACAAAACAATGTCCTAATTACAAGAATCAATGCATATGAAATGACATTGAATGCATGAATATGAATAAGCTAAGAATCGTTCATTGATTTGGATAATTTAGCCTGTGAATTTAAACTTAATTAACTTTGTTCAAAACATAGTTTAAGTCTTAGATCATAGAAAATTCAATTTGGATCATTATTTACAAAGTTTATCAAATCTATCAGAGAATTTCAGGAATTACAGAGAACATACCACATTGTCAGAAATAGGAAAAGTATAGTTCCCATGCTTTGATCTTGATAATTTTTGGACAAAAGGTGCCTCGGTGAGTCTAGTTTCTAACACAAAAAGAACTGTTAGACCTGAGCGAGGGACAAATTTCTTGACAATCTACCGAGGAGAAGACTAATCTGATATGTGGATCTGAGCAAATGGATCAGTGTGAAGTTGGTGAGTTTGAGCAAAGGTTGATATCGTGGCTCGGTTAGTGGCGAGCTTTTTGGGTCATTCGAGAGTAGTGTCAGAACCAATTATCTCTGCTATAGAAAGTATGCACTGTCTGCTATGCCGAAAGATATGAATGGATTTTGAAAGTCATGTCATGCTAAGTATACGTATTTACAAGAGTATGATATATGAATCTATCATCTATGAAAGAATGCTCATGAGTTAGTGGATATTGACCGTCTTGTCGCCTGTTGAGTACTAGAAAACAAGTATTTGACTGTATGGGCACAACGCCCAAGTGATCGTCCTTCAGAAGGACCCATTTTTCTGTAATTAATTTTTTCTAGCTCTCATTCTCTCTGAAACCAATTTTACCTTCGGTGCCCTCATGGGTTTTCACTGAATCTGGTTATATATGTGATCGTTGCGCTTCAGTGTATCTTGTGACTTTGAAAGCATGTGGCACACCCATCGTTTGAATGATGCAAGTATGTGATCTTGTGAACCCAATAAGGCTTGTATCAATCAAAGTGGACTTTATTGGGTTGTAATGAAGGCTAGGGTCCTGGGATGAGAAATGAATGGATCACATGAAGGCTCAAAGTTTATTTTGAAAAGTCGGTTGAGATTCCTGAGATAACCTTATGCCCTACTTTTTTTCCTTCTTTTGATTCTGCTCTTTTTTTTTTCGTATTCGTCTCAATCTAGTGTGGGATACGTTATTACTGAGTAAAGTATACATTGGGGATAATTGCCCCCTTTTGAAGTATGTATTCGAGTTGGATCGTATCTTTTGTGCATTTGCTCCAGCTTTACATTGAGTTCTATTTAGTTTGTATTCTCTTTCTTTTTCCTTTTGGCATTGCCCTAGTATAGGGGGTGATCCTCAGGGTTTAAGTTTGAAAAAAAATTATCGCATGGCTCAAGTGGGCTAGCGAGGGAAAGTAGTGTATAGATAGCTGAAATGATTGCCTCTAATCATTTTGACACAAGTCGAATCGGGTTCAGAGATCACATATATGCATCATTGAAGTTAGAGATCGTGGGAACGTGTATTTACTTTCCTGACTAGGATTGAGGGGCCCATGTGGGCCTGCAGTGATCGTGATGACCTCTTTTGCCGAGTTGGGAGGGACAAAGATTGCCCCAGTCGGTGTAAGTCATGATACTGAGAATGGACCAAGGCGTTCCTGTGCTTTAATGCCTGCGGCTGTCTGCTCTATTCTTTTGTACTCAGATGACATCAAGCAATCGTAGAGAAGTAGGCATTGAGTATGCTTTTGTCATTTGATTCTTGTTGAGATGTGAGTATTGTCAGAGGATGAAATGGCCGATTTGTGGACTTGAGTCCTTTCTCGGCATAACCTTGTGTTGATCGTACTTTTAGGTAGAACTGAACATAGCTTTGTTACGTTCGAAAGTCTAGTACGATGTCTAAGTCGTACTCAACAAGTAGCATGACAATCATATGCAGTGAATCATGAGATTTAAAAAATGAGAGCAAGATGACAGTTATAGAATGATGCAAAGAATGAGTTTTGTTTTTATTTTTTCATTTGAAAGTATGTACTTATGCAAAGGAGACAAAGCATAAATTTAATAGTATGGAAAAACTGCCCCTGTGTGGCATATGACGAGGAGTAATGTTCAGGATAGTGGGTTGAGTATTTGGTCTCTTACGAGAGTCGTCTTGGGCATGACCAAAGGCTTGGGAATGTATATAGGTAGAAGTAGGTCTATTGGATCAACGACTTGAGGGTTCGAACAATCGCAAATGCACTGGTATTGCTCAGATTTAATCTCCTCAGATTTTTTCATCTGGCCCTGCTCAGGCTTGACGTTTGGACATGTTTGGATTGGGAATTTAGAGTTGTTTGGACTGGTTGTCCATTCGGACTTTCTTGATCTGTGGAGAAGTCGGTGATGCCGAGAGTAAGCTGAGCGTACATGTAGTGGAAGTCAGAAGAAGTAGAGATAGACGTAAAGTTAGTAAGTCACTTCAAAGAAAAGAAACTGGTATTCTTCTCCAATGACTCGTTCGAGATGGGAAAGTACTGCCCCAGTGTGATGTGTGTTCCCAAGGTATGAGATGAATCTGGATAGCCTTTCGGAGTCACCAAATGTCTTTGAAAGTGGATTTGTCCTTTTGGGGAGTTTAATTTTTGTTTTGAAAGGTGAGAACGAGTCTGGAAAAGTCCAGCTGTCTTTCGATGCAGTTTATGAGTTTTTAAAAGTTTATCCACCCCTGGTCTTTATACAGGTGCAGGGGAGAAGATAGAGAAGAATTAGGCAGCGTTAGGCGCCGTTTATTGATTTTGAGAAATTCGTATCAATCCTTATTAAAATGTATGGAAAAGATAAGTAAGAATGGGTAGCCTTTCGGTGCCATTATGAAGTTTTGAAAAAGTGTATTCATCTTTGTTAAAAAGTAAGGAAAGGATAAGTAAGAATGGGCAGCCTTTCGGCGCTTTTATTTGGTTTTGAAAAGTTTTTCCGCCCCTTGGTTTGTAAAAAAGTGCAGGGGAAGACAGAGAAGGATTTGGTAGCTCGTCGGCTCCGTTTATTGTTTTTGAAAAGTTTTTCCATCCCCAGTTTATATAAGAGGAGGATAGAAAAGAATTCGGCAACCTAAAAGCCCCGTATTATGTTTTTTCGAAAAGTTTTTCCACCCTTGGTTTATGTAAGGGGATGATAGAAAAGAATCGGACAGCCTATCGTTGCCGTTTCGTATTTTGAAAAGTTTTGAATGCACACGTGTAGAATGTGACTATATGGAGAGGTTGACATCTAATGTAGACTTTTTTAGGTCCGGTTCCCGAACCTTCAAACCTCCTGTGCCGTAGCACCTTCTTAGGTTGGTAGTTGCGAGTGGAGGAACTTTCGATGCTGGTACCGACGGTACTACCGCAATGGCCACGCCACTTACAGATCCTCTTATCAAATCTTAAAGGGTTTCAGTTTTAGAACCGGGTTATGTCATGCTTGATGCAAGTGTGTAGTGTGTAGAGCGGTAGAGTATGGCATTGGCTTTGTAGTTTCAGTATGGCATTGGCCTTGCAGTTTCTTTTGAGTCGCAGGTACCTGTGCAAACAGTTTATAACCTAAAAAAGAATTATAGAAGTATAGAGTAGTTAGTAAAAGAAATGCCCCTTTAGAACATGAAAACCACCAAATTGACGGCCTGAGTCCTCTTAAGTGTATCCCCAGCAGAGTCACCAGCTGTCGCGCCCGTCCCGAAGATGGGGGGCGGTCCCCTAGAGGAGAGGTCCCCAGCTGTCGCGCCCAACAAAGTCGCCAGCTGTCGCGCCTGCCCCGAAGATGGGGTGCGGTCTGTACCTTAAAGGAAATGATGAATGCTATGTTAATAAGTTCTGGATTGTCACAGAACTTGTGGGGGGAGGCAATCCTCTCTGCAAATTACATTTTAAATAAGGTACCTCGAAAGAAAGTTGATCAAACCCCGTATGAACAGTAGAATGGTCGAAAATCTTCCTATCAATTCTTACGAATGTTGGGGTGTCTCGCAAAGGTTCTTGTACCTACTCCTAAGAAAGAAAGGAAAAGTCCAAAAACTATTAATTGTTTATTTATTGGCTATGCACATAATAGTAGTGCGTATCGGTTTCTTGTACATAAATCTGAAAACCCGGATATACACAAGAACACGATCACGGAGTCTAGAAATGCATCGTTCTTTAAGAATATATTTCCTTGTAAAGAGAAATATAGTCCAAAAAAATGCACATTTGAGACTATTGGGGAAACTAGTAAAACCCAAGGAGAAAATGTTGATGTTGAGCCTAGGCGTGGGAATATTCTCGAGTGATAGGAAGTTTAATGTACCTAATGAGTTGTACAAGGCCTGACATTGCATACTCAATTAGTAGACTGACTAGATACACTAGTAATCCTAGTGCTAAACACTAGAAAGGGATAGTAAGGGTACTACGGTACTTACAATATACACGTGATCAGGGATTGCACTACATGAGATATCCAGCTGTATTGGAAGGATATAGTGATGCAAACTGGATATCCAATATGAAAGATTCAAAATCTACAAGTGGATATGTGTTCACACTTGGTGGTGCAGCTGTGTCATGGAAATCTTCAAAATAAACTTGTATTGCTAGATCGACAATGGAATCAGAATTCATTGCGCTAGACAAGGCAGCTGAAGAGGCTGAATGGCTACGCCATTTTGTAGAAGATATTCCTAGATGGTCAAAACCTATGCCAGTTATTTGAATACACTGCGATAGCCAATCTGCTATTGGAAGGGCACAAAGTAATATGTATAATGGTAAGTCTAGACATATTCGTCATAGACACAATACCATTAAACAACTACTCTCAAGTGGGATTGTCACGATTGACTATGTAAAGTTAAAGGATAATATTGTGGATCCGCTAGCCAAAGGGTTAAATCGAGAGTTAGTTAATAAGTTATCGAGATGAATGGGACTAAAGCCTATGACATTACAAGGTACCGGAATGGAAACCCAACCTAGTTGACTGGAGATCCCAAGATCTAGGTTCAAAGAGACAACCTAATTCTATGTACCTTAGGAGAATCACTGAGGAGAAATGTTCTTCTGCCCATTTCTATGATACAACAGTGATACCTGCAGAATGTGAGGGTAAGCTTAGCTTTTAATGACTATGTGCGTTGGTATAACCAAGCGGAGTATAGAAGGATACTCTAAATAAGTCACCTATATGAATGTGAAGTGGGGCAGCTTCTAAAAGAATTTGCGAAAGGTAAAATTCTTTGATAAACATTCACTGAACCAGGCGAGTGTTCAAGGCCAAAATGAACACAAGTGTAAGAACTAAACTATGTTTGGAAAGCTCCTGTGTGAGGTCTGTCTATTGTTTACACTAACGACAATCAGTTCAAGACTACACGTTCACTGGTAAGCTAGTAAATCTGATGGATTATCACAAGGGAAGGTTCAAAGCCAACAACTACCTGTCCTGTTGCAGGAGTAATTTGTTGTGCTCTCTCTTGTCGAGTTGTTCACATCATTTCGATTAATTTCATTCATATAGGGAAATGTTGGATCAAAGTTGAGTTTTGTCACAGCCCGGTCCCACAATAGCGGAACCGGAGCCTGTGGCACGCCACCGAAGCTAACCCAATTCATTAACGTTCCCAAAATTTAGTTTGAAGAACACACGCAGCGGAAAAACAAAACACATTTTAAAACTAGGGGTCCAGTCGACTGGGTAGGGACCTCAGTCAACTGAAAAAAGCAGAGAGTTTTCAAAAAGGTTTAACAGACCATCCAGTCGACTGAGACTGGGGTCCAGTCGACTGGGGCCTACAACTTTCAGTCGATTGAATTTCCCCTTCGGTCGACTAAAGTAAGCAGAAACAAAATGAACACATAAACCTTCAGAGGTCCAGTCGACTGAGGCAGGGCCCAGTCGACTGCTTTTGCCATATTAAAAAGCAGTAGCTAGCAGGCACAAGGGTCCAGTCGACTGGACACTGAACTAGTCGACTGCTCCCCTGACAGCAGCCCAATCTGCAGAAAAACAAGTTTCAAAAGCTTTTTAAAACAACCAAGTGTTAACCACACACTCTAACCTCACATCAAAGTAATCCTAGTTGTATTAAAACATTACCAAAGTATAATTACAACATGTTACTAACTATTATGCTTTAGGTCCATTCAAACATACTAAGTTAAACATAAGTTAAAACATTCCAAATCTTTATTACAACATTCCTATTGTTCCAAAACTACAAGATCAACATTCAGGATGCCTTCTAAGCGAACTCTAAACCCACGTACTCACTTCTCCGATTCCTCGCCAGCATTAACACCTGAAATGGTTATTTGAATAACCACAGATATTCGATTTGTTTAAGCTAACGCTTAGTGAATAAAACAACATATGCATATGAATGATAAACATGTCCGCATTCATATCTCTACATTTCATACTACTCGTAGGAGACTCACGTGCCCGTCCATACTCCCAATCCGCGACTACTCGCCAATAAGTCCAAGCGAAAGGGTAAGACCCACGATTCTTCTCTTCAATCGTGCGACCTTAATGCCTATATCGGCTCCACAAAATGGCATGGTGACCACGTGCTCCTTCTGACCCACATAAGCAACTTAATATGCTCAAATACATATCACCATGCTCGCGGAAATCAAACATTTCATCGTGCTATTGGGCCTACTTATCAATACAAATGCCCAATATGAACTACACAATATATATCTATGAATTAATACATGCTATTCAAACATAACATGAATACACGTCAAGAAATCATTCCAAAACATAGTTGGATCACTCACCTCCGATTTACGCTCTTAAACTTCGATCCAAAGAAAACCCGTGTACAAAGAACGTGTAGAAGTCCGTCTAGTACAATTCATATGGATCAAAATTCCATTTATTAACTTTTATGAAAAATTCTAGAAAACAACTTTTCGGAAAACTTGGCCAAACAAGCCCTAACATATATCAAAACGAAGCTCTTACCTCGAGGAGCTCGAATATGAAATCTGAGAGAAAACAGACTGACGGAAGGTCGTCGTTTGGCGTCGCAAAGCTCTAAGCTCCTAAATCTCCCTTCGGCCTCCTTCTTGAACTTTAGGTTAAGACTTGTAAAAATATCTCAACCATCTCTATCTATATATAGGCAAAACTCTCGAAAATTACGTTTACCTCCCCACGAGTTTTCAAAACTCCTAATCAGTCTCTGAAACTTTCTATACAGCTTATTCATAGCTTTACAAGTGAAACCACAAAATTGTAAAAGTTTTCGACTAAGTTTCGTTTGGTCGCTAAAACGCGAATTTCTACATGACGTTTTCGAAGTTGCTAATTAGCCTACCAAATTAATAGCGTGTTCATTCGTCCTCACCAGGATACTAAATCTAACAACAGAAATAAATTCTAAAACAGAAAATAATACAGATATTGAAATACACAGGTAAACATTTATTTCCAGATAAACATTTAAAATATTCCTCAGTGACCATCTCATACTCGGAGAGACGTCACAACAACATGACATCCAATCCACAGTCTCAGAGGGTTCTCTAATTACAGATACCCAAATCGACTCGTGAGTCAAAACTCACCCAAACATGTGTCATAAGACACGCCACATCATATTATCATGCATGACAATATAATGCAAAAGCAATAACACAAATACGAGTGTTCTAATACTCTCCCCCTTAAAAGAAGTTTGTCCCCAAACTTGTACCTCATGTCTCAAAAAGGTACGGATACTGGGTACGCATCTCATCTTCTATTTCCCACGTCATCTCTTCCGTAGTTTGGCTACGCCATAACATTTTCACATTCGATATTACTTTGTTCCGTAAGACTTGATTCTTCCGATCCAAGATCTCTACCGGATACGCAACATATTTCAAATCCTTCTGAATCTCATTCGATATTGGAGTCATAACTTGATCTCTATCCTCCACTAAGTGTTTACGTAACAATGACACGTGAAACACGTTATGCACTTGAGCATACTCACTTGGCAATTTCAAATGATAAGCTACGGGTCCAACTCTCCCAATAATCTCAAAAGGTCCTACATACCTCGGGTTGAGTTTCCCGTATCTACCAAATCTGGTTATTCCCTTTGAAGGTGACACCTTCAAAAACACCAAGTCTCCTACATCGAATTCCAACTGCCGTCTGCGCTTGTCGGCATAACTCTTATACCTACTCTGGGTTGTCAGTAACCGTTGTCTAATTACCTTTATCTTATCTGTCGTTTCTTGTACAATTTTCGGCCCTTCAATCATTCTTTCTCCCACCTCTGTCCAACTAATCGGTGAACGACATACACGATCATATAAAGCTTCATAAGGAGCCATTCCAATACTCGACTGAAAACTATTGTTATATGTGAACTCAATTAACGGCAGATGGTCTTCCCAATCACCCTGGAAATCAAGTACACATAACCGAAGCATGTCTTCCAAAATCTAGATTACTCTCTCTGATTGACCATCGGTCTGAGGATGAAAAGCGGTACTAAAGTGCAATTTGGTACCCATTGCTTCTTGCAAGGCTCTCCAAAATTTCGATGTAAAACTACTATCCCTATCCGAAATGATAAAAACTGGGATACTATGTAGTCTCACAATTTCGCGAATATACAACTTAGCAAACGTCATTGGCTTAGTTGTTCGGAGTGGTAGGAAGTGCAACGACTTCGTTAAACGATCAATAATCACCCAAATGATAGTATTTGATCTCTTAGATCATGGAAACCCACTAACAAAATCCATTGTTATATGTTCCCATTTCCACTCGGGTATCGGTAACAGTTGTAACAATCCCGAAGGTACTTGGCGCTTTGCCTTCACTTGTTGACAACTCGTACAACATAAAACATAGCGTACTATTTCTCCCTTCATTCCCGGCCACCAGTAAACGTGTCTTAAATCTCTATACATCTTGGTGCTTCCTGGATAAACGGTGTACTTCGTATTGTGTGCTTCCTCTAGAATGTTCCGTTTCAACTCCTTCTCGTTAGGCACACAAATTCTACCCCTCAATCTCAAAACACTATTCTCAAAAGTAAATCCCGATTGCTTGCCCATCGGAATCTCATCCCAAATCTTCCTTAAAGCCACATCTTGAAGTTGCTTCTCTGTGATCTCGTGAATCAAGAGTGGTTGTGCCACCATCGTCGACATCAATCCACTTTCAATCCTCGATATCACTTCAAGCTCCAAATTCTCCATATCTCGTATTAGTTCTTTCTGAGAAGTCAAATCTGATGCGGTGTTGGTTGGTACTTTGCGACTAAGAGCATCGGCGACGACATTCGCCTTGCCCGGATGATACTGAATTGACAAGTCATAGTCCTTCATCAACTCTAACCATCTCCTTTGCCTCATGTTCAAATCTCGTTGTGTAAACAGGTACTTCAAACTCTTGTGATACGTATAGATCTCACATTTCTCCCCGTATAGGTAATGACGCCAAATCTTCAATGCAAAAATCACGGTGGTCAATTCTAGATTATGTGTTGGATAATTCTTCTCGTGCGGTTTAAGTTGTCTTGACGCATATGCAATAACCTTATCACTTTGCATAAGAATGCAGCCTAAACCTCTATATGAAGCATCACTGTAGATAATAAACCCTTCAGTCCCTGACGGAACGGCTAAAATTGGTGCTTTCACTAGTCGGCTCTTCAACTCTTGAAAACTTTCTTCACATTCTGGACTCCAAACAAAAACAATATCTTTCCTCATTAACTGTGTCATCGACATTGCTATATGTGAAAAGTCTTTTACAAATCTCCGATAATACCCAGCTAATCCTAGGAAACTTCGAATGTCTGTCACATTCGTTGGTCTCACCCAGTTAGTAACGGCTTCTATCTTCTGAGTATCTACAGAAATTCCTTCCGCTGACACTATCCAAGAAAAGCAATCTCTGTCAACCAAAACTCACACTTTTTCAATTTGCCAAACAGTCTCTTCTCACGTAATCGTTGTAAGGCTAATTACAAATGATGCTCGTGATCTTCAACGCTTTTGGAGTAGATTAGGATGTCAACTATGAACACGATAACGAACTCATCTAAATAATCCTTGAAAACACTGTTCATTAAGTCCATGAAAGCAGCTGGTGCGTTAGTCACTCCAAATGGCATAACTAGAAATTCAAAGTGACCATATCTTGTTCTGAAAGCTGTCTTCTCGACATCTTCTTCTTTGACTTTCAACTGGTGGTAACCTGATCTTAAGTCAATCTTCGAAAATACCTAAGCTCCTTGCAACTGATCAAACAAGTCATCTATTCGCGGCAACGGATACTTGTTCTTGACGATCAACTTATTCAACTCTCGGTAGTCGATGCACATACGCATTGTTCCATCTTTCTTCTTCACAAACAAGACTAGAGCTCCCCACGGTGAAACACTCGGTCGGATAAAACCCTTCTCAAGTAGTTCTTGTAACTGAACCTTTAATTCCTTCAACTCTATTGGTGCCATTCGGTACGGCGCTTTAGATATCGGTTGTGACCCTGGTACTACTTCTATTGTGAACTCAAGTTCTCTTTCAATCAATACGTCGGGTAACTTATCGGGAAAAACATCTAGAAATTCTCGAACTACTGAAATGTCTTCTATTAGTGGTCCAAGAACTCGCGTGTCGACAATTGAACATAAGAAACCCGAACAACCCTTCTTCAACATCTTACTTGCTTGAATCGTCGATATCAAGTACGGCGGTGCAATCACTCCCTTACCCTGAAAAGTAAACTCTTCTCGCCCTGACGGATAGAAACTAACTCGTTTCTATTCACAATCGATTCTGGCTAGATTAACCGACAACCAATCCATACCCAAGATAGCATCAAAGTAGTTCACCATCAACGGAATCAAATCAACGCTCAAAACTTTATCACCTATCTTGATCTCACATGACTTGAATATCGAAAAAGTAACTAGCGGTTCACTACTAGGCAATGATACACACAAGTCATGTCCTAGCGGTTCTGACTTAACAGTTAAATGCTTAACAAAATCACGTGATACGAATGAATGCGTTGAACCAAAATCCATAAGTATACGTGCAGGATACGAACAAATAGGAAGAATACCTGATACGACAGTATCATTCGTATTCCCCGGCCTGAGCTGGAAGTAGCGTCCTTTTTGTTGCACAACTCCTTTCCCTTTATCCACTCGAGGTTCTACCCTTGATCCGCTTGGCACACTAGATGCCCCGGTACTCATTCCTGGTTGTCTCTTACTCGGGCAGTTCTTCACTATGTGTCCCGGTTGTCCACATTCAAAACATTTTCCCCTCATCTCTGGGTTATAACTCTTTGTGTTCGAGGTAGTGTTCAGTGTAGTCACATTCGCATTCAAAGGACAATTTCTAGATACGTGTCCCAATTTCTTGCAAAGGTAGCAAGTGGTTAATTGATAGCAGGTTCCTCTATGTCACAGGTTACATGTCAGGCAGAATGGTCTCGAATCTCCCGTGAATGTACTTCCTCCTTGGTCACCCATATGCGATCCCGAACCTTATGTAAACGGTTTCTTCGCATTCCCTTGACTCTTACCCTGACTGTCATTTGCTCTCTTCCCTTATTGTCCCTGTCAATATCTGTTGACACTTTTCTCAGCAATACGAGCAGCTTCCTCAACGAGAGAAACAGTCGAGTGTTGTAACATATTTACACGGCCACGGATATTCTCCCTAAGTCCTTCCTCAAACTTACGAGCTTTATCCCTATCAATCGGAACGGTAGTTTTTCCAAATCGTAACAAGGCATTATAACGGGATACATACTCACTCACAATCATGTCTCCCTGAACCAGACTTGCAAACTCTTGGCGTTTCTGAGTATAAGCAGATTGCGGAAAGAAACGTTTGTTGAATTCTTCTTTAAATGCTTCCCACGTGGTCGGCTTCCCTTGTTCAAGTACGTTGTTCCACCAATCCAATGCTTCGCCCATCAACGTATCGGATGCGCATAAGATTTTCTCCTCATCGGTACATATTACCTTATGGAAATGTCTTTCCATGTCCATCATCCAATGATCGGCCAAGTCTATGTCAACTTATCCATAATACAAGGTCTATTTCCGCTTATGAAACTGTTCCACGATTATGTATTGAGGTCACGGTGCCGGTGGTGCATAGATATAACGAATTTCCACTGGTGGAGGTTGAACATTCATTTGTTCTCTTTCACTTACCGCTTGTATGAAATTTCCCACCGTATTCACTATTTGGTCCATCCGCGAATGTGGTGACAATTCTCTCAGCGGATCAGCCATAATGTTTTAAATATTCCCCTGTTGAGTTCAATGCATAATGACCATGCATGCTATGCCACAATATCGATATATGTGCACAGTTCATCACAATCAACAAATGCTAACACATGAAGCATTTCTACAATGATAACAATTATCTTCACAAGTACACACTCCACTCGACGTCACTCAGAATATATAACATCACTCATTCCCAAGGCTCTAAACTTATGCTCTGATACCACTAAATGTCACAGCCTGGTCCCACAATAGCGGAACCGGAGCCTGTGGCACGCCACCGAGGCTAACCCAATTCATTAACGTTCCCAAAATTTAGTTTGAAGAACACACGCAGCGGAAAAACAAAACACATTTTAAAACTAGGGGTCCAGTCGACTGGGTAGGGACCTCAGTCGACTGAAGAAAGCAGAGAGTTTTCAAAAAGGTTTAACAGACCATCGAGTCGACTGAGACTGGGGTCCAGTCGACTGGGGCCTACAACTTTCAGTCGACTAAATTCCCCCTTCGGTCGACTAAAGTAAGCAGAAACAAAATGAACACATAAACCTTCAGAGGTCCAGTCGACTGAGGCAGGGCCCAGTCGACTGCTTTTGCCATATTAAAAAGCAGTAGCTAGCAGGCACAAGGGTCCAGTCGACTGGACACTGAACTAGTCGACTGCTCCCCTGACAGCAGCCCAATCTGCAGAAAAACAAGTTTCAAAAGCTTTTTAAAATAACCAAGTGTTAACCACACACTCTAACCTCACATCAAAGTAATCCTAGCTCTATTAAAACATTACCAAAGTATAATTACAACATGTTACTAACTATTGCCATGCTTTAGGTCCATAGAAGGGAGAATATCTTGAAGGAGCTTTAGGTTGGAACTTGATTTGTGTATGTAGTTGATTGTGACTTTGAAGATTCCAAAAATGATTTTCATGCACTATTGGAGTTCTTGAACATGCTAGAATTGATTTGTGCATAGTTGAAATGATTCTCGTGCATGCTTTGTGTTTTCTTGAAGATGTTGGAAGTTATTATCGCGCACGTTCATGTATTTTTGAAAAATCAGAATTGATTATGTGCATCATTTTGAGAATCAAACATAATTATTATACATCGTTTGTGCTTTGGAAGTCGAAATTGATTATTATGCATCGTCTGTGGTTTTGGAAGTCAAAATTGATTATTGTGTGTCGTCTGTGCATTTGGAAATTGAAATTGATTATTGTGCATCATATGTACTTTTGGGAGTCAAATTTGATTATTGTGCATCGTCTGTGCTTTTGGAAGTTGAAATTAATTATTGTGTGTCGTCTGTGCTTTTGGAAATCGAAATTAATTATTGTGTATTGTCTGTGCTTTTGGAATGTGTGTAGATTCCAGTTCCAGTTTTGAAAGGCCACAGAAGCCTTGTTCATGCGTATAGGTGGTATGTTGATTTCCTTCCTAAGAGCGTGAAGAAAATGATGGATGATGCCAGTTTTGGCTGATTTGTTTGACTCTTGGAAAAGAGTAATAATGACCTCGTCCATTTCTATGCTCTGGCTAAAAGGTGGTGGGACACCATGAACTCCTTCCATTTGCCCTTTGGCGAGATGACAATGATGCCATATGATTTCTCTATGATCACTGGTTTGAGAGTAGGTGGGGAGCGCCTTATCCTGAATATTGCTTTTGAGACAAACCCAAGCTTGGTCAAGAATTTTATTAGGATAATGCCACCCGTCTTGGTATGGGTACCTCGACCAAGTACGGGACCTACATAAACCAAGCCCACTTGATTGATCCCATTCAAATATCATGTCAACAACCACGAGTGAGATTCACCACCCTTCATTAGCCTTTATCTGATTTGACCGATTTGGATTACTCGTATTTTGGATTTCATGGGACTTTTTATCCCACCCGAGGCAACATCGATGCCCATGATCCATATCCAAGGCTACACGAGTGAATAATCCAAATATATATATATATATATGTATATATCCCACAAGGCTAAATTTGGAGAGATCCTCACTAAAGAGTCGCCACTTGGTTTGATAAAGGAAACCAAGAAAACTAAATTTGTCAAGTCCAATGGATAGAGAGCACCGCCCCGTCGTCACCAAAGAACTCAGTTTGGGGGTTAAGGTACGAGAGAGGAAGGAGCTAGATCGTGCTAAAACACTCCTCGCCCCATCGTGAGATGGGCCTCTACTCAGCTTTCAAGGTTTTTGACTAGATATTATGAAGACCGTTTCAATTATTTCTAATGAAGTTATAAACAGCTAAAGAAAGAAAAGCGTGCAAGAGACTATGCAAATACATGCTAAAACGGTAAATCGGGGACTAAACGTATTACTACGCTCCCCTATGCATGTAAAAGGAAATAAAATCAAATTTAAACGCAGAAATCACACTAAAAAACCCTAGAAAATAGGAATTCTATGCACATGTACCATGTAAGAAAATTAAACCAGTTTTATCCATCTATGCATGCTTCCAGGTGATCTAGGAAGGTAGTAAATAGAAAAGATATAAGGATTTACCCAGCATAGCACAACATTCCTTATAGCAACTTCCTAATTAACCATGGTTAGGATAATAGTAGCATAATAACCAAACATGGATGCTAAGTTCATATATGCATGTGTAAACCTTAATCAGGATATCCAACTATTCTATGTGTGAGTAGAGTGTATATGTATGCATGGATGCATGGATAAGATTAAACTAGGTTAGATATAAAAAAAGCAATAAGAGATTATTAGGGTTTCATGGTCCCTAGTGAGATTGGAATAGCCATGGCTTAGCTATCAATTCCACTAATGGTGGCTATTCCATGATTGGAATAGGGACCACTAGGGATAACCTATCCACAAATGGGACAGTAGGCTAACTAGAAACCTAGGAGATCTAAACTAGTTAGAAAGGAAGAACAACTATGAACAAACAAGAAAACAGATCTAAACTAAGAACTACGAAAATCTAACTGAAAGAAAACAATAAAAACAAAGAAAGAAAATAAGGAGAAGAATGCTTACCCCAAGAGCTTCCCTCAGAATCTTCCTCTAGTAGAGCTCTGCTAAAACTGTCATTTCTAGGATCAGAACCCTAAAACTAAAAGATTTAACTATTCCTAAGACATTTAATGAGTGCTTCGGAATCCTCCAATGAGGTTTTATTGAGCCCTCTCTAGTTCTTAGTATTTTTTGGGTCATTGGATGGAGAGGTGAAGGCCTCTATTTATAGTGTAGATTTTGGGATGTGTTTTCTGAGTTTAAGCAATGTGGGACAAGAATACAAGCTTTAAAGGCTTGTACCTAGGCTATTTGAGGTATACCTACGAGGTTTTGGACGTTCTTAACTCTGATTGGTCAAATTTGTGCTAGTTTACGCGGATTGGGACCAAACGGATGACTCAGATTGAGTCCTAGGCTGCGTGCCATAGTGGCACTTGCTGAAAGTCATGCGGCCATTTTGAGAGCCGCATGGCTCTCTGTGAGTGCCACTATGGCACTCCGCCCAAAAAGTTGTGTTTTTACCCTAAACTTCCTGGACTTCGTTCTCTCACATCGGTTATCATTTTTAGGCTTGTGGTATACCTTTGGAAAGGTATGGAACTCTAGTTTATAATCTTTTTGTTTCATTAAAAAATAATTTGTGAATTTTGAGTTATGAAAAAAAAAGTGAGACTGACTCTGAAAATGAGCTATCGAGATTCATAGAAGGGCTAGTTTGGCATGAAATTATCCTAAGCGGTTTTTAGCCAACATGAGGGCTCGGGGCATTATTCTAAACTAATTTAGGAATATTTTGTAATGGGAGCTCTCGGGATCCCACCCAAGGTCCGAATTTTGCTCGGTAAAGGCGATTTATGTCATTTCATGTAAAACAGCTATCCTAACTTGGGTTTTCATTTCTAAATTGAGTTTTTAACATACCTAAGTCTCCCTAGAGGTTATTATAATGTGTGTAAGAGACCATGGTGCTTTGTGGAGTTTTATTTCATAAACCGACAAATCCTGATTCCAGTCATCAGGTTGTTCTTAAGGCGGGGTTCTTTCTGTCGAACGGACGAACCGAAATAGGGTGTCTACACTTGAAGGTTTTTTTCTTCCCTTATAAATGCCTCCGTCACACTCACTGCAAGAAAATCATAGATTTCATAATGAATAGTTGTTCAGGGTTTTCTTATTGTATGCTTTGGGTTGCTCTACCAGAAATGATCGAGTCAGTCTGAACTTACTGGGTAGCTTGGTAGTTACTGAGGACATTCGTACCTTTGACTAGGATGGTAATGCTCTTGCCATGCTAGACATGCACATGGGCGAGGTTTCTCGAGTCACCTATGGTTCGACTAGAGGCTTTTGGTGAGTTTAGGAGGTACGCACTATTTCTCTTTTCCTCATTATGTTCCTTTCTTAGATCCTTTCCATTTTGACCTTATTTTTTTGCCTTCATGTAGTTGTGGAGCTTTGAATACATGGATATGTTAGCTCCGGTCCCTGCTGATGAAATGGGTGAGGATGAGGATGGATTGCTTCTGTTAGCTTTGTTTCCATGATGTTGCGGTGGAGGAGAGAGGTGGTAGGTTCTAAGTCCGGGGCCCACTACTTTGTTCTTTTGAGGAATTCTCTATCCCAGATGAGTGCAGACGATGTGAGATGGAATCCTTGGACTGATGTTACTTATGTGATTCCTGATGATATTTAGGAGGTTCGTGACTTAGTCGCTTACTGCTTCCTGTTGGATGGTCATCCTTTGAAACAATGGTACTTGGGTGAGAGGGTATCTCGTCAGGTGGTTGGAGGAGATTATTACATTATCCTTTTGCCTCCACTGAATATGTGTACTGATGGCTTGGTTGGTAGGGCACCCCAAACTACTTTGATTGGTTTTGAGGCTCAACAATATTATGGTCAGAGAGCTGGGTATGATGCTTATCGTCAGCAATACATGATGGCCAATTTCCCAATTGTTGACATAATTTTCGTGCACCTCTTATCTTTTCCTTATGTATGTGCTCATCTTGACTTATCTCGTGCTTTTAGGCTGACGGTTCGTACGGCTATCGAGATCCTCCTGTTCCTGATCCAAACCCTGCTTGGGACTGGAATGTTGATATTCTGGATGCCAACGATCTTCCCCAAACTCTGCAAGTGCCTAGGGTTACACACGGTTTTCCTAGTCCATGTGTTTACGTTGATTCTGTTCCTTGGAGTTATGCCCAAGAGGGACAAGTCTTGACTGTGAGCTAGAGATCTCTAGTTTTGACTCGGGATTACTGGGTGAGTTTTCAAGTCTCTAAGATTAGCGCATCCTAAGTTTTGTGAGTTTCTCATTTCTATTTTTCTTGTATAGATGGATAGCATACAATAGTTTACCACGGGTCAGATGGCAGTTATGGTATGTTTTGATTCAATTCCATTGTTTTGCATTTTGATTGCCTCTTGATCCAGATTTGACTATTTTATCTTTCTCTATATGTGCAATATCAGGGAGGGGATCATGGTGTTGGTTCATTTAGGTTAATGACCAAACGTAGATGGGCACGATCGCCAGAGTACACCCTAAGCGGCCCAGTGGAAGATGATGATGAAGATTAAGTGCGCTAGGAGTGGGGACTTCATTTTACGTTGTCATTTTTGATTGGGTTGTATGAGCAAGTGTTTTGCGATTGAATTTGGCTATGAACAGAGGATGATGTCTAGATGTTTGTCGTAGGATGTTGATAGGATATTTGGATATTGTCCCTTGGCCAGAGTTTTTCTGGTTAGGGGTGGCCGTTTGTGTGCTTGTCTTTATTTGTGATCGTGTGGCGTATATGAATGTGCACCTGTGATGTTCTGTGATCGTTGACGTTCCTACTTTGGGTAGATTTGTGATAGTGAATGTGTTTGATATGCAGGTGGGATAGTCCGTGAAGTGGAAAAGTGCTGCCAAATTTTAGATTTTGATAGAGCTTCGATGAAGAAAATGGCATTACATGACTCGACACCACTTCTTGCTTGGATGAGATAGACAAATGGGGGAGAACGGGTGGACCTTCTTGCTTATGGTTTAAATGAGCTATTTTTTCTCTCCCATAGAGATCTCGACACTGACTTCATGCTAGCTGCTATTTCTTATTGGGACCTGGTGTATCATCTTTTCAACTTCAATGGTCTAGAAACGTGCCCCTTATTTGAAGAATTTTGTTCCATTCTCAGTTATGACCCTTCTTCTCCATTGATCTTGTCAGCCCCAGAGCATAGCAGATCTTCTCATAATTTGGCCACTTTTCTAGGAAGTTCGACTACTTATGCTCGACAATTGTTCCATGGCAATTGCATCAATATTCCTTTAGTGATTGCTCAGTTTTCGGACCCAGGGGATCTTGGAAACTAGGCTTATCAAGACACCTGCGATGCCTCCCTAATCTTGTGTATGACTTCTCATTTCTTATTTTCCAACAATTCCAATGCCCTTGCAAATGTTTATCTTGGTCTGAGAGTTAGGAGGAATCTGATGGCAATGGTATTGGCAGAGACTTTGAATGGGTTAGATGAAGCTCGTGCCATGGGAACTCTGCTTTCTTAGCACCTTCGACTCTTGGGTCTCTATATTTCACGACCTTGGTCTTGGCACCAGAGGATAGTGCTCTTCTTTGATCAAACTTTTGCTGAATGGATGAATTGGATGAATTATTTGTCGGAGGATTACATACTCTGGCTCTGTCCTCATTAGGGGATTCATGCTTTTATTCTAAGGCTTGACGGATATCTGAGAGTGTGGTTGTTGGGTTTGAGGATGACTTCCTTTTATTTTCCCAGTAGATTGGCAAGGCAGTATGGATAGATTCAAGAAGTTCCTGGAGTAGTTTCCCCGGGCTATCAAAGTGAGGCACAATACTATTAACATTTTCTAGACTACTTGGAGGAATGATCCATGACTTTCCTCTAGATGACAATGACTCAAGGAAATAAAACACAAAGAACTAAAGAACTCAAAAGTCGATGACCTTGCTTTCTCCTCTTTGTGTTCCATGAATATGAATGTATTTGAAGACTTTTATTTTGAATGTTTTTCTGCTTGTGTAACCATTAAGGACTCTTTGTCCATGAACCTGAGTTGCATGTAAATTTTCAGTTTATTCATTTCAACTCTTTGATTAATGTTAGAGTACTTGTTTCAAACTCTTCTTTTGCTAACAGGATTCAAAAGACTATCTTACTTGACACTTGCTTAGTCATGCCTCAGAACCAGGAATGATTTTTGGGCAAACGAGGTGGGGTGGCCGAAGTTTGCCCCTAGTTTGAAAGGTGGAAAATGGGTTTTGGAGGTAAATGATGAGGCTGGCTGATGTTTGCCCCTAAATTAAAAGGCGAAAGGCCGGATTGGTGAGGCAAATGAGGCATTTAGCTGAAGTTTGCCCCTAGTTTGGGAAGTGATTTCTGGCTTTGGGTAGGGACTGCGACTTTTGTTTCTCTCCAATGCTCATAAATTTTGCCTAGACACCAAAGAGGTGATCTAGCGAGCTATTTTCTCTCTTTTGTCATTGGTCACTTTGAATTTGACCCTAAAATTTGCCTAGGCGTCCTTTTGAATTTTCGACCTAGTGAGCCATCCATATATTTTTGAAAGTCTGCCAAGGTATTCCCCAGCGGGAATCGGGTCCAACGTAGTTCGAGCAAAAGGCTTTGAAAGAAATTGGGATTAATTGTGGTTGTATTGTTAGGCTAAGGTTTTGAAAAACAGTGGGGGATTGCCTTTGGGTAGTACCGATCGAACCATAGTTGCCTACGTATCACCGAGTAGGAAATCAGCTCGAGCGTAGTTTAGGCAAAAGGCTTTGAAAGAAATTGGGATTAATTGTGGTCGTTTTGTTAGGCTAAGGTTTTGAAAAATAGCGGGGGGTTGACTTTGGTTGTACTGACTGAACCGTGAGGTAGACTACATATCGCCGAGTGGGAAATTAGGTCGAGCGTAGTCCAGGAAAAGGTTTTGAAAGAAATTGGGGTTTGGAAGTCAAGCATAGTACTTTTTCAAGTGATCAGGGATAATTCGTTCTTTGAATTCGATTCTGCCAAGATCCATAAGGTAAGTAGCTCCTGTAGAAAGGATGGTTTTGACAATGTAAGGGCCGACCCATTGCGGGTCAAAGACTGGAGCCCAGAGTTCTTTGAGGACAAGGTCACCTTTGACAATTTTACTTGGTCGGACCTTCTTGTTGAAAGCACGGGTTATCCTCTTCGGATAAGTCCGAACATAATCAACAGCGGTGAGACATTTTTCGACTATGAGTCTGTAACACCCATATTTTAATACCAGTATTTCTCATGTATTATTTATGTTTTCTGTCTAGATATAAATAAATATAGTTTGGTTGTATTTCATTTTGTAAGTTTTGACAAGTTATAAATTGACTAGTTGTCTAATTTTGCCTTTTCACAACTTTTGTTTATTATATTGGTTTAATACATTTAATTTTATATCTGTAATATTTGATTGATACTCACAGTTAATTATTCGTTCAGTCCCTGTGACATTTTCTGTCTGTGCGCGTAATAGTCTGTTTACGTGTATATCGAGGTCACACACCTACACTGGGATTAGTTCGCGTTATTCAAGTTTAATTTCACGTGGGACCCGCGACTTACGCGTGGTACATTTTAATTCGTCCACTTGGACCCACTCAATTAATGACATTTGGCCAAATCTTTAAGTGACATGTGTCCCACTTAAACCCCTATTATATATGGGTATTATACTTCATTTGGGAGCTCATTTTCACACATTCCCTAATCTCTACACACACTAAACACACACTAAATCCCAGCCCCTTTGTTCTTGAGAAAAACCAAGAGAACTTCTCATTTTTCTCTTGTATGTCCCATTTCTAAGTGAATCAAGACCCCTACTAGCCTCTGGCACCCTTTTCTCCTACCATTTCAAGTTCTTGGAGCATCTAAGGAGTTGCATGGATGAGTTCTTGGAGTTTTTTTTTGAAGCCTTGAAGTTCATATCTTGAAGAACATCACCATATTCTTCATTTCTTCCAATTTCCTTCAATTGATCATCATCCAAACACTTCTCAAGCTTTGTGAGTATCACTCACTACTTATCCTATGTTTATATACATATTTACATGAGAGTTTAAACTTTATCCTTGTCCTCTCTATATACTCCTATACTACAATCTATTCAAGAATCTAAGTTCTTCATCATCATCTTCATCCAAGTTGAAGGTCTAGCTTGGATTACCTTCATTCTTGTAAATCTTAGCTTGCATGTTGGAATTGGGGATGATCTAACATCATCCATGGCTTAGTATACATCCTTGACTACTTAGTCTAGCTTAAAATCATCTTGCATGTCATCATAAATCAATTAAATGCATTGCATGTGCTTGAAAATGATTGGAAATCAAGAAACCACACTTTTCAGATTTTGTTTTGCACAGGGGAGTCTGTTTCATCAGATTTTCGGACATGATATTTTATGTTTGAGTTTGTGGAATTATTTTTAGATTAAACTTCATTGAAATAGCTTTCTTTTGACATAAGATAGACGTCCATACGATCTCGGAAGATTTAGTTATCAATTTTACAAGAATGGTCGACGAAACTGGACAGAGGCAAGTTTTGTCCTGGACAGAGACTGATTTCGGCCAATTTAAAGTCATTCTGAGTTTGTGAAATTATTTTTAGATGAAACTTCATTGAATTAGCTTTCTTTTGACATAAGATAGGCACTCATACGATTTTTCTAGATTTAATTAGAATTTCTGCAAGATCGGTCGACGAACTTGGGCAAAATCTGTCCTTAACTAAATAAAGCTTTTGTGTGTTGTTTCGCCATTTCTTTGTGATGCAACTACTTGTGTAACGATTATAATGCTATGTTTATATTGTTTCCTTAAGTACGTCGACTAATTGAATAACTCTCGGCTCGAATTTCATGTAATCGTTTGCCAATTGTCGCTACGCTTGATCTAGGAAATGGTTTAGAATGTTTTAAAACATTTCTTAATAATTACATATTGTTGAAATATTTTAGTGTATTATTTTGTAATGTAAGGTTTTTATATAAATAAATACTTAAAAAGATCCTTGGAATCCTCATAGGATTTAGTAATACATTTTTAGATTTTACAATGGGATTTTAATTAAGTATATTTTGCCTAATGAGGATAAATAGTTAATTTATATATTATCCTTATTTGTAACTTTGAGAAAACATATTAGTAACATTTTCTAAGGTATAATATTTTAAGGGATGTTGCTATAGTTTTATATGGTTTTGGAAATAATAAACCATTTTTCGGTTAATTCTTTTACTATGTTTCTTGTCGGAAATCCGTAGTAATTAGACCGTTGATCCGAAAATTACGCCGTTTGTTTCTAAAATCTTAGAATAATATTTAAAGAAGTTCCACTAAGTTTGGTGATATTTCGAATCAGTAAAAATACAGCGTACGGTTAGGTACCACACATGCATAGGAACCTAGCCTTTTCAGTGACGGACTCCGATTTGAGTCTAGTCAATGGCGTTGGACTCATAATGATGTGTGGATCATCATCTTAAGGTTTAGGCGCACTTTTGTCATATTTGATTATTTCTTATTTTTAGTGTTCATTTCTTAAGCATTATTGTGTTTATTCGCTGTAGGGATATTCTTGTCTCTACTAGGAATTTTTGTTTATTGCTAAGATGCTCTGGTGAGTACTCTAACTCACTGAAAAACACTCAACTATAATTTTATCAGATAGATATATGCTATCATAAGAAATTGGTAATAAATGTATGCTAATATGATTAATCGTTCCTATGTGATTTATTTGAAAATTGTATGGTGAATTTTGGAATATGGATCTTGTGTACCTTGGATTTTGTGGGCACATAATATTTAATTATTATTATTCAGCATTTTATGAGCATGTGCGATGCTAGGATTGCAACAACGGCATTGGGGTAGATAATCTAATGGCAAATTAATAAATTGTGCGAGAACATTAAATTGACGCTAACGTCCGATGAATAATGCTTGAGGGTGTGTTTTCGTTTCTTGTCATATCATGGTCAGTCTTGGTTCTGGTTGCTATTATTTTGTTGTTCCGTTGTTGTTGAGATTTCGGGCTCAGACCCAACTTTCCTTGGTAGCGTTCTTTCAGTCGCATAGTTGAGTTCATGGTTGAGTTGAGCATAGTTGGTGGAAGTGATGTGTTGATGGTATTATTACAGAGTATCTTGATATGGTCGGCTTTAGAGCACGTATGCCCAATGTGGGTATGCCATTCAAGCGGCTTTAGAGCATGCATACTCATTGGATATCTTGATATGGTCGGCTTTAGAGCACGTATGCCCGATGAGGGTATGCCATTCAAGAGGCTTTAGAGCACGTATATCCTTTAACCAACGGCTTACGCCGGTAATTTGTGTAAGTAGGAAATGATGTATTTGGGGAGAGTAAGTGATTTATGGGTTTGTGTTCAGTGGATTATGTCTATTCTTGAGATTGGTTCATGTTCAGTTGTTCTATCCTTCTTGTCATGGTCTTGTATCCGTGGTTTTGCGTTTGGGGTTCTCGATTTAGTGAATGGTTGGTTGGGTTAACGTTTACACTACACGACAATAGTTGCGAGTATTATTCTTAATTCCTTATTGTTTCTTTGTGAGTGTTGTACTCGCTCAGCTTTCGCAAGCTGACGGTGTTTATACCCTGGACATCCTATGTCCAGGTTATCAGTATGGTGATGCAGGTGATGGACATGTAGATGGAGACTACCATGATTATGATGATGCTTGCGATGAGGAAGACTTTGGCTTTGCTAGTTAGCATTTGGGAGCCAACGTTGTTGCGGCTCTTTTATAATTCTGTTGTTATGTTTATGTTGTTCGAGATACTATGATGTAATATATTTTGGGCAGACGTTGCCTAGACCTCTATTTATATTTGTTTAAATTTGGGATGGATTTTATGATTGTTTAATATGTACGTTTAATATTTATGTAAGACTTCTACTTCCGTTGTTGCTTTTAGCCATTGCATGAACCTTTATTAAGTATATATTTATGTTAGAATGTTATCGTGGACAATCAGGTGATCTTTCAACCAGTCGCGTACCTAAGGGTCCAAAGTAGGAAATCTAACTTTTCCCGAACTTTGCTACGCCGGGGCGTGACAGAGTCCCAATTCTTCATACCTTTCCCTTAACCAGTCAAATTTAGAAATTTCACATCCAGCCAAAATCCGTAATGATGGTAATTCTACTTCAATTGGAAGTGCTGCTTCCATTCCATATATATAACATAGAGTAAGGGGTCGCCCCTGTGGAAGTTCTGATTGATGTTCTATACCCCCATAAAGTGAAGGGTAGCTTCTCATGCCAATCATTATAGGTGTCTGCCATCTTTTGCAGTACTTACTTGGCATTCTTATTAGCGGCTTTAACTACACCATTGTAACTATGGAAAACACAACCTCAACGTAGAATCTTCTTTTAGTCCTCCAATGATGGTCACAATGACCACTCAAGAACATGCATGAATGAGATAGAATGAATATACAAGTGAAGGTGTGTGAGTATGTACATGAGAATCCTAATATGGCATAATGATGTACAAGTCGCTTAACTAGTGAAACTGTATGAATAGGTGTTCATGGAGAGATCATTATATAGACAAAAGAGATTGGAATAATACAACTTAGCCAAGTGAAAGCATGTGATTATGTACATGAGAAAAGAACAACATATGAATATGTTAGATCACCAAGAAATAGGGTAATATCAACTTCCTAGCGTATGGAATGGAAGTGTGTAATCAAAGTCTTGATGTCAAGATGTGCATTTTGTGAATAGTGGACAAAGAATTTACATCACATTTAAAAATTGGAAAAGATGGTCAAATGAGCTCCTAAATTCATGAAATTTTTTATTTTTGGGTCAAATCCTAGTCAAACCGGTCGATCGGGGCACTTCTAGGAGCTTCTAGGGACTGACATTTTCGTTAAATTTTCTTTTAAAATACTTTTTTGATCATTTTAAACGACATTGAGTGATCCCCAAGCTTTTCGACCAATTCTGGGAGTTTTTGACTCTTCTAGGGGCATTTTGGTCATTTTCATTAGTTCTTGAGTTTTTCGAGAGATGGAAGTGATCTTGTCACACCCCAACCTACCTCGTGCGGATTAGGACACGTGTAATAATGCTATAAGCGCCCAGTTACATTAATTTGCAAAGAAACATGCGAATTGTTAGGAAACGCATGTGTTAATCAACATTAAACAACTCTATTATTACAAAATAGCCCCCCAAGGGTAAAATGGTAATTGATAAGATATAGAAAATTTTATACCAAAAGATAGGTCTTTGAGTCCCGGTTCCAACGCAAAAAACGGCGTGCAAATCCGAGTTTTCTAGAGTGAGTTATGCCCGTTTCCGTAAAGGTCGACAGTACAGCAAAATGGCCTGCGGATCGATCCGCCCCAAAACCGGATCGATCCGGATTTGGAAGAATGCCATTTCTGCACCATCCAGCTGCTCCGGATCGATCCGCTCAAGGCCCGGATCGATCCGATTCCTACAAAAGTCAAATTTTAGTAGAAAACCCCTGTTTTAAAAGTTCTAAACACAACCAAATCACAACTAAACCTCATGTAACCTTAGACAACCATTTTGAAACAATTTGAAAACTCATTGAAACATTTCCAAACACCAATTTAAGTTCTTCCAAACATTCAAACACATGATCATCACTTTATTTGGATCAAACTAAACCAAAGACACATCCTTTGAATCAAATCAAGTGTTTTTGAAGTTCAACTCTTGGCGGAAACCAATATCTCACGAAATCTTGTTGAAAATGAGCCCAAAGCTATAACCAACGACATATTACATTAGAAAACCATATCAAGACCATTTCCAAGCATTCAAACCATGAATGTAACTTCATTTGAGTCCCAACAATTGAATCAACCTAAATTCTTTCCAAGAACAACCATAAGCATGAAACTTTCCAAAAAGGATTTTAAAACTTTCCAAGACACTTAGTTACAAAATGGAACTTATCCAAAGGAATCGCGATGCATATCCGGACTTTCCGAAAAGGACCATTTCCAACCAACTCACACATATCCATAGGTATAACTTAAAAATATACATAGGATTTACAAACAACCTTCAAATCCTCCAACCTCTTACCCAAAACTAACTATTAACATAGAGAATTACACAATTTACATTAAGCACATAAGTTCTAGAATCCCAACTAGTTCTCAATCTCTCCAACTCTACAACCACGAGTCAAGACTTCAATCCACGAGTCAAGGGTACTAAGTCACAAGTAAACCATAATACATGTTATAAACATAACTACAAGTCTCAAATCTCTCCCCTATTCTCGAGCACGTCACTTTCTCTCCGGATATTGCTCCGTACCTGCGGTGGTTGTTATTTACCACAACAGAAACAGAAAACTTTTCTTAAGCATTACGCTTAGTGAGTGATATAAACATGATTGAATGTTTAACATGTGCAATGCAACAATAAACATATAAATCATGTTTGTAATCGCCGAGTCACCGGTTCAATGATTCATTCAGACCCGAAGACCTTCCCTGGTCCCGTGGCCACTTCTATTCCTTGGACTTCCGTCTTTATCGGATTCTTCCTCTTCACCACCCTTATTACTCCCAACTAATGAATCATTGTCCCGGGCTCATTGAATACCATATAGACATATAAGCATGTAGGCACATAATCATAGCAACTTTTCATACAATTGATATGTAATTCACAATCTAACAATTTTATGACTTCTAAACATGATTTCCATAATTCAAAATAGATACAAAAAACATTGAACATCTTAAACCACAATCACCTTTTTAGTTAGAAAACTCACCTTAGCAAGATCCAACCAAATTAAACTAAGTAGATGTTGAATTGCACCAAATCCAAGTTCAATTTCTACCCCAAATGAATCCTACATAGTTTTGGTACAACATTGTCTATCAAAAATGGTTACCGGAAAAACGTTGCCGAAGATGAAAATAAATTACGTGCATGTGATCCTCTTACCTCCACGAGTCCAAAAGTGGTCTCGGATCGTAAATCCGGCGAACGACGGGGACATAACGGCGAAAAACGTTGTCGGTGACGGTTCTGTCTTCTCCCGAGCTCCTTCTCTCTTTCTTTTCCTTAAATTTGCTGAATTTCTGTAAATGGGAGACTTCTCCCTTGTTTTGACACATCCTCATGCATAAGCTTGAGGTGTCATTACCTTATTTTCCCTTATTTTCACTCACACCCCCGGAATTTCCTAAGTTCCTATTATGAAATCCCCCAAACATTCCATTAACTACCCAATTATCCAAATGAGGATTTGTCTAAGTTTCGTATGGGTCCCAACGTGGGTCCCAAATATTTTGTGAAGTTGCTATCGTACCTACTAATTATCAATCTTTTTCAATTATACCCTTATTTGGGTATCCAAACTAATACAAGTTGCCAACACATGTATTATCATATATTATGAAAGTATTTAAACAAGTAGTCATTTAATCATATAAATGCATTTAATCACATAAAATGCAAATATTAATATTCGGCCCTTCACTGGGTCCCATTCCAATTCTTGTCCCACCTCACTGGGGACTTTTTCAACTGTGTTCCTTTACTGAACACTTTTTTCACGGGTGAGTCCAAGCCTCCCCTTAATCCATTTTATATACTAATTATATTAATTAATGCACATAAAAATGATAATTAACCCGTTTCCCGGGTACGGGTGTTACAGATCTTCATAGAACCAATTTGTGTAACTTTTATAATCATTAGGGAATACCACGCTGGTGGCTTCCTAAGTTTGCGAGCCGACAAAATAGGGTGCCTACACAGCCCCGCTCACTTGTCTGACGAAGAAGGAGACTAAGTTCGAGTAGAAGGATAAATATGCACGCGCTTTCTGGGAGTTGAAAGAGAAGTTGACTTCTACACCAGTGCTTGCTATTCTGAGAAACAGAGAGAGATTTGTTATCTACAGTGATGCATCATATCAAGGATTAGGGTGTGTGCTCATGCAAGATGGGAGAGTTATTGCTTATGGATCTAGACAGTTGAAGTCACATGAGAAGAACTACCCGACACACGATTTGGAGTTAGCAGCCATTGTGTCCGCACTTAAGATATGGAGACACTATCTGTTTGGAGAGCAGTTCGATTTGTTTTTCGATCATAAGAGCTTGAAATACTTATTCTCGTAGAAGGAGCTAAACATGAGGCAGAGGCGGTGGATGGAGTTATTGAAAGGTTATGACTTTACTTTGCAATAACTCCTTGGTAAAGCAAATGTAGTCATTGAGGCTTTTAGCCGAAAGCCTCACAGTATTGTTGGTTCACTTATGATTAGAGAGTGGCAAGCTCTTGAGACGATGGCAGAGTTTGGAGTTCAACCCGTTGCCGCCAAAGAAGGAAGAATTTTGGGATGCTTAGTATTACAAACTACTCTAGTTGATCGGATCATAGAGGCTCAATAGAAGGATGAAGGACTACGAAAGTGATTCAATGAGGATAACAGCTAAGGATCCAACCAATTGGAGTGTTGGAAACGGCGGAGGATTCAGATTCAAGAAACGACTTCTTGTGTTCGACATGGATGATATTAGAAAGGATACTTTGGAAAAAGTGCACAGATCAAGATTAACTATGCATCCTAGAGGAACGAAGATGTACAAAGATCTGAAGAGGACTCTCTGGTAGAAAGGCATGAAGCGAGAAGTTGCTAAGTTTGTATCCGAGTGTTTGACTTGTCAGCAAGTTAAGGCAGAACATCGGAAGCCTTCAGGACTTTTACAACTGTTGCCTATTCCATACTGGAAGTAGGAACACATTACAATGGACTTTGTGGTAGGTTTGCCTAAATTTCAGCAGAACCACGATTCTATTTAGGTGATTGTGGACAGACTCACTAAGTTAGCTCATTTCATCCTATGCAATATGACTTATTTAGTGGAGAAGTTGAGCCAATTGTATCTACAGCAGATTGTACGACTGTATAGTGTGCCCGTTACTATCATGTTAGACCCTGACTTGCAATTCACAGTAGAGTTTTGGGATGGTTTGTAAACAGCTTTGGCAACTTCGCTGAGACTGATTTCTACTTTTCATCCACAGACCGATGGGTAGACAGAGCGAACAAACCAATTAATTGAAGATATGCTTTGTGCTTGTGTTCCAGACTTTGAAAGCTCGTAGGAGATTCATTTAGTGTTAATAGAGTTTGCCTACAACAAATGTGACCATTCGAGCATCGAAATGACACCTTTTGAAGCATTGTCTGAAAGACCGTGCCGATCACCATTATGTAGGGCAGAATTTGGAGATGGAAAGCTTCTAGGCCCAGAGATGATTTGAGGGACCAATGAAAAGATTGCTATCTTTAGAGAAAAGTTGAAGGCAGCACAAGATAGACACAAGAGCTATGCAGATCAGCACTGCAAGGACAAAGAGTTCAGCGTGGGAAAGTATGTATCTCCGATTCGAGGTGTGGTAAGGTTTGGCCAGAAGAGAGGGAAGTTGTCGCCTTGCTACATTGAACCGTTTGAGATATTGGAATGAGTGGGTAAAGTCGCCTACTAACTCGCGTTTCCACGATTCAGGAGTTCACAATGTCTTTCATGTTAGCATGTTGAAAGAGTATCACCAAGGTGCAACGCCACATGTGATCGATTTTCAGGACATAGAAGTGAATGACAATGTATCGTACTAGAAGAGACCGGTGCAGATTTTGGACAGAGAGATCAAGGAGCTAAGGAATAAAGAGATACTATTGGTGAAGATTCTGTAGAACCATCATGACCTAGAGGAAGCTTCATGGGAATTGGACTACGAGATGCGCAGCAAGTACCTAGAGTTGTTTAACACGAGTTAGCTCAAATTTCGGGTACGAAATCTCTTTATAGGTGGTGGAGAGTGTAACACCCGCAATTTTTATATTATAATTATGTAATATTTTGATATTAATGTAATTTTGAGGTATTGTATTTATATAACTTCATATTATATCCTTTTTTTTTATTAAGCTTGACATCTCATGAGTGCATATGCATAGCATAACATCTTATCATTGACTCAATCCAAACTTTGTTAATTTTCTTCACCCGAGCACTCAAAACCACCTGAACGATCGAGCCTTCTTTTGCCATGCGCGAGCGCTTGAGTCCACACGAGTGGTCGCATGTTCCTTTGCAAGTGTGAACGGTCGAGCAAGTGCGAGCACTCGAGTGTCCTTTTTGACACTTGTTCTTTGCATGCAAATTTTTGGAACCTCACATTCCTTTTGTCCTTATATGTATATCCCCATACTACATTTTTATTCAGTTTGAAAGAACTGTTTTGAGAAAAAGAAGTTCTAGAGGGAGAGTTTGAGAGAGAAACTTAATTTTGTACTTGCATGTTCTTAAATCTCCACATGTAAGATCATCAAAGCTTGTCAACAACTTCCTTGCTGTACATTCAGAGTTCCCTTGGATTTCTACAAGTTCCTTGTTGCTGCATTGTTCTATCTTAGAAGTTTCTTTGGAGTTTTGAAGCTCATAGTTCAAGATCACCACCATCCACATCTTCATCATCTTCATTAACATGTTTTGATCATCCATTATATGTATATATATACACATATATAATCTTAATAAACAGTTGCATGTGTTTATTATATGAGATTTCATGATGCATGTTAATAAAAATGAAGTTTTCATAAAACAGTCAAAATAGAGCAGAACTGTCACACGCGAGCGATCGAGCCTCACGTGAGGGCTCGAGTGGACTCAGCTTGGACGCGAGTGCTCGAGCTTGAGCAGATTTCTCAGAATTGGTTTTTGATTAATTTTTTAGGCATGTATGAGTCGATCTTGGTGTACATCTCAACTATGCTTGTATGAATGATTTTATATCAGTTTGCATATATGAATAAACTTCAAATTTGAGTTGCATGTTGTCATCATGCGATCAAAGGAATTGTATATGCGATAATCTTTACGTAGTAGAACTCTGTGAAATTATAATGTGTTGCATGTCGGTTTTGAGTCATGCATGTTTAGATCTCAACCATGCATGAATAGATCTTGTCGTTTATAGTTTTGATAGTCCATGCATGTAAATGAAAATGCTATAATGTAAATTTGGAGCAGTTTTCTAGTATAAATTCGTAACAAAAACTTTCAGTAGCCATGAATGGATTCCTCTTGAGCGTGGACTTTTAATTGCTGCTAGAACATGTTGTTAATTCTGTGACGAGATAACGGAAATGCGCCAAGATGAATCACTACTGGTATGTTAATAATACACGAATAATGTACGTAAGCGAATAATTGTGATAGCGAATCGTGTAAAGAATGTTGTTGTATTTTGAATGACCCCGTCGGTCGTTCCGTATATTTGTTGCATCAGTTGTGAGACCTTATCAATTTCGCCGTCGGTTGTGTTGTATGAACTTCGAGGTTTGGTTTGTGTTGTGTTTATGTGATGTGGTGTTAGGGCTGAATTAGGCTTGTTGTTATATTTTATATTGGCCAAATTGGGCTAGTGAACTTGAGGCAGAATTGGGACTAGTTATCTTGTGATTAGGATGTGTGTGTTTGGCCGAATTGGGCGGTGTCGTGTGTTGATAGAAGCTAGTACTCTCGGTTCAGTGTTGTTGTGTGCAGAAGCTAGTACTGCCAGTATTGTGTTGTGTTGACAGAAGCTAGTACTGTCATTGTGGAGTTGTTATATCCAAGTGTGGAAAACCATGATTGTTGGCACAGTGGTTGTGCGTATTGAGTTGCATTGAGTTGTAGTCGCATAGTCAGAAAGAACATGGAGTTGAGGCGAGAACTTGCGTAATGTTCGGTGATTATCTTTCAGTGATAACTTAAACGATGTATATATGTATATTGTGTTTGGTTGTAGTATTTCACTCAGATTTCAGTTGACGGCGTATAGCCCTGGGCATTCGTGTCCAGTTATTCAAGTTCCAGGTGTCGGAGGAGTAGTTCTACCAAGTGACTATTACGAGGATGAGATCGTCGATGAGGAAGGTTGCGGCTTTGCCAGTTGAAGAGACGATCATCGATGTTGTTGTTTTGTTTCTCCGTTAGGACTTTATCTAGTTGTTTTTGGATATTGTGGTTTCTGGTCGTGTGACCTTTAGACTTATGTCGTTTTGGATTATGTTTTGGATGACTGTAATATCGAATTGTGTATAATGGAGATTGTAAGACTTTGATGTTTTGGTTCCGCTATGACTTAGACATTTCCGCTGCTATGATAAGATGTTTAATTTATTTATCTGTTGAATGGACAATCATGCGATCTCAACCCGTTATGTCCTACGGGTCCGGTAAGAAAGCTTACTTCTCATAATTATCGCAACACCGGGGCGTGACAAGATCAGGATGTTTAGTGAATTTCACAAGGTTGTAGTTAGTGAATTTGTGAGCTTACATAAAGCAGAACAATCTGAATTTAGTTAATATCACAGGTACATATCCTGTTGCAACAAACACCACATGTATATCTTGTGAAACTTGCATACTACGTAAAATGAGGAAAAAACATAATGCTTAAAACCCCACAACTAATCTAAGACACGATTTCACATTGCAAGAAACAATAAATTTGGGCAACACTAGCTTGGTTTAGCACATCAAGACAAAAATAAAGAAACATAAGGAGATGGTTGACCTCGTATGTCATCCAGCTAAGAGGGTGCTCAAAGACCTTGGAGAGGCAGAAGATAAAGTAAAAGGATGATCAAATAATTGAACTAATTGGCAGTACTATTTTGTTTACTTATTTCATATTGCATTGTTTGATAACTTTTTGTGGTGGGATGTATGTAAATGGTTGTGTAATCTTTGGAATATTTTTTGGGAAATCACTATGACATTGTTTGAATGACTTGATGGGAAATATGTAAATGGTTGTGGGTAATCTTTGGGTTGTTTTTGATTTGTTTTGTTTTGTTTTGTTTTTTTTTTTTTTTTTTTGGGGGGTGGGGGAGTTGCTATTACATTATTTTGAATGACTAGATGAGAAATGTGAAAATGGTTGTGGATAACCTTTGGGAAAATATTTTTCCCGAATGTCTTTACAAATTGTTTTGTTTCACATCTTCCTATCATTGAGTTTTAATTTACATGCGCTTGTGAGTTTCTTGTGCATTGACAATGTGATTTGTCATTTTATTACCAAATTATATGATGAAATTCACTGATTGAGAGTTTTATGAATCACATGCTCTGGTGTTAATATTCGGATCCAAGAATTGAGCATCAAAAACTAACTTGATGGGTTTGACTGTAAACTTCATCACAATACAAACTTTTTTCCTCATAAGTAGTTAAGTTCACACATGGGAATTTTACATATATAATCAGTGAATCACAAATACAAACTGTTTTTCCCCACAAGTTCACGATTGTGTAACATAAATTCAGTTTGTGAATTTCACAATGCAAGCTGTTTTCCAACTTAATCAGCCCTACCTGTGAAAATTCACAAGCCAACACAGCAATAAAAACTTGTAAATCTAATTCACAAGTTAGTTTTCCCAAAATTTAAGTTTAAGTTGGTAACCCATAAGACATTAGATAAGTTCACACATGTCATCCATATACAATTTGTGAGTTTCGTACTACAAATTGTCAAATCATAACCCAAATAGAACCAGAAGAAGATTAAATACAAGATGAAAAACCGCAGGTCTACTACACATTAATGAGTCAAAAAATGGTTTTGGAAGTTTTTTCTTAAACAAGTGTCACACCCCAACCCGCCCCAACGGATTAGAACGTGTAACAATGCCACCAAAGCCTAAGTCCAATTTATTAGCGTTAAATGAAGAGAAAACACAAAATATAGACATTGTTTAAAGCAAACATGCTCAAGGGAAGAATGGTCATTTTGAAAATATTGTCAAATTTTAAATCGAAAGGTAGCCCTTTAGGTCTAGGTTCCAATGCAAAAAGCTGTGTGCAATTTGGAATTTTATAGAAAGTGTTATGACTATTTTTGTAAAAGTCAACGACTCAGTCCAGTTCAATAGATTGAGTGCAGCTCAATAGATTGAGCATGTTTCACTCAATCGATAAAGTGATGCACAATCGATTGAGAAGAGGCAGATTCAGCAGAATTGAACCACAACTATGTTTTCACCCACCAACACATCCAAAACATGACAAAATAGTTCTGAAAGTGCTTAAACATGTATCCAATACATTTCCAAGTATTCAAACACTCAAGTGGGTTAAGATTACTCACTTCACTGATTTTTAACTATTCATCTCCCAATAAGCTGAATTTAAGTAAAACCCCAACTAAAAAACGGTCTCCCAATAAGCAGATGATAAATGGAGGACAGAGAATAAATTCAATCGGAAAGTTGTATCTGGTACACAAGAGGGTTTAAGGTTATTTGAGTGGTTTGGTTGTAATTTATATATATATATATAAATTACTTATGTAAGCCAACTATTCATATCACTTTTCTTTTAAAAGCACCATGGAGATTCTATTATATTTAATGTGGATTCGGGAGTGTGACAATGACAGACACAACGACTTCTTTAAGAGGCACCAATGAGGTTACCATAGGACCCAAATTCTGTCCCATAGCTTCCGACATGGATTCAATGGTTACCATACTAGCTTGCGGCTGGCGACCAGTGCTTTCATCGTCCCCACTTTCTTGATGGGGATCTTCATCATGGCCGGTTTTACCCCAGCCTTAGTATTTTTTGGAGGCATGATTCAGCACTATGGTCTCCCCGGGCGTGCCAATAATGGTTACTATAGTTTGTGTCCGAGCGTGCCAGAGCCTTTGTGCTCGAACGCAAACTAGATTTCCTAAAACTACTTGTACAAGTGGTGCAAAAGGAATGTAAACACTCATAACTTCTATCAATGCAATTATGCAAGACGAGTAGGAAAGTACTCTCGTCTAAAGATCGTATGGCAGTATTTAAGCATATGCCAATAAGTGCATAATTTACCAAGCTAAATAAGATCGACAAACTAAATAACAAGATGCTTTCCTAGAAGACATTCAATTGTACACACTCTTTTTCTTTTTCTTTTTTTATGGATGATTGTACACACTTTAAATACATTAACAATCATAATAAATTATAGCATGAATATATACATACATACATACAAAAGGGTAATTTACAAAAGTAACTTAAAGACTTGTTTGATAATTCAAGGACTCCTTACAAGATGCCTTAATAAATGAATCTATTTCAACTATGAAACTATACATGTATGGACAACACTATAAATACATGCAAATTTATTAAGGTTCGGTAATAAAATTGTCCAAAAAAATTTAAATGCCTTTACTTTAAGAATACTCGAATTCAAGGACTCCTTGCAAATTTATAAATTCAAGGACTCCTTGCGCACAAATCAATAATATATTTTTTTCTCCCTAATTTGTGGCAAACTAAACGGCCTGTAAGTGTTGAAGATACATGGATATACTTAGGAACAAATAGGGAAGTCTAAAAGTGCTTTATAGTAAAGTCATTTTAAAAGACTTTGTATGACCATTTTTTTTTATTAATATTATTCTTTTATAGACATGATCCAATATTCTTATTTTAATTTTTATTTAAGATGATTTTATTTTTTCATTTTCTTATATATTTCCCGTTCATTGCCTGGGCTTTAGACTAGTAATTTCTAATCCATAAGATTAAAAAGTGTAAAAAAAAAAATTTTAATTTCTTTCTTTTTCCCGGTTACGAGGAAATCGAGATCCCTGTCAGTGTTTTAGGTAATTTATCTATAGCAAACTTGATAAGAATACAACAAGGGGCAAACCTTGGGTAATCCCACCAATCCCATAGTACACGCATTCATGGAGGCAAGTTAGCAATAGAATCCAAACCCACTATCAAATTTATGGCTAATAGCCTTTTGACATGTGATCCAACTCCTAACATTCTTAACTTGGCTCCAAAGTTTTCAAAATTATGTCAGAGTCCCTCTTTTAAGAAAAAGTAATAACTAGAAGAAACACCATGCCATTTTCGAGAAGAATCCACACCAATGCGGGTGCACATCGGGTGCAGACACGTCGACCATTTAGAAAAGTCTGTGCTTCCTTGATTCTTGGTATTACCTTGGTGCGTTGCAATCCACCAACCTCTTACAGTCTCAGATGCCAAGAAATGAAACTTTACCTGCAATCATTGTTTTATTCTGCAGTTTTGCTAGGGGGATATCCTTTAATTTGGCAGGGCCATTTGTGGCTGTACCAATTTGTTCATGGTTTGGTATGGCTTCTGGAATGTTTGAAACTTTGTGGCTAACGGTTTGTAATTTGTAAGGTTTTCTTTTGAATAGCATAAGGCTTTCATTAAGATTGTCAACAAGATTTGTAATTTTGAACAGCAAAAAGCTTTCACTAAGCTTTGTATTTTGTAAGGTTGTGGAGGTTGTTAGGAGTATTCACATTTTTCTGGTAGGAAAAAAGTGAACTCTTTGATTTTCAAAAGCTATGAAGATTGGAAATATATATCTATCAAGTGTAAGTTTGTTTATAGAATAGATTCTATACATGCATATGCTTTAAAAGAGGGGTCTTAAACTTCTCCTTTTCCTCCCTCAAAGTTTAAGCAAATGAATGCATAAAAGTGGTCAGTGTCGAAGAAGGCCAAGGAATCTAATATAAAGAGTAAAAAGAAAGAGTCTTGTCATGGAAATGAATGATGTGTGTCGTGGAGCCTAATCCCTGACATGGGATTGATCACGGTGCAGTGTTTAATGTGACAGAGCAGCAGGCAGGAGTCGAAACAGGGCAGAATCGCTCGCTCGTGCGACCTGCGCGGCGATGATAAGTGGGTATATTTGTAGAATATATCCACGCGGCGAAGAAATATAGTGATAAAGAACCCCTTAATTCCCCAGTATTGTCTGCACTTGTGGTTTAAAGTCACTTTTACACAATGAAATGTTTCCATGGTATATTGTTGTGTTTTAACAGATTTTTAGTGCATTTGGGAGCGCAAGAGAAGAGCATACTACAGAATAAGCAAAAGTTATTGAGATTAAGGTTTAGTTTGGCCCCCACGTGGCTTTTTAAAAGTAGCTTATGAAATTTATTATTAAGTTGTTTGATAATTTTGTATCAGTGATACATTACTCGTCAAAAAATCATCATGAAACCAAAAAACAACCTTGAGCTTTTAAAAGCTCCCCCGAAAAAGCCTTAAGTTCAATTTTTGCAAAGGTCATAAACTAGTTACCGAATGAATTAACATAAAATTGTAATTTAAAAAAGGAGAAGCACCAAAATATATCATTCAACCGGTTATTGAGGAAAAACAACTCGTAAATTCAACATTTGTAATTTATCCCCTGCTATATTATATTTTCCTCACCATTTTTCTTGGTAACCTAAATGTCCACAAATGGCCCACTGGTATGTGTTATGAACATCCTGATGAACCATATTAAGAGCCTGTTTGTCACTGCGTTTTGATAGAACAAAACGCAGTTTATGGTACAAAACAAAGGTTTTAAGGTGTTTGTTAAAAGCCCAAACCACGTTTGTTTAGGCCCAAAACGTGGAAAGAAAAAAGCAGCCATGGGCCTGCTTATTTTAACATCGCGGTCAACAAAGCTTGGACTGTGTTTATAGCTCCTGCTCTAATTACGTCTTTGCCCTCGCAAATTAAAGACTATTACTGAAGGTTCACACTACAGGACAAATTGCCAGCTACTGAGCCCTGGTCCTTGCGAGAAAAGATGCTGCCAACATTTACCATCTCTAGACAAATTATATGCATACAAACAAACAAAGGCACTGTTGCGTATCACACATCTTTAGGCACTTTAGCATTTCTTTATTTTTTGATAACAAAACTTTTAGCATTTCAAAGCAATGAATATTATTGTATGTTTATATAAATACACAAATGTTAGAGACAATTTGTGCATTCCTCAACATTTCCAATTGCAACTGTGGGTGGAATACATTAAGAGAAGAGTTTTACAGTGCATTTCACAATTCACAGACTAGAGAATACAGATAACAATTAATTTTTCGATTAATTTGTTGTTTCTCTTTGCTGCAGTTTATGAGATTAAACACATATCATCAATCGATTTTGAATTTTTTATTTTTTTGCAAGATCAATCAATTTTGATTTATTGAAGCACAATTGTACAAACATGCATGGAATTGTAGAATTATTTTTGTGAGTTATGTAGTTTATTTTATATTATTCAACAAACTATAGATGGATAATTTTGGAGAAACGAGCGAACAGATTCAACTGATGCTTGAAAAAAGGAAAGGGAAGGGTGTTGGAAAATCCACTGCAAGATGGGATTCAATATTACATGAAATCTTTGTGGACTTATGTGTAACGGAACTGGATAGGGGGAATCGGCCAGGTAGTCACTTTAATAGAAAGGGTTGGCTCAATATAATGACAGAGTTTACAAAGATTACTGGAAAAGATTATGATAAGTCACAATTAAAAAACCATTGGGTTGTGACGAAGAAAGATTGGGTGGCGTGGAATAGTCTATTCAGCGAGAAAATATCAGGTGTAGGATGGGATCCAATAAAAGGAACTATCTCAGCATCGGACCATTGGTGGGAATGCAAAATTCAGGTATATAGAACAATACTTTTGCTGAGTCCTCATTATTATTATTATTATTATTATAATTATTATTATTATTATTATTATTATTATTGTTAGAATCATGTCAGATTATTAGTCTAGGTTGATGTAGCTTTCGTACCTTACCATACATGATGTCCAAATACATTGAACTACACAAGTTGTACTACTAGTCTAGTACATTCTCTTTCCTTTCTTGGTTTCTCCCTTCGCCTATATAAAGGCTACCTATTGCAATGATATTTACACCATTCAATACACAATTCATAGTATTGTCTCACTCTCTCCCTCTCTCTTATATTCTAACATGGTATCAGAGCTATAAGCTCCTGGACCTTGGCTACAACTCTATTGTATTCCGCCACCATCGGCGGGTGACAATCATGTCACCCGCCGGACCTTAGTCAAGATAAAAATCATACATTCTGCTCTCTCCGCTGCAATCTAACTAACCAAATACAACCTTCATCAAATCACCATTTCAACTTCATCAATCGGCCTCTCTATCGGACCTCCCGATTGGCTGGAGCTCTACCTCACCAATCATCTCAACCCTCACCAATCGGACCTCCCGATCGGCCGGATCTCTACCTCATCTACCCGGCCTCTCTATCGGACCTCCCGATCGGCCGGATCTCAACCTCACCAGCCGATCTCTCTATCGGACCTCCCGATCGGCCGGATCTCAACCCTCACCAACCGACCTCTTTATCGGACCTCCCGATCAGCCGGATCTCTACCTATCTACCCGGCGATCCCGGCCTCTTTATCAGACCTCTCGATTAGCCGGACCTTCTTCTATCACCTCCTGGCCACCACGGAACCTCTGGCCACCACTCCCTCAAGCATCCTCTACAACGTGACCATCAACCACACCATCCGGCTACCTCCAAGACGACTTCAGGATTCAGTTTCCAAACTCAAGTTGTTTCCATTTTCTACCTTGAGTTTGAGGGGGGCTATTAGAATCATGTCAGATTATTAGTCTAGGTTGATGTAGCTTTCGTACCTTACCATACATGATGTCCAAATACATTGTACTACACAAGTTGTACTACTGGTCTAGTACATTCTCTTTCCTTTCTTTGTTTCTCCCTTCGCCTATATAAAGGCTACCTATTGCATGATATTTACACCATTCAATACACAATTCATAGTATTGTCTCACTCTCTCCCTCTCTCTTATATTCTAACAAATATTATTATTATTATTATTACTACTGTTGTTGTTGTTGTATAAATATTGTAGTTTAACTTACACTTGGTATTAAGATAACTTTTTAAATGTACAAAAAAAATCCTTTGGTTGCAAAATATAGGGAGAAAGGTATTGAGCATCCAATGAAACTTGATAAATTGTTCATGGGAATAGCTACAACTGGAGCTAGAGCATGGGCACCAACCTCGGGTGTACTGCCTGAATTCTTTAATGACCAAAGGGTATCTAATGAAGAGGTAAACCTTAATGACGATGATGACGCAGAGTCGCATGATGATGATCAAATTCAAATGAGTTTTGAAGTGGATAATACAACTTTGCCTGAGCAATCCAAAAAAAGAGATAGAAAGAAATCTGGAGATGGAAGGAAAGAAAGTTCAGCTTCAAAGCTATCTCGTCAACTTGATCGTCTTGTTGCTGTTGTGGAGACTCGTAGCTCTACCTCACCACCAGGTGGGAGCAGTTCATTCGCATTGGACCACCAAAATTGTTTGGACATAGTCCTTCAAATTCCAGGCGTGGAAATGGGCGATGAACTGTGGTGGTTGGCGTGCGAATTGTTTAAAAATCAGGATAATAGAGCAATATTGAAGTGCCAAAAAAATAATGAAATGCGCTTGGAATGGCTGCGTAGAGAGCAGCACATGAAATATGAACAGCAACAACGATCATACGGTGGTAACTAAGGGGGCTATAATTTGGAGTAGTTTGTTGTTGTTTTTTTTTTTTTAATACTGTGGTTGGAGAATAACGTTTTTTTTTCCACTATGGGTTATTTGTTTGTTCGTTTGTTTGTTTGTTTGTTTATTTTTTTTTAAATGTTTGGAATTTAAGGTTCTGGTAGTATTGACAATGATTTCAACCATTGTTTTATTATAATTTTTATTGTTTTTGTTACATATTATCTAGAATATTTATGGCGAGCTACAGTCACAATGACTCCTGGATGACAGAAGATGACATTTATTATGCACTTATTGTTGCGACGGTAGCGACGTTTCTGGAATATCACAAGCTTTACATATCTAAAGAACCATGTAGGACTAGTCCATATACAGGATACATATTCGTAAAAGAAATTTTAAGTGGTCATCCAAGACGATGTCAAGAGCAGTTCAGAATGGAAAAGGATGTTTTCTTAAGTCTTTGCCGGACTTTGAAACAAGATTACCAGTTGAAGGTCACTAGGAAGCTCAGAACAGAAGAACATGTTGCAATTTTTTTACTCATAATTGGGCATGGACTCAGTAATAGAATGATTCAAGAAATATTTCAACATTCAGGTGAAACAATAAGCAAGCATTTCCATTATGTTCTAAAGGCCACTGTTAAAATGTCAATGGATATCATAAAGGTACCAGAACAACACGCTCCTCTCCCACAGCGTGCAAAAACTAATCCAAAATTTTGGCCTCATTTCAAAAATTGCATTGGGGCCATTGATGGGACGCATGTACGAGTATGTCTCCCGACATCTGAAACGATACCATATATCGGGAGGAAAGGATATCCAACCCAAAATATAATGGCAGCATGTGGTTTTGACATGTGTTTTACAATTGCATGGCCTGGCTGGGAAGGTTCAGCGCACGACACACGAATATTTCACGAAGCGAATCGTGATCCAGCTTTAAAGTTTCCACTTCCAAAGGATGGTGAGTATTTTAGTTATTATATTAGTTCGTCAATATGTCACAATAATGTTAGTAACTATGTTTATTTATTTCTTTTATTGTTGTAGTGGAATTTTACTTGGTTGATGCTGGCTATCCAAACATGAACGGTTATCTTTCGCCATTTAAAGGGGAGAGATATCATATACCGGAGTTTAGGAATGGTGTACCACCACAAACTGTACAAGAGCAATTCAACCATGTACACTCATCATTGAAATGTTATTGAGAGAACTTTTGGAGTGTGGAAAGCTCGGTGGAAGATCCTAGCAAATGTGCCACAATACCACATTGAAATGCAGAAGGGAATTATATCAGCTTCAATGGGGATACATAATTTTTTCAGGAGACATTCATTATCCGATCAACAATTTGAGGCATATGATCGTGATCTTGACTTTGTACCTGAAGATGATGAAGGTGTAGGACCAAGTATCAGTGCCCAATATGACAATGATGACAGAGCAATGGATATATTTCGGAATGACCTCGCTAGGAGAATTGCTAATTCTCAGGTGAACGATCGAGCAGATTCACTTGAAGTTGTAATAATTTTGAGGATGTAACTCCATTTTAGTAATAATAAATCAGTTATTAATTGTTTGTACTGTTAATTATTACTGAATGTGGTAATTATTTATTAAGTAGCTGAGTAATTTAGTGGTATATTAACTGTTAATTAACTTATAAAACCTTATTTTCTCAATATAAACATAAAAATGTAGAATATTTAAATTATTAATTAAAGTATTTAAGAATTAATAGTTAATTAATAGATAGTAATGCTAAATTTACCACTAACATACAAATTATAAGCTAAGGGCACAATTGACTTTTGTACATTCAAAACCACGTCTATTCTTTTTGAACCAAACACATTCACAAGCTGTTCTGACAATATAATCAGTTGTACAACCTATCAACCAAACACCCAACTATAATAAGCAGTTCTACTATTAAGCATATTTACCAATCACGATCAAAATCGCATAAGCATAAGCATAGACAAACAGGCTCTAAACGCTACTATATTAGAAGTTAGAGTAATATTACACACACACATATCCATATATATATATGCACACATTACATATATTTATGTGTGTGTGTGTCCTGTATATATGCACACATTACATGTCAACTAAAAATACTCATTAACCTACTAATACCAATTAGAGTAAATATTCAATGCAGCGGGAATACCACATCAGCAAAATAACATACTAATAGTTTTAGAAGTTGTGCTTATTTGGATGGGATTTCCCCTAGAAATAGGGGGTGCCGGTGAATAAATGAAGGACTGTGATTGAAGTGTTATACCACGTCAACAAAGTAATTGTTGCAATGAATTGTTTCTCAATTAATTGGGGGTAGTAGAAGACAAATCTCAACGAAGGTTCTCATTTGAGGGTTCCTTAACTTTATATTTTCTTCATCCAAAAATTCACGAAACAAAGGCTTAATTCATACATTTTCACATGTCCCTACTTTCTTTCGTACCTTTCACTTATTTTACATTTCAATGCCAAAAACCACCTCTTTTTTCTTTCTGTTGCATAGCTTCATTGAGTGGCTTGAGCCTCCCAGTTTTCTTTTCTATGTTTTTTTTTAAAATTATTTTTTGGGTTAAAGAAATGGAAATGCAGATAGGTTACCCACAATTCCGCCGGGAGCAATAAACCCCAACACCTAGGACTGATCTGCAGAAGTCCACCGCATCTATGTCGGGTTGAAGCTTGGTACCCACCGCTAGCACCTTGGTGTGGCGCTTAGGTTTGGCCCCAATAATCAGCCGTGGGGAAGATTCGAACCCAAGCATTAAGCGAAATTGAACGAATTCCTTACCACTAGGCCAACCAGTCATTCGTCTTTTCTATGTTTGTACACACTATGTACCCAAAAAAAAAATCCTTTTTATGTTTGTACACCCATACCTGGAAAAAGATACCATAAATATTTACAAACGACAATTCAACTTTAAACTAAACCATTTTCATTGACAATATGGAATTGAGTACATATTTAAACCATTCTAATTGACATTCTAATTGACGATATGGAATTGAGTACATATTTAAACCATTCTAATTGACAATATGGAATTGAGTACATATTTAAGCTCATATGGAATGTGTCAAACCAAATACTGATTGACATAAAACTTGTCCTTTAATTAATTTTATGTCCGTTTGTAAACAACTTACTTACGCTTCTGTGATTCAATAGCCAAAAAAAGCGGTTTTTGTGATAGAATCACAAGAGTTGGTTTGCCAAACAGTTCCATTTTAGTTTCTGAAGTTCTAAAGTCACTTAATAAACTAAAAAAGTTATTACCAAATGGCTAAATTACACTTTAGCACCCTGTAGTTTGGGCGACGTTTCACTTTGTCCGCTCTAGTTTCAATTGCAACACTTTGGTCCCTGTAGTTTTGATTTGGTTTCAATGTGGGACCTGAGCTAAACTCCGTTAATGCAATCTAAACGCACACACATGTGCCTTGGAACTTCAGGGCCCAAAGTGAAACTTCGTCCTAACTATAAGGTCCAAAGTGAAACTTCTCCCGAACTATAGAGTACCAAAATGTCTCTAATAAGTGGACTCACACAAGGCACGTTAACGGAAGTTAGAGGCAGGGCCTACATTGAAACCAATTCAAAACTATAGAGACCAAAGTATTGCAATTGAAACTAGAGGGTCCTAAAGTGAAACGTCGCCGAAACTACAAAGTACTAAAGTGTAACTTAGCCTTACCAAATAAGGCATTTGTATGATGCTCTTTGAAGAAAAAGAGATATCAAAAGGACCACTGAGCGATAAATATCTATCTAAATAAACAGAGTAATGCTAGACCCACACCCAAATCTCATAGAATAAGCAAAAGATATTGAGATTAAGGTTTAGTTTGGCCCCCATGTGGCTTTTTAAAAGTAGCTTATGAAATTTATTATTAAGTTGTTTGATACTTTTGTATCAGTGATATACTACTCGTCAAAAAATCATCATGAAACCCAAAAAACAACCTTGAGCTTTTAAAAGCTCCATTATAGAGCTTTTAAAAGCTCTCCCAAAAAAGCCATAATTCAATTTTTAAAAACGGAGAAGTTCAAAAATATATCATTCAATCGATTATTGAAGAAAAACAACTCGTAAATTCAACATTTGTAATTTATCCCCTGCTATATTATCTTTTCGTCACCATTTTTCTTGGTAACCTAAATGTCCACAAATGGCCCACTGGTATGTGTTATGAACATCCTGATGAACCATATTAAACGCTACTATATTACACACACATACACATATCCATATATATATGCACACATTACATATATTTATGTGTGTGTGTCCTGTATATATGCACACATTACATGTCAACTAAAAATACTCATTAACCTACTAATACCAATTAGAGTAAATATTCAATGCAGCGGGAATGTCACGTCAGTAAAATAACATACTAATAGATTTAGAAGTTGTGCTTATTTGGATGGGGGTGCCGGTGAATAAATGAAGGACTATGATTGAAGTGTTATACCACGTCAACAAAATAACTGTTGCAATGAATATTTTCTCAATTAATTGGGGGTAGTAGAAGACAAATCTCAATGAACGTTCTCATTTGGGGGTTCCTTAACTTTTTATTTTCTTCATCCGATAATTCACGAAACAAAGGTTTAATTCATACATTTTCACATGTCCCTGATTTCTTTTGTACCTTTCACTTATTTTACATTTAAATGCCAAAACCACCTCTTTTTTGTTTCTGTTGCATAGCTTTGTTGAGTAGCTTGAGCCTCCCAGTTTTCTTTTCTATGTTTTTTTTAAAAATTATTTTTTGGGTTAAAGAAATGGAAATGCAGATAGGTTACCCACAATTCCGCTAGGGAGCAATCGGCCCCAACACCTAGGACAGATCTGCAGAAGTCCCACCGCATCTATGTCGGGCCGAAGCTTGGGACCCACCGCTAGCACCTTGGTGCGGCGCTTAGGTTTGGCCCCAATAATCAACCGTGGGGAAGATTCAAACCCAAGCACTGAGCGAAATTGAACGAACTCCTTACCGCTAGGCCAACCAGTAATTCGTCTTTTCTATGTTTGTACACACTATGTACCCAAATAAATAAATAAATCCTTTAAACTAAACCATTCTAATTGACAATATGGAATTGAGTACATATTTAAGCTCATATGGAATGTGTCAAACCAAATACTGATTGACATAAAACTTGTCCTTTAATTAATTTTATGTCCGTTTGTAAACAACTTACTTACGCTTCTGTGATTCAATAGCCAAAAAAAGCGGTTTTTGTGATAGAATCACAAGAGTTTGTTTGCCAAACAGTTCCATTTTAGTTTCTGAAGTTCTAAAGTCACTTAATAAACTAAAAAAGTTATTACCAAATGGATAAATTACACTTTAGCACCCTGTAGTTTGGGCGACGTTTCACTTTGACCGCTCTAGTTTCAATTGCAACACTTTGGTCCATGTAGTTTTGATTTGGTTTCAATGTGGGACCTGAGCTAAACTCCGTTAATGCAATCTAAACGCACACACACGTGCCTTAGAACTTCAGGGCCCAAAGTGAAACTTCGTCCAAACTATAAGGTCCAAAGTGAAACTTCTTCCGAACTATAGAATACCAAAATGTCTCAAATAAGTGGACTCACACAAGGCACGTTAACGGAAGTTAGAGGCAGGGCCTACATTGAAACCAATTCAAAACTATAGAGGGCCCAAAGTGAAACGTCGCCCAAACTACAAAGTACTAAAGTAATTTAGCCTTACCAAATAAGGCATTTGTATGATGCTCTTTGAAGAAAAAGAGATATTAAAAGGACCACTGAGCGAAAAATATCTATCTAAATAAATAGAGTAATGCTAGACCCACACCCATTCATCCACACCATGATGTGGACTACTAGGGAGAGGAGAGAGATTGTAAAGTGGGTCTAGCATTACTCATAAAATCAAATCAAATCTCTTACAAATCTAAGTAGATTAAATTTTTAAGTTACAACTACATATATAGAGAAGGCTAAACACTGATGACTGGGTACACTGAATAGGGGAATACAGGGGAACAATTATTTATATCCAATGAAATACAAGATGAGTATATGATTACCAATTCCAACAAGTCCTCTTCCCAGGAAAAGCACCAAGGAAGGAACACAATGGGTGGATTATAGTATTCCTTCTGCCTTCACTCACTAAATTTGCAAGCCAATCTGAGCCTCAACACTGCTCACTTTCTCTTTTCCTTGATTATTATAGAATCATGGCTTTTTGTTTTGCTTTTTTTTTTATATATCGTAGTGATAGGAAATAATTGCTTGTAATGTTGGCTAGCATGAGACCTGGAGGTTCATTTCTCCAAAACTGGAATTGTAGATATATAACATATCAACAGCTTAAGAGAGAGGACCAACAACTCATGAATATAGGCTTTTGGATCTCTCCCATATGAACCCACCTTAATATAGATAAATAAAAAACAGTCAATCCATTGCTCACAAAAACCAATAGCAAAGGGCAAATTCATTAAGATTAACAGCACTAAACATTCAACAATCAAGAAACAATAGCACTTTTTCATCCAGACCCAAAAATAAGTTTGATGGCAAATCGAATAAATATGCATATATAGAACAATATTTAGGTGCCGTTTGTTAGTTACGACTTTATATTGGGTAGTAATAAGTCCTAAAGTGTTGGAACTTTGATGTATGCATCAACAATTTGAGAAGGTTTTTTGATTTTTTGTATTAATATGCACGAAACAGTACTCGGGGGTTTCCTGCTATGGTTTCTAGCAATGCTGTCATATGCTTTGGCTTTTCTTCTAATTTAGTTGGTCTTGGAGAGGTGGCGACTTACTGATTGCAGCCTTGTTCTTGAGGATTATTTGGGTCTGGGTTTAATTGGTTCCAACCAATAGCCTTGGTGATCCTTGATTGAAGCCTAGGGTGCCTCTGATTTTCTGTTGGTTCTTGACAGCATGTGTTGGTCAATGGGAATCTTCTGGTGTTTCTTATCTGTGAATTAGTTTGGATGGTAGATTTTTTGAGGGAGCCTTTGTATTGGCTTTGTGGGGCTTGCCTTTGATTGTAATTGCTTTGGTTATTGTCTAATTATAAAATTTCTTTTGCTGAGCAAAAAAAAAAAAAAAATGCACGAAACATATGTATAACTAGACCCAAAAAAAAAAATTCCGGGAGGACGCTGCCCCAAACCCCCGTTTTACTCGGCTGCCCCAAAGCAACCCCCGCCACCACATCTTGATATTTATGCATCCGCCCCTGAATACCCTTGTGCAAAAAATGAACCATGTTTATTCCAAAAACATCAACTCAATAGGCTAATTCAATGTTTATAATAAAAACTAAAATAATTATAAAAAAAACAATGTTTAGCGTAGCTTATAAAAAAATTTAGTACAAATGTACAATTTTCAAAAAAGTTGGGGTTGAGTCCCCTTACCCTAACACATAGGGATAGATAGTGATGGGAGATAGATATATCTCAACAAGCCCTCCAAGTGACCTTCACCTGGACTCCACCACCACCATCCCTGCCAGGAATATTCTTCTCCTCCCTACCAGAATTTTGAGGGTCGAAATCAACAGTGTCATTAGCAATCTCCCCATCACCATCTTGAGAACGGCGGCGATCATACAACTTTATTGCAACTGTGAGGGTAGAGTAACAATGGACGGTCACTAACGATCTGGAAAGTGGAATGAGCTTACCAGGGCCTACATCTATGGACTCGTCACTTTTCTCCTCCTGGAAGAGCACACTCCAAAGATTACAGCGGCGACTGGTGGCTTTAATCAATCCATAAACATCGGCACCATCCCTGTCTATGAGAGTAACCTCCACATCGGCCCCCACAGCGCGATTCCATATAACGTACTTTACTTCGACTGAACCAGACCAGGCCTTAAATTTGGTGTATAAAGGTTTGTTAAACATAGAGTAAGAGCGGTAGCTATTCTCACTTGTCATCGTACTCTCCTTGAACTTTACGGTAGAACCAGACATAAAATGCCAACGGATCCTCCCTCTACAGAAGAGGGCACCCTTATCCGGATACGACAAGATTGTATCCTTACTTTTAAGATCCACCATGATGTCGAGAGTATCACAAGCAAGGATGGGCCTGGACGGGTCAATCTGCAACAAGCTGGAAGTAGTGTTTTCACCACCAGCCCCCGAGAGGGAGATGGATTTGGATTTGGATTTGGATTTGGAATCCTCTCTTTCTTTCCTGTAGATGATGCAATCAGTTCTTAGACTATCATGGGCAATAATTCTACCATAGAGTGATGATACACCACCTTGACTTGTGATGTTTTTGTTTATGTTGACGACCACGGAAAACACCTCCACTAACGGAAAAGCGTAGTATGGTAGGAGCAAATCCATATCCAGAGTATCATCCGCATCCGCATTGTCGTCGCCTTCATTGTTGTCGTCATCATTATCATTATCATTATCATCCTCATCCTCATCCATGACAACATCATCATCATCATCATCATCATCCATGACAACATCATCATCATCATCATCATCCATGACAACATCATCATCATCCATGATAACAAAATCTTCAAAATCACTATCAACATCATCATCATCATCATCAGGCTCGAAATATACTCCATATTCATCCATATATGCAATCTTGCCAATTCGTTTGCCATGCCGCCTCAAATTATCGTATAATGTCTTTGGTGGTTCACAGGTCAGCAGGTTTAACTGTTTCAATATTTTGGAGAGAATTGTTATTGCTACAATATGATAGGCCAGCAGGCTAAACTGTTCCATCTCTCTCCCCAAACTTGCTCCTCCTATACATATATGTCCCCCCACAAAAAAAAAAAAAAAGGAAAAAAAAAAAATTAATAATCAGATATACACATAGATTATAATAAGAAAAATGAAAAGAAAAAAAAAAGGAAAAAAAAAACAGTCAGATCATAGAGAGAGAGGGCTGGGTGCTTGTTGCTTATTACCTTGGTCGCAGAAGGAGAAGGAGGATTCATTCTGATTATAGAGTTTTGCCGCTATAAAACGGAATAAGAACTCTTTAGAACTGTAGGGCGGAGCGAAATCGTGGCTGCCTTTTTTGACCGGACGGGACTCGTGGCGGCGGCTGTCGAGTGGACGGAACTCGCGGCGGCGTTTGAGCGGAGGAAGGAACTCCTGGCGGAGGCTATTGAGCGGAGGACGGAATTCGTGTTCTTCGCCCATAATCACATCAACCGACATTAGATCTGACGAGAAGGAAGGTGTACAGTAATTTGTGCTTTTGATTCCACCTTACTAGTAATTTTAAAATATATCCAGGTTTGGTTCATGAAATATTTAATGAATTATAGTCCTACTGAATTTAGAATCCATCCAAAGGTGAAAAATATGGTGGATTCTAAATCCTAGCTTGGAGGTGGTATGCTTAAAGATTACTGGGGTTTTGATTTACTATTTTCATAATATCTAAACTAGCCTTTATTAGACTATTAAACTCACAAATAATGTGATCAGAAGAAATTTATGATTATAATTATTATTATTTTCTAAAATGGAGAGATTGGTAGATGAGATTGATTATGATGATTTCTTATGCTTGAAATATTATATTTGATGTTATTTTAATGACTGTATTCAAATTTTGGTTGATAAATGTTAATGATTGAAAAGTCTATATGATATACTCCCTCCGTCCCATAATAAGTGTCCACATTTCCTTTTTTGAATGTCCCACAATAAGTGTCCACTTTCCTAAATTGGCATATAGCTTTTACTTACTTTTCAAAACTACCCTTATAATAAAGACAAAGTGGTATTTATTTGTGGCTTCACAACAAGCAAAAAGTCAAACACCCATCACATCTAAGGGCAAAATTGGAAAGTGACCATTTAATGAACCAAAAAAACTAAAATAATACAACTTTCTTAAACAATGTGCAAAGTAGAAGTGGACACTTATTATGGGACGGAGGGAGTATACAATAATTCCATATTTGGCATATTGTGATTTGTAAGTTAGATCTATACATATTTTATGCTTAAAAATATAATCTATATTTTGTTATTATTCAAATATATTTTAACTACATGTAATAGTTTAGACTCATGTTCATGTCTTAATTACTCTATTTAACTTATTTTTTTATGTGTCGTTGATTTTTAGATTTATGCCATTGTTTTTTGTAATCACACTCCATTTTTAGAGGGTTGACAATTTTGATTTTAACTCATGCATTCTTTTAGCCTTCAAGGGTAGCTTAGATATTTAATAATATTTCCATTTCATTTTCCTTGACTCAACCAAACACTGGATTCTAAATTCAGCTAGAATTCTATTGGTGAACCAAATATTCTGCAGGGATTCAGATTCCTGGTAAAGTGATTACTGATATTATAATTCCTACTAATCAGAATCCACCTAAAATAATCCGTGAACCAAACGGGCCGTCAGTGCTTTTTGTGATGTTCTCTGTCATAGAAGTGGGACCAGGACAATTTTTTCCTACTAATCAGAATCCACCTAAAATAATCCGTGAACCAAACGGGCCGTCAGTGCTTTTTGTGATGTTCTCTGTCATAGAAGTGGGACCAGGACAATTTTTAAAAAATTGTTTTATAGTGCTGGGTACCACTTCTGTAGGAGGGAACAGCACAAAATGCACTGAGTGAAAATCACCCAAGTGTTGTACAAAAAGATTTTTTGGGACGGACGGATTAGGGTTACAGTTTCCGCGCTTACGCCAATTTGTGTAACTATTTATATTAGAGTAACGCCACAAACACAACACATTGCACAATAGGGTTTTAAATGCCTGTATTCTGTGTTATGTAAGTGGTGCATAGAAAAGTGTCAAAAATTCAAACACCACAGGGTACAAAGCATTTAAAGCCCTGTTGTGCAATGTGTTGTACAATATGTTGTGTCTGTAGCATTACTCTTTAAAATATATATGAGTAGTGTTACACATACACACCTTTTGATATATTTTTTGACACCCAACTTTAAATGCATGTACCATGTGCTGTGTAATTGGTGCACAGAAAAGTATGAAAAATTCAAGCAACACAAAGTATATGAGTTTAAAGCATAGTGTGTTAAAAAGTGTGTGTGCCAAACATTTTCCAATATATATAGGATTAATTACAAATACATCTCTTGTACGTTACCTATTTTCACTTTTCCCCTGTACTTTATTTTAAATATTGTGTCACTAATACCCCTTCTAAAATTTGGGGTTTGTTTTGTTTTTGAGGAATTAACAAAACCCCAAATTTGTGCTTGTAAATTTCATCATTCAAATCAGTGTTTGCATATGTGTGTGTTGCACTTTTGTTTGTTTTTTTTTTTTTTTTTTGGCCGCAAGCAATGTTTTGAAAACTGGATCACTCATCGAACCGGAAAAAATGTTTAGGTCACGGATTAGCGGTTCAACCGTCGATTGGACTAGAATCGAACCGTGACGTCATAATTGCATACTAAATTTATTTATTTCTAAATATTAATAGTACAAATGTATAATGTGGAATTAAAAAACATAAAATAAATCACCCAAAAAAAAATTCTAAATTTTATTTTCACACTTTCTTACAATCATTAAGAAATTTCCCAACATAACACATAGTCCTCAAATAAATCCACAACAAAAAATACATAACAAGAGAATTACATCTATATTATATTGTATAACTTTGTCTGATTGGACAAGAAAATGTAATTTTGTGCTTATTGGGATTGTAGCATTCTTGATCCCTCATCCCTATCTCAATCACAGACCCTAAACCTATCTTTATCCTAATCCCCCCCCCCCCCCCCCTGCCCCGCCTCTCTCTCTCTCTCTTCCCCCCTCTCTCTTCCTCCCCTCACTGAATCACGGGTTCACCACCGAACCACCTCCCACTCTTGCCTCTCATCTCCTCTCCTCTCGGCTCCACCCCCTCCCAATCGTCTCTCTCTCTCTCACATCGAGACCACAATCAATTTCAGCACATTGCCATCAAAGGGGCTCACAGGCAAGCAGCAACCATCAAAGGGGTTCACAAGCAACCACAATCTGTTTCGATCCTCACATTCAATCGATCTTTTGAATAGATCCGCATAGCCTCACCGCCGCTGTCGTCGCCTCTCTCAAACCCACCCGCCACCGCCGTTGCCGCTTTGCCAGAGATTCCGGTCACAGCCTCGAGTTCATACATCGAGTTCAAGCTCCGGTCATGCTTCGATTTCAAGCTCTGGTCATGTTTCTCCTGATAAAGGTTTTGAAAAGTTCAAAAAAAACATTGCTATGGGGTTTTTTTTTCCACAGTATAAATAAATTCCATATTTCAAAACTTTAAATTGTATTTGCATGTCACCCATTTGGCTTTGCCCATGTCAAATCTTTAAAATTGCTAGGGTTTTTTTTCTTACTTGGCATTTTAATTCTGAGTCTATATTATGTCTTTGGGTTTTTTTTTTTTCCTTTTCTTGCTTGATTTTCTTTTCTTTTTCGTTTCCTTTCTTTTTCTTTTTTCTAACCCATTTGTTCTATTCTTTTTATTCTCTTTTTAGTTTTCTTCATAACTTGATTTGCATTGATTTATTTTTTACTTTTCAAAAATGTGTCCCCAATCAATTTCAACGTTTGCAATTCTAATTTGACTGTATGTGATTGGTATTGGTTCCATTAGTTTGTTGTATGACTGCATTTGCAACTTCACCCAATTGTAGTCCCCAATTTTGATCTTTCCATAAATTAGCACCCAGTACTTTGCATTGAAAATTCTGATTTTATTTCCATATCAAGGATACTCCCCAATCTACTGAAACTTTCTTTTCAAAATTTGTTGTGCATGATTGTTTGTTTCCTTACCAAGAATATTTCCCATTTTTGGTGCAGGATTCTTTCTTTTCATTAATTTTTTATGCATGATTTTCTTTTGATTAATTTTGTATTTTCTGTCTTTCCAATATTTTCCCCAATTCCATTTCATCCTTTACTTCCAAAAATTTGCCCCCAAGTTTAGGGGAGGTCAAAATTCTGCCTTTACAATAAATATAGCTTTCTTTCCACAAATTTGCGATGATTAGGGATATTTAAAGGTTTAGGAAATTGTTTCTATTTATAGGTCCAGCCAATTCGAAATGCAAATGTTGTGGGAAAATATTTTCTTCCCATAATTGTGCCCCCATATTTTTGGACTGTTTCCTATTTCTTCTTTCCAAAATTTTGCGCAAATTCTTAGGGATACAACAGGTCATTTACTAAAACCATCTTATATATACACTGCAATCTCTCTATTTAATTTCACTTGCTAATCTTCCCCCTCAATCTCTCTAAATTTTTATACTGTAGAATTTCACGCCAAAGCTTGCCAAGTATGTTCGTCGACGTCTCTCTCTCTCTCTCTCTCTCTCTCTCTCTCTCTCTCTCTCTCTAAATTTTTGCTGAGTAATGATTCATGCACATAAAATGTGCACATAAAGATCTGGGCCATTAATTTCGGTGGATCCCATGTATACAGGCATGGGCCCCACCAAAATGAATGGCCCAGATCTTTATGTGCACACTTTATGTGCACATTGCATTACCCATTTTTGCTTCTACATAATTTTTCTCTCTATTTTCCTTATGATGTTTTGCTTTTTGCATAATTTCTTACTTTCTTATTAGTTTCTGTTTTCCTTATGATGTTTTGCTTCTGCATAATTTTATTCATTTTAGTTCAAACCCATGACCAAGTGTTACAAATGTAGAAACTTATATTAACTGATTATAAATATTGGTACTTATCTTTCTTGACTTCCATTACGTCTAAATTATCTTCTGAGTTTGGCTAAATTTTCTTTAATTTTAATTGAGTTTGGCTAAACCAACAGACCCTAAGATTATATTAACTGGAAAAAAAAAAACACAAGTAATCTGCTTTAAAAAAGATCTCTACTTTAAATTATATTTTCTCTCTTTGTTTTTTATTTCTCTCTCTCTCATCAATAATGTTCTGTGTTTTTTTGGCTTGATAATCACAAACCCCACCTACCCCTTCCTCTCTCTAGCCTTTCTCCTTCATCTCTTCCCTCCTTACTGATTCTCACTATCCCTCTCTTACTAATTTTATAATATGAAAGTGGATTCTCCACAATCCGCTGTAATGAGTTGTAGATTTATTACTCTGTGCTTATTTGCTTGGGTAATTCTCACAATTTTTGGCACACGAATTTTTTTGCGATAATTTTTTTTGCAAAAAATAAGATGGGATGAGATGTAGGGTTCTTACTTCTAACTGGCCATAGGATTCGTACACATTGTTCCCATTCCGAACCACCATTACTCTTACCATATGCAGCGTGGTCTACATCTATTCCTAAGCTTTTTGGGGGGTTAATTAGGGGGTTGATTAGGGTCAGTTTAGGGGCTGTTTGGGTGATAGTCGTAGAGATTGGTTATGAGGATTTAGGCCTAACAGTCATAGAGATTGTTTGGGTGACAGTCGTAAAAATTTCTTTCTTACACTCTTGAGGCCATACTAGATTCTGCCAATATAGCTTTGAACGTGTGTATGTGTGTGCGTGTGTGTTTAAGGATGAAGAAACCATCAGAAAATTGGATCTTTACATCAAAGCTGACACTTCAAGTGTGTGTGCTCATAGCTTTGTTTTTAAGGGGTCAAAGAGTCACTGCCTTGAACTCTACTAGCCAACCCAATTTGTCTTTTGATTGAAAATTTTTTAACCTAAAAATTGATCTAATAAGAGAAAGAGCAAAGTTTCTTTTTACTAATGCAATTAATTTTATTGTCGTATGACTTAAAAACAGGTTTTATCGCACAATCGAATATTATGCAAGCTATTATTTTGGTAGATCTAATTTTTTGTTGGTCAAAGTATATCTAAACAATTCATGTTAGACCCTTTTCATGTCTAGAATGATACTGAGGGAGTGTTCGGAATGAGCTTTTGATTATGTTTTTATATACATGTTTTTGCAACTGCTTCCTTTTCTTCTTCTTCTTCTTCTTCTTCTTCTTCTTCTTCTTCTTTTTCTTCTTTTTTTTTTCCATGTCGTGCCCTCGGGCACGGGCGATTACTAGGTAGTGTATTGTGCATAGTCTATGTTAAGATTTTTTTTTTCCATGCAGTGACCTCCACTATAATTCCCCTTAATAAGTTTGGGATTGGCATTTGTTAATGCTTGAATTTTTAACATGTCGATTCTTTGTGGTGCCAAATTTAAGTTGAGCTTTGGTTATATTGTGCATAGAGAGTGTTGATATTGAATCATGAATATTATACGCACACAAGCATATATGTCGAGTTTAGGTGCGTTACCTAGCGGAATAACTCAACGGGATCGGCGAGACGGCGATGTTTCAAGCCTCCAATACGAACACGAACCTTCTGCCCTTTGTTAGCCTCAGTGTACTCTCTTGTGCATCGCATAATTCATAGAAGAGGCTACTATAGCGGTCTCTGTCAATGTCACGCGCTAAATCCCCAAGCTCTGTGGTGATGGCTTTAGAGAGAGAAAATCGTGAGAGATAGAGGGGAGAGAGAGAGAGAGGCTGCCCAATCTATTGGGGATATCAATATATGTGTGTTTATATCACATATATATATATATATACACATAATAACCAAACCCTAGGGCTCCAAGAGCCAAAGCCCATTGGACCCGGTCCAATGATATGTGGGTGCCCGTATAGCCCACATATTTCTTACATCTCCCACTCACCCACATAGGGCTAGTACTAAAACCAATCTCTCGAAATAGAACTTCTCATCTCGTCATACAGGGAAATAGAACGTGCGACCTTACGAAAAGAAAGTACAGCGACAGGAGTGTAATGCCAAATCATCACCATAACCAGCAAGACACATCACTCGGAAGCTTCTCGTGTATGCCTTAGACGATTCAACCACACCGGACACAGCATTCTCAATCCCTCAGTGAAAAGAATTGCTGCACCACCTCAATGTAATGTACTCATGACATATTAGTAACAAAATACGATTGTCGCATGCCTGCTAATGAGTCACAAAAACTTGGTGTGTTATTGAATGGTCTTCTCTGAGCCCACATGTCAATCTGACTAACCTGACCGCTTGCCCAGACATACCCCATAGAACGGAATTATCTCTTCGTCCTAGGATAGCATGCTAAAGTAGCTGTCACCAAGCATTCTCTTCATGACATAGTCTCAAGTCGTGAAGGCAACAAGTTTGTAGGATAACCAATGTCTTGGATATGCTACGTGGCTTACACAGCAATGAAGAGGAATCCATTCACTGCTCTACAATCGATCGCAAAAGCACATACAGTATGAAATGTATGCTATGGCATTCTTCCATAAAAATGGGCATGTCACTCTGTGTTTGAAAAAAAAAACAAGTAACGCTATACAAATCTTAGTCTAGACGTTATACAAAACATCTAATATGAGTTTTCCAGCACAGTCGCCCTTCCTAGCGCCCGTTTGAAACTCACATTCGGCTATAAACAGGCTACATAGAGTTGTGGGATCTCTTTATGTTCGACCAAATATAAAGGTCTCATATTAGCTTCATCTAAGGCGACATATAGAAATAATATGGGTTTATATCTAGCTCGCTGTTCTTACACTGCATAGATATAAGCGTTCAAGTTCGCTTTCTAAGCCCTATAGACACACATGTCCTAGCTAGCTCTATCTAAGCGCCATGGACACACATGTCCTAGTTCGCTATCTTGACGCCAAGGTGAATCACCCGTGTGAGCAGGTCAATTCAAGCTCGGTGACATATTAGAAATGTGCATTCATTCCATTCACATACCAAACATATATGTATGGAAACCAATTAGTTTGTTATTCACTGTTAATAAAACTTGAATAATAATGTCAATAACATAATAAAATGCTTAAGCACATCAAATCCCCAAGTAGAGACGTGCCTTAAAACATCTTCCCTTTGCACAAACCACATCCCAAATGTGACCAAAAATGAATGTCTACGTGCTTGAATGGCTTTTGAGATCTTTTGCATATGCTCAGGCTTATGTGTTATCACCGTAGATGAGCACAACCTCATCACAATGAGGTAAAGAGCCTAGCCACTGCAAAATTCTTAAATGAAAACAACTTCTCGAACAGTTGGTAAGCACACCACAAATTATGCTTCCATTGCGGACAGCATAAGTCAAGGTCCACAGTCTTGTGAACATATCGCAAGATACTCTTCACTACTCTCTAGTGATAGGACCAGGGTTGCTACAACAACGACTAATTAAACAAATTGCATAGCAGACATGTGATCGAGTACACAACATAGCATACTTTAGATTCCCTATTGTGGATGCATATGGCAAACTGGACATTTGTTTCCTCTCCTCATTATTCTTAAGACATTGATATAAGGTTAAGGTGAGTCCCAAAAAATTGGGATGTCAATGGGTTTTCAGCTTTTCATGTGAAAATGTTCAAGAATCTACATCTTGTAAGTCCCCCAAGACAAACAGACGAGCTTCTGAGAGCAATATCTCACAGTCTAAACTCCTAACACATAGTTGGTATCACCCATGTCCTCAATCTCAAACTGAGAGGACAACCACTATAAAGTGGCGACAATGGAACTCATCTCATTCCCAGCTAGAAGGACGTCATCAACATATAAAGAATTAGAACACTTTTCTTGGACCTTTTAATGTACACACATTGTACCACTGCCTAGACGATTGTTAACTTGAGATAATAAACAGATCGTTTGAGACGGCACACTTTTGCACTCTTTCCCTTTGGTCACAACACCAATGGGATGATCCATAGTTATCTCATCATCTTGTTCTCTATTGAGAAAAGAACAGTTTAAACATCCAACTAAAAAGGTTCCAAAACTAAATATGTGATGATTGCTAGGATAAGGCAAATGGAGTCAGATCCCACCCTTTAGGAGAACATGTTTCCATGGTCTATACCCTATCTAGGTACAAACTATCGCCACAAGGCGCGCCTAATACTTGTCAATTGAACCATCTACCTTGCGTTAGATTTTGAAAACATACTTGTCTCCAATAGTCTTACACACAGGCGAAATGTCAACTAACTCCCAGACCTTATTCGCGTCCATAGAGCTCATCTCATCTGGCATAGCAACTATCCACTCAGCTTCAGCAGACGAAGAAAAACGCTTCAACAAAAGAAGCAGGCTCATCCTCATCCACTTGTGCATACATTTGCACACATATGAAAATGTCTTCATCAATTTTAAAACAGCGATAGGAAACTTTTTCCTCATCACCATACAGTGTACTACCTGGGAATCTTGAGTGCCTAGTGGTGCACTCCTACTATTTAGTACACTCCCACTAATGTCTAGCGGTGTACTCCCACTCAGCTGGAGACTAGTACCATTTTTTAGCGATTACCGGATGTGGAATCTCAATCTCCCTACCCTCGCTTAAAGATGGTATGTTGTCTTCAACATCCTCCAACTCATAGAGGCCAAGATATCTCTTAGTAGTACAAATCTGGGAAAGTCATTCTCAATATCATGTGGCACCATTTCTGTCATTCCTATACCCGTTTGTTCATTATACGTAAAGGTATGCTTCTAGCTCTCGAGCGTAGTTTCTCGCACTTATGCGAGGTATAGTCAACATAACCTCCTAAGCTGCACGGGCGCAAATGCTCCAAAATGAGCTTTTCACCTTTCCATAGCTCTTTAGGGGGTAAAAGGAACTGATTGAGAAGAGGCACTCTAGTATGTAGGCAGCAATCAAGAGTACATCCCCCCAAAACAACATTGGGAGGTTGACTTGCGCCATCACTGTCCTAGCCATATCCAGGAATGTCCTATTCCATCTTTCTGCATCACTATATTGTTGCAGAGTTTCTGGAACAGGAACTTGTCTGCGTTTCCCTTTTTCCTCACACAGTTCGAAGAACTGATTAGATAAGTACTCGTGGTCCTCATATCATGCGAAATTATCTATAAAAGTGAGAAAATGAGAGGCGCCATGACGTGCCTTTACAACCATAGGTCCACAGATATCTGAGTGAACTAGCTCTAATGCTTGAGTAGCTCTACATAGCCTCTCTAAAAGGCTTTCGACATGCTTTGCCAACTAAGCAAGACTCACACATAGGCAGGTCAACCTCAGCGAGTGGGCCCAAAAGGGCTTCTCGAGCTAATCAAGTCATCCTATCACATCCAATGCGTTCAAGTCCAGCATGCCATGTCTCAGAATAAATGAATAACAGAGGAAACTAGAATTATATAAAACAACTCTTAAGTAGTTATCCCTAGATAACCATGTCCTAGTAACACTACAACCAAAATGAATATATCCTATTAACACCGAATTAAAAAATGCCCTCGATTGCACTCTTCCACCTTGTTAGCCTTGGGCGCAAACTTGCTAGGCCAACCCTACCTCTAGGCGGGTTTACCCTTACCATTGCGTTTAGGCCCACTAGCCTTGCGCTTACTTCTACCTATGGAAGTTGTGGTCAAGAGTGTAGCTATACGGTTCGCCTTACCTTTTGGCGCTCCATATTCAGCTCAACATGTCGGAAAATGTCAAAAAATCAAAATTTTAATATTTCCGTTGTGGATCATGATTTGTTTTCTATGGACCCGTGAATCAGGCAAAGAACTAATCATAGCCTGAAACTGCAGTTCACCAGTAAATATGTTCTGAGTAATCTGAAATTACGAATCATACCTATCATCGACCTTAGATGTCCAATCATCGTGTACTTGGAACGTTTCCTTTACTTTCCTGAACTTCATAACTAGATGCTTAATCTAGTAGTGAATGTGCCATCGAAAACAAATTCGAGCTGATCTCACAAATCTTTGGCTATTGGGTAGTACACATACTTCCCAACAAGATCATGGTGCATGCTGCTTATCACAAAGCGCGTGATATGATCCTTCTTGAGCCAAGTATTATAGGCTTTCAAGGTTCTAACGATATTGGGCCTGAGGCTGTGGATACCGGCATTTGGGCCCACTTTTGTTTTTTAAAACAATTTTTCAAATTTCAAAGAGTCGCCACTTAATTTTTAAAAGGAAAATTAAGAAACCATTTTAAAGCAAACTGATCTTTTGCGAAACCAAAGATAAACTGGGTCCGGGGATTATGGAATGAAAGGGGAAGGAGCCCGGCGGACTAAAACACCCCCTTTCATCCTATCTCGCGATAGGCCTCTACTCAACATCCTTTTTAATCAAATTATTAATCTAAGCATGCCCTCAACTAATACATATATACATATACATTACACAAGCATGTTGGAAATGGTGTAAAATTGCTAACGACAAAATATCATTCATAAGCCACGTAATTCAAGTAGCAAGCAACATGATATGCAATAGAGAACTAGAAAACATACCCGGGATCCGGCCGCGAATATTAAACGTGCAATGCATGCAAGAACCAAATAAATCTAAGAAAAGGTCTCTAACACATATATACACATAAGGCAAAACCTAGGCTAAGGTGTCGCACATGGAGCCGAAAATCAATATAAATCAAAGAATAGAATTAAACTAGAGAAGAGTTGAGAAATTGTACCTCAAATGCGCTACAAAACAAAGGTTAGTACACATGCCTTAGACAAGATATAATATCAAAAATAATTAATCCTAAGTCATGTTCAATTAGATACAATTTAGACAAGAGATAAGTCCTACTTATGAATATTAGCATGTATGAATGAATGCATGAATATGAATAAGAATGAGATATGAATTTATTCACTAATTTAGATCACTTAGCCTCTGGATTTAAGCTAAATTATCATTATTCAAAACATGATTTGGATTCCAAGACATTAGGAGACCATTTGAGTTTAAATAAATAAGATTAGCCAAAAACATGAGCAGTTTTTTATGAATTACAGAGAGCAGACCAGGTTTTCAAAAATCGAAATAAAATACTTTCAACGGTTTGATCTTAATGATTTTTGGATATGTTATGCCTCTGTGAGTCTAGTTTCTAACCCAAAAAGAAAATCAAGGTTTCAACGGTTAGATCTCCGGGAATATGGAAAATACCAGACCTCACTTAGGATTTTGCAACTCTCTGTCCAGAGATCTTGTATGATTTTTTAAAAATAGCAAACAAATCCAAATTGCTTCATTCTTTTTAGGGAACCTTCCTAACACATTAAGGTTCTTATAAAAAATTATTAGAGGTCATGAAAACTTGGTTAGAGCTCTGATCTATCAATTTTAAAACCGATTTGCTGTTCTGAAACTATTCTGAAATTCTGGACAGATTGTGGTTGTCTCACAAAACTCATGATCAAACCATTCTAAGCATAAAATCCTACCAAAACAAAAATTACAGTGGTAAAACAATGTGTTATTGACACTCTCCCATTGGTTTCAATCAATTCCAACGGTCTGATTTCGAACTAAAAATCTTTGATCGAAAACAGTTTGTGAACCCACTGTTTTCATTTTGCTAGTTCAACTTTGTTGATTGGCCTCAACTATTAGATCATAATATTGGGCTTAAACCAAAACATTTCTTCTACCATTTGATGGTCATTGAAGACTAAGGACCTCTTTAGACTTATGGACTTTTAATGAAGTATGAAATGGACTTCACAAAATCCCAAACAATGAACTCAAACTTATGGACCAAAACTTGAGTTCAAATCATTACTCCTACCACTTGGTGGTCATTGGAGGCTAAAAACACACATACATGTAGGTTTTGGATGAAGTATGAAGAACTTCCAAAAACCCAAGGAAGAGGTTAGTCTAAGCCATAGAGATGGTCTTAAACTTAAAATATTTCTCCTACCATTTGATGGTCATTGGAGACTAAAGGAAAACAAATCCACATAAACCTCCATGGGATATAGCATGAATCCCCACAAGATTTTTAATGAGGAGATTTCAAGTCATGAACTAAGACTTGAACTCAACCAACTATGTGTAGAGATGATCATAATCCACTTTAATCCCCATATAAATCATAAGATCATAGGGAATTAGAGGATCAAACTCAAAGAAATCTAATGAGATATTGAAGATCTCATATATTTCTTTGAGAGGAATATAAACAAAAGAAAAGAAATCAAAATATTTGAATACTTCAAGTCAAAACTCTTTTATTCATAAATCCAAAGCTCTAATCCAAATTAATGAAACACCATGATATTCAATCACAAATTCTAAGTGGTGTGTGATGAAATGGGGTAGGAAGAGAGGTTTTGAAAATGTGTAAAGCTCCTAGATCTAAGAATTTGTGATTGAATTATTATATATGAAGATAAATTTTGAAGGTTTTACCTCTAGATCTTCTCAAAACTTGTAGAGATGTTGAATTCCTCAAGCTTTTCCTCTTCTTCTTCCTCAAGCTTCAAGCTCCTTCCATGGTGATTTGACGGTTGGGTAGAGTTTTGGTGGTGTTTAGGTAAAATAATTGGTAGAGTTTCTCTCTCTATATTTCTTTCCTCTAAAGCTCTCCCAATCTTTTTTCTATACAATTCAAGTGTCCCCTCCAAAATGAAAGAAAAATGGGTCTTTTTATAGACTTTCATTATCTTAGGGGCTAAGATAAGGGTAGATAGGTCAATTTGGGGTGGGTTAGGAATATTCTATGGCATCTCTAACTCTCCATGGCACTTCTATGTAATTCCAAGAAACTTGAAGGGCATTTAAGTTGGCTAGAATAAAGGAACATTCTAGAGCATCTTCAAAGCACATGGGAGATTAGTGCCCAACAAAGGGCTTTTTGGGTATTTACTTTGGATTAGGAATATGCCAAGGAATCTCTAACTCTCCAAATCACATGGGATACTTTCTTTTATTATTTTCCTTTTCTTATATATATGTATATACATATATATATATATGTATAGACACATTTTTCATTTTAAATCTAAATTAATCATATGAGTCACCAAATAGCATCTTTTTCTTTTTTTTTTTTTTTTTGAATCTAAAAATATGAGAAACAATGTTATTTTTAGAAAATATCATTATTATTATTATTTAATCTACTCCATTTTTTTTAGAAAGTAACCCATGATCTAGTGAGCTCGAGATAGATGGTCAGTGATAGGCCAAATCTAGTGTATTAGGAGCAAGGTTTGGGAACTTGAAGCTTTTCAGAAGTCGAAGCGATGAACTTGAAGAAAATCGTCGGGACATTATTCATCATTGATTTCTAGAGGTAAATCCCCCTAAGTTTAATAGTTCGGTCAAAATTGGGGTGTCTACAGTTTGCCCCTCTTCGGCAGAGCTTGTGAAGCAACGCGTATCACAAGTGAATGTCGAAGCCTGTGTGAAGACAAGCCTTTGACTGAGCTATTGAACTTAGGTAAAATAAAATGCGTTGCAAAAACATTCGTGGAGACGGTCGGTGCTGGTCGTGCTCAATGGTGAGCTGCCTACGTATCCTTGGAGGAATCAGACCAGGACGTAGTTCGGGTAAGGGATCAAACACACGTAATCACAAATAAGCATACGGATGAATACACCTATCCTATCGTGATGCACGTGCTCAAGCAAATTTATACTCCATGCTCTCAGGTTCAATGACTTAGGACAATGCTACTCCTTATAGTAGCAAAACTTACCTTTGTCTTGAATTCTTCTATGCTGATGACGTCCTATCATGGGAAAGTCACGACTGCCATTTTTATGAGAATACTGATTGATTGAGATGCGCTTTGCGTCTTATACTCCGATGCAGAATCAGGAAGTGTGCTGAAAGACTGAGATGCGCTTTGCGTCTTATACTCCGGTGTCTTTAGGATCATCTGATCGACTGAGATGCGCTTTGCGTCTTATACTCCGGTGCCGAGTCAGGAAGTGTGATGAAAGACTGAGATGCGCTTTGCGTCTTATACTCCGGTGTCTTTAGGATCATCTGATTGACTGAGATGCGCTTTGCGTCTTAGACTCCGGTGCCGAATCAGGAAATATGATGAAAGACTGAGATGCGCTTTGCGTCTTATACTCCGGTGTCTTTAGGATCATCTGATCGACTGAGATGCGCTTTGCGTCTTAGACTCCGGTGCCGAATCAGGAAATGTGATGAAAGACTGAGATGCGCTTTGCGTCTTATACTCCGGTGTCTTTCAAGAAATGAGATGTTTTTTTTTTTTTTTTTTTTTTTGCAGAAAAGTCAGAATCGCTCCAAATTCGATGACCCCAAATAGCAGAAAAGTCAGAATCGCTCCAGATTCGATGACCCCAGATAGCAGAAAAGTCATAATCGCTCCAGATTCAATGACCCCAATGATCGCAGAAAAGTCAGAATCGCTCCAGATTCAATGACCCCAATGATCGCAGAAAAGTCAGAATCGCTCCAGATTCAATGACCCCAAATAGCAGAAAAGTCAGAATCGCTCCAGATTCAATGACCCCAGATAGCAGAAAAGTCAGAATCGCTCCAGATTCGATGACCCCAGATAGCAGAAAAGTCAGAATCGCTCCAGATTCAATGACCCCAATGATCGCAGAAAAGTCAGAATCGCTCCAGATTCAATGACCCCAATGATCGCAAAAAAGTCATAATCACTCCAGATTCGATGACCCCAATGATCGCAGAAAAGTCAGAATCGCTCCAGATTCAATGACCCCAATGATTGCAGAAAAGTCAGAATCGCTCCAGATTCAATGACCCCAGATAGCAGAAAAGTCAGAATCGCTCCAGATTCAATGACCCCAAATAGCAGAAAAGTCAGAATCGCTCTAGATTCAATGACCCCAATGATCGCAGAAAAGTCAGAATCGCTCCAGATTCAATGACCCCAATGATCGCAGAAAAGTCAGAATCGCTCCAGATTCAATGACCCCGAATTTATATAGGCTGCGATTGACGTCCTATGCCTGAATTGAGAATTTTGATTGGTGACTCATGGAATGCGATTGACGACTTATACCAAGACCGAGAATTTGATTGGTGATTTAAAAGCTGTGATAGACGACTTAAACCAAGACCACGGATTTGATCGGTGACTTATAGGCTGCGATAGACGACTTAAACCAAGACTAAGGATTTGATCGGTGACTCATAGGATGCGATAGACGACTTATACCAAGACCGAGGATTTGATCGGTGACTTATAGGCTGCGATAGACGACTTAAACCAAGACCGAGGATTTGATCGGTGACTCATAGGATGCGATAGACGACTTATACCAAGACCGAGAATTTTGATCGGTGATGATCCAGCTTAAAAAGATTTGATTGAAGTAATTCTATCTCAAAATGGTTTTCATGTGTTTTTTTTTTTTTTGTTAGATTGGTTGCCATATGAATGGGCTTATGATGGGGTTGCCACGAAAGTGGGCTTATGATGGTGGGTGCCATATGAATGGGCTTTTTGATGAGAGGGTGCCATATGAATGGGCTTTCGAAGATAATTGCCACGAAAGTGGGCTTTGTAGAAAATGATTCCCTGCATCTGCGGACCCTTGGAATATTTTTTTTTTTTTAATTAAAAAAGGGAAGCCACCTATGCCCCTAGCCTTGGACCCTTCATATTTCCACTTTAGCATTGTGTTGTGATAGTGTTTATGACTCCTGCTTGTATTGCCCTTGGGATGCTCATGGAGACCTTTCAAATCTTTATTCATTATCTTAAACCCACACATTTGAGACCATTATTGACTCATCAAAGGAGGACAAACTTGACAAAGTTTTTACACAAGACGACTGACTCAAACTCTGTATTATTGTGAATCAATGTGCTTTCTTCGTGAATAATGTATCATCCCATCTTTCATTTATTCATTATCTTATAATGGAAGTACTTCACCGACAAATCTAAACTCTGAAGATTCTCCCTTTTCGAGTTTGCTAATTCTTTGCCTATCCAGAGTGTGCTTCAAATTAGTGCTTTAGCTTATAGAATAAAAGACATTCTATTTCAATCCATTCACAATAAACCTGACTACTTGAGAATTTGTCTCTGACATAGAAGGGTTTTGGCAAACGAAGTTTGCCCCTAGTTTGAATAGGACTTGGAGGCATTGCTCCTGGGATTAAATGTGGTTTTCAGCAAACGAAGTTTGCCCCTGGTTTGGCGATATATATGTGGCTTTAGGCAAACTTACGCAAGTTTGCCCCTAGTTTGAAGGAAGGAAACCAAAGGCACAAAGGGTGATGCTTATGGTTTAGGGATGGTTATGGACCGAGAACCCTGGAAGGTTCGCCTACTTATCCCCGAACGAGAATCAGGTCCGAAGTAGTTCGGCCAAGGCTTGCAAGAAAGATGCCATAAGATGCCGAGGGTGGCGACCGAACCGGATAGGCTGCCTACGTATCCCCGAGTGGGAATCAGGTCGAAACGTAGTTCATCAACTCTGGAGGTTTTGAAAGAATAAGGCTTCAAGAATTAGTAGGCTTTTCGAGCCATGTTTTCATTTGGGTTCAATGAGTGCCCTTTTCTGGGCAGATTTTCTGAAACAGATTCCTTGTGGCAGCTTTTGAACAAGATGATGAGAAAATGAACTACTTCTCCCTTTTATTTATTTATTTTTTATTTTCCTCTTCTCTCTTTTTTTTAATTTTTTTTTTATTTTTTATTTATATTTTTTCTTGTGGCGGTTGATTCTTTTCACCTTTTCACTAGCCAGTCAATCTTTACAACTCTCATAATACATCATGTTTTAATCATACTCCATCATATTCTCAAAGCAATATCAATCTTCTAAATCACTCTTCAAAGATATCTTTGCATTGTTTTAGGCTCATTTAAACATTGAGCCTCTCACAAAACTTTGAGACTAATTGATACTTTCAAATCTCTCTTTTTTATTTCCAATTTCTTTTCTTTGTTTAGAACAACATAAAGCCTTGGGATAATTCATATGCCAATGATATACTTTGAAGTACTCAAGAATTTCTCAATTTTATTTGTTCTCTCTCTCTCTTTTTTCTTCTTCTTTTTTTCCTTTTCTTTTCTCTTTTCTTTCTTTTCTCTACCTCACTATCTCTTATGATTTTGACTGGCCAGGATTCGGATTTTGAAATCAACACGCATCTTTTTTTTTTATTTTGCTCTAACTTTTGCCTAGGCGCCCTTTCGGGTTTTCATCCTAGCGAGCTTCTCTTTTCTTTTTCTTTTTTTGCGCTCTTACTTTTGCCTAGCCGCCCTTTCGGGTTTTCATCCTAGCGAGCCTTTTTTTTTTTTTTTGGAAGAAGAAGTTCATTTAAAATATTTGGCTACCATCAAGGATCAAGTTATGGCTTTGGATTGTGGGCTCATCTTTTTGGCTTGGTATTTGAGAAAAGGGGATGGCGAGCATGCTTCAAGTTCCAAGTTCATCTTTTTAAGATTGAGCAAGAGTATCTTTAAATTCTTAAAGCTAATCAATTCTCTACTCCTCTTTGTATTTGGCACAGAATTTGCTTGATCGCTTGGGATCATTTTCAATGCAAAGATTTATTAACAAAGTATTTTCCATGATCATTTGAAAAAGTGACTCTTTTTTTTTTTTTTTTTTGCTTAATGATCCATACATTCACGACTTAGCACACTGAATCGAGAAAAATGAGATTTTATTCAACTAGTAGGGAAAGAGGATTACATCACTCGACTCGATAAACTCGACAAAGACTTGCAAACAAACTTGATAACAGACTGACCAGAAGACTCGACTGGACTTAACATTTGACTCCTACTTGACATGACTCGATTACCGGATTAGACTTGACTTGGTCTCAACTGGAGTGTCATAGATGATTTTCAATTGATTGGATTTCCAAGAGCGTCCACATTGGCTTTAGCAATAGCAATTCCAAACACTATCACTTCACTAGAATCATTTGAACCTTGGGTTCATCACTCCCCAACAGCATGTGTGCAAAAACATATTCTCCTCTAAATCAAGAAAGATGAACCCAAGAAGATTAGAAGTGTCCTCACTAGGGGATCTAGTTGTTCCACTCTTTCTACAAATTCAACAACATACATAGGTAAAAGGTCCGCATGCAGAATTTATTTTCAGGAGGCAAAGGATTTTGAGGAACTATTGGATTACTTATGAATTTTCATTTTACATGCATGTAATGACGTTGACTGACATGATGAGAGTGCCAAAATGTACATGCTTTGATGATTTGATGTGGCTAAATGCATGCACCGCACACATGACACATGGATGAAATGCAAGTGTGTGCGTGCCTATTCTATATGCAAAAGAAAGGAAAATTCTAGTCCTAGCACATATAACATATAAGCACATAAAATCCTTCTCCATGTCAAGTGCACCAATTTCTCTTATCATTGTGATCCTCATTACCCTTTCGAAGGTTGGATATTTTTGAAAAAACTTTGAATTTCGCTTAAAAAGTATTCCTTGGGTGATGTGATCCTTTTGAAAACAATTCTTGGAATTTTTTTTTTGAAAATGAGGATGTTAAACGTTCCTCAAAGATGATTGAATTTAAAATTTTTGCTTTGAAATTCATTTTGAAAAGCATTTATCCCAAAAACGATTCCCAAGATTTTTTGGATTTCTTCTTTGAAAGTGGGGATGTGAAAATTTTCTCAATAAAAGATGATTGGGTTTTACTTGATAAAAGAAAATGAAACTTTGGACCTTTTCTTGGAAGGGTGATTTTTTCAAAACACACATTTTTTTTTAAAAGATAATATTTAATCAAAAATCTGTCATAAACAAGTGAACTTCGGATTCTTGGGTAGGAGTATCACATGATTAGATGATCATCGTACTTTTCATGAATTTGGATGCATACAAGGTCAATGATGCTTAGCTAACATGATTTAAGAAGTATAATCTTATAATCAAGGTTCGGCATGTTCTCCAAATATCGTGGAACATGAGGAGAAATTGCTAAAAGGTGATTAAAAGATTATACATATTTCATCAAGTAAGTATCGTCATCATCTCAAGTAATCCCTTCCGGGCATACAAAACTTCCTAGCATATAATCTTAATCAAGAGTTGATTTCCTAAGATTGAAAGGTTCTATGAAAACTAATATGCAAAGGCCGGGTTTTTGGTCAAATAAGGGACCTTGACACACACCCGATAGGATGCTTCATATACCAAAACATGGTACGAGATCAAGGGTGATCACACGGCCCCATGATGGCTTGACCGACCGGGTTGCCCCGAGCCTCCAAGGTCATAGTTCCGTGCAATCGACTGGCGAGACATGCAAGTGCAATGCAACGGGCATACAAAAATTAATTAATTTGATTAGAAGGATGCTTTCAAGTCTAATCCTCGAGTGAACCCAAAATCAGAATTCTGGTCTGCGAAACCAGAGATTCTGGGTTCGATCCCCAGCAGAGTCGCCAGATTGTGGATACCGGCATTTGGGCCCACTTTTGTTTTTTAAAACAATTTTTCAAATTTCGAAGAGTCGCCACTTAATTTTTAAAAGGAAAATTAAGAAACCATTTTAAAGCAAACTGATCTTTTGCGAAACCAAAGATAAACTGGGTCCGGGGATTATGGAATGAAAGGGGAAGGAGCCCGGCGGACTAAAACACCCCCTTTCATCCTATCTCGCGATAGGCCTCTACTCAACATCCTTTTTAATCAAATTATTAATCTAAGCATGCCCTCAACTAATACATATATACATATACATTACACAAGCATGTTGGAAATGGTGTAAAATTGCTAACGACAAAATATCATTCATAAGCCACGTAATTCAAGTAGCAAGCAACATGATATGCAATAGAGAACTAGAAAACATACCCGGGATCCGGCCGCGAATATTAAACGTGCAATGCATGCAAGAACCAAATAAATCTAAGAAAAGGTCTCTAACACATATATACACATAAGGCAAAACCTAGGCTAAGGTGTCGCACATGGAGCCGAAAATCAATATAAATCAAAGAATAGAATTAAACTAGAGAAGAGTTGAGAAATTGTACCTCAAATGCGCTACAAAACAAAGGTTAGTACACATGCCTTAGACAAGATATAATATCAAAAATAATTAATCCTAAGTCATGTTCAATTAGATACAATTTAGACAAGAGATAAGTCCTACTTATGAATATTAGCATGTATGAATGAATGCATGAATATGAATAAGAATGAGATATGAATTTGTTCACTAATTTAGATCACTTAGCCTCTGGATTTAAGCTAAATTATCATTATTCAAAACATGATTTGGATTCCAAGACATTAGGAGACCATTTGAGTTTAAATAAATAAGATTAGCCAAAAACATGAGCAGTTTTTTATGAATTACAGAGAGCAGACCAGGTTTTCAAAAATCGAAATAAAATACTTTCAACGGTTTGATCTTAATGATTTTTGGATATGTTATGCCTCTGTGAGTCTAGTTTCTAACCCAAAAAGAAAATCAAGGTTTCAACGGTTAGATCTCCGGGAATATGGAACATACCAGACCTCACTTAGGATTTTGCAACTCTCTGTCCAGAGATCTTGTATGATTTTTTAAAAATAGCAAACAAATCCAAATTGCTTCATTCTTTTTAGGGAACCTTCCTAACACATTAAGGTTCTTATAAAAAATTATTAGAGGTCATGAAAACTTGGTTAGAGCTCTGATCTATCAATTTTAAAACCGATTTGCTGTTCTGAAACTATTCTGAAATTCTGGACAGATTGTGGTTGTCTCACAAAACTCATGATCAAACCATTCTAAGCATAAAATCCTACCAAAACAAAAATTACAGTGGTAAAACAATGTGTTATTGACACTCTCCCATTGGTTTCAATCAATTCCAACGGTCTGATTTCGAACTAAAAATCTTTGATCGAAAACAGTTTGTGAACCCACTGTTTTCATTTTGCTAGTTCAACTTTGTTGATTGGCCTCAACTATTAGATCATAATATTGGGCTTAAACCAAAACATTTCTTCTACCATTTGATGGTCATTGAAGACTAAGGACCTCTTTAGACTTATGGACTTTTAATGAAGTATGAAATGGACTTCACAAAATCCCAAACAATGAACTCAAACTTATGGACCAAAACTTGAGTTCAAATCATTACTCCTACCACTTGGTGGTCATTGGAGGCTAAAAACACACATACATGTAGGTTTTGGATGAAGTATGAAGAACTTCCAAAAACCCAAGGAAGAGGTTAGTCTAAGCCATAGAGATGGTCTTAAACTTAAAATATTTCTCCTACCATTTGATGGTCATTGGAGACTAAAGGAAAACAAATCCACATAAACCTCCATGGGATATAGCATGAATCCCCACAAGATTTTTAATGAGGAGATTTCAAGTCATGAACTAAGACTTGAACTCAACCAACTATGTGTAGAGATGATCATAATCCACTTTAATCCCCATATAAATCATAAGATCATAGGGAATTAGAGGATCAAACTCAAAGAAATCTAATGAGATATTGAAGATCTCATATATTTCTTTGAGAGGAATATAAACAAAAGAAAAGAAATCAAAATATTTGAATACTTCAAGTCAAAACTCTTTTATTCATAAATCCAAAGCTCTAATCCAAATTAATGAAACACCATGATATTCAATCACAAATTCTAAGTGGTGTGTGATGAAATGGGGTAGGAAGAGAGGTTTTGAAAATGTGTAAAGCTCCTAGATCTAAGAATTTGTGATTGAATTATTATATATGAAGATAAATTTTGAAGGTTTTACCTCTAGATCTTCTCAAAACTTGTAGAGATGTTGAATTCCTCAAGCTTTTCCTCTTCTTCTTCCTCAAGCTTCAAGCTCCTTCCATGGTGATTTGATGGTTGGGTAGAGTTTTGGTGGTGTTTAGGTAAAATAATTGGTAGAGTTTCTCTCTCTATATTTCTTTCCTCTAAAGCTCTCCCAATCTTTTTTCTATACAATTCAAGTGTCCCCTCCAAAATGAAAGAAAAATGGGTCTTTTTATAGACTTTCATTATCTTAGGGGCTAAGATAAGGGTAGATAGGTCAATTTGGGGTGGGTTAGGAATATTCTATGGCATCTCTAACTCTCCATGGCACTTCTATGTAATTCCAAGAAACTTGAAGGGCATTTAAGTTGGCTAGAATAAAGGAAAATTCTAGAGCATCTTCAAAGCACATGGGAGATTAGTGCCCAACAAAGGGCTTTTTGGGTATTTACTTTGGATTAGGAATATGCCAAGGAATCTCTAACTCTCCAAATCACATGGGATACTTTCTTTTATTATTTTCCTTTTCTTATATATATGTATATACATATATATATATATATGTATAGACACATTTTTCATTTTAAATCTAAATTAATCATATGAGTCACCAAATAGCATCTTTTTTTTTTTTTTTTTTTTGAATCTAAAAATATGAGAAACAATGTTATTTTTAGAAAATATCATTATTATTATTATTTAATCTACTCCATTTTTTTTAGAAAGTAACCCATGATCTAGTGAGCTCGAGATAGATGGTCAGTGATAGGCCAAATCTAGTGTATTAGGAGCAAGGTTTGGGAACTTGAAGCTTTTCAGAAGTCGAAGCGATGAACTTGAAGAAAATCGTCGGGACATTATTCATCATTGATTTCTAGAGGTAAATCCCCCTAAGTTTAATAGTTCGGTCAAAATTGGGGTGTCTACAGAGGCCCATTATTCGATTCAATGGGTTGGACCATAGAATAAGTCTAAAGCCCATATGCTATTACTTATTCTGTAGTTGTGTTACTTTGCAATGCCATATTATAAAAATAAATCCCTTTTAAACTTATTATCTTTGTAAAGATTAACAAAGTGTGGTCTGAAAAACATTTGGGAACATGCTCAAGGGATTGACATTTATTTGCACATTTCATAAAGTTTGTTTTAAAATCCAATTACAAATGAATTTTTTCCTTTTTACAATTTAAGACCAAAAAACTCGCTATTGCTCATTAATCAAATCTCAATTTCGTATATCAAGAAAAACCTTTTATAATTGATTTTTCTAAACAAACATCAATTAGATGGTACAATTACCTATCTAAGATCATCCACAATGATGTAAAGTGCGCCATACAACAAAAATGCGCATGGACCCCCACGTGGGTCCGAATTGACAACTTAGAGCTCATGCTAAGGTAATTCAAGTGTATGATGTATAAATAAAGAAAACCATCCCTTTACAAGTAGGCTTTTCCAATACAAAAAATGTAAAAGCTCATCATCACATTACATTTATAGCCATAAACAAATAGGGATGCTTTGTTCATATACATGCACATAAACAACCTTAAACATACATCGTGAGGACACAAGCTCCATAAATTGTCAATTAATTGTCCATTCATTTGATCCAGATTAATGCATTAATCACCTACATCAAGCACTCATTCGGTTTATTTAAAATGAATGGACTAATCCATCACTCCATTTAAGGAGGAGGATTAGAGGTCTCGGGTCATTCAATCACAAACAACAGTAATTAAACGTGACCAATAATGCAATGAGCCTCTAAAATAATAAAATATGCAATAAAATAATTATTGCACAGCCTGGATAGCTCCTATAAGCTAAAGCAAAATCAATGAAAAATCCTGGATTTTTCACTAATTTTAACACACTTTTCGGTCTTAAAACATATTTTAAAACCAATTCATTAAGGGCCTTTAAATTAACAAATTAATTTAATACCTCATGGAAAATTTAATTAACTGAAAAAATAATTTTTCATTATGAATAAAGAATTTCCAGAATTTCATCAAGGCCCAAAAATATTTTGAATCAATTTAACATAATAAATTCATTTAGTTAAACAAAATTAACTATGAGCAACTAAATTTTCCAAAAATACAAAAAATTTGGGGAATTTTTTCTCCAATAATTTTTAGTTGTGTAATATGGTGTTTTAAACACCCCATATTAATTTCAAAAATTAATAGTCTATTTTGGCTATTTTAAGCAATTAAATAAATGTCCATAAGCATAAATTTTATGCTCTAAAATACCAAAACAAAAATGAGATAATTCACAAAAAAATTTCTCAAGTCTCCAATCACTGTACCAAACCACTATATATTAAATTCAAGAATTAGGAGCTTCTTTTGTTATATTTTAAGCAATTAATATTGTGTACTCAGCACAATATATGCTCTAAAATATATTACAAAGAGCTCTAAAATATATTACAAAGAGCGAGGAAATTCACAAAAACAATTTCCTCAAGCTACCACTAGTGTTCTAGACACATGTGTTAATTCCTTGAACTAATAATCAATAAAAATATTTTAAGCAATTTAATACGTGTACAAAAACACATGATTGTATGCTCTAAAATATTAATATGATTTAGATAATTTACCAAAAACTATCTATGGATCCCACAAAATTTATATGGTCTCAAAACAGTGTCCCTTATATCCCATATTAATTACAAAAATTAATAGTGTATTTTGACTATTTTAAACAATTAAATAAATGCCCAAAAGCACAAATTATATGCTCTAAAATACCAAAAATACATGATAATTTAAACAAAAGTTATCATAGAGTCCCTTATAGTGCACTAAACACTATATTAATTTCAAAAATTAATATGCATTTTTGGGATATTTTAAGCAATTAAAAACACATTTAAAACATATGTTTTATGCTCTAAAATACCAAAAATAATGAAACAATTTACCATAAGATTAATTCTAGTCCCACACAGTGTCCATAATATAGGAAAAAATAAAAAAGTAATTTTCCACATTTTTCCAGAATTTTCAAGTAATTAAAACAGGTTTAAAACATTAAAATCTATTTATTTTAATAACAGAAACTGTTTTAATTACAAAATAATTAAATATTTTTCCACTAAAAATATATCAAATATATATTATAGACCGAGGCCGAGAGGCGGACCTCCACTCGCCGGACCAACGGAAGCCGGCAAGTGGGTCCCACTCTCCCTGCCGCGACTGGGCATGGCCTGGCCTGGTCATCCTCAACCTTTGGCCCCCCCAAAAAAATCGCAGCAATAGGGCTGCTTGCGGCACCGACTTTCAGAGGCTATATCTCCCTCAATATTCATTCAAAACTCATGTATTATATATGGTTGGAAAGCTCTCATGGAATACTACAAAATCATGCCAAAAAAATAGATCGATTGCACGTGTAAATCTTCCAAAAAGTTGGATCAAAGTTGGAAAAAATAATTCATTTTTATTGACCCAAAAAATTAGGTTTTGCAATATCTCACTCGTTTAAGATAAGCAAGCCATGGGACTTTATGGGGAGACTCTAGGGACCATTAGGAACACAACCATGTAAAAAATTCAGACCCCTATTGGAGTTTTTTTCAAAGTTTTATAAAAAAAAGCTTGAAATCCATCAATAGTGGATTCGTTTTTAGGCACATATAGGCAAACAACAACCTATAGGCTCTGATACCAATGTAGATTATACGCACACAAGCATATATGTCGAGTTTAGGTGTGTTACCTAGCGGAATAACTTAACGAGATCGGCAAGACAGCGTTGTTATGAGCCTCCAATATGAATACGAACTTGCTGCCCTTTGTTAGCCTCCGTGTACTCTCTTGTGCATCGCATAAGTCGTAGAAGACGCTACTAGAGCTGTCTCCGTCAATGTCACGCGCTAAATCCCCAAGCTCCGTGGTGATGGCTTTAGAGAGAGAAAATCGTGAGAGATAGAGGGGAGAGAGAAAGAGAGGCTGCCCAATCTGTTGGGGATATCAATATATGTGTGTGTTTATATCATATATATATACACACATAATAACCAAACCCTAGTGGGTGCCCGTATGGCCCACATATTTATTACAAATCAGATTAGAAAAGGTAAACAGTTCATATTACACTGGTAATGTGATTCGATGAGCTTTAAAAATTTCTTTTATGCTATCCATGGCTAAGAGAAGTAGTGTATTTGACTGAAAGATTGCAATGTAAGATTACTATGTAAGATCGCAATGTATTTGACTGGACTTGAAAATTGCAGTAAGATTGCTATGTTTAGTCATTTCATAAGCTTGAGACTGGGACTGACAATACTTTTTGAGCAAGATCGTGAGTTATATTATAGTGGATCAGAGGCTTTATTCCATGTTTTTGCACTATTCATTACATCAAATGATTTACAGTTCACTCCTTGACTACAATGTCTTTTAAGATTCGTTGAAAGTTCTTAAAATTTCTAAAAGTTCTATTACTTTGCACATCAGCAATGGATAATACTTAAATCAGGATCATTACATAGCCAATAGTCGTTTCTATTAGTTTCAGTCAATGTATACATGTTCTTCCAAGCTTATACAACTTGTGAGGTCAACCCCATTTCTTTCATTTTTCTTTGTTGAGTAAAAGGCAGCCCCATCTCTTTTTTATTTTTGAACATGGAAAAATTTTGCTTGCTTCTCTAATTTTACTAACTCTAACTTTGAAAGTTCTACTGTTAAAGCAACCAACATTGTGATTGGTTTTCTCCAAAGAAAGAAACTTCAAAAAAAATTTATTTAGATTGAGTGCTGGTTTTGTTGAAAAGTGCGAAATAAAATTGTGTAGTTAATGGCGTTTGGCTAGCGAATTGTGCTACGGAAATATTTTGTCATAAAATACACGCAAAGTTTTAAGTGTCGATGACATATAAAGTAGTTACTAGCAAAATACATACATGGTTAGAATTATTTTGGTAGTGGCTTTAGCCACATGTCTTTTCTTCAACTTCAATAAGTAGTATTTGTGCATTACTATGTGTACTACATTTTTTTTTCTTTCTAAGCATGTGCACTACAATATGTTTATGTTTGTATAGTAGTATGCGCCACATGCCTCATACTTTACAATTATTTTTTAGTTCTCTTTTTTCTTTATTAAAATGGAAAAATGTCCTACTTTACAGATTGATTTACCTTACAAATTGATTTTTATTTTTGAGAATAGGTTCAATTCTTCTTTATAATTAATCAGCTCCATTTAACTGAAGCATTTTCAATTTGGGTTCTGGAACATTGGCACCTTAGATTATCTTCTAGTACATGAGAGTGACAAGAATTATACCTTTGTGTCTTGAACCCATTTCTGAATTCTTGACTTTCAGTAGTCTCCTCTAGGTTGTCTTTACCCTTATGACCCCTACGGATGCTTGTCGGAAAGACTAGGGTTGGTGGGAACCCTAATAGAGAGGATAAAGAGGTGTAGGGAAACGTTAAATAGTTTTTGCAGCTATGGTATATTAAAAACGACGAACTCTTTTTCCTGGACGCTGCTGCCCTATTTATAGATTCTCATAACCGACTTTACTTTCAATCGATCGAAGTGGCTTTGATCGATCGAACCTTTGATCGATCGATGAACTTTTGATCGATCAAACCTATCTTGACTTCAATCGACTGAAGCTCTTTCGATCGATCGAACTTGTCTTGACAGCATCCTCATGTGCCTTTCCAAGCATCCTTGCAGAACTAAGAGTGGGACCTCCTAGGCTCTTTATTATTGGCTCAGACCAGTTGTTGATTCCCATGACCAAACTCTTTGATCAGCGAATTAACCAACTGGTCAGTTAACGTATACTCCACTATAAAATAATAACTGCACTCCAACGCAAAAGAACATATCCGAAGCGATAACTAGACTTGTATGGTGTACTAATGTCCTTCTACCTTCATGATTCGTAATCATATTTAGGTAGTCAGATAAACTGTTACTGTCAACCGGAATCATGATTACTTCTTGTATTCCTTGAGTCCCATTCACCTCTCATGATTACCAAACATTTTGATAATTACTTATCAACACAATTGCAGTTCTCATTAATCAACTTGGTGACATTTTCAAGGGAATGCTTACTCTTTATCAGAGGGTAGATTCTATCTTGACAATATATGTTCACAACCCTGTGACCATGACATACCCAAGATACCCAAGTGATGATCTTTAAGACCTCACTAATTGCTAAGTCAAAGTAGTCATATCCACAGTCTGTGTTCATAATCGTCTCAAGATTGAGAACCCGTACCTTATACAAGTTATGAGTTCCTATTAACTGTTGACAGCCTTAAGTATCAATAGGAAAAATCAGGTCTGTCAATGCACTATGAGCACTAGCATATTAACTAAGAGTTATATACTCTAGTGATTGAGATTCATCACTTCATCCAATGGTAGTTAATCATGCTACAGTGTAAACCTGATGAGATATCCAGTCTCATCATCCACTATAACAAATTCTAAGTATCAAAGAATAGTAATTCGTATCTCACTTATATGTATCTCATACGCACACGAATTACTTACTATGATACTTAAGGATTAACAATCATCTCATGAAAGAAACATACATAATGAAATGTAAAGCTGATATCTATATATTAAAATGCCAATGTCTCATACATAAAGTAATGGTTTGAGGGCATAATTCCAACAGTTAGCTCTTTCCCTGAAGTCATCTTCAGAATTATATTTTCTTGACCTTCCACATCAGAAGTGGCTGAGTTTCCCATGAACATCTTCTCACAATTCGTCATTGGTTTGAAGGAAGTGAACATCGCTTTGTCAGGGCATATGTGGCAAGTAGCACCAATGTCTATCCACCATTCTTTTGGGTTTGAACCCACCAAGTTCACTTCAGAGACCACAACTGACAGAATAATCTCAGAGACATCCCTCGAGATAGAGTCTAACTCTGTCATATTAGCCTTATGATTCTTCTTGATTTTCTTCTCTGGAAGATGACATTCTAAAGCACAGTGTCCTGCATATTTTACCACAGTTGTAGCATTTCCCTTGAAATAGAAACTTAGGTTTCTTGGTGATACCACCTTTGGACCATTTTCTAGAATGTTTTTTCTTCACATTTGAACTTTGATCATGTTCAACCACATTAGCCTTGGCCACAAAATTATTCCCCACTTTCTTGTCAGCTCCTTTGTTGTCTTTCTCGATCTAAAGCCTGACGATGATATCTTCAATCTTCATCTACTTTCGCTTGTGCTTCAGCTAGTTCTTGAAGTCCTTCCAAGCAGGGGGCAGCTTTTCGATATGGCAGGAACCTGAAAGGTTTTACTCAAGGTCATCCCTTTAGCATGGATTTCATGCAAGATAACTTGTAGCTCCTTAACTTAACTGATCACAGTCTTCGAGTCCACCATTTTATAGTCGAGGAATTTTCCCACTACAAACTTCTTGGACCCAGCATCCTCAGTTTTGTATTTCTTGTCTAAGGACTCCCACAGTTCCTTAGCAGTGGTCTTAACACTATACATATTATAGAGTGTATCATGCAAGCCATTCAACACATAGTTTTGGCATAGGAATTCTAAGTGTTTCCAAGCATCAATGACTAATACAACCTCCCGATCTTCTTCGTTCTCATTTGGAACATAAGCATCTTCCTTCAAGAACCTTGCAAGGTTCAAAGTGGTAATATAAAACAGCATCTTTTGCTGCCATCTTTTGTAATCCACTCCATTGAATTTTTCGGGTTTCTCCCCATGGTTCACAAGAACCGTTTGGACTGAGGGAACCTTCACAGGGATTGAACTAATCACCACGGTGTTAGAACCAGTAGCACCGTCGCGCATCATTCCCAGTTGTTGCCATTTCTGAAAATATTATCAAAGTAAAAATTAAATCCAAAATAAGAAAAGGATTGAATCCTTTCCTTATGATCATTTTCAGAACTGAATCTGAAAAAAAAATTATGTTACAGTTTTGTAAAAGAAAACAGTTTGTTAATATTTCTGTTTTGAAAATTTTCCTTAGAAAATAATTTCCTTTTTTAAACTAATATGTTTTTTTTCCCGAATAAATACCGAATATGTTTTAAGATTGTTGGAAAATATATGTACTGATATTCAAAGCTGGCAAACAGATCTATAAGTTACACTTGATGAAAATAGAAGGAAAAAAGAAATAAAAAACTAGAAACAAAATTACAACAAATAGAATTGGAAAACTAGAAACTGAAATAAAAATGCAAATCAAGGCCTGTGATTTACACAGTTTCCTTAAAACAGATTCGCCGCCTCACCAGAAGTGCTTGAGGATTTCTTCGGTGTCCGTCTCCCAGGATACATCGACAACAACTGTTGACAAGCATGGTGTACAACCGTTCCAGCGAACCAACTATGCTTATAACTCTCTCAGGAACGAATATTGGAAGGAAGGAAAGTGAATTCTCATTTTCTGGCTATGAATTCATGAGGAGAAAGCTCAAAAAATATCGGACTAAGGGGAGAGAGGATTCATTGGATGTACATTATATATTTGTGGATTCATTTATGTATGTACATTATACATCTATAGATTCATTCGTGTATGAACATGATTCATCTATAGATTCATTCATGTATATACATGATTCATTCATATATGTACATGATTCATTCACGTATGTACATTATCCATATGTATTCAATGGATGTACAACTCATTGGATGTACATTATACATATGTATTCATTGTGGGATTAATTTCTCATTCACTCAACAATGATTTTGGACATGTAAATATCCAAAGTTCATCTCCTCATGGAATAAATCATCAGTCAATTTCATATGTTATTGTTGTTGTGGTTTGCTTGCTTATAGGTCACCATTACTTTTATTATGCGTTACATATTCATAATGTCTCCTTGTATAAAATTACACGCATTTTACATGTTGAGTTCATCTGTATTCTTGGCTAGGAAGCACCAAAGCGGGTTCGAAGATACGTAGGCAGGGATTCGGGAGCGAGGGATTTGCCAATTTTCCAAAAAGCAAGAGTGGGGTGCGGGAGTACTTTTATAAATTATAAAAAAATACACTTATATTTAATTGTATATTCTATTTTATTTTTGTGCAGTTAAGACAAATAACAAACATAAATAAGTCATATTAGCCTTTTGACATGTGATCCAACTCCTACCATTCTTAACTTGGCTCCAAAGTTTTCAAAATTATGCCAGAGTCCCTCTTTTAAGAAAAATAAATAACTAGAGGAAACACCATGCCGTATCTGAGAAGAATCCACACCAACGCGGGTACACATCGGGTACAGACACGTTAACCTTTTAGAAGAGTCTGTGCTTCCTTCATTCTTGGTATTACCTTGGTGTGTTGCAATCCACTAACCTCTTACAGTCTCAGATGCCAAGAAATGAAACTTTACCTGCAATCATTGTTTTATTCTGCAGCTTTGCTAGGGGGATATCCTTTTGGCAGGGCCATTTGTGGCTGTACCAATTTGTTCATTACACCAGAATGGCCGATTTGTCACAGTTTTGGACAGTGACAAAGGCCCTTTGTCACGGTTATAATCCGTGACATTTTTGGGTGTGACAAAAAAATTTGTCACTGTCTGAAATCGTGACAAATGGACTTTGTCACGGTTCATTTGTTACCCTTTAAAAGTGACATATCACTTCCAATTGTCATAGTTTTGTCACTGTTTTAAACAGTGACAATTTAGGGCATGTTTGGTTGTCCCTTCAAATTGAATGGTTCCATTCAAATTTTGTATAGAAGGTAAAGGCAAAATTCATCACCATGAATGAATCCATTTACAAATATGGGAGATTTCACCATATTTCTTCTTATGACTCAATTTGTTCATTTTTCTAGAATGCCAAAATTCATGATTGCAAGCCTCATTTTTGAGACGAGCATCCGTTTTCTAAATAAAACCATTCATGCTCTTCATCTTTTTATATAAAATTGTGTACGAAAACATGAATGGAATAATTTCATTCAAGGACAACCAAACAGGCCCTTATGGAATTAGTCGCATTATTTGTCATGCTCATGGACCGTGACAAGTTATGACATTAGTCACAATCTTTGTCACACTTATAGACCGTGACAACTTACGGTATCAGTCACATTTGTTGTCACGCTTATAGACCGTAACAATGTATGGTAGTTAGTCACATTTTTTTGTCACAATTCTGGACCCTGACAATGTTCCAGAGCTCAGTGACTAATATATGAAAAAATGTCACGGTTGTCTATAATTTTCACGATTAAGAACAGTGACAAATCTGAATTTTTTTTAAAAAAAAAAATTATTGTTTTTTCGAGAATCCACCCTATTATTTTTGGTACTGAAACAATGTAAACACCATAACAAAAATTCTCATCTGATACAAACTAGATCACCACAAATAACATAAAGTATCTAAATAATCACAAAACACAATATTTAAATCATCACAAAATGCAATTGCAATCCAATACAAAGTCCACTACTTATAACAAAAACACAAATTGTTCAAATTCAGAAACTAGCACTTAATATACAAAAATTGCAATCCAATACAACCTAGAAAACCCAATCTATAAGAAACACAACTATAATCGATAATAATCATAATTTCCGTCATAACAAATTGTATATGCAATCTCATTTCTTATATAAAAATGCAATATAAGACCAAAACTGAAACACTCAATATCACCAGTTATTGACCAACTCTAAACAAAATTAAAACTGAAAAAAATGCAAAAATGAAAAGAAAATGAAATTGGCCTGAAACAACAATAATTGAAGTTGGTTGAGAGTGTACACTTCATGCTTGTAATTGAAGTTGGCCTGAAACAACAAAAATACAAAGAAAATAAATACTATTAGAAGGGATCTTTAATCGGAACAATAGATGAGTGAGAGCATAAGAGGGGGTGCTAAAAGCATAAGAGAATTAAAGCAAAACATAGTATAATTGCCAAAGTACCTATCAGGTTATCACTACATGAACCAAATAAAACTACAACCCCATAGACAATACTTTCAAGCCATAGCAACAAAGAAAAATCACCCCAAGCCACTTAGCTTGGATGTGTAGCTGCCAAATATTGAACCTAAGAGCTTTCAAAACCTACATCTATTCCTAAGTTGATTTGGGGGTTGTTTAGGGGTTGAGTAGGGGCTGATTTGGGGGCTAATTTGGGACAATTTAGGGACTGTTTCGGGTTCTGATTACGTCTATTCGGTCATAACTATAGAGTATTTCCTGTGGTCAAAAGAAACCATAAACTCAAGATTGGCATTCCATTCTCAAGCAAGTTTGCTCATTGTTGAAATCATATCAGCCACCATCTCGCTTGAGCAAACTTGGTTGCACCAACTTTGTCGTATAATTAATTAGGCTCCACAAAATCCAACAATTACCACCCTTTTCGAAAATTAGTTCAGGGATTTGTATGGTCATAGATAGGGAACCAACTCACTCTCGCACTGTTAAAGGGTTAGTGACGAAACCAATGCTCATTCAATGTATTCGATTTTATATATACACACAAATATATATATATATATATATGTACACTCGTACAGTTTCTCACTTACACCCCCAATGCAGAACTTATACTAAGATAATCCAAATACACATTCGTAACATTTAAGTGTGATGACTTCAAAAATTCTTCACAGTTTGTCTTGAACATGTGAAGAATTCCCTGTTAAACTTAAGTGTCGTGTATATTCCTGCGATGCTACATCTTTCCTATGGTTAAGTTGGTGGATCAATTCTTTGGTGAAGGAAAAGATCAGGGAGCAAAAGTCCAAAAACTACGAAGATTCTAGGGGAAAATTAAAAGAAGAAGAAGAAATGAATAGAAAATAGGAGATCTTGACGTTAGCATCAGCCCAGTTGCATAAATTAGGTAAATTAGTTATTTGTATGATCGAAATCTTTCTTCAACAAGCAACAGTGGTTTCTCCATTTTGAGAGGAAGTTGCACTCAGTGAGGAACATAGTTTACCTATTTCTTGTGCTGAAAATACAAAAATACCTGAGAAGAATCAGATAGTAGGTGATGCTTTGGCACAATTCCTTCATCCCTCCAATACAGCATGCACATTTACATAACTAATCATGGGTGTCTGAAATAAAAAAAGTTGCCAACATTGTATGTAATAACGAACTTATCAGAACTTCATTTTTCAAAAAAGTTACTGCACGATGCCAAATTACAATGCGAAAGATTTGGCAAGCGCAACTGCACAAGCATACCTCATCTATTGTATAATCAGTTTTAGTGGCGCCATCCATTTCAATTGTGGCTCCATACCAAGTAAAGACATGGTACATATATTTTGAATGACATCAACACAACCTCAGAGACCATCAGTTGCATTGGAAACATTACTTTAACCTGAGGTTTTAGTGGGAATAAAATTTGGGTCTAAACCAAAAATAACAAGAAGTGGGGAAAAAATTGGGTCTTCAGCTCCTATTTGGAGTATGTACCATCACTAGAAATCTTTAAAATAAAAATAACAGTGGTTCTATAAGTATATATTCAAAACCAACCACACACATAGATACGAACACACACACACAAACTATTTTTGTCGAACAAAAATATAGACTAAACAATGATCTTCATCAATGAATGCTGAATAACCAACCACCTCAAGCTCATATTTTTAAAATCTCCAGTTTTTGTTTCTTTGCACATTCTTAAACATATGTCAAGAAAGGGGCTAAAAAAAAGTAATAATAGATTCTTAAGAGATTACTTACCTGCCCTAAGAATGGTTGGATTGGGACTTAATGTTATACGTTTGTTTGGATCCTTTATTTTTAGCTATGTGAATCTACCTTGGAGTTGGCTTGCAAGACATTTTACTATTTAAGTTGGTTAATATGAGAAGCCCTTTTTTTGTTTATGGTGTTCAATATATTTCCCTTGGTTTTTACTTGTTATTAATCCTCTTTATTTAATTTACTTTTTTTTTCTCATTAAATTTGAAAAATTGCAAGGCTGCCTTGCCTACCGCTTTCACCTTTTAAAACACTGACATATATAAACGCACACATAGACACACATAACATGCTGTCCAAATTGCCCTCAGTATATGTGATGATGAAATTGCACTCTGACTTCTGTTGTTCATCTGAACTTCAACTTTAGAGTCAAGGACACATTTCTCCAATGTTATGTGGCGTAGAATTGTAGAAGATAATTTTTTGGAAAGTACAAGAGGCTATTGAGAAAATGCCTACCACAAACTAAATATTAAGCCCTGATATGTTTTCATCAATGACAAAGGTAAGAGAAAACTAGGGGCTTTTTGGGAGTGATTAAAATAGGATCTGGTTTAGTCTTATTTTTCATCTGGTTTTTATGAGAACCTGACACAGAACCAGTTTTAAGAGAAATATTAGACCGGGCACGACTTATATGCAAGAAATTGACATCCACCAATCAGTTAAGTTTACAGAACCATGGTTGTTTGCATTCCCAAACAGTCCCTAGTGATCCGCATATTGCAGCCATGCATAAACAGATTATTGCATAACAAATTCAGCATATCATGGTAACAAGTATAAAACAACTATGCAATAAGCTTATTAAATAGATATGCAAAACTAGATACCTTGTGCTCGCTGATGTGTCAACAGTAGATTGACCATTGGTTCTCAGATCATTTTCTTCATCCATGTCAGACGCTTCATCGTCATTGTCAGTTCCACCAACTTCATCCTGTTCCAAAATGCCTACTAAACTAGATCCTTGTAGACCTGTTATCGTAGAAGGACTTACAGGAGCTTCACTATCAGTTCCTATGGTGGCAAAAAATGCATAGACGTAAATGAGAAAATGAACAATGTCCGTAAAAGGTCCTGCAACTTATGAATCATAAATACTTCCACTTCCCAATATCCCATTAAGAAATGTCTACTCCAATAAAGCAACGCATGTGAACATGTTCTTGAAATAGCATAGCTCGAATGGTGACTCATTAAGAGGGTGACAGGTGTTTGGAGGATGCTCGAAATGGACTTTGAAACAATAAGTCCATTTACAGAATTAAATTGCATTTGGTGGGGTTGTATTTTTGCTTTTTGACAATAAGACCATCTCTGGAATGTCTATCTAGAGAAGCTCCCAAACCTAGCTTCTCAAAATCATGCTTTTAGACTTCTAAGGAAGTCAGGTTGCTCTATTAAAGTCCCTAGATCTCCTCTTACCCCTTAGCCTTCCAACCTCTAAATTTAAGATTAAGGATAATATCAATAAGTAGGTATAACAGGTTGCTCTAATTGAAGTCCCTACTCCCTAGATAGAATTCCCCTTTTATCTCTTAAGTTTTAAATTTAAGGATAATATTGATAAGTAGGTTACATTTTGTACTTTTAAGATGTTTCCACCAAAAGTGGATGAACTTCTTACTTCAAAAGCACTTCTAAAACAGTCATCTAGTAAATTCTTGTCAAGCACTTCTAAAAATGGACCTTTACTTTCAGGCGTTGCGCCATATGCACTCAAAAGTGTCTTCAAAAACTCTCCACCTAGATTACCTTTCATACACGACGACAAAACATGAAATGTACAATCAAGTAAATGAAACTTCCAACCTCTATTTATTGATACTAGCGAGTTTGACAACCTCAAGAGTTCTATCATGTTCCTTAAGCATTACAAACCTTGCTTTCAAATTTTCAATTTCAAAGATCCTTGAAATAGCAAAATTTCAGAGTCTGGATGTTGTCTAGAACAAAGTTGGTTATCTACGGCTTCGAGCTTTGATATAAGTTTCTATGATTTAGAAGATAGCCTTTGGGCTTACAGATTTGTTAACATCAAATGGATGATGTTTAAAGCAAATTACAGTCTAAACTAAAGCAAAGAGCTCGCGGGTTTTTATTTTCTTTTAATAAAAACAAATTGAAGTTCCAAAAGGGGGCACAACCCTTTGTACAAAGAAGAAGGGGGGGGGGACAAAGACTCTGGAGATCTCACTTGAAGAAATTATTGGAGTCTAAACACTAAATAGTGCAAAAGTCCAAAGAAAATTCCAAATGGAACTTCTACAATAGTATCTTCAAGATTTGCTTATAAGCAGTAAGCACAATCAACTATGGATATATACGCTTGATTTGCAAATCCTGTCAGACAAAAATATTTTGAAGTAATCATTAAGATTGAAAAGTTACCATAAAGAAAAGGCTTAATGTAACCTTAAGACTTTCTAAAGTGAATAACTTTATTTCAATGTAACATTATAAGCCCATTGTAACTAAAACGCCTATCATCTTGGACACCCTAAAAATTACAAAAACAACCAAAATCTATAAGTTCGCTAAAGTACCTCTATTATGTGAAAAGCCTACTCTTTTCTTGCCAAAAGCCATTAGGACAAGTGGGTTTGATAAAACTCCACAATGAGTACACCATAGACACCTATGTTGGATCCCTCAAGCCATTAGTAGTTACACATGAAATTTCTTCTTTCCAATCACACACTTTTACGAGCTAATCCCCAAGTAATTCCCTAATGAATGAAATATCACATAAAGGAGAATAATTTGTTCTTCAATTTTTAGATGCCCATTGTGTGTTAAAAGAATATGGAGATATTATCAATTAAATCATAAAATAAAATAAAATAAAAAGCTACCATGTATGAAATAATAACTAAGAACAAAGCATTAAACCTATAACATATCTCCTACCTTCCACACCGTCATCATCCTCCTTAGACAAATTGATAATATAAAATACAATATATACAATAGATATCTCCTATCTTTGTCCCGTTTGGATGTCGGAAATTAAGGATGGGAATGTGTATACTTTATACTTCATTTGGATTGAGAGAAGTGGAGAGAAGAGAAGAGAAACTTATCAAGAGAAGAGAAAAGAAAGTTGAGTTTTCCCATCATGTTTGGATAGACAATAGAGGTGAGAAGAGAAAAGAAGAGAAACATAACTTTTTCTCCTTTGGTTAACTTTCATAAGAGAAAAGAATATAAAGTACTTATAACCAATTTACTTTTATATCCTCTATTAGGGATATATGTTCGATGAAATGATAATATATCTTAATGTATTTAAAAATCAGAACTTAAATCCTTGCCATACCTTTCATTGTATCATATTTCTATGAGTAAATTATTGTTCATATCTTAGTATGAGTAAATTATAGTTTGTATCATACAACGAAAGGTATGGCATGGATTTAAGTTCTGATTTATAACAATGAAAGGTATAATTTATATAATTGGTTCTAAACTTTCTCCCTAAAAATCAAGATTTCAAACGCTTAAAACTCTCAATAAAGCAATCAATCAACAAATTTAAAGAACACAATGAAACACAGATCTGAAATCAAGTCTATGTACTTGAAATAGTTGAAACTGAAAGAAATGAAAAATCCTACTAAAGTGAAATACATGCATATGAGGAAATCCAACTGAAATGAAAACTCAAATATTCAACTTCTTTGTTTAGTTTTTTTTAATTCACAACATTCAATGTTTATTAAAGTTTAAATGCTCAGGTAGGATATAGCGATGACATACTGCCATACATAGGATAAATTCTGAAGGAATGTAAATAAAATTGCTTCCAAAGATTTGCTTACCTTACCACCAGCTTGGGGATTGCATCACGATTTGATATCTAGATCTGGATTAGATAAAACTCTATTAGAATCAATAAATATATACTTAAAAGGAACAAATCAAAAATGAAGTTAAAGTTCATACTTTATCTCTAATCAGTCTCAGTCTCCATGTAATTCTTGCCATATCAATATTGAGTAATACTTGGGGCACAACCAAAGCCACAATCTTTTTTGCACAACTTCCATTTTGTGTCTATCTCTCTCCTAGTGGGCACTGTGGGGTCACTGGCACTGTGGGACCCATCAAGAGAGAGATAGACACAAAATGAAGGTTGTGCAAAAAAGGTTGTGACTTTGGTTGTGCCCCAAGTATTACTCATCAATATTTGGTATCACAAAATAAACAAAGAAGCTAAAAAATCATAATATTTGAGAATATCGAGCCCTAGCCTTTCCAAACCCTAGCTCAACATTTCAAACCATTGGAAAAACAAGGAAATAATCAAGAAGAAGAAGAGGTAAATAGAAATAGAAACCCTAACCTTAGAAATAGAAATACAAACCTTTTCTTGAGCCGGAGGTGGTGTTGGTGGTCGCAAGCGAGGAGGTGGTGGTCGGGGGTGGAACCGAGAGGGAGAGGGAGAGGGAGAGATGAGGTGGTGGTCGCTGGTTTGGGTGGAGAGAGAGAGTTGAGAGAGAGTCCGTGAGAGATTGTGAGAGAGGCTTACAAATGAGGGGGGAGCCCTAATTTTGCATTTATTTGGCTGGCTAAAATTTTCATAAGAGGGGGAAATGAAAACTCATAAGAGGGGGAAATGAAAACATATTTGCCACGTCAATTGCATGACTGAGATGGACATTTGTCACTGTCCGAAACAATGACAAATTATTTTAAAATTTGTCACTGCACAAAATAATGACAAATCGTCTCAAAATAAGTGTGACGACATAGCCAATTTTGTAATTAGTCACTGTTCAGAACAGTGACAAACTATCTGAACATTTGTTACTGTCTAAACCGTGACAAATTGTCCGAAAATAAGTGTGACAATTGGGCCCATTTAGTGAAGTGAAATTTGTCACTGTTCCAAACGTGACAAACTATCTCAAAATTTGTCACTGTCTGTAACCATGACAATTTTGTGTTTTTGGCACTCTTTCTATATTGTCACTGTCAGGTACAGTAACAAAATTTGCCACTGTCATAACCGTGACAAATTGCCAGAAAATAAGTGTGACAATTTGGTGTAGTGATGGTTTGGTATGGCTTCTGGAATGTTTGAAACTTTGAGGCTAACGGTTTGGATTTTGTAAGGTTTTTTTTTAACAGCAAAAAGATTTCGTTAAGATTGTCAACAAGATTTGTATTTTTGAACAGCAAAAAGCTTTCACTAAGCTTTGTATTTTGTAAGGTTGCGAAGGTTGCTAGGAGTATTCATATTTTTCTGATAGAAAAAAAGTTGTGAATTCCCTGATTTTCAAAAGCTATGAAGATTGGAAATATATATCTATCAAGTGTAAGTTTGTTTATAGAATAGATTCTAAATATGCATGCTTTAAAAGAGGGGTCTTAAACTTCTCCTTTTCCTCCCTCAGAGTTTAAGCAAATAAATGCAGAAAAGTGGTCAGTGTCGAAAAAGGCCAAGGAATCTAATATAAAGAGTAAAAAGAAGGATCAGTCTGTCATGGAAAATGGATCGAGGTGAAGAGAGACAAGAAAATGGAGATGAATGATGCGTATTGTGGAGCCTAATCCCTGACATGGGATTGATCACGGTGCAGTGTTTAATGTGACAGAGCAGCAGGCAGGAGTCGAAACAGGGCAGAATCACTCGCTCGTGCGACCCGCGCGACGATGATAAGTGGGTATATTTGTAGAATATATCCACGCGGGGAAGAAATATAGTGATAAAGAACCCCTTAATTCCCTAGTATTGTCTGCACTTGTGGTTTAAAGTCACTTTTACACAATGATATAAACGTTTCCATGGTATATTGTTGTGTTTTAACAAATTTTTAGTGCATTTGGGAGCGCAAGAGAACTGCAGAGTACAGAATAAGCCAAAGATAATGAGATTAAGGCTTAGTTTGGCCTCCACGTGGCTTTTTAAAAGTAGCTTATGAAATATTAAGTTGTTTGATAATTTTGTATCAGTGATACATTACTCTTCAAAAAATCATCATGAAACCAAAAAGCAACCTTGAGCTTTTAAAAGCTCCATTCTAGAGCTTTTAAAAGCTCCCCCAAAAAAGCCATAAATTCAATTTTTGCAAAGCTCATAAACTAGTTACCAAATGAATTAACATAAAATTGTACTTTAAAAAAAGAGAAGCACCAAAATAGGGGCCAAGCTAAGCCTAAGTTGGAAAATATCATTCAACCAGTTATTAAGGAAAAACAACTCGTAAATTCAACATTTGTAATTTATCCCCTGCTATATTATCTTTCACCATTTTTCTTGGTAACCTAAATGTCCACAAATGGCCCACTGGTAAGTGTTATGAACATCCAGATGAACCATATTAAACGCCACTATATTACACACACATATCCATATATATATTTATATGCACACATTACATATATTTATGTGTGTGTCCTGTATTTATGCACACATTACATATCAACTAAAAATACCCATTAACCTACTAATACCAATTAGAGTAAATATTCAATGCAGCGGGAATACCACGTCAGCAAAATAGCATACTAATAGATTTAGGAGTTGTGCTTATTTGGATGGGATTTTCCCTAGAAATAAGGGGCGCCGGTGAATAAATGAAAGACTGTGATGAAAGTGTTATACCACGTCAACAAAATAACCATTGCATTGAATATTTTCTCAATTAATTGGGGGTAGTAGAAGACAAATCTCAACGAAGGTTCTCATTTGGGGGTTCCTTAACTTTATATTTTCTTCATCCAAAAATTCACGAAACAAAGGCTTAATTCATACATTTTCACATGTCCCTGCTTTCTTTTGTACCTTTCACTTATTTTACATTTAAATGCCAAAAACCACCTCTTTTTTGTTTCTGTTGCATAGCTTCATTGAGTGGCTTGAGCCTCCCAGTTTTCTTTTCTATGTTTTTTTTTATATATTATTTTTGGGTTAAAGAAATAGAAATACAGATTGGTTACCAACAATTCCGCCAGGGAGCATTCGGCCCCAACACCTAGGACTGATCTGTTGAAGTCCCACCACATCTATGTCGGGCCGAAACTTGGGACCCACCGCTAGCACCTTGGTGCGGCGCTTAGGTTTGGCCCAAATAATCAGCCGTGGGAAAGATTCGAACCCAAGCATTGAGCAAAAATGAACGAACTCATTACCACTAAGCCAACTAGTCATTCGTCTTTTCTATGTTTGTACACATACTATGTACCCGAAAAAAAAATTCCTTTTTATGTTTATACACCCATTCCTGGAAAAAGATACCATAAATATTTACAAACGACAATTCAACTTTAAACTAAACCATTCTAATTGACAATATGGAATTGAGTACATATTTAAGCTCATATGGAATGCGTCAAACCAAATACTGATTGACATAAAACTTGTCCTTTAATTAATTTTATCCCCGTTTGTGAACAACTTACGCTTCTGTGATTCAATAGAAAAAAAAAACAGTTTTTGTGATGGAATCACAAGAGTTGGTTTGCCAAACAGTTCCATTCTAGTTTCTGGAGTTCTAAAGTCACTTAGGCTTAGTTTGGCCCCCATTGTGGTGCTTCTCCTTTTTTAAAGCACAATTTCATGTTAACTCATTGGTAACTAGTTTATGAGCTTTGCAAAAATTGAACTTAGGGCTTTTCTGGGGGGAGCTTTTAAAAGCTATAGAATGGAGCTTTTAAAAGCTCAAGAGTGCTTTTGGTTCCATGATGTCTTATGAAGAGTAGTGTGTCACTTGTATAAAATTATCAACCAACTTAGTAATATATTTCATAAGCTCCTTTTAAAAAGCCACGTGGGGGCCAAACTAAGCCTTAATAAACTAAAAAAGTTATTACCAAATGGCTAAATTACACTTTAGTACCCTGTAGTTTGAGCAATGTTTCACTTTGGGCACTGTAGTTTCAATTGCAACACTTTGGTCCCTGTAATTTTGATTTGGTTTCAATGTGGGACCTGAGCTAAACTCCATTAATGCAATCTAAACGCGCACACACACGTGCCTTGGAACTTCAGGGCCCAAAGTGAAACTTCGTCCAAACTATAAGGTCCAAAGTGAAACTTCTCCCGAACTATAGGGTATCAAAATGTCTCTAATAAGTGGACTCACACAAGGCAAGTTAACGGAAGTTAGAGGCAGGGTCTACATTGAAACAAATTCAAAACTATAGAGACCAAAGTGTTGCAATTGAAACTAGAGGGCCCAAAGTAAAACGTCGCCCAAACTACAAAGTACTAAAGTGTAATTTAGCCTTACCAAATAAGGCATTTGTATGATGCTCTGAAGAAAAACAGATATCAAAAGGATCACTGAGTGATAAATATCTATCTAAATAAATATCAATGTGATGGAGAACTATTTACGACTATACATATTTATGAGCACTACTAGACCACACAATAAATCATATATTTTTTTCACACACAGCTTTAAATACTTGTACCTTGTGTAGTTTGAATTTTTGACACTTTTTTGTGCCCCATTATATAACACAGAGTACATACATTTAAAGATGAGTGTGTAAAAAATGTGTAATTCACTAGGTAGGTCTAGCATTTTTCCATATTTATAGGCACTTTGAATAGAACAGAAGAGAAATAATTTCTCCCGAGAAGTCAATCCTAGATTCCTAGTCATAGCCTCATAGGTGGTGCAAATTTAATGAGGAGAAATAGGATCCGAAGTACTCAATCCTTTTTGGTCTTATTCCACAATTTTTTGGCTAAGATAAAGTTAAGGAAAAAAGCTCCACAAAAAAAGAGTGAAAGGAAAAAAATGAGAGCACGAATACAGGGTTTAAAATAAATAAGGTTTGTTTGGTTTATGGATTTTAAGAGATAGAATAAAATTAGAGTAATGTTACACCTACATAATATTTCACACAAAATTTTACATAAAACAATTATGGCCCTTGATTCCAGTGGCCCCATGTAAGGAACACATAGATCCTACACAGGACCCACCAAAATTAAGGGCCAGAATGTTATTTGGATCTAACATTACTCATAAAATCAAATCGAATCTCTTACAAATCTAAGCAGATTATATTTTAAAGTTACAACTACATATATAGATAAGGCTAAACACTGATGACTGGGTCTAATTACACGGAACAACTCGATGATTTGATGTGGTACACTGAATAGGGGGAATACAGGGGAACAATTATCTATATCCAACGAAATACAAGATGAGTATATGATTACCAATTCCAACAAGTCCTCTTCCCAGGAAAAGCACCAAGGAAGGAACACAATGGGTGGGTTATAGTATTCCTTCTGCCTTCACTCACTAAATTTGCAAACCAATCTGAGCTTCAACACTGCTCATTATAGAATCATGGCTTTTTTTTTTTTTTCTTTCTTTTTATATATCGTAGTGATATGAAATAATTGCTTGCAATGTTGGCTAGCATGAAACCTGGAGGTTCGTTTCTCCAAAACTGGAATTGTAGATATATAACATATCAACAGCTTAAGAGAGATCGAGGACCAACAACTCATGAATATAGGCTTTTGGATCTCTCCCATATGAACCCACCTTAATATAGATAAATAAAAAAACAGTCAATCCATTGCTCACAAAAACCAATAGCAAATGGCAAATTCATTAAGATTAACAGCACTAAACATTCAACAATCAAGAAACAATTGCACTTTTTCATCCAGACCCAAAAATAAGTTTGATGGCAAATCGAATAAATATGCATATATAGAACAATATTTAGGTGCCGTTTGTTAGTTACGACTTTATATTGGGTAGTAATAAGTCCTAAAGTGTTTGAACTTTGATGTATGCATCAACAATTTGAGAAGGTTTTTTTATTTTTTGTATTAATATGCACGAAACATATGTATAACTTGACCCCAAAAAAAAATTCCGGGAGGGCGCTGCCCCAAACCCCCCTTTTACTCAGCTGCCCCAAAGCAACCCCCACCACCACATCTTGATATTTATGCATCCGCCCCTGAATACCCTTGTGCAAAAAATAAACCATGTTTATTCCAAAAACATCAACTCAATAGGCTAATTCAATGTTTATAATAAAAACTAAAATAATTATAAAAAAACGATGTATATTTTCTCAATTAAGGGGGATGGGATTTCCCCTAGAAATAGGGGGTGCCGGTGAATAAATGAAGGACTATGATTGAAGTGTTATACCACGTCAACAAAATAACTGTTGCAATGAATATTTTCTCAATTAATTGGGGGTAGTAGAAGACAAATCTCAACGAAGGTTCTCATTTGGGGGTTCCTTAATTTTATATTTTCTTCATCCAAAAATTCACGAAACAAAGGCTTAATTCATACATTTTCACATGTCCCTGCTTTCTTTTGTACCTTTCACTTATTTTACATTTAAATGCCAAAAACCACCTCTTTTTTGTTTCTGTTGCATAGCTTCGTTGAGTAGCTTGAGCCTCCCAGTTTTCTTTTCTATGTTTTTTTTTTAATTTTTTTTTGGATTAAAGAAATAGAAATGCAGATGCAGATAGGTTACTCACAATTTCGCTAGGGAGCAATCGGCCCCAACACCTAGGACTGATCTGCAGAAGTCCCACCGCATCTATGTCGGGCCGAAGCTTGGGACCCACCGCTAGCACCTTGGTGCGGCGCTTAGGTTTGGCCCCAATAATCAGCCGTGGGGAAGATTCAAACCCAAGCATTGAGCGAAATTGAACGAACTCCTTACTGCTAGGCCAACCAGTCATTCGTCTTTTCTATGTTTGTACACACTATGTACCGAAAAAAATAAATAAATAAATAAATCCTTTAAACTAAACCATTCTAATTGACAATATGGAATTGAGTACATATTTATCATATGGAATGCATCAAACCAAATACTGATTGACATAAAACTTGCCTTTAATTAATTTTAGGGTAAATTACCTTTTACCCCCCTGTGGTTTGCCTCTATGACACTTTGGCCCCCTATAGTTTGAAATGTAACACATAACCCCCCTGTAGTTTGCCTCTGTGGCACTTTACCCCCCTGTAGTTTGAAATGTAACACATAACCCCCCTGTAGTTTGCCTCTGTGACACTTTACCCCCCATAGCCAAAGCAAATTGTTTAAATGACCAACAATTACAGGGGGGTAAAGTGTCACAGAGACAACCTACAGGGGGGTTATGTGTTACATTTCAAACTACAGGGGGGTAAAGTGCCACAGAGGCAAACTACAGGGGGGTTATGTGTTACATTTCAAACTACAGGGGGCCAAAGTGCCATAGAGGCAAACCACAGGGGGGTAAAAGGTAATTTACCCTTAATTTTATGTCCGTTTGTGAACAACTTACGCTTCTGTGATTCAATAGCTGAAAAAAGCGGTTTTTGTGATAGAATCACAAGAGTTGGTTTGCCAAATAGTTCCATTCTAGTTTCTGGAGTTCTAAAGTCACTTAATAAACTAAAAAAGTTATTACCAAATGGCTAAATTACACTTTAGCACCCTGTAGTTTGGGTGACGTTTCACTTTGGCCACTCTAGTTTCAATTGCAACACTTTGGTCCCTGTAGTTTTGATTTGGTTTCAATGTGGGACCTAAGCTAAACTTCGTTAATGTAATCTAAACGCACACACACGTGCCTTAGAACTTCAGGGCCCAAAGTGAAACTTCGTCCAAACTATAAGGTCCAAAGTGAAACTTCTCCCGAACTATAGAGTACCAAAATGTCTCTAATAAGTGGACTCACACAAGACACGTTAACGGAAGTTAGAGGCAGGGCCTACATTGAAACCAATTCAAAACTATAGAGACCAAAGTATTGCAATTGAAACTAGAGGGTCCAAAGTGAAACGTCGCCCAAACTACAAAGTACTAAAGTGTAATTTAGCCTTACCAAATAAGGCATTTGTATGATGCTCTTTGAAGAAAAAGAGATATTAAAAGGACCACTGAGCGATAAATATCTATCTAAATAAATAGAGTAATGCTAGACCTACACCCATTCATCCACACCCTGATATGGACCACTAGGGAGAGGAGAGATTGTAAAGTGGGTCTAGCATTACTCATAAAATCAAATCCAATCTCTTACAAATCTAAGTAGATTAAATTTTTAAGTTACAACTACATATATAGATAAGGCTAAACACTGATGACTGGGTCTAATTACACGGAACAACTCAATGATTTGATGTGGTACACTGAATAGGGGAATACAGGGGAACAATTATCTATATCCAATGCCATACAAGATGAGTATATGATTACCAATTCCAACAAGTCCACTTCCCAGGAAAAGCACCAAGGAAGACACTGGGTTATAGTATTCCTTTTGCCTGTATAGTGAGCAACTTTTCATATAAGAATGCGGGTTTTAACCGTTCGATGAAAATTTAGCAATAAATGTATCTCCAAATTCTTGAAAATCTTTTGGCTAGATGTGCATCCAACGGTTAAAACTTACATTCTCGTATGAGAAACTTCTCACAATATACTTACCTAATTTGCAAACCAATCTGAGCCTCAACACTGCTCACTTTCTCTTTTCCTTGATTATAATAGAATCATGGCTTTTTTATATATCGTAGTGATAGGAAATAATTGCTTGTAATGTTGGCTAGAATGAGACCTGGAGGTTCATTTCACCAAAACTGGAATTGTAAAGAACCACAACTTCTCAAAGTAGAAAAATACAGAACGACACTACCAAGCAAATAACTATAACCTTCTTTTTTTTTTTCGGAAAAAGGTAAATAAATCCAAAAAAGAAGGCCAAACCCCAGAATATTACACGAAACTCAAAGAAAATAACTATAACCTTCCATGCATATATATATATTATATATATATACAGAGATTCTATAAAGAGGGCGCCCTTTTTTATTAAAAAGAGGACCTTTTTTTGGCCGTGTAAAAAGTGAGAATTTCTCACAAAAAAGTGAGAATTTCTCACATCTTAAATGAGAAATTCTCACTTTTTACACGGCCAAAAAAGAGGTCCGCTCTTTAATAAAAAAATGACGCCCTCTTTATAGCCTGACTATATATATATATATATAACATATCAACAGATTAAGAGAGAGGACCAACTCAAGAATATAGGCTTTAGGATCTCTCCCATATGAACCCACCATAATATAGATCCGAGGGGTTTTCAGAACTCACTTATTTGCTATGAAAAACGGACTCTTCGAAAAGGTCGCCACACCCGCACTTAGTGCACACCCGTACTGGGTGCTCCGTGGAATCTTTGAGTTCTTTTGGAGTGTGGCTGGAGATTTTTTGTAGCATTCTTTTGAAAAAGAACACAAGTTCTTCTTACAATTTTAAGAACTTAGGGGTTTAAAAGATAAATAATAGAAAATAATAATAGCAATTACCCAGGGTATTTACTAATGCACTAATAGTTATAAAATAATTTGTATATACTACTATTAGGATATTTTTAATATTTTATCCGAGTACTCCTGCCGCACCCACACCCTTACTTTTTGAAAAATTGGCGAATCCCTCGCACCCGCATCCCCGTATCCGAATCCCCGCACCCGCACATGGTGCTACCTAGCTTATTTGCCATTGAATCTCTCAAAAGAGTTACGTGAGACTGGGGAAAGAGGAAGGCGAAGACGCGCCCGGAAGAGGTGGGGGCAATTTTAAGAGAGAGAATGAGGCCCAACAAAAAAAAAAAGCAAAAGAGGGAGGAAACAGGTGAAAAAAAGAAACGCATAAGGTGTCATTTGTTGTAGCTTTGGTGCCAATTAGTATTTAGTTTTTCTTATGTACCATGGTTCATTTTTTACACAAGAGTTATTCATGGGCGGATGCATAAATATCAAGATGTGGTGGTACGTGGGGGGTTGCCTAGGGGCAGTTGAGTAAAACGGGGGTTTAATTTGGGGAAGCACCCTCCAGGAATGTTTATTCCAACTTGCGTTATAACTGCCCAAAAACATCAACTCAATAGGCTGATTCAATATTTAAAATAAAATTTATAAAAACAAAATCGATGTTTAGCGCAGATTATTTAATCTTTTTTTTTTTTTTTGTCGTGCCAACAGGTAGTACATAACATTTAACAAATGAATAATCACTTCAATTTTTTTTTGTTTTCTCCTTGAAAAGCAGCTGTGACAAAACAGGGCTCAGGAAGCACAATAGACTACAACTATTACAACCAGCTCGGTTAGCCGAGTTGGCCAGGGCCCTCACTCCCTAATGGAGAGGTTGTGGGTTCGAATCTCCTTAGGGAGAAAACAAGGGAGACAATTTCTTTAAAGTGGGATTTTGCCCCCCCTTGTGTGTGCGTGTGTTACTAATCTGCTAACTCCACTCAAGTCACAGAGGTGGTTCGTTTCTGAGACATTAAGCAAAAAAAAAAAAAAAGACTACAACTATTACTACAATGTATGATATATAACAACCAAACAGTATTAAGGAAACACATATATCATACCCATCTCCAAAACAAGAACCCATATATACCACTCCTAGTATATACTTAGTAAGAGCATAAGAACGGATAGATAGTGATTAATAAAAATGTAAAAACCAGAGTAGCACAGCATGTGACTTGGGAGATAGATATATCTCAACAAACCCTCCAAGTGACCTTCACCTGGACTCCACCACCACCATACCTGCCAGGAATATTCTTCCCCTCCGTACCAGACTTTTGAGGCTCGAAATCAACAGTGTCATTAGCAATCTCCCCATCACCATGATCTTGAGAACGGCGGCGATCATACAACTTCATTGAAACTTTGAGGGTAGAGTAACAATTGATGGTCACTAAGGATCTCGAAAGTGGAATGCGCTTACCAGGACCTACATCTATGGACTCGTCACTTTTCTCCTCCTGGAAGAGAACACTCCAAAATTTACAGCGGCTACTGGTGGCTTGAATCAATCCATAAACATCGGCACCATCACTGTCTACGAGAGTAACCTCCACATCGGCCCCCACAGCGAAATTCCATATAACGTACTTTACTTCGACTGAACCAGACCGGCCCTTAAATTTGGTGAATAAAGGTTTGTCAAACATAGAGCTAGAGGGGTAGCCAATCTCACTTGACATCGTACTCTCCTTGAACTTTACTACTGTAACACCAGATAGAAAATACCAACGGATCCTCGCTCTACAGAAGAGGGCATCATTATCCGGAGACGACAAGTTTGTATCCTTATTTTTTTCCATAAGATCCACCATGATGTCGAGAGTATCACAGGCAAAGATGGGCCTGGACGGGTCAATCTGCAACAAGCTGGCAGTAGTGTTTTCACCACCACCCCCCGAGAGGGAGATGGATTTGGATTTGGATTTGGAATCCTCTCTATCTTTCTTGTAGATGATGCAGTCAGTCCTTTGACGATCATTGACAAGAATTCTACCATAGAGTGATGATACACCTCCTTGACTTGTGACGTTTTTGTCTATGTTGACGACCACGGAAAACACCTCCACTAATGGAAAAGCGAGGAATTTGAGTTTTGAATGTTGGGGAGAAACCGCATCCGCATACTTATCCGCATTGTCATCGCCTTCATTGTCGTCATCATCAACGTCACCTTCACCTTCACCTTCACCTTCACCTTCACCTTCATCTTCATCCATATCCATATCCATATCCATATCCATGACAACATCCTCATCCATGACGACGTCATCATCATCCATGATAACAAAATCTTCAAAATCACTATCGTCATCATCATCAGGGTCGAAATATACTCCATATTCATCCTTATATGCAATCTTGCGACCTTGTATGCCCTGCTGCTGCTGCTCCTCCTCTCGCCGCCTTATATCTTGGAGGAAAGCCGTTCTATATTGTTCCATAACATGATAGGACAGCAGCTTGTAAGCTGTGATCAGTTCTATAAGATGATAGGCGATGGGGCTCCTCCAGGTGACAGAAACCGTTTTATGTTCCTTCTCTCTCCCCAAACTTCCTCCTTCTCCTCCTATACATGTCCGCCAGCCAAAATATAAAAAAGAAAAAAAAAATTAATAATCAAATATACACAGAGATTATAATACGTAAGAAAAATGAAAAAAGAAAAGGAAAAAAGAAAAAAACAATCAGATCATAGAGAGAGGGCTGGGTGCTTGTTGCTTATTACCTTTGTCGCAGGAGGAGGAGGAGGAGGAGGATTCATTCTGATTATTAGGATCGAATATCCCAGAGAGTTTTGCCGCAAAAAAACGGAATAAGAACTCTCTAGAGTTGTAGGGCGGAGCGAAATCGTGGCCGCCTTTGTTGACCGGACGGGACTCGTGGCGGCGGCTGTCCAGTGGACGGAAGTTGAGCGGAGGACGGAATTCGTGTTCTTCACCCATAATCACACAACCGACATTAGATCTGATGAGAAGGAAGATTTGGGATGAGTAATACTTGCTATACAGGTTTCACACAATTTTTTTTGGCTGACAATAAAGTCGTTTTTAATTAGGGCACCTAAATTTAAATTAAAAAATTAATTTTTTACTTTTTACTTTAATTAGTAAGGACACCTCACTTATTTTACTATATATATATATTATAGGCTTAACTATATTTTACACCCTTTTAGTTTGCCATTTATGTCAATTTGGTCCCTGTAGTTAGAACGCGTCATTCTAGTCCCTGTAATTTCATAAGTGTGTCATTTTAGTCCCCCAAAACACTTTTTGTGATAAATTTTTTACTTTCAGTGACAAAATTACTCATCACTAAAGGACTTATTAGACTTATTTAACACACTTATGAACCTACATGGATTAAAGTGATACCTTTTAAATTATAGAGACCAAACTACATGGATATGCACAACACACATAATTAGGTATTATATATTTTCATAAAAATTATAAAATTAAAAGATATTCAAAGAATAATAATAATAAATTGGTACTTGCAATTATAGAGTTTTATAACAGCTAAACTTACTAGTAATTCTTCTTTCAGTGCAAGACGTTTTGCAGTTTCGATGGCTTCGTCAACTGATATCTGGATATCATAAGACCAATAAATTATATAAAAAGAAAAACGATGTAGCTGCTAAATTACGACAAGTATAAATCTGGAATAAATACGACCCATGTCACACACACACGCAAACGTAATTTTACCATAAAGTGTAATAAATTGATGATGCAAATAATCAATCTCGAAACCTGATATTGACAAATTCATATTATTATATAAATTATGCTTAGGGGGATCATGTGACAACTATCGAGAAGAGAGAATAATCACAGTTAGTGAAAATGAAAAAACTTACAAGAAAAAAAGTCAAATCGAAGAAGACGCTAAATACAGATTAAGAGTTAATACACAAAGAAATCAGAAGTAGCCAAGAATTTGGAAATAAATAAGGAGAGATACACAAAGAGATAATATATAGTAAAGAGAAATGCTACATACACATTCCAAACCACACCCCTTGCTTTAAATGCTTGTACCTTGTGTTGTTTGAATTTTTCACACTTTTCTGTGCACCTCTTACATAGCACAGGGTACATACATTTAAAGCAGGGGTGTGGTTTGGGGTGTGGTTTGGAATGTGTGTGTAGCATTTCTCTATAGTAAAATAAGTGAGGTGCCCTTACTAATTAAAGTTAAAGGTAAAAAACTGATTTTTTAACTTAAATTTAGGTGCCATAATTAAAAAATGAAAGTGTCTTTATCGCCAGCCTTTTTTTTTACACAACCTAAAAGATGTATCTATCTCTCTCATGTGTCACTGTGGGGTCCAGTGACATCACAAGAGAGAGATAGACACTTCTTTTAAGAAGGTTGTGTAAAAGTTGTGTGAAGGTTGTGTCCCAAGTATTACTCATTTGGGATTTGTGTGAGTATTTATAATATATAGGATTAATTACAGACATAGTCCTGGTGCTTTTCCTATTTTCACTTTTCCCCCTGTACTTTACTTTAAATATTGTGTCACTAATACCCCTTCTAAAATTTGGGGTTTGCTTTTGTTTTTGAGGAATTAACAAGACCCCAAATTTGTGTTTGTGAATTTCATCATTCAAATCAGCGTTTGCATATGTGTGTGTTGCACTTTTGTTTTTGTTTTGTTTTTTTTTTTTATTGGCAGCAAGCAATGTTTTGAAAATCGGATCGTTTATCTAACTGGAAAAATGTCTAGGTCTCGAGTTACCGGTTCAACCATCGAGTGGACCGGAATCAAACCGTGACGTCATAATTATGTAATAAATTTATTTATTTCTAAATATTAATAGTATAAACGTATAACGTGGAATTAAAAAACATAAAATGAATCACCCAAAAAAATTATAAATTGTATTTTCACACTTTCCTACAATCATTAAGAAATTTCACAACATAACATAGTCCTCAGACAAATCCACAACAAAAAATACATAACAACAGAATTACATAATAGGATAATACGACATGATCCGCAAACTTGAATAAAGCAATTTCTTTTGCAAATACAAAGCCAAACAACATGAAAGAATATACTTGCATAAAGCAATTTCCAAATACATAAAGAGCTTTTGGATTTATATTGATATGTGTGTTTTTATACTGAACCCTTCTCATGAGTACTCTCTTACTTTGTTAAAATGAGGACGGAAGAAGATTTGTTTACAGTCTTTAGATCTAGTTTTCATTAAGGGTACTGAAGTAATTTCACAGACTAAAACTAGATCTAACGACTGTAAAAGAAGTCCTAACTTTGTTAAAATGCGGACTCTCTCATAAGAAGGTTCTGTTTACAGGCTTTAGGTGTAGTTTTCATTAAGGGTACTGAAGTAATTTCACAAACTAAAAACTGGATCTAACAACTGTAAAAGAAGTCCTCACTTTGTTAAAATGAGGACTCTCTCATAAGAAGGTTCTGTTTACAGGCTTTAGGTCTAGTTTTCATTAAGGGTACTGAAGTAATTTCACAGACTAAAAACTGGATCCAACAGCTGTAAAAGAAGTCCTCACTTTGTTAAAATGAAGACTCCCTCATTAGAAGGTTCTGTTATATATATATATATACATATATATATATATATATATACGAAGATTCTCTAAAGAGGGTACCATCTTTTTATTAAAGAGAGGGTCTCTGTTTTGGCCGTCGGATCGTGTTTAAAAAAACTGTGAAATGACAAAACTGCCCTTAATGAAAACACGATATGACGAACAAAACAGGGGCCCTCTCTTTAATAAAGAGAGAGCGCCCTCTTTAGAGCCTGACTGTATATATATATATACATATATATATATCTATATTATATCCTACAATAATTCTCAAGACAAAAAAAGGGGCTCAGATAACTTTGGCCGCTTGATTTCAATCATATGGTCCAAAACTCACTCACACTGACCTCCGTCTACCGCATAATACACACAATACATATCATCACATGAGGCCAAAACAGTTCAATCATACGGTCTACTGCCCAATATGCACGCCCCTTTTGAACTCATCTCATATGTACTTCTTACCCTATGTTTTGAATTTCAAATTTCTCTGACCTTCTCACTCCTCTCTCTCTCTCTCTCTCTGGTGGTGATGATTTTCCTTTGTTCCTGAGTCCGACGGAGAGGTTGGAGAAGACATCCGCCGTCCATGGTAGACTCTCTCTCTCTCTCTACTCTCTCTTTTATGCTATTGTATTTTTGACCCCAGAAAAACTCTCGGTCCATCAATCCTTCTCCTAAATTTTTTTCAAGCTTTGGTGTGGAAAGGATCAAAGAATAGATAGGGGAAAATGAGGTAAGTGGTACATACTCAAATCTTTGTTTTATTGATTCGGTCACATAGCTACACATATTTCTGTCTCTCTCTCTCTCTCTCTCTCTCTCTCTCTCTCTCTCTCTCTCTCTCTCTCTCTCTCTCAGCGTCTCTAAAACTGATACTTTCATGGTGGTTGAAAGTATTACTATTACCTGATACACATGGTGGTTGAACGGATCTTGGAGTGGTTTGGATATCAAAGAGATTACTACTTATTAAACCTATAAACCCATTTTCAAATTCAGATCTCTGATAGAAAATTCTGATACCCCATATAGCCAATCAACTCAATAAGTTAACACAGCTACATAGTCTTGATCACAATCAACCAAATCCTTAACCAGAAAAGAATAATTTATAATTGTAGTGACACCCAATCGTTAATTAGAAACACAATATAAAAGTCTGTTACATTTAGTTAACCCCAAATCTACTATACATATTGATATGTCGGAGAACCAATCATTATTCGATAATAAGAGACGCATCCCAAGAAATAGAAATAAATAAATTTATGTTGAGAAATTCCTCAACAAGCCGATATAACCCAAATAGAGTTGAGAGATTCCTCAACCACCCAAAATAACTCAGGCGACTAGATAAATCTCCAAATATCTTATCACCTCGACAAACTCCATATTTCACCCTCAATCTTAAGAGAATACATAAGTAGCTCGATAAATACTCCAAAAATCATTACCATAACTGGAAAAATTAGAGATAACAACAATACCATGTCTGCTCATGATGTCCATATAAATCATAAGAAATCCAGATACCCAATTTCTTGACAAAAAATAAGAAAAAAATCTTTACTATTAATTATACCCGATAATATTCGGAAAGAAGTCCATACCCACAATCATAACCCAATACTCAATAACCCTTTATTATGTCAGTACTATTGATAATATAATACCAGTCAAATCATTTCAAAAGGACTAACTCAACTCTTGATTTCTTAACCCAAATTCCACTAATATTCCCAAACTCATTTTTTCTTACTAAATTCTCAATCCCCCTTTCAAACTCAATTAATTCAACATATGAGAAAATAATTCCCCTTTATACTCCATTTTATCACAATGAAACTTTCAACCATCTCTCCACATATTATAATATGTAGAATGCATGTAACATGATATGCATGATCAACAACATTTAAATCACGTGTTGTAACCATGTATGCATATACATGTAGCTACGTGTCATGATTATCATATACATGCATTATTTTTTTTATTTTTTATTTTTTTACACGTCGTATTCGTCTCTCGTCCCCAAAGACTCTAACCTATTGCTCTGATACCAAAATTTGTCATATCCCAACCTGCCCTGGCGGGCTAGGACACGTGTAACAAAGCCAACGAAGTCCAAACAATCATTTCAAACGTTCCAAAAATTATCATTTTGACTGAAATACAAAGAGTAAAATTTTTGTGGATAATAGGAACCCTTAAAACACCATTTTATCAAACAAAATAATTAAAAAAAAAAAAAAAACAAAGTTTTAAAACCGTTGAATGGTACTTGGGTAGAGTTGCCTCTATTACAACACTATTTACTAGGGATGGGCACTCAGTCGGTTCGGTTCGGTTTGGACAAATTCGGTTCGGTTTTATTCGGTTTGTTTGGAGAAATGGGAACTGAAACTGAATTGAATTATATTTTGGTTCGGTTCGATTTTGGTCATTTTAGTTCGGTTTTGGTCAATTCGGTTCGGTTTGATTCGATTCGGTTCTGTTCTGTTCTGTTTGAAACTCGGTTAACAGAATTTTTTAAAAAACTATACTTTCTTTTCTTTTCTTTTTTCATTTTCACAACATTTTTTTTGTTTATTCCCCATTTTTCTTTCATGTTGCAATGAAAACATATATTTGTATTTAGTTATATATAAAATACTTATATTTTTATATTGTGTATAGTTGTATATAAAATATATTAATAATATATAAACAAAAAAATATTTCGGTTCGGTTTGGGATGTAGTATCGAAAACTGAACAAAATTAAAATTTAAAATTATGTTCGGTTTGGTTTGAATTTCGATTAACTGAACTATTTGTCCACCCCTACCGTTCACCTTGTTTTCAAAAGATAAAGCATTTTAACCCCTGCTGCACTTTATTTCTTTAAATATTCGAAAACACACCAAAACCCAACTAAAAAATATATATTCATTCTAGCATTTATTTCCAAACATATTTAAAAGCATAAAATTCAAGCTTATTACAACCTTATTCAAATACTCACATATAAACATATAAACAAGCTAGACCTAGTCCCGTAGTTCAACGCTTCTCACTGTGATGGTCATCTGAAACTGCGTGATCATTAGCCACAAAATCGACTAAGCTTTCGCTCAGTGAGAATAACTAATCATGCAGTTAGAGTATTTAATGGATTGTAAACATTAATTAAGCATTCACAACAATAAATGGTCATCGGCGTGTCAAGTAATCAATCACCATCGTATTGGACCCCTGATCCCGGGCCTTTCTCACTTTTACCGTCGCACATAGCGAATTCACACTCATTCTCTCGTGACCGAAGTCAATTCGTTTCGTTGTGGTCGTCACCACCGTCCCCTTCTCTTTGAGGAATTCAACGTTCCTTAAATACGGGCTAAATAATGGTGATTATCACTTGAGACCTTTTGACCCAAATAAGCACATAAGCAGCTCAACATGTTAACATGGCAATTCAACATTTCAAACATGTTAATTGCTAATTAACCACATACTTTTCTACTTAATCACAATTACGCAATTTTAAACATTTACTAACAAATAAATAACATTATACATTCAATTTTGAGATTAAGATACTCACCTCACGATTAAGTCCAAATAAAGCTTAGAAATCTCAAATTCCTTGTAGAAATCTAGCTCCTAATGATTCTAATGATATCCCTACATATATGTATCACCCCTCAAAATGGGTCACAGAAAAATGTAACTAAAACTGAAAAAGAAAGGCATAGAAATAATCCTCTCACCTTCACGAGTCCGAATATGGCTCGATTCGTGAAACGGTGTACCGACAGCAAAGAAACAGGGACGTGATTTTTTTTTCTTTCTCTCGCCGACTCTCTTTTCTCTCGTACATATACTCTATTTGTTTGATTTTGGTTCTTTTCAAAAGAAAAAGATGAAGATGGGAGATGCTATTGTCCATCTCAACTTATAAAAACTTAACACTATTCACACTACACCCCCACATGTTTCTAAGTTCTTATTATAAAATCCCCTAACAATTATATTTACTACCCCAAAATCTAAGTGGGTATGTGTCTATGTCACGTATGAGTCCCAACAGTGGTCCCAAATATTTTATAAAGTTGCTAGTTAACTTACTTGTTATGAATCATGTCCATATTCGCTTTCACATAGGTACCCAAATTGGTACCATAAAGGGTCACAATTAATAATAAAATATTAAAAACACTTTAACAAATATTCATTTAGGAACATAAATGCAACCAAATGCAATATATTTAATCCAAACCTCCCGTGGGTCCCACTTTCATATTTGTCCCACCTCTAGTGGAACTTTCAACGGTGTCCTTTTCCGAACACTTATTATACCGGGTTGACTGAAACTCACACAAATCATCACATGCTATTAATCACATTAATTAATGCATGAAAATAATATTTACCACCAATTTTTGGGAACGGGTTTTACATCTCTCACTTCCTTTTAGGAAGTTTGTCCCCAAACTTTCCTTGTCTCAAGTACAGGTTACATATAAATATTTTCCCTCAAACCTTTGGTCCAAACTCAACTCACTTTTACCGTCGCATACAGTGATTTTACACTCATTCTCTCGTGACCGAAATCAATTCGTTTCGTTGTGGTCGTCACCACCGTCCCCTTTTCTCTGAGGAATTCAATGTCCCTTAAATGTGGGCTAAATAATGGCAATATATTATTACTTGAGACTCTTTGATCCATATAAGTACATAAGCAGGTCAATATGTCAACATGTCAATTCAACATTTCAAACATGTTAATTTCTAATTAACCACATTCTTTTCTACTTAATCACAATTAAGAAATTTTAAGTATTTACTAACAAAAAATAACATTAAACATCCAATTTTGGGATTAGAACATTCAACGGGTTTTACATCTCTCACTTCCTTTTAGGAAGTTTGTCCCCAAACTTTCCTTGTCTCAAGTACAGGTTACATATAAATATTTTCCCTCAAACCTTTGGTCCAAACTCAACTCACTTTTACCGTCGCATACAGTGATTTTACACTCATTCTCTCGTGACCGAAATCAATTCGTTTCGTTGCGGTCGTCACCACCGTCCCCTTTTCTCTGAGGAATTCAATGTCCCTTAAATGTGGGCTAAATAATGGCAATATATTATTACTTGAGACTCTTTGATCCATATAAGTACATAAGCAGGTCAATATGTCAACATGTCAATTCAACATTTCAAACATGTTAATTTCTAATTAACCACATTCTTTTCTACTTAATCACAATTAAGAAATTTTAAGTATTTACTAACAAAAAATAACATTAAACATCCAATTTTGGGATTAGAACATTCACCTCACGAATAAGTCCAAATAAAGCTTAGAAATCTCAAATTTCTTGAAGAAACTAGCTCCTAATGATTCCAATAATATCCCTGCATATATGTATCACCCCTCAAAATAGGTCGCAAAAAAATGTTACTAAAATTGGAAAAAAAAAATAACAATTCTTCTCACCTCCACGAGTTCAAATATGAATTCGGTTCACAAAACAGTATATTAACGGCGAAGAAACGGCGAAGCCAAACTTTCTTCTCTCTTTTTTTCGCTCTCGCTGACTCTCTTTTCTCTTGTATCTATACTCTGTTTGTTTGGTTTTGGTTCCTTTTAAAAGAAAAAGACGACGATGGGAGATGTTATGGTGCATCTCAACTTATATAAACTTAACACTATTCACACTTACACTCCCATATGTTTCTATGTTCTTATTTTGAAACTCCCTAACAATTACATTAACTACCCCAATATCTAAGTGGGTATGTGTCTATGTCACGAATGAGTCTCAAAAGCGATCCCAAATATTTTATGAAGTTGCTAATTAACCTAATGGCTATGAATCATATCCCTATTCGCTCTCACATGGGTACCCAAACTGGTATCATAAAGGGTCAGAATTAATAATAAAATATTAAAAACTCTTTAACAAATATTCACTTAGGCATATAAATGCAACCAAATGCAATATATTTAATCCATACCTCCCGTGGGTCTCATTATACATTTGTCCCACCTCTAGTGGAACTTTCAACAGTATCCTTTTTCGAACACTACCGGGGTGGACTAAAACTTACCTAATTCATAGCATGCTATTAATCACACTAATTAATCCATGAAAATAATATTTACCACCAATTTTTAAAAACGGGTATTACAGAATTACTATCTCATTAGTTCCATTGGAAACGGGGAGACAATATCTCCTTCTTTTATGTTTTCAAATCAATAATAAGAAAGATGTTTCTTTGTACAATGGTGAATAATAATCTCTTTGTGAGTATTATTGTTTCTTTTATTGCACGTGCACGTGTACGTGTACTTCGTCTATAAAAATTTAATACAGTTACTTCTTCTTTTTTTAAAATTTTTTTTTTTTAATTTATAATCAGGCTGTTACAAAGGCCAATTAAGTTGGGTTATATATGATCCATTGGAGGTGAACCCTGAGGACATGGTTCGGTATGCAAAGGAAAAACCCCAGGTAATGAGATACTGGTACTGGTACTGTATTGCTTGAAGAAAATTAGTTCACATTTTTTAGAACTGGATTTGAACTCAATAAATGTTTTTAATTGATGATTGATACTTGTAACGCTCAATAAAAGAAAACTGTGTTTTGTGCAATAGAAAATAACAAGATGGGGGAGCTAGCAAGAGATCTCGCATACTCTCTAGTGTAGCTAGGTTGCTGCAATATATAGTTTCAGATCTCATTTTGCAATAATGTTCATATCAATGTTATATTTCTCTGTATTTTGTAATTTTGTCGTTAATAAGTACAATGTAACGAATTTTAGTGAACTTCTTGTTCATTCATTTTTTTTTTCGAACAGCTAATTTCATTGATATGATCAATAAAAGGCTATAAAGTCGCAATAACATATACAACGACTAAATGAAATCCCAAAACAGAAGCCCCAAAAAATCACAGACGAACTCCATTTGAGAGTTTCAGGAAAGGAACCCCCAAAAAAAAAAACCCTCAAAAATTGAATCAGCAATAAAAATGAAAACATCCCCTGCCAAACTCAATCCAAAGGGCAAGAGTAAGCACAACGAAAATTCCGCATCACAAAATCCAAGTGTAGGCCAGGTTCAAACGACCCCTAGATAGAAATATAACCTTCTAAACGAAAATCAACTCCACAAAAGCTTTGCACAAACTGATCCATCAAGAGAAGACCCAAACAGCATCTCCACAATAAAGATTAAAGACAAATAAACAAAACCCCCATCAAACCAACCATCAAGTAGTTATGAGCATGTTCAAGACTGTAATATTTTTTACATGATAAAATATAATCATACATGACAGATAATAAAATTCTATGTCAATCAGGATCTTAAATCTTCATGGTTTCACATACCTTGGTTAAGTTAATTGACCAAGAACACATACCTTGATCCATTGCTAGTATTGTGTGCGGAAAGATACTTCTAGTGTAATCTGCAGATTATTCTTGATGTTCTTGATGCCTCTCTTGATTGCAGAATGACCTTTGAAAATTCGAGTTTCTCTCTCTTGCCTCTATAAACCTTAATCTGTTATATTGTGTGTGACAGTGAATGATGGAAATTCATCTGTCAATTTTATAGGGAGAGAGAGGACCGAATTTCCTTATTAGAACTTTAATCTCTACCGTCCATCATAGTAGATATTGATTAGGAAACTAACCCATATCCCTTAACCAATTGTGACTCATCCAATTAGAGATCCCAATCAAATCTGGACTATTATATGGACCACATCAAGTAGGAAACTAATTAATAGAATATAATTAATTCCAAAAATGAATATTAAGTTTACTATTAATTAATTCCAACAGTCTCCCACTTGGTCCATATGATAATCCTTTCCATTATGATCAGATTGAGGGAACATAAGGCGCGCAATAAACATTAGATTAGTCTTCCTTAACGGTTTACCTTAATTAAATAAACCACGAGTGTGAGTCATGGCGGTTTTACACTAATTTAAATGCATAATCCCTTCCATGTACTACAACACCAATGATTTATCCAACTAGGCCTATAAATTGGGTTTATTCATTAATGGTCCCATAATGTCTTAAAAAGACTATTTCTGTCATATTCATTCACATATATATGTACTCAATAATGCAAGACAGAAATTTAAAAATTCAGAAACACTTAACTGATATCAAATGTGTAATGTCAAATTATAAGCACTAGCAATCCACAATTAAATCATTCTATTAGCTACACTCAAGACCTATTTCTTCAGCATGCTTTACAAACATCTTTGGTGATAGCCCTTTTGTGAGTGGATCTGCTATATTAACATTAGTACTAATGTGTTCGATTGACACTCTTTGTTTCAGAACTTCTTCTTTGACTGATAGGTATTTCATCTCAATGTGCTTGGCTGCTTTAGAATACCTATCATTCTTTGAAAAGAACACTGCTGCGACATTATCACAATAAATTTTCAGCGGTCTAGAGATTGAATCAACAACTCTAAGTCCTGAAAGAAAATTTCGCAGCCATAATCCATGATTTGTAGCTTCAAAACATCCTACGAACTCAGCTTCCATAGTAGATGAAGCAATGATACTTTGCTTAGCACTTTTCCAAGAAACCGCTCCTCCTGCGAGAAGGAACACATAACCAGAAGTGCTCTTTCTGCTATCTACACATCCTCCAAAATCTGAGTCTGTATAACCAACCACCTCTAGGTGATCAGCCTTCCGAAATGTGAGCATGTTATCCTTTGTCCCTTGCAAATACCTTAACACTTTCTTTGCATCTTTCCAATGATCTAACCCCGGATTGCTTTGGTATCTTCCTAACATCCCAACAGCAAAACTAATGTCTGGCCTGGTACAAACCTGTGCATACATCAAACTCCCTACAAGAGAAGCATAAGGAATGCCCTTCATACGTTCGCGTTCTAATTCATTTTGAGGACACTGACTTAAGCTGAACTTGTCCCCTTTTTGAATTGGAACAATAGTGGAACCACAATCCTTCATGTTAAACTTTTCCAAAACTTTGTTAATGTAAGCTTTCTGAGACAATCCTAACAACCCCCGTATCCTATCCCGGAATATTTCTATCCCTATTACGAAGGATGCCTCTCCCATATCTTTCATTTCAAAGTTTTTTGAAAGAAAATCCTTGGTTTCTCGCAGTAAACCAAGGTCACTGCTGGCTATAAGTAAGTCGTCAACATACAGTACCAAAAACATGAACTTACTCCCACTGATCTTCAGGTATATACACCTATCAACGGTGTTTTCTTTAAATCCAAAAGAAGCAATGGTATCATGGAACTTAAGATACCATTGTCGGGAAGCTTGCTTAAGTCCATATATTGACTTCTTCAACAGACAGACCATGTCTTCCTTTCCTTCCTCTATGAAGCCTTCTGGTTGTGCCATATAAACTTCCTCTTCTAAACTCCCATTCAAAAATGCTGTTTTCACATCCATCTGATGTAACTCTAAATCAAAATGAGCCACCAATGCTAAAATGATTCTTAGAGAATCCTTCTTTGAAACAGGAGAGAAGGTCTCATTGTAATCGATGCCTTCTTGCTGATTAAATCCTTTGGCAACAAGTCTGGCTTTATGCCGTTCGATATTGCCCTTTGAAGCGCGTTTTGTCTTAAAGACCCATTTACAACCGACTCTCTTATGTCCTTCTGGCAATTCGACCAATTCCCAGACTTTGTTGTAATCCATAGATTTAATCTCATCATTCATGGCATCAATCCATTTAGTAGAATCATTACAGCTAATGGCTTGTGAATACGTAACCGGATCATTAACATCCCCTAAGTTATATTCAGATTCTTGTAAATACACCACATAATCGTCAGAAATAGCCGATCTCCTATTTCTTTGTGATCTTCTTAATGCTACTTCCTGTGGTGCCTCTACAATCAGTTCATTGGTGATAGTCTCATCATGGGGCTGTTCAGGTTGTTCATCATTCACTTGTTGTTCGTTATTGTCAATTTCAACAACGTTAGGAACAACAGGGTCATTATGAACTCGGGGCAATGGTAATTGCACCCTGACTTCTTGAATGATAACATCCCTAATTTCTTTATTTCCACTTTCTTCACCATTCTCAATGAATCTGGCATTTTCAGTTTCAACAATTCGTGTATTATGGCTAGGACAGTAAAACCTATACCCTTTTGATTTTTCTGGATACCCAATAAAAAAACAAGTAATAGTTCTTGGGTCCAACTTCTTTTCTTGTGGATTATAAATTCTTGCTTCCGCTGGGCAGCCCCAAACATGTAGGTGCCTTATACTAGGTTTCCAACCTTTCCACAGTTCAAAAGGTGTCTTTGGAACTGCCTTACTAGGAACCCTATTTAAGATATACACAGCAGTTTTAAGAGCATGCATCCACAGGGATATAGGCAAATCATTGTTACTCAACATACTCCTAACCATATCCATAAGGGTACGATTGCGCCTTTCAGCTACACCATTCTGCCAGGGTGTACCGGGCATTGTGTATTGGGCACAAATACCTAAACGCTCAAGGAGTTTAGCAAAAGGGCCAGGGTGTTGCCCTTTTTCATCATATCTACCATAAAATTCACCACCTCTATCAGACCTAATGATTTTTACTTTTCTACCTAATTGTCTTTCAACCTCAGTTATATAAATTTCAGCAGCATTCACAGACTGAGATTTATCGTGCAATAGATATAGGTAGCAGTAACGTGAAAAATCATCAATAAAGGTAATAAAATATTTTTCTCCACCAAAAGATGGAATATCAAAAGGTCCACATATGTCCGTATGAATTATTTCAAGGAGTTGTGTGCTTCTTGTGGCTCCTTTCTTTGCGTGTTTGGTCTGTTTGCCTTTAATACAGTCTACACACACACCAAAATCAGTCCAATCCAGATTTGGCAAGATTTCTTCCTTTACTAATCTTTCCATTCTTATCTTGGATATATGACCTAATCTTTTATGCCACAAGTAAGACGAATGCTCATTTGATGAGCCTCGTTTAGTTCCAACATTATGATGCAGAGCAAGAAGAGTTTCAGAAAAGGAGGATTCAAGATTAATTTGATATAAGCCATTCACCAAAATCCCAGAACCAACATCGCAATAATTTTTAACTAAACTAAAACCTTTATTATTAAATTTAAAAGTGAAGCCATTATTAGCAAGCTTTGACAAAGAAACTAAATTACGAGAAACTGAAGGCACATAAAAAGTCTCATGTAAATCTAAATAAAAACCAGAATCCAAAACTAAACGAAAGGTTCCTATGGCTTCAACTTGAGCTTTAGCTCGATTTCCCATGTAAAGAAAAGCTTCATTTGGTCTTGTGGTTCGGGTCGTAAGGTATCCCTGCATCGTATTTGAAACATGAGTATTAGTACCTGAATCAATCCACCAAGTATTAGAAGGAACTTCAATCAAATTTGATTCGAAACATACAAAAGCCACAGGCTTACCCTTCTTTTCGAACCAAGCCTTTCGTTTCAGGCAATCCTTCTGAAAGTGTCCACTTTTTCCACAAAAATGGCACTTATCATTCTTCTTTCCCTTCTTTGGTGCAGCTTGATCAGATTCCATTGGCTTGGGTTGGCTACGCTTTATGCCCTTTCCTTTTTCAGCCCTTTTCTTTCCAACTCCTTGTACCATAAAATTAGCCACATGACTATTCTGCTGCTTAAGCCTCCCCTCTTCTTGAACCAACATACTTTGCAGTTCATTCACATTCCACTTATCCTTAATAGTGTTATAGTGAATCTGAAAAGGTCCAAATTGCGGGGGCAGAGAGTTTAAGACAAATTGGACGAGAAAGGAGTCATCCACTTTCATGCCCAAAGTACTCAATTTTGCAGCCAGATTAGTCATATCAATAATGTGGTCATTCATGGTACGAGTACCATCAAAACGCATAGTGGTGAGTTCAGCCATAAGTTTCCCAGCAAGGGATTTATCAGCAGTGCGAAAACGGTCCTTCACATTGTTCATATATTCTTTGGCATTCGATGTTTCAGGTAAGGATGTTTTGATATTTGCAGCTATAGTCATTCGCAGCAGCATTAGGCTTAATCTGTTGGACCTAGTCCATGCTTCATGAATGACCCTCTCATCCTCACTACTTTCATTAGTAAGTGCAGCGGGCTCGTCAACGAGAAGGGACATGTCAAGGGCTAGGACTCCCAGAGTAAACTGAACTTGCTCATTCCAATCCGAAAAGTTAGTTCCATCAAACTTAGGGATGGATGAGGCTTGCGAATGAAGGGTAATGGGGAGAGAAACTGCAATAGAATACATATGCTCACAATATTACAATAATACACAATAAAAAAAAAATAAATAAAAAATAAAAATTATTATTATTTTTATTTTATTTTATTGACTTTAATTCATTGTTATGTTTGGACCTGTGGGCAACCAAAACATGCATAATATGAATGTAAACGTTATTATTTAATATTTATTATTACAGATTAGGGCACTGTGGTGAACACCTAATCTTTCATTACATAAATATCAAAATTAAACATAACCATGGGTTGAGACACTGTGGTGACATCAAACCATATCAAAATTAATAAAATATAAAATAAACATACCCATGGATTGAGACACTGTGGTGACATGAAACCATGTATAGCATGAACATTGGAATCAATACTTGTAAATTGTTTGTGGCCCAATCCGTGTATAGCATGAACACTGTGATCAATATTTGTAAATTATTTGTGGCTAATCCATGTATAGCATGAACACTTGAGGCTTTAAATTGTCTAAACGCAGCCCATAGGTGGCACTAACGCGGGCCCACACTACTTGACTAATCGGCTGGAGTTAGCCAAGCAAGCAGTAGTACAAATATAATCTTCATAATGTACTTCTAGCAGTTGATTGTTTTGACGTTTTGGGTGAACTTTTCGAATTAAAAAAAAATTATGAGAAAATCGATTTCATGTTCATAAAATAAAAACGTGCATGTAGGCTCTTTAAGGAAGTTTCGTCAATGGAAAAAACATGAGATTATAAACCATGCTCTGATATCACATGTAATATTTTTTACATGATAAAATATAATCATACATGACAGATAATAAAATTCTATGTCAATCAGGATCTTAAATCTTCATGGTTTCACATACCTTGGTTAAGTTAATTGACCAAGAACACATACCTTGATCCATTGCTAGTATTGTGTGCGGAAAGATACTTCTAGTGTAATCTGCAGATTATTCTTGATGTTCTTGATGCCTCTCTTGATTGCAGAATGACCTTTGAAAATTCGAGTTTCTCTCTCTTGCCTCTATAAACCTTAATCTGTTATATTGTGTGTGACAGTGAATGATGGAAATTCATCTGTCAATTTTATAGGGAGAGAGAGGACCGAATTTCCTTATTAGAACTTTAATCTCTACCGTCCATCATAGTAGATATTGATTAGGAAACTAACCCATATCCCTTAACCAATTGTGACTCATCCAATTAGAGATCCCAATCAAATCTGGACTATTATATGGACCACATCAAGTAGGAAACTAATTAATAGAATATAATTAATTCCAAAAATGAATATTAAGTTTACTATTAATTAATTCCAACAAAGACTCCCCACAAACAAGCATCACTCCAAGGCTGCCACACAGCTCTCCACCTAAAAACACACACAGCAAAATGAGCAGAAAACAAAACGGCGTTCCGAGTTGCACTTTCATTCAGCAGCCCTTTTTTGTAATTTTTTTTTGTCCCTTCAAATCTACGCACTACCAGAAAAAGAGTTAATTTCTGTAGTCTGTTGGTGCTTAAAAAAAAATGTCAGATAGCTTTGTTGGTTTAAAAACCTCGAAGCCTTCATCATCTTAAGGTTGTGTACATTGGCCTCAAAGCCGGCCCTGAGGGGAAGCGGCACATGCGGCCGCGTAGGTCCCCCCTTTAGGCAGGGCCTACTCTAAAAAATACTGACCCAAATTTTTTATTTAAGTAATCAATAAGTAATATTTATAATATTTATGCTAATATACAAAGGGCCCTTGTTTAGAAGTTCGAGTAGAGCCCTCAAAATCTCATGACCGGCCCTGATTGGCCTTTCTGGATTTTGAGCCAAGTGGCTGTGGCATGACTTTTTGCTAACTACTTCTTCACTGTATGTCTATTAATTGGAAAGTATAAAAATAGATTTGAAAGAACAACAAAAACAAAAACAAATTTACGTTTGATTACATAGAGGCCAAGGCAATTCCCCCAGTACTGGTGTTGTCCTCTTTTCGGAAGATGTAGCTAGGGAGGAGTGGACTGGATTCAAGGATAAGGAGATCAGCCTTTTTGTTTTTATTGCAAATCTTCCTAAAGTCATCTTTAATATAATTTCTCCCCGCTGAGGAGTCCTTTGCTCAATTTTCTTTCCATAAATTTGGCCTTTTACTTCTCGGTTCTTTATCTACATTTTTTGGACTTTTTTTTTTTTGGGGTTGGTGGGGGAACAAGTGAACAACTTTGTTCATCCCTTCGTTTAATTTTCTCCCTTGCAACTATAATCCCCATGCCACCGGATAAGGTTTTGCGTAAAGGAAGTGGGACCTTTGTGAAATGCTTGTTATAGTTATGGTCTAAGGTGGGTTCTTGTGGACATCTATAACAGATGGCTTAAATAGTTAAATGAAATTTAGAAAAATAAAAGGTACTGAAATGTATTTGGGTCAATAAAATCAATATATTGCATGGCTTACATTTTCTTTTCCTAGATTATTGTGAGATCCAATATCTCACAAGCTTGTTACTAGTCAGTCACTTTGGTTTAAATGTTTGGGTCGTGTTCTTAGTCTCTTATTCAAATTATTGGGCCACCAGACTTGGGCCATCACAAATAATATCAGAGCAGATCCTGGTAGAAGAGGTATGATAAATTGATAATGCATGTATGGTTTACCCACGAGGGACACTTGGAACACCATGATAGTAGATCATGCGGTGAAGGAGACTGTATAGGAGCAGAGATGCATAAACTAGGATAAGATAATGGGCTATGATGCCCATGTTATGCAACGAGGATGTCGCGAATATGAGTGGGGGAGATTGTGAGATCCCACATTGATTAAGTTATAAAATGTAGTTGACTCGTAATAACACCACAAACTTGTTACTCATGACTTGGGCTCAAGCATTTAAGGCCATGTCGTTAGGTTATTTATTTTGTACCAAGCTTGGCACATTGCTTGCTAGAACATAAGATTGACCCATTCAGTGACTTTCGCGATCACGTCATTTGCGATACAAATTAGCGGATCATATCATTACTTGTTGGAAATGAAAAATAGTTTTGAGGAGGGGGAGGTTGTATGGGTGAACACAAACAATTGGCTAACTAATGGAAAAGCCGTAATTATGATTTTTTTTTGGAGAACTTAATAACTCAATCGCAATAAAAATTAAAAAAAATAAAATAAAATTAAAAAATTGGGCAGTCTTTAGTTTGTATTTCATTTTTTATTCTTGCAAAAATAATATTTCTTATTCATTTTTTAATATTTTAGTTTTTCAAATGATAACCTCCTGTATTTCTAAAAGTTTCACATTTCTAAATGGACAAAAAAAATCTCTACCGCATTATGAAAATGACAATACTAAAGTAATTTTGCAAAATTTTTTTTGAAGTAAATCAACTTAATGTGCTAATTGCAAAATCAATTAATTTTATTGCCCTAATTATAACAAGGTGGGGAAGACTTTTTCATGTCCATTTAAAATTGCACACCACACTATCTTACTACCCCGAAGAATGCAGACCATTGGGAGCATTGGAAAATTCACAATTGTACTTTTTTCTTGCCAAGCCAACAACATATACACTCATGATGCTGTGTACTATAATTATTATTTATGGATCATTTTGTGTAGTTGTCTCATCCGAGGACATAAGTGCCAAAGTCGGAGGAGAGGGACAAGGTTCGAATCATGGTATGAGTATAGTATAGAGAGCCTTTTTACCGACTAAGCTAAGTCGGTTGCTCATGCTGTATAAAACTACACTTTTTCATACTCAGGATCAAAATTTTACAAGAACTAGTCAATATAGCCTGATACTTTTACAATTGACAATGCAAAGCTTCATTCCTCAATATAGTTTTCTTTTTTCCCCCAAACCTATACAGAGCCTCTAACTAGTTCAATTACAAACATAGGATTACGCAACTATATCATACAAACATTCGAATTCACCGACTCAAAATCCTAGGATCAAAACCTAAATTAACAAAATGAGAAAAATAAACCACAACATTTTTATCACCTTTGACGGGCTTTTTTCCTTTCCTTCAACGGAGTTTTAGTTCGTTGATTTGCTGTTCCACGTCCAACCTTCACTCCCTCAGAAAAATCCTCCTTCGGCAAGATTGAGGACTCCACCGAAGGACTAGAATCAGCATTACTTTGTTTTGTACAACCTTGTGGAGTCCCAGAAACGTCACCTTCAACATTATGAACTTTTGCTAAGAATTTGCGTTTAAATGGCCGAAAACTCCGAGGTTTCACGGGGCAATAATAAATGGACGATATAGAGAGGAGGGTAGATGTGGGTTTGTTATCGGAATCCTTGCATAGCTGCCGATATTCTTTAGTCACGAAATCTCTGAGAGACCGAGCGGACTTGTGTTCCCGTGTTCTTTTGGAGTAAAAGACCAAGGCATTGTTTGCTAGCAAAAGGAGATCCCGGAAGAGTTCTTTTGCTGACAAAATGGAGCAATTTGCAATTCTTGATCTTATGGTGTCAAAATCCATGTGTCGCCGTACAGTTTTCTTGTACCTCGCTCTTTTCTGTTATAGAACATGGATATGATTTGATTTCCAAAAATAATCTAAGGTTACTTTAGGTATGTTTGCTTCATGGATTTAGTTGAAAGGAAAAGAAAATACCGAGGAAAACAACTTTTTTTTTCTTTCTTTTTTTGTTATCAAGGAAACAGCGGGAAAAATACAAAGGAAAAAAAAATAGTGCAAAAAAATAAAAATAAAAATTTGAACACTGAATTTTTGAGTCACTTCCCTTTATCTTTTCTTGAGTTCCTATTATATTTTGAATTTTAACTTTACTGCTATCTAAACACCAAGGAAAACACAAAAGAAACAGTTTTTACTTCTTGTTTTTCATTCCTTTCAGTTTTCCTCTTCTAAATCCGCAAACGAAATGGAGCATTATGAAAATGCATGGGGAGCTAAGTCATGGACCACCTATACTTTCATTACCTGGCCGTCAAGCCGATGCCGAAAGACCAATGCGTTCTCATTCTCCGCTATCGAATTGAAAATACTCACCAAATCATCATTTCTGGACCCACTTGAAGCTATATTTTGGTAATTTACACATGACGATCTGACCCTCTGACCACAATCACTGACCGAATTTTCCCTACACTGAGAGGTAGTTGCAACACTGGTTGAACCCAAATTCTTGCTCTCTCCGATACTCCCTTCTTTGGGGTCCATATGACATTCCTTCCTCTTTCTCTTTCCTCTTCTCTTCCGGAGAGTCCCTCCTTGTTCGTTTCCGATCAATCCCAATTTTCTATTGGACAAAAGTTTCTCTTCCTCATAGGAGGGTAAAATTTCAGGTTTCCTCTCAATTTCTGCAGCTGATGATGTGGCCGGAATCTGAAATTCAGGTGACCAATTTGCCCCTGTATCTTGAGTGTAACTACCGGCTGAGAGACCATCCTTTGATGTCTCTTTACCAGAAGATTCAAGTCCCTCTGACTTTGGCAGCGGTACAGAGGGTTCTGTTTGGCTGGAGTAGTAATCAACCTGATTGTAGTCTGCTTTATTTGCCTTGAGAGTTTCAAGCTTCGACTCAAGAGACCTGAGATAGCAGATATTAAGTAGGCTCTTAACACAACTGTAGTATAAAGGCACTACGACTATGCAATTGATAAAAAGGAATTAGGAAGGCAAATAAATCAGCTGTGCTTTCGCGACATGGGTTATTAAAATTAATATTGGGATCAGTGAATTTCATCTCCAAGGATAATACCGCTTTGATTGGTTCATAGATTGGAAAAAACTTTTCTTCGTTTGGTTAATAAGAAAAACAATGAGAAACATAGAAAGGAAAATAAAATAGGGTAAGAAAATAAATTAAATTTCGCAAGTCACTTCACTTCCTCTTTTCTTGAGTTTCTATTATACGTTCTAAATTTTAATTTCTAATGTTGTTTAAGCCAGGAGGAAAAGGCTAGGTAAAAAACTAGAGAAATAGTTCTCCTTCTCTAAATCCACCAAACTACGCGGAGCGAGCCTAACGTTACCTCAATATGTGGAAAAAAATTTAGCGCTCGTAACTTTTCTACTGTGAAAAACTCAAGGTAAGAGCTCTGATCTTTTGAGTGTTTCTCAATCCTCACTATATATGGCTAATCAATCTTGTAGAGTCTCAAAAGCTAAACAAGGAAAAAGAGCTAAAATTTTTCCAAAATCAACCATGTGTGCCTCAAGGTAAAAATATGGATCCGCTTGATTATAAAATAATACACAAGTTCTTTACTCGATTCTTTGATTTAATAGCAACTTGTTTGGAAAGAGAAATACTTCACTAACCCGATTGAGTCTTCAGATTTCTCCAATTCTTGCTTCAATTCTGCCACTCGTTGCTTCCGCAGCTCTTCAAACCAAGCTCTAAGGACGAAAAAATCAAGACACATTAATCAAAAGGTTGTGTATTAGTAAATTTTAAGTAGATTTTGATTATCAGTTGTTCAATTGAAATGAAAAAAATTGTAGTGGCAAAAGAAATTTCAGAACCCAAGTTCATTGACTTTGTTTCAAAGGTGCGTGAGACATCATAATGAAATTTCTAGAAGTGGAATTTAGTGGCCATGAACTTGCTTTGAAACCTCCTCCTTGTCAGAGCTTGGTATTCAACCAGATGATTAACTTAAGCTTTGAAGCAAAAATGAAGTCTATATTGGTAATAGAGATTTACTTGGAAGATCTTCAGTCCAAGTCCCTCCATTAGTACTTGTTCTCTCCTTCAAATCGTTCGCAATTACAATGGAGCTTAAGACGGTACTATTTCTTTTCTCTATGTGCAAAGAGAGTCGCACATGAAAAGGGTGTGAAAACTTAATTAGTGCTCGGCCCATTCTCTAACAGCTTAAACTTCTGGGACAATTGTTATTATAACCTTTGAAGAGTAATGCAAGTGCCTCAGAGTTCATATAACTTTAAGCCAACTGAACTATTAAGGACGAAATATAAGCAGGGGGGAAATGGAAGAATAGTGTTTTATTCCAAAATCAGCTTGTCATCGTTGAGTCCTCGTAAAGAACGAAAATTCAGCAGCTTCCATCCAAATTGTGGGTAACAACAATGCTAGGGGCACTAACAAATTCCACTAACACTCACACACACACACTCTATCTCTCTCCTAGTGGCACTTTGGGTCTACTGCGGACCCCACAGTGCCACTAGGAGAGAGAGTGTGGGTGTGAGTGTTAGTGGAATTTGTTAGTGCCCCAAATATTACTCTTGTGGGTAATTAGCTCACCTCGCATAACATGGACACGCAGCGCTCTCCTATTTGATGTTGGAAACTTGGAATATGCCACGTGGCATTCTTCTGTGGGCTCCCAGTGACACTCATCTATTGCTGGTGTTTGATGTTGGAATACCAAGTTTTTCATATGATCATTCACCGCGTAGATGTTTCGGCCAGGGTGTATTTGGACCTCCTCATTGTAAGCTAGACTAGGTCTACCTTTCTAGGGTTGAGCTATATCGTACCTCCTCTAACAAAGCATGGGTTACCTGCCATAATATGTGTTGATATTCTTTGGCCCACCTCAGAATCTCTTGGTGCAACTCATCCACAGTGGTGAACCTAAATAGTCTAGAAGGTCCTTATTTGGCCAACTGATTGATCGTAGTTGCACTCTTGGTCCTACCATGATCTTTGTAATCATTTTCTAAGGGTTATTTGGCCTGCTGGTAAAGATTGAGAGTTCTCAATGTTGGCGCACGTTGTCCCGTGGTATACCTCATTGGTCCTAGAGAAAGAGATAAACTTATAGGGTCTTCTAAGACATGTGGATCATCGACCTTTCATCTCAACTACATGCTTTGTGACGTGCACTCATGAGCAGAACACGTGCACCCATTACTATAAATAAAGATGTCATTTACACCATTGGCACAGCATTCTCATGACATTCAATGCAAAAACTTGTAAGTTTGGTGCCTCGCTGAATATACAAATACTACTCGACACATACACACGGCCCTCTCTCTCTCTCTCTCTCTCTCTCTCTCTCTCTCTCTCTCTCTCTCTCTCATCTTTCCTCGAGAAACCTTGACTGTCAGACATGTACATCGACTACATAAACTCTCTAGCCCCATTTCTATCCACAAAAATCAATTTTTACATATTATTATTCTTAACAAACACAAAGCGATCCAATATATCATCTTGGTTAGAGCATGCACTCAAAGTATAACACCATTCAAATTGAACGTTGAAATGAATACTCCAAGCATATCTGAGCCCTCGATTGTAAAGATAAATAGTAACATGGACATCAAAGTGATTCTAGCACATGGAACAGGTTAACTCTCCAATCCATCATAATTCAAACTGAATGCACAGCCACCAAGCATTAGAACACCTTATCTGACAGCTATATAGTATGGAAGCAGTGTCTACACCCTAATGTCCCACTACTTCAATGACTAAACTGGCATGATTTACATAACTACTTAACATTAGTGGATACACTTTATAGATAAGATTGTAACGGTTTTGCTACTAGTTAACTTCCAAAAGTACTCACGTGCATCCAGAATAACGTTGTAGCAAGTCCTCGTACTTAGCTTTACACACCTGCAATCGGAATAAAGTTTTCGTTACATCATCCCCCAAAAAATGCATTTGTAAAATACCACCTCTAATATAAATGGTCTGCAAATGAAATATGCAGTCAAATATTTAGATGGAGTCAAGAGGGAACACAACCACTACACAAGTCATCTGAAATGCGATAAGTTAGCCAAAGCGGAAATAAGTAGTTCCCATAATAGGTATGACAGGAATGCACGATTGAACCCCACAGGGGAAATTGAAAAGGTCCGATCAACAAGTACAAATGTTTGTGAAGATAAGAATGAAAGAGGGGGCAAAAGAGTTGAAATAAAAGATACAATTTCTTATTTTTTCACTCAAACAAAAGTAGGCAGCCAGAACTCAAACGAAAAAGTTGCAACCACAATGCCAAATATCCACATCAACATTTATACAACCACAACATGCGGGAAAACGAGTAAAAACAGAAGAGTCGTCCATGGAATTTTTTATCAGACAAACTCCAATTAACTACAGTCCTTTCACTATCTTACCATACTAAAATGATAATGAGTATCAAAAATAACAATAGTCAGTTTTAGACATGCAGATCAGTTGAGGTTGGACCCCTTCTTTGTGTAATTACAGGACAACACGACCACAGAGACTGAAATATTCTTGCTAGTCTCCATTAAACAATGGGTTAACTGAAAAATTCCAACAATATCTCCATGGAGTTTTGAGTTGATTGATAAAGCATAACAAAGCTCTCACTTAAAAAATAGTTCACCTTAAAAGATCCAATAGTCAGCCAGATGCTTCAATATTCACACAAGAATAAACAAAGTGCGCGGAAGGTAGGTTTAAAATCAAATCAAATCAAATCAAATTGCAAATGTCTTTGAATTTTACTTTATCAGCATAGGGAGTATATCGTTTTGGCATTCAATCGGTGGTTGCGATGTTTTAACGAACATTGTGCAAACATAGAATAGAGATACCGAGAGCTGCGTTGAAAGTTGAAACTTCCAACGTGGTTCCCACCACAAGTCCATTCAGACCACAGTTGCCATAGTTTATTTAAAACTCAAATTGGAACTCGACAAGCCCTATTTAGGGCCATCTTTGTCATCATTCCCAACCTTTTCCAACACTTTCGAAAACCGTTGACATATCTTTCACTTTTTTGTTTACAGAGGCTGTTGAAGAGGCTTGTAAAGCTCTCAACTTTGTAATCACCAGTTCACTACCACCACTAGTTCATTGCTCCCGTGGACTTGAACTTTCATCGAACAACGCATACTCTGTTGCTAAAGCTGCGCCTGAGATGCGACTAAGGCTCAGGCTCAACCAAGCTCAACATTTGGCCTCGCCTTGCCCTAGGATAAGCCCCTTCAAACAGGCTCTGCCTAGGTACACTTTTCTTGCAACTTTTTATCAAAGCTCAAGGCGCAAGGCACACCCCTCAATAAAATGCTGCATCAAAACTTAATTAGGCATGAAACCAAAGCCCATATTCAGACCCTACTAACATTAACCTTAAAAGCAGGAACCTTCTAAATTGGTCACGCTCCCTCCTCAGACTCGTGATTCCGCGCTTCTTACTAAGAAGCTTGTCGGAACATCGCTCCCCTCATATTAGAACCTCGCTCCCACTCCGCTCCCATCATAACCAAGTCTCAAAATAGCCTATAAATAGATTCAAGTTCTTATTTTGCTCAAATATTTTATCAAATAAATATTTTTATGTCGGAACAAATGGCTTAAGACTTTCAAAAACAAAATTTACAATCAACATAGATTATGTCAATCTAAATTCCTCTGCAATAATTAGATATAAAGTATATCTATATCAACTATTTGGACGCTTCTTAAACGCTCCCAACCTTTCAACCTCTTAAAGTTTAACGCTTCCTCGCCCCCGCTTCCGCCCCCGCCCCCACCCCGTGCTTCTAAGATATTAACCCAACTCAAGACTCACCTCTTATTAGTTTTGGACTCATATTAAGACCCATTAGGCCATTACAACTGCCAAAACACAAGTGTCACAATTTTAAAAATGAAGAATATTCTTCTTTGTGACCAACACGAACTCTTCCAACTTGAACAATTGGTTCCCAAATTTAGAGGAAGGCAAAGAAAGAGAAAGGAAAAAAGCCTAATTGTTCTAGTCATCTACACAGGAATTAAATACGAAATTTTGCAATAATTTCATTTTTGATTAGGTCTTCACTATGTTGTTCTAAGTTTGATTATTTTGTGAAGCATCACAGAGATAACTTACTAGTTGGCCAATTAAGCCAAGTGGTCAAAATGTACACTACTTTGATGTTTTAGCAATTTTTATATATGTTAATTGTTGAGTTCTTGTATTTGGTTAAGCGTATTTAATTTATAACTTCTCTTAAAGTGTGCCTCACGTAGCTTACGCTCGCGATTTTTCTACGCCTTGCGCCTAGACTCCAGGAGGCATTTGCGCCTTCAATAACTATGGAGTTATACATTGTCTCTTGGTGTGTGTTCGCGTTTATTTAGTCTTCGTTTCTTCAGTTGAATCTTTGTGGTGCTATAGCACAACTGGTGCAAGTCATGTGAACTTTTTTTTTTTTCTTTTTGTTTCTCGGTAATACAGATCAATATGCAAAAGTAGTACTGCTATAAACACTGAAGTAGCATCCTGAAAAGCCACGCAATATGATATGAGTAATTGAATCTGATCATTTCAAAAATATAAACACAAGGATTTTGTTTATCTCTTTATGTGCTACTAATACAACATTCCGGGAGGTATTTGGCGTACATCCTCTGTTTATAGAGCAATGTCCAATATAAATACATACACAAATCCGTTGGTATAAATGAAGCACTTACACGTGCACAGACACCGAGACACGGACACACCAACACGATGGATACGACACAAACACGGATACGACACGACACGGACACGTCAACATGGATAAATTCTAAGAAAATTGCACGTCGACACTGTGGGAGAAGTGTGGGTGCTTTCTAGGTGGTATGCACTAGTGCCCACTCATGTCCTAGTCAATATATAAACATACATACAAGGTACACGTGTAGGAATATTGCATGAGAATGCCACAAATACAACCCCTCAAAACTGTGTATTTGCCCATTTTTCATAAGTGTAATGCTACAATCATAACACATTTAAATCCACATCTAAATCCACACCCAATTTCACACATAACACATTCTGGTGGGTCACGTGTGAGACCCATATTTATTTGTATGTCCTACTCCTAGTCAATTTACCTGCGTGTGTGTGTATAAATATATAATGCCACACCTACCCCCATCAAAATACTACAATTTTAATCATTTTGAATTTCATTGACCCCACAAATCAAAGTCATTAATGACATGCGATGCAATTACTTTCTAACTAAAGCAAATCTCAAGTTACATAATTAACATGTAGAAAACAATCACACAATAATCATAGGAATAAATGAACGTACAACCTATGATAATATATGTATATATATATATATGTTGACCTCGGGTGTAAAAATGCATGGATAGAGGGTCCGGGTTCGGAGCTCCGCACAAACAACGCCCCAGTCTTGGGAACCGTACCGGAGCACAGCGCCTCCGAGGATGAGCTCTTCCCACGTGCCCCACCTCTCACTTTCCGCCCCCATCACCACCCTCCACGTGTTCGGCCACGATTAAACAACCCCTTTGTCTTCCACAACCACCTCTTCAAATTATCCTACGCACACCCGGCTCACGTTAGCAAAACATCACAAAATTGCAAAAACCACCCTGTTTGGCTGCGTACCATAAAACCACCTTCTGAGAAATTAAAACCGCTTTTGGTGAGCAGTGTTAGATTGGGTTAAGAGAGAGAGAGAGAGAGAGAGAGAGAGAGAGGTTTTTGGAGAGATAGAGAGAAGGGCAGTGTTGGAATTAGAAAACAAAAAAAGTGGGTTTTTGAGGTCTTTTTTTCTATTCGATGTTTGGGTTTTGTTTGTTTGGTGGTTTTAATTAAACGTGTGTGCGTGAGAAAAAGGGTTGACGGATAATTAAAGAAGAAAGACGAAGAATATTTATGATGGGTATTGTAGAGAGAGAAACATGGGACGCGAATAGTCGAATATAGAAAGAGAAAATAAAGGAGTTTTGAATTTTCCTGGAAAATCTCTATCGTTTTGCCTTATCTCTCTCTCTCTCTCTCTCTCTCTCTCTCTCTTTGGTAAAAAAAACAGCGATACAGCCCTTTTCTTTACCATTATATTTATAATCACGTAAGTGCCCCTGTGATTTCTATAATTGACATGCGTGTCCCAGTAATCTTTTATTTTGGGACAATTTTATGGCTCAGCCTCTCATACAAACTTTTTGTGCATTAACTTTAAAAAATATGTCTATGTCAATGTGAGTCCATTAACATCTAAATAGACATTTTCATGAAATTGTGCACAAGAAGTTGTGCACAAATTATACACCTAGTTTTATCCTTTGATTTTAATTGTTTGCTTTTTTACTTTGAGTGATGCTACTAAAGTCACACAAAATCTCACACAAACACAATTCTGGCTCTTGATTTCGACGAGTGTGAAACTTATGTTTTCCCCACAAGGGGCCACGAGAATCAAAGATCAGAATTATTTTTGTGTGAAATTTTGTGTAGGTCTAGCATTATTGTTTACTTTATCTTTTGGTATTCAACATGTTACATGTTTGTTGGTGGAGTAATGCTACGAGGCATAACAAATCTCACAAAAAATCTACAAACACCAGAATGTGTTTATCTCTATTCTAAACCACATCTCTTGTGGTCGAGTGATAAGTTTATTGGGTGTACTACCCAAGAAGTTTAGTGTTCGAGTCATAGGGAGCGTGGCCACTGAAGAATTCACTCGGCGACTCCAGGGCTTCAGGAGATTAGTTGAGGTACGCGCAAGCTAGCCCGGACACCCCCGATTACCAAAAAAAAAAATGTCTCTCTCTCTCTCTGTGGATTCCATCCCACACTAGCAGTAGACCCCACTAAAAGAGAGAGAGACACATTTTAATGTTTGAGAATTGTATTTGTGAGATTTATTATGCTGCCTAACATTACTCTTTATTGGTGACATGACTTTATTGCCAATAAAGATTAGATGCCACCGTGGATTTTCATTTTCCTCTTTTTGTATTTTTATTCTACAAAATTTAAAGAGCAATGCTAGGGGCACAAACAAACCCACAACTTTTTGGACACAACCTAAATAATGTGTCTATCTCTCTCATGTGTCACTGTGGGGTCCAGTGACATCACAGGAGAGAGATAGACACATTATTTAGGTTGTGTCCAAAAGGTTGTGGATTTGTTTGTGTCCCAATCTTTACTCAAATTTAAATTAGAAATGGATCATGCATTTTTTAATTTGAAAAAACCAGAAAAACAAAAGAATTGGGTATGCCCATTTTTATGTTTAGTTGACTATTTCAATGCTTTGGAAATCATTTCCTACATTCTAGGGTGATTCCTTTCTTGATGACCAAGTTCATCTGCTACTGCTATAAAATATATACGAAGGTTGTCTATTGTAGGAGAGATTGGATTTTTCCGGGTAGTGATTATTTTGTGTTAAACATATTAATAAGCTTCTTTATTAGGAATTCATTCCTTTGTATAGATTCTA